>JARQOD010000002.1:138457050-138550715 GCA_033576555.1 Oophaga sylvatica | reverse complement strand
ATGAGGAACGGTTGCAGGATTTGGGAATGTTTAGCTTGCAAAAAAGAAGACTGAGAGGAGACTTAATAGCTGTCTACAAATATCTCAAGGGCTGTCACATTGTAGAAGGATCATCTTTATTCTCATTTGCACAAGGAAAGACTAGAAGCAATGGGATGAAACTGAATGGGAGGAGACACAGATTAGATATTAGAAAAAACTTTTTGACAGTTAGGGTGATCAATGAGTGGAACAGGCTGCCACAAGAGGTGGTGAGTTCTCCTTCAATGGAAGTCTTCAAACAGAGGCTGGATAGACATCTGTCTGGGATGATTTAGAGAATCCTGCTTTGAGCAGGGGGTTGGACCAGAAGGCCCAGGAGGTCCCTTCCAACTCTACCATTCTATGATTCTATTTACACCCTTAGGGGTCACTATCCATTTAGATTCACATTGGGCTAGGAGTTTTTTTGATGTTCCCACCTCTGATTTCCGTATGGATTAAATCAATGCACCTAACCATGAATGACCTAGGGTCACACTTATGGTGAAAACTAAAATGGCGGGGGATTGTGTGGAGTTTATAGAGGTCGGCCACTGTCTTGGCTGCGCAGATGTCCTGCACCCGTACTCGAAGTTCCCTTGATGTTAAGCTTACATAAACAAGTGGGCAACTTCATGTAGCATAGTAGACGACATTCGTACTACTGCAGAAGATGTAATGTCTAATTTGGAATAGTTTGGAACCAAGGGGATACTGTTTGCAGTTACCAGCAGAACCTTTTATCTCCATAGTGACGGGTCATGTGATCGGTCACATGGTCCTCAGTGGACAAATGAAATAGATCTTCTGACGCATGCGCATTGCGCCCGCCGGGTCCAGGGAATGCCCCCCCCCAGCTATCAAGTGTCACCGCACATGCACAAGGGAGAATGAATATTCATTGTCCTTGGTCATGTTCAGGAAGCGTGTAGATGCTGTTAGAACCCTCTTGTTAGGTTTTTTCAGTTTGCTGGTCACATGACCTTTTTTCCCTATTTAGTCTGGCTCCGCCCTTCTGGCTTTGCTGGACTTCATTGTATTATCTACTCTTAAGCTAGCCGGGTGCTTAGGTGCCTTACTCAGTCAGTTTTGCTTGATCTTAGGATCTCTAAGTAAATTGTTTTCTGTTTTATTTTCCCTGCTACAATTTCTGTTAGGAGGTGTCCACCTTTTCCTCCCAGTCCCTAGATCTTGTAGGGATTCCTCCCTCGCAATTATAGGTCTTCGTTCAGACTAGCTGAGGACTTTAGCGGGTCTGGTCGCAGGATCAGGTTCCCCGTTACATCGTAGGGATCCAGCTTAGTTCTATTGTAGGGACAGAATTCCCATCTTTCCTTAGTGCTTGTAGCAGATCATAACAGTAAGTCCAGCCTAAAAAAAAAAAAAAAATCTCTAAGGAAAGATTTTCTGTTTCCATCATGGTGTCGGTTCAGGATTTGGCTCAACGCCTGCAGGGACTTTCTCTGGAGGTGGCTGAGATCCAGCAACACGTGAGTAGTTGTTCTGGAGCACATTTCGTGGAGCCAAAGGTACGTTTGCCTGATTTATTTTTTGGTGAACAACAAGATTTTTTTTCTTTTAAAATTGCTTGCTTGTTGTATTTCCGTTTGAGACCCAGATCCTCTGGTGATGAATCACAGCGCATAGGGTTCATAATGTCACTTTTGCGCAAAGAACCTCAGGACTGGGCCTTTACTCTGCAGCCTAGTGATCCATGCTTTAGATCAGTCGATAATTTTTTTTCTGCTTTGGGGTTATTGTTTGACGATCCTGATCGTGTTTCATCAGCTGAGACAGAATTGAGACGTTTGAGACAGGGATCAGGTAATGTGGAAAAATATTGTACTCACTTCCGAAGGTGGTCCACTCAGGTGGGGTGGAACGATTCAGCTTTGAAAAGTTTATTTCTTGCAGGGTTAAGTGAAAGGGTTAAAGATTTGCTGATTGCTTATCCTATACCTGGTAACTTGCAAGAGGCTATGCAATTAGCCATATGGGTGGATAGGAGACTGCGTGCAAGGGTTAATGAGAGTAAATCTGCCTTGTCAGCTCCAAGTCTGGAGAGGGACTGTACTGACATTGGAGAGCCGCTGGAAATTGAAGCAATGACACCTCACTCTCGGGAAAAAGACCGTAGATTTGCTGAAGGTTTGTGTTTCTATTGTGGCAAATCTGACCATTTCATTAAGAACTGTGTGCTTCGTATGAATAAAGAGAAAAAAAGAAATGAGGTCAGTTTCGCCCGTATAGCTTGTTTAAACAATAAAGGTGTCTTTCTTTCTGCTACCACTGCTGTTGAGGAGGAATTAATGGAGTTTCGGGTATTTGTGGATTGTGGTTCAACTCTCAATGTGATTGATGGGAAATTTTTGGAAAAACTAAAATTAAAACCCAAACTTCTGTCTTCCCCTATTAATTTGGTTGCTGTGGATGGTTCTTCCTTGAAAAATGTTACCATATCTGTGAATTTCCTTTACTATTAATGGTGTTCATCAAGAGAATTTGGATTTGGTAGTTTTGAATAATTTGCCCTCACCGGATTTTGGGGTTACCTTGGTTAAAATTGCACAATCCGGTACTGGATTGGTCTACCAATGAAATTAAGTCCTGGAGTCCTAAGTGTTATGACAAGTGTTGTAACGGGCGTATTGCTGCTGTAGTTAAGGGGGAGTTACCTGTACCTATTCAGGATTTTTGGAAAGTTTTTTCTGATAAGGAATCGCAGGTATTGCCTCCTCATAGAGATTATGATTGTGCAATTGAATTTGTCCCTGGAGCAACTCTACCTAAAAGTCGTTTATTTAATTTGACTATTCCTGAGAGAAAGGCTTTGGAGGAATACATACAGACAAGCTTGGCCGCCGGTCACATTACGCCTTCCAAGTCTCCTGTGGCGGTTGGATTTTTTTTGTTAAAAAAAAGGACGGCGGTTTACGGCCTTGTCTAGACTTTCGTGAGATTAATAAAATCACTGTACGCAATCCTTACCCACTGCCATTGATTCCTGATTTGTTTAACCAGTTAGTGGGGGCCAAGTGGTTCTCAAAAATTGATCTTCGAGGGGCATACAATTTGTTGCGCATGAAGGAGGGGGATGAATGGAAGACTGCGTTTAACACTCCACTGGGTCATTTTGAGAATCTGGTTATGCCTTTTGGGCTTTCCAGTGCTCCGGCATTTTTTCAGAATCTTATTAATGACATCCTTAGACCTTTGATCGGCAGAAGTGTGGTTGTGTATTTGGATGACATTTTGATTTATACACCGGATTTGGAGTCTCATTGGAGGAGTGTGCGTGAAGTATTACAGTTACTGAGTGATAATTCACTTTTTGCCAAGCTAGAAAAATGTGAGTTCGCTGTACAGAGACTTAGTTTTTTGGGCTACATTGTCTCCAGTGAAGGTTTTGAGATGGACCCGGTGAAAGTGCAAGCTGTGCAGGATTGGCCTAGACCTATTGATGTGAAATCAATACAGAGGTTTTTGGGGTTCGCCAATTATTATAGAAAATTCATTAAAAAATTTTCTGTGATTGCCAAACCTCTGACCGATCTCACCAGGAAAGGTGCTGATGCGGTTCAGTGGACTACTGAGGCCATTGAGGCTTTTGTGTTGCTAAAGGAGAAGTTCAGCTCTGCTCCCATCCTTACGCAGCCTGATGTGACTAAACCATTTTTGGTTGAGGTTGATGCTTCTTCTGTGGGGGTCGGCGCGGTGTTGTCTCAGGAAAAGACGGATGGAGTACATCCCTGTACTTTTTTTTCAAAGAAATTTTCTGAGTCTGAACTAAATTATGATATCTGTAATCGGGAATTGTTGGCAATTAAACTCGCATTTGAACACTGGCGTCATTTTTTGGAGGGAGCGAAATTTCCCATTCAAGTCTTCACCGATCATAAAAATCTGGTCTACCTTGATGCTGCCAAACGCTTGAATGCCCGCCAGGCTAGGTGGGCACTGTTTTTCTCGCGGTTTAATTTTACCGTTACTTACATCCCAGGTACTAAAAATGTTAAAGCTGATGCTTTGTATCGCAGCTTTTTTCCTATGGTGGGTACTGAGGAGGAGGGAAAACATTTTGCAAGAGGGGGTTGTTATTGCTGTTTTGGACTCTGTGTTGGAAGATGAGATTCTTAAAGCACAGGAGAATGCCCCATCTAACACGCCGCATGGGAGGTTGTTTGTGCCTGGTACCCTGAGGAGAGATTTGTTTGTTGAATGTCATGACTCTCGGTTGGCAGGTCATCCTGGAATCTCTGAGACCAAGAGACTTGTGGGTCGCAGCTTTTGGTGGCCTGGATGGCAGAAGGAAGTCATTAAGTGGGTGCGTCAATGCACGGTGTGTGCTAGATCTAAGTCTTCTCATACTCCTGCTGCGGGGTTGCTTTGACCTGTGGAGGTCCCTAGTGCACCTTGGACACATTTGGCTATGGACTTTATTACTGACCTTCCCCCCTCTGAGGGTTTCACTGTCATCTGGGTGGTCGTGGACCGTTTTAGCAAGATGTCACTTGGTTCCTTTCATCAAACTGCCTTGCGCTAAGACTCTCGCTAAGGCTACTTTCACATTTGCGCTCGGGCGACCTGCGCCTATCTGCGCACGGCCGCCGCTAAGCTCCGCCCCCGGCCGTGCCTCCTCCCGGCGGCTCCGCCTATGGGCGCATGACGGCGCATGCGACCTGTGTACCCTATCTTTATCATTGGGTACGCAGGCCGTGCGCAGTATGCGATTGACTGCGCATGCGTCCTTTTGACGCTGCGCCGAGCGCACCAAAGCGCACAATGTTGCATTTTAGTGCGCTCGGCGCACCGTCAAAAAGGACGCATGCACAGTCAATCGCATACTGCGCACGGCCTGCGTACCCAATGATAAAGATAGGGTACACAGGTCGCATGCGCCGTCATGCGCCCATAGGCGGAGCCGCCGGGAGGAGGCGCGGTCGGGGGCGGAGCTTAGCGGCGGCCGTGCGCAGATAGGCGCAGGTCGCCCGAGCGCAAATGTGAAAGTAGCCTAAGGCCTTTGTCAAGGAAATTGTCAGACTACATGGCGTTCCTACTGACATTGTTTCCGATAGGGGACCTCAGTTTGTGGCTCGTTTTTGGCACGCCTTTTGTGACAGGTTGGGAGTTCATTTGTCGTTTTCATCCGGATATCATCCTGAGTCTAATGGCCAGACAGAAAGGAAAAACCAGGATGTTGAGCAGTTCTTGCGTTGTCTTGTGACTGATAACAAGAGGGGTGGTCTGAGTTTCTGCCACTTGCTGAGTTTGCTCTTAACAACCATACATCCGCTTCTGCTGGTTGTTCGCCTTTTTTTTGTTGTACTGGGAGACATCCGTCGTTTGGGTCATTTTCCAAGTTGGGATCGGCTGTACCTGAAGAGGAGAATTTTTCTGGTGTTTTGGAGAGAGTTTGGACTGAGGTGCGTGGTAATCTTCAGGAGGCTAACAAAAGATCCAAAGTGTATTTTGATAGAAAACAACAAGAGGTTTTGTTTGCTATTGGTGACATGATTTGGTTGTCCTCTAAGAATCTGCGCTTGAGGATTCCGTCTAAGAAATTGGATCCCAAGTTTGTAGGGCCCTTTAAGGTGCTTCAGGTTATTAACCAATCTGCTGTTAAGTTGGAGCTTCCTACCTCCTGGAAGATTAATCCGGTGTTTCATGTTTCTCTCTTGAAAAAAGCTGAGGTCTCAGATGGAGACGTCTCAGCCACTGTTCCCCTGGTGGTGGAGGATGGGCAATATGAGATTTCTCGCATCCTAAATTCTAGACGGTATAGAGGGAGTTTGCAGTACCTCGTCGCTTGGAAGGGTTATGGACCCGAGGATTACTCATGGGTGAGGGCGGATGATGTTTCTGCGTCTAGACTTGTCAGAGCGTTTTACAAGAGGTTTCTGGATAAGCCTAAGTCCTAGGGGATCCGGAGGATCCTCTTAGAAGGGAGGGTACTGTTAGAACCCTCTTGTTAGGTTTTTTCAGTTTGCTGGTCACATGACCTTTTTTCCCTATTTAGTCTGGCTCCGCCCTTCTGGCTTTGCTGGACTTCATTGTATTATCTACTCTTAAGCTAGCCGGGTGCTTAGGTGCCTTACTCAGTCAGTTTTGCTTGATCTTAGGATCTCTAAGTAAATTGTTTTCTGTTTTATTTTCCCTGCTACAATTTCTGTTAGGAGGTGTCCACCTTTTCTCCCAGTCCCTAGATCTTGTAGGGATTCCTCCCTCGCAACTATAGGTCTTCGTTCAGACTAGCTGAGGACTTTAGCGGGTCTGGTCGCAGGATCAGGTTCCCCGTTACATCGTAGGGATCCAGCTTAGTTCTATTGTAGGGACAGAATTCCCATCTTTCCTTAGTGCTTGTAGCAGATCATAACAGATGCCAGACCGCGCAAGGGACACACAGCAGTGTGCAAATAGTATCCCATTGATAAAGCGGCATCACATACACGAAACGCGCATCGGGGCCTTTTCTTCTGGTACTTTTGGGCCAGACTCTCTTCTCTACATCTGTGGTAAGACACCCCCCATCTTACATTGATGCATATTTGGCCAGACGTTGCTATTCGATTCATGGGAGGGTGGTGGGTCTTTCTTGCCTGTAGCACAATCTAAGCACATCTCTTGACATGGTGTGCTTGTGCTTCCCTTAGGCTTCTTTTGCACTTACCTGTTTTTTTGCGTCCCGTTATTGCGGGCCTTTTATGATCTTTTTTCATGGCCATACAACGCGCCGTGGAATTATTGCGGGCTGTTTTTGCAGCCCCATAGAAATCTATTGGGGCCGCAATAACGGGACGCAAAAACCCGGTAAGTGTAAAAGAAGCCTTAGGCTGGTGCCCATTTGTTTGTCCTTTACACATCTATTTACATGTTTGTTTTGACTTTTATGATATTTGTTCTTCAATAAAAATTTACCGTTTTTAATCTCATACTCAGTTTTCTCTTGTGTTTGATCCTGCCTCGGCGTTGGCCTTTGTTTCTATGAGTGGGTACATTTTAGATGTACACTCATTTTTGCATATAATATGCGACTCGGTTCTTTGTCTCTCTTACAGCATGACTGCCTAACATAGATTATGCAGGGGAGATATTGCGGCAGCACCTCACTCTTCCCTGTCTAATATATAAACTGGTACCAATTGTGTCTCTTTAAATAATACACATATGATGTTAATAATCAAATATAATATTTACATTTGATGCAATTATTTCTCTATCGCTTCATTTGGGGACACAGGAAACCATGGGTGTATTGCTGCTGCCACTATGCACAAAAAAATTAGCTCCTCCGCAGCAGTGTACACCCCACCAACTGGCGCCAGTTTAGCTTAATGTCAGTAGTAGGTGGACATAGGTCTCTTACTAGACCCATACCTACCTCGGTTATCAGCATTTTTCAATAATGATTTTCCATTTTCTTTGTCAGAGGTTTCCCTCTTCTTTCACAGGAGGGATACAGTGTGAAAAGTCACCCTGTAGTTCCATGTAGAGACAGAGTATGGCTTGGGTGACTGACATCCCATGTCCTCATCTGTCTATCTGGCAGGACCACCTCTTCTAACACGTAAAGAGTATTCAGTTGATCCGAACATCAGTCCTGGTCCCCCACTTCTGTCCCCTCGCCCACCAGAGTCTTTCGGCGTCAGGAGTCTCACAGACATCCTACATTGGTAGTCTGCTACTACATCAAGAGTGGGACAAAGAGGTACCCCTTTTTTCTTTTTCACAGGTCTCCAGTCTCAGACAGTGGAGTGTCGGCCAGGAGAGGATCTATGCTGATATCATGGATCAAATGTGACAGAATTTACTTTTTTGGGATTGTACTTTTGTGTGGGGGTCTTTTATTATGTGTGTACCTGTGTTTTTTTACTAGCCATTATTTCAACTTGACTTCACAGCATATATCCTCTGTGCCACACCCCCTCCTGTGCTGGCCTCTCTTCTCACTCTGGCATTAGTAAGGGAACCCTCTCTCTCTATCATGACTAACCCAAAAGGAGAGTGTTCTCTTTCTCCAACATCTACTACTATTGTCAAATGCTTAGTTTCATCTTCTGGTCAGTCTTCTCCCCTCTGTCAAGAGTACAACAATAGTAATTCCTCTGCCCTTATTGCCCAGGAGTATCCCACTGCTCCCAGAGAGAGTGCCCCTGGTCCCAGATTGGGCATCTTCTCTTTCTCAATCCGTTGCGGATCTAACCAAGGTGTCCCAGACCCTTGTATCAGTTCTTGACAGATTGCTTATCCCTTCCTCCTCCGATGCCGGAGGATCTCATAGCCTTTCCCCACATCCTCCTAAGGATACCCGCAATGGTCACAAGAGCGCCAGGCAGGAGAGTCACTCCAGTTCCCCTTCTCGCTCTTCTGGATGAATAGCTCCTTCCCAGTCGTCTTCCCCAGAAACGCCAGCAGTTTCAAGATCGGGTTCTGAAGCTGAGTCAGACCTGGATCCTGACCAGGCTTCTAATATGAGAGACATAGTAGAGAGTCTTATTGTAACGGTCAATCAGACTCTTAATGTTAAGGATGCCCTTTGGAGCGCTCTGACCAGGGAGTGTCCTTCAGACATTCTAGGCGAACTCCTCGAGTTTTTGCCCCCCATAAGGAATTTAAGGGGGCCCTTTCAAGAGAATGGGAAAATTTGACCAGATGCTTTCAGAGAGGGAAGCGACTCAGGATATTGTATCTGTTTGCTTCAGAGCTTATGGAAAATTGGTCTGTCTCTCTGACAGTAGACACCCCAGTCTCCAGACTGTCCATCAACACGGTCCTTTCCCTTACAGACATGACATCACTTAAGGATCCTAATGACAGACTCATGGAGTCATTTGCCAAGTCAGCCTTTGAAGCTGCAGGTTCTTCCATATGCCCTGCCTTTGCCACCACGTGGGTGTCAAAGTCTATTTCTGCATGGGCTAAGCAAGTCCGTTGGGGCATCCTTGCGGGATCCGTACCTGACGAGTTAGCCGACCTGACAGACCAGATCTCACAAGCGGGAAAATATGTAGTGCCCGCCTCCCTGGGCGCTGCCTCCTGTGCAGCTCAAGCGTGGAGTAACATAGTGGCCATCCGCAGAACCATATGGCTAAAGGCATGTGTGTAGACACTAGAGTATATCTTAATTACCCAGACGAACATCTTTTTGCAAACCAGAAGAATTGACTTTTTACCTGTATATTGGCTTGTGGACTTAAGTGTTTATTTCTGGTGGGTCAAGAAGACAGACTGCAAACTGATATACCATTAAACATACTGTGTAAGTCTGTAATAGTGACTTGTACATAGTGTGTGTTTATCTTTGTTTATTGATGTGTGATGATATGCTAATTGTGTATTTTACTCTGGAACCAGTTTGTTGACTTTGAAAGTAAAGAAGGAAAAGAATGTGAGGGTGGTCTGAAGGACACTTGTTAATTCTAAAAATAGCTTACATGCCTCAGGTATAAAAAGACTCAAGAGACAGAAACAGGAGATCTCATCTCATCACCCAGAGCTACCAGTCGTACATTCTGCACAACACTTAATGGACGAGATGACTGCAGTCAATTCATCATGGCACCGTCACGAGGGACATGGATCTATGATATTATAGGAATCAACCTCGGGGTTTTCGGCTCTGGTTGGAAGGACACTGATCTGATCCAGTGATCATCGCTGCATCATGGATATGCTTGGAGAATGCCAGCTTTGGGACCCGCTGGTCACCTGGATCCATGGAGATGGTCGGATAAGACAGGTGGTGACTCTCGTGTCAACTGGCTATGGACCTTGTACGGACTCTATGGACAGTTCTTTGTCATCTCTCTACGCTTGTCGTTACCTCTTCTCTGTGTGTGTATCACAGGTGGAATAGCGACCCTGGGAGCGTTGATGTAACATCTACCATTATCCCGACGAGTCAGCGGATGGGTGAGACCCTGCAATGTGCATTATCTTGGGGTAATTGCTGGGATTGTTCTGTTTACTATTGGGTGTTGTGGTTCAATAAAGTATTGCCACACTGTTTTACCCTAACCCCTGTGTTTGTCTGTGTAGTGTTATGCCCACGTTTAACAGGAGAGCGGGCGTTAGGCGGGACGATCCCTGGTCCATGTGGTTTTGGCTAGACTTGGGCGCCCGTCGACCCCCTGTTTATCCACAGCATGGCAGACGAATTAGTCCTCCAAAAAGTCCCTGGCCAGTGTGCCCTTTTAGGGATCATGACTGTTCGGATCCAAGCCGGACTAGATCATAATGGAGGCCACCAGTGGAAAGAGTTCTCTACTCCCTCAGGCTAAATCTCGGCGTCCTCCCCCAGCTTAAATTTCGCCCTTTTCTCGTCTACGGAGGATTCCTCCCGTCAGGAGAAGCCGCAGGCATGGCTGGAAAGGAGAAGACCTTCCTTCAAGCCAACTACTTCCTGGCGCTCCGGCAATGCACAAGGCAGATCCTCTAGGAGCAAACCTAACAGATTCTCCTTTGTATGATATTTCTCTCACGCCCAAGAAGTCCTTCAGAGTGGGCGGTCGCCTTCTGTTTTTCAGGGACGCTTGGCTAGCCTCCGTCAAGGATGCCTGGGTCAGAGAGGAGGTATCATCAGGATACAAGATAGAGTTCATTTTTCGTCCCAGAGACCGTTTTTTCGAATCTCGAACCGCTCCCTGGTTCCGGGGTTCTTCACAGCCATCTCTTCGCTCCTCCAAACAGGCATCATCGTTCCTGTACTTAAGAACGTTTTACAGATTTCTATTGAAACCTCTTTGTAGTTCCACAGAAGTACGGGAAGGTTCTACCCATCCTGGAGCTCAAGCTACTGAACAAAATGGTCCGTCTTCGTCATTTCAGAATAGAATCCCTTTGTTCAGTCATAACTTCCATGGAATCTCAGTAGTTTCTGTGTTTCTGGATATCCAAGACGCTTATCTCCATGTCCCGATTTGTCCAAGTCATCAGAGATTCCTGCATTTTGCGGTACGGCTGGACCACTTTCAATTCGTCTCCCTACCTTTCAGCTTGGCAACTGCACCAGGGGTCTTTACAAAGATTATGACGGTGGTTATGGCCATTCTCTGGGCCAGGAGGCTGGTAGTTCTTTCTTACCTCAACGATATCCTTGTCAAGGCCTCATCCTTCTCTCTAGCCCAGGAAAGCCTATCCGTCACTCTCGACACTCTGTCTCGTCTCTGTTGGATAGTCAACAGGCCAAAATCTTGTCTACCCAGCACCTGATTTTCCTGGGCATGTTGTTCAACACGCTTCAGGCAAGGATTTTTTCTCAAAGGGAATTAGAGCGGCTCTTCAGACCACTCCGTCCCTTCGCTCAGCCATGGCGGATTTGGGCAGGATGGTGGCGGCTGCGGAGAATATCCCCTTCACTCAGTTCCACACCAGACCCCTTCAACAGACCATCCTTTCCCATTGGAATAGGTGTGTCCTCTCCCTGGATCATCCAGTCCGGATTTCATCCCGAATCAAGGCGTCCTTAAACTAGTGGCTGTCCTCCCCCCTCATTCGCTGGGGTCGGTCCTTCTCATTCACTGGCAGGTGATCACAATGGATGCTAGTTTCCCGGGCTGAGGAGCTGTTTTCAGCAACCCTACAGTCCAGGGTCACTGGAGGAGTCCTTGCTTCCAATCAACATTCTTGAGATCAGAGCCATTCTTCTGTCCCTTCTCCACTGGCAGGACCTTCTCAGGGGCTTACCAGTTAGAGTCCAGACTGCCAATGCCATGGCAGTGGCTTATGTCAATCACCAGAGAGGAACTCTGAGTCCTCTGGCCATGACCGAAGTCTCCAAGGGTCTTTTCTGAGCAAATAATAAGTTTCCGGCAATATCGGCAGGGCACATCTCCGGCATAGACAATTGGGCCGCCGGCTTTCTCAGTTGCAAGGGTCTCGTGGCTGGAGAATGGTCGCTACATCAGGACGTCTTCCAGCAGATTTGTCTACGGTGGGGCACTCCTGACGTGGATCTCTTGGAATTCTGGATGAGCAGAAAGGTCCCTGAGGTCTCCAGATCCCACAACCCTCTTGCGATGGATATCTATTCTGTGGCGATACCCTGGTCTTGATTCACATTTCCTTACCTGCTCCCACTGCTCCTCCTTCATCCCAAGCTCTTGAAGAAAATCAAAGCAGAAGGTGCCGTCATCCTGATAGCACTGAATTGGCCCAGGAGGGCCTGGTATACAGAGGTCAACAATCTACTCGCAGACACTTCTTGGAGGCTCCCGGACAGACCAGATCTCCTGTCTCGGTACCATCTGCCACCAGAATTCTCAGTCACTCGATTTGACTGCCTGGCTGTTGAAACCGCTGATCCAAGAGCGTCTGGTTTCACATTCATTGATTCAGTCAATGATCCAAGCCTACATCGTCTCAAGTCTACTATCGGACTTGGGATTGCCTTCTTCCGGTCGTGTGAGTCTAATCGGTCCATGCCTAATGCCTTCTCCTTTCCTTCCATTCTGGCTTTCAAGCAGGCTTATATGCAAGACTTGCTCTCAGCTTGCTGAAGGGCCAAGTCTCAGCATTGTCTATTTTATTCCAAAAGAACTTAGCTTCTCGCTCTCAGGTCAGAACCTTTCTTCATGGAGTGGCTCATGCGGCTTCCCCATACAGAGTCCACCAGTGGATCCCTGGGATTTTAACCTGTTTCTGGAAGCTCTCAGGTGTCCTCCATTTTTGAATCACTTAGCGAAGTCTCTCTGTCCTTCCTATCATGGAAGGTGGTTTTTCTTGTGGCCATTACTTCCATCAGGCAGGTGTCAGAGCTGGCAGCTCTTTCTTGTTGCTCTCCCTCCCTTATTGTACATCAGAATAAGGTACTTTTGCTGCCAGTTCCCTCTTTTCTTCCCAAGGTAGTTTCCGCCTTTCCTCTCAATGAGGACATCGTCCTTCTACAGTGCATCCAATTAAGCGGTCTCTGAACAGATTGGACCTGGCAAGGGCGATTTGCGTTTTCCTTTCTAGAACCCCTCTCTTCTGGGAGATGGATTCTCTCTTTGTTTTACCTGAGGGTTCTCATAGAGGCCTTCTGGCGTCAAAGGCCACGATTGCTCGCTGGATCCGCGTGGCTATCTTGGAGGCGTACCGGGTTAAGAATAGAAAGCCTCCCCCTGGGACTAAGGCCCACTCTACCCGAGTGGTGGGTGCCTCCTGGGTCGTTCGCCATTGGGCATCCACCTTACAGCTTTGCAAGGCGGCAACTTGGTCTTCTATTGACACATTTGCAAAGTTCTACAGAGTTCATAGCTACATCTCGGCTGATGCCAGCCTAGGTAGGAGAATCTTGCAAGCGTCAGTGGCTAGTTCTCTGACCTGAATGGAGTTTGTACTGTTTTCCATCCCAGGGACTGCTTTGGAGCCTCCTATGGTTTTTTGTGTCCCCCAATGAAGTGATAGGGAAAACAGAATTTTTGGTTACTCACCGTACAATCTGCTTCTCAGAGCCTTCATTGGGGGACCCTCCCATGTTTGACAACTGTATTGTTTTTTTTTATTGTTACAGTTTTGGATTTTGTGGTATATTCTTCCTTTATAGATTGCTCTTCCTATTGCTTTCTCACTAACTGATTAACTTAGTGCTAGTCGGTGGGGTGTACACTGCTGGGGAGGAGCTAATTTTTTTGTGCATAGTGTCAGCCTCCTAGTGGCAGCAGCATACACCCATGGTTTCCTGTGTCCCCAATGAAGACTCCGAGATTTTATGCTGAATAACCAAAAATCCTGTTTTATAGCAATTGAATGTATGCTCATTTTAATGTATATTTTTATATAGACAATATATTGTAGTTTTGGAGTTCTAAAATGTATACAAGCACATGCTACAAGGTAAGGTAAGCATACTTGGTGTATGTTAACTGACATGACATTGATTTATGTGGAGAGTAACTATAACTATATCCTTACTATACTTGCAGAACTGACTCATGAATTTCTACAAATATTGGAGAGAACTCCCAGTCGTTTGAAGCGTATAAGAAACTGGAGAGTAAGTCTTCTAACATTAGTATATCTGTATAGTGAACAATGTATGCATGACAGGTGCAAAATGTAAACATATTGGTGGATGGTTACAAGGAAAGTCCCATTTATCCAGCAAAGTCCTGCTGGATAGGTTTACACATCACGTATTTGGTGCAGATCTCCTGGACTCATTCATTAGATTTTATGTGCATTTTTACTTGTGGCTATGCATCCCATTTACCTCCTTCCACCCCCCCAAAAAAAATAACAATGCCAACCCAATATTTTGTTTGCTAAATTAGAAGTCCATTGAAATTAATAGGTAAAATCGGTTCCAAAAATTGCTTTTGTGCATCTGTGACATGCTGTAGATTTAAATATGCAGCGCAAAAGTCACTTTCTTTGCAGATTCGATACCTATAAAAATGCAAGATGTGGATGAGATTATGTTACAACTCAATCACTTTGCTGTTGTAGAAATGTTGCAAATTATATATGTGGGAATTTTTCACCATGTGCACCTAGCCTTACAAAGTTAGGCATTGGCATAACGTAACGACCCAGGCATTTTTAATTTTTATTCTTCTGTTATTTTCCTCCCCTTGTTCCAATGGCCAAAATGTGAGGGCTTGCTTTTTACAGGACAAGTTGTAGTTTTGATGACACCATCTATTTTACCATGTAACGTACAACTGATGTGTAATTATGGGGAAAACAATTCAGAAATGTATGTAAATGGATTACGATGCCTTTTTTTGAGATTCATAACTTTTATTTTTCCATCAATAGTGCTGTATGAAGGCTTGTTTTTTCTAAGCTGTGCTAACATTTTTGTGCCATTTGGGGATATACTGTATTTTTCGGATTATAAAACTCCTTTTTTTTCCCCCAAATTTGGGGGGAAAATGGGGGTGCGTCTTATAATGCGGATATACCTTACCAGCCGCAGTGGAGCAAGTTCCCAGGATCGCGGCTGGAGGAGGCCGCAGGCTGGGATGAGGGGGTGTTAGGATGTGCGGTGTGCCGTTGCTGGTGTCCGTGCTGCTGTGGGGGCTCTGCCGACATTTTGTGAAAAGCCAGAGCCCCTACAGTTCCATGGTTTCCTATGCGGTGGACTTCGGGAAAATAGCTGCCGGGGCCAGAGCATGCGCAGATGGAGATCTCATCACCAATATCTCGGGAGATGGGATCGCAGTGCTTCACAAAATGTTGGCGGAGCCCCCGCAGCAGCAGCGGAGCACCGCACATCCGAACACCCCCTCATCCCAGCCTGCGGCCTGCAGCAACGCTCCACTCTTGACTCCTCCAGCAGCGACCCTGGGACCCCACTTCACTGCAGCCACCACCCCCAGTAAGCAATAAGACGCATGGATTATAAGAAGCACCACCATTTTATTAATAAAAGTTTTTTTTCTCCTATTTTCTCCTCAAAATTTGGTGTGCGTGTTATAATCCGGAGCATTCTATAATCCGCAAAATACGGTAAATGATGTGTTGATCCCTTTTTTTATTATATTTTTAAAGGGAAGTTTTATTTTTTTGCATTCCACTGTTCAACATGCGGTTTCAATAATTTTAGATTTTGATTGTATGTTTTTGGACATGGCGATCCCAAAGATGTTTATTTTTTCAATTACTTTATTTTTCATTGTGGGGAGGGAGGGAGCGATGCATAGTTACATAGTTTTATAGGTTGAAAAAAGTCCTAGGTCCATCAACTTCAACCTTTCTCCACCAATTGTACATTTGTCACTAATGTAACTATAATCCTCAATGTTATGTCTATCGAGGAAATTGCCAGGCCTTTTTAAAAAGCTGTCATAGTGTCTGCCATTACTACCTCCTGTGGTCGGGCATTCCACAGTTAGCTGCTCTAACTGTAAAGAACGCTTTCCTATTTCGCTGCCGGAATCGCCTTTCTTCCACACGTAATGAAGTCATGTTACCAGTCCTCTGTACTGACCACACATATACAACCCCTGGCAAAAATTATGGAATCACTGGCCTTGTAGGATGTTCATTCAGTTCTTTTATTTTGCTGAAAAAAACATCACAGACATGGCACAAAACTGAAGTCATTTCAAATGGCAACTTTCTGGCTTTAAGAAACACTAAAAGAAATCAAGAACAAATAATGTGGTAGTCAGTAATGGTTATTTTTTAAACAAGCATAGAGGAAAAGTTATGGAATCACTCAATTCTGAGGGAAAAAATTATGGAATCACCCTGTAAATTTTCATTCCCAAAACTAACACCTGCATCAAATTAGATCTGCTCGTTAGTCTGCATCTAAAAAGGAGTGATCGCACCAAGTGGATTGACATGAATCATGGCTCCAACACAAGAGATGTCAATTGAAACAAAAGAGAGGATTATCAAACTCTTAAAAGAGGGTAAATCATCACACAATGTTGCAAAAGATGTTGGTTGCTCACAGTAAGCTGTGTCTAAAATGTGGACCAAATACAAACAACATGGAAGGTTGTTAAAGGCAAACATACTGGTAGATCAAGGAAGACATCAAAGCGTCAAGACCGGAAACTTAAAGCAATATGTCTCCAAAACAGGAAATGCACAACAAAACAAATGAGGAACCAATGGGTGGAAACTGGAGTGACCGTCTGTGACCAAACTGTAAGAAACCGCCTTAAGGAAATGGGATTTACATACAGAAAAGTTAAACGAAAGCCATCATTAACACCTAAACAGAAAAACAAGGTTACAATGGGCTAAGGAAAAGCAATCATGGACTGTGGATGACTGGATGAAAGTCATATTCAGTGATGAATCGCGAATCTGCATTGGGCAAGGTGATGATGCTGGAACTATTGTTTGCTGCCGTTCCAATGAGATTTATAAAGATGCAAAATTCCACAGTCATTGATGATATGGGGCTGCATGTCAGGTAAAGGCACTGGGGAGTTGGCTGTCATTACATCTTCAATAAATGCATAAGTTTATGTTGATATTTTGGACACTTTTCTTATCCCATCAATTGAAAGGATGTTTGGGGATGATGAAATCATTTTTCAAGATGATAATGCATCCTGCCATAGAGCAAAAACTGTGAAAACATTCCTTGAAAAAAGACACATAAGATCAATTTCATGGCCTGCAAATAGTCTGGATCTCAATCCAATTAAAAATCTTTGGTGGAAGTTGAAGTAAATGGTCCATGACAAGGCTCCAACCTGCAAAGCTGATCTGGCAGAGAAAACAAAAAACAAGAAACAAATATCCTAAAATAAAACAAAATAAAAAATATATTGCAAAACATGCATGAAGTTGTAATAATAATAAAAAGGGTATTTGGTAAACATAATTTTGATCAAAAGAATGTACAAGCCATCCCGCCACGTCAAGGCAACCCTTTGTGGGACAGTCCTACTCTAATATTAAAAACCTTTCCACTTGTCAAGTGACGTAAATGTGAACAAGGCAGAGGGACTGAACCCACCAGTTGAAGCATAGGCCAGACAGGATGGATTTTTCAGCTCAAAAGCAGGGCGGTCACACCCTTATATGCACAAAATGCACTGAGAACTAAATGAAAAACTGGGTCTGAACTGAAAAAGTAAGTTGATGTGTATGCAAAATGTAAATGCATATCAAACACATGACCATTAAACAGAGAAAACAAAAAACAAGAAACAAATATCAAATATTAATGGTCATGTGTTTGATATGCATTTACATTTTGCATACACATCAACTTACTTTTTCAGTTCAGACCCAGTTTTTCAAAGCTGATCTGGCAACAGCAATCAGAGACTGCAAGCTGTTGTAAAAGCCAAAGGTGGTGCAACAAAATACTAGTGATGTGTTGGAGTGTTTTTTGTTTGTTTGTTTTTCATGATTCCATAATTTTTTCCCACAGAATTGAGTGATTCCATAATTTTTGCCCTATGCTTGGTTAAAAAAAATAACAATTACTGACTTCCACATTATTTATTCTTGATTTCTTTTAGTGTTTCTTAAAGCCAGAAAGTTGCTATTTGAAATGACTTCAGTTTTGTGCCATGTCTGTGATTTGCTTTTTTTCAACAAAATAAAACAACTGAATGAACATCCTCCAAGGCCGGTGATTCCATAATTTTTGCCTGGGGTTGTATTTATGCATGTAAATGAGATCTCCTCTGAGGCCTCTTTTTTCTAAGCTAAATAATCCCAACTTTTCCAACCTCTCATCATATGAGAGGCCTTCCATCCCTTGTAATAATATAGTTGCCTACCTTTGAACTGATTCTAACTTCTGAATATCTTTTTTAAAATTGATGATTTATAAAGAGGTAATAATATGTTGGAATCCCGGGATTTTATCTCTCTTTTTATACATCCAAAAATCTTGTTTGCTTTTTCGGCTGCTGTTTGACATTAAGTACTTCTGCTCAGCTTACTTGTAACCAGAATACCCAAATCCTTCTCCTGTTCTGTAGTCCCGATTATACTTCCATTTAATGTATATGCAGCAATAAGATTACTCGGTCCTAGGTGCATTACTCTACGTGTATCTACATTAAACCTCATTTGCCAAGTGTTTGCCCATTCAGTCATCTTATCCAGATCGTTGTGTGTGAAGGTCAGATTTTAATATGCTACACAGTTTGGTGTCGTTAGCAAAGACTGACACATCAGCCACATTACCAATATTCAAATTTGCACTTACCTCCTCATAGAAACCCAACATGTTGGTTAGACACGAACTATCTTTAACGAATCCATGCTGATTGTCATTTATTATATTATTCTCTGCAATATATTTCTGCAGGTCATCTCTTATAATGTCCTCAAAAATTTTGCACACTACTGATGTCAGGCTTAGGCTGCTTTCACATATCAATTTTTTGGTGTCAGTCACAATCCGTTGGCTCGACGGATCCGTCGCAGATTGTGAAAAACTGATGCAACGGATCAGTTTTATCGACGAATCCGCTGTTCAGTCAGGTCCCCCGCTGTAATCCATCACAAGGGGTTAACTAGTTTACAACCGGGACCGATGCTAATGCCACCGGCCCGGCTGTAAACCACTGCAGAATGAATGAAATCATGTCTGCACAGATGCCCTGGCTGACCGGTGGGACCAAAAACAATGGTCCCTCTCTAGGCTATTAATATCTGCCCTCACTCACTGGCTTTCCCTCTCTGGCGGAGAAAATTGCGCAGGAGCCTACGCAATTTTTTTCCGCAAATATGGACTTTAATTTAATCCCTAGAGTTCCAAATTTTTCCGAACACAAACTACTAAATTGATTAAACACTGACATATATAAATCGTTTTGATATGACATGGTTTACTATATGTAAACCATGTGTCATATTATGTCGGGTTCGGTAATGATTTTACTGAAGCCGGCAATTGGTTTAGCGGCTATTATGGTATGTAGAACTCTATGAACTATAAATATACAGTGTATATATATATATACAGTACAGACCAAAAGTTCTTCTCATTTAAAGATTTTTCTGTATTTTCATGACTATGAAAATTGTAAATTTACACTGAAGGCATCAAAACTATGAATTAACACATGAATTACTTAACAAAAAAGTGTGTAACAACTGAAATTATGTCTTATATTCTAGGTTCTTCAAAGTGTCCTCCTAGTGGCAGCAGCATAACACCCATGGTCTGTGTCTCCCAATGAGGCGAAGGAGAAATATGTCTTATATTCTAGGTTCTTCGAAGTAGCCACCTTTTGCTTTGATGATTGCTTTGCACACTCTTGGCATTCTCTTGATGAGCCTCAAGAAGTAGTCACCGGAAATGGTTTTCACTTCACAGATGTGCCCTGTCAGGTTTAATAAGTGGGATTTCTGGCCTTATAAATGGTGTTGGGACCATCAGTTGTGTTGTGCAGAAATCTGGTGGATACACAGCTGATAGTCCTACTGAATAGACAGTTAGAATTTGTATTATGGCAAGAAAAAAGAAGCTAAGTAAAGAAAAACGAGTGGCCATCATTACTTTAAGAAATGAAGGTCAGTCAGTCCGAAAAATTGGGAAAACTTTGAAAGTGTCCCCAAGTGCAGTTGCAAAAACCATCAAGCGCTACAAAGAAACTGGCTCACATGAGGACCGCCCCCTGGAAAGGAAGACCAAGAGTCACCTCTGCTTCTGAGGATAAGTTTATCCGAGTCACCAGCCTCAGAAATCGCAGGTTTACAGCAGCTCAGATTAGAGACCAGGTCAATGCCACACAGAGTTCTAGCAGCAGACACATCTCTACAACAACTGTTAAGAGGAGACTTTGTGCAGCAGGCCTTCATGGTAAAATAGCTGTTAGGAAACCACTGCTAAGGACAGGCAGCAAGCAGAAGAGACTTGTTTGGGCTAAAGAACACAAGGAATGGACATTAGACCAGCGGAAATCTGTGCTTTGGTGTGATGAGTCCAAATTTGAGATCTTTGGGTCCAACCACCGTGTCTTTGTGCGACGCAGAAAAGGTGAACGGATGGATTCTACATGCCTGGTTCCCACCGTGAAGCATGGAGGAGGAGGTGTGATGGTGTGGGGGTGTTTTGCTGGTGACACTGTTGGAGATTTATTCAAAATTGAAGGCATACTGAACCAGCATGGCTACCACAGCATCTTGCAGCGGCATGCTATTCCATCCGGTTTGCATTTACTTGGACCATCATTTATTTTTCAACAGGACAATGACCTCAAACACACCTCCAGGCTGTGTAAGGGCTATTTGACCAAGAAGGAGAGTGATGGGGTGTTACGCCAGATGACCTAGCCTCCACAGTCACCAGACCTGAACCCAATCGAGATGGTTTGGGGTGAGCTTGACCGTAGAGTGAAGGCAAAAGGGCCAACAAGTGCTAAGCATGTCTGGGAACTCCTTCAAGATTGTTGGAAGACCATTTCCGGTGACTACCTCTTGAAGCTCATCAAGAGAATGCCAAGAGTGTGCAAAGCAGTCATCAAAGCAAAAGGTGGCTACTTCGAAGAACCTAGAATATAAGACATATTTCTCCTTCACCTCATTGGGAGACACAGACCATGGGTGTTATGCTGCTGCCACTAGGAGGACACTAAGCTAATACACAAAGAAATTGGCTCCTCCTCCGCAGTATACACCCTCTGCTTGCTGTAGCCTGAACCAGTTCTTGCTTAGTGTCTGTAGGAGGCACTAGGGTCTGGCTTCAGACCCCAATCTTTTCCAATTTTTTTCTAATTTTTATTTTTCCAAATTCTTGCTTTTTATTTTTCCTGAAATGGAAGGGCGACGGGGTCTTATTGAAAAGTCCCAATCTCCCAAAATCTTCAACAGGCGGGAACGCGGAGTGTCGCCTCCCCGTACCCCCTCCTGCAACTATATCTTGCTTGAGCTCTTTTGCGGCGACGGTTCCCTTTAAGGGGTCCGTTCTCCCCACACCTTCAACGAACGGGAACATGGGGTGTCGCCCCCATGTACCCCCTTCCAGAGCCTGGCCTTCAGACTGTCAAGTGTCCCCGCCAATGAAGAGGCCTGGCGCTGGGAAGTTAACCCTCTCCGCCTCCCTATCAAAAGGGATGGCGGATTGAGGAGACATGACCGCATGGGCCGCTGGCCCTTACACAGTGAGTACAAGCGCGCTGCCCCATAGCAGCCGCTGCCGAAGCCCCCACATAGCATTGCGGGCCCGCTTCACCGCGGCCTGGCTGAGCACCGCCGCGGCCTGCTCCACGCCGCCGCAGCCTTCGCATAACAGGCCCCTATTCACGGTAGCCGCCGCAGCTTCCCCACAGGAGTGGGTGGCGTGGCATCAGGAGCTGCGGCCTTCTCATAATAGGTGCCGCCGCGGCTGCCCCACAGGAGCCGCAGCCTTCTCACAGAGCGCCACCGCGGCTTCCCTACATGTCCCCGCCGCGGCCGTCCAGCAGAGCCACAGCAGGCCCGCCGCGGCCCCTCATAGGTACCGCCGCGGTCTTAATCTTTGGCGCTCCTGCGCCTCACCTGCGGCCCCAGGCCTCATCACAGGAGCCGCCGCTGCAATCTCCTCAAGAAAGCCGCAGGCGCGCCTTTCTCATAGCCGCCGCTGCGGCCTTCTCTGTAGCCGCCGCGCCCTTGTGTGGAAGCCGGCTGCGCCCCGCCTCGGCCTTAATCATCGACGCACCTGCGCCGCTGCGGCCCCACACTGTCTCCGCCGCGGCCTTACAGCCTGCCCCACTAACTTAGTCCCCGGCTTTTGGGCTGGGTAGGCCTCAGTTCCGCCCATACTTTTTTGGCGCTCTCCCCCCATCCCCCAAACCCCCCCCGCCCGTTCAGGGAGCGCTGTCCCTGCTTCTCGGGCCCTCTGCAGGTCTCCTCCCACTTGTTCTGGCGCTTCTCGTCGGAAACGAGAAGCGCCAACTCAGTCCTGGCCGCCATTTCGCTTTTCAACGCCGCATTTTCTGAAGTGGGGGAATAGCTACTCCGGCGTCCGACCGATCACATTCATGCACTTAAGCCCTTCCCGGCAGCAGTCTCCAGGCTCTATTAACAACGCCTGAGCTGACTTACGGGCGACGGGTCCCTTAAAGGGCACCGATCTCCCGACACCGACTCACGGACGAGCACATGGTGTATCGCCTCCATGTATCCTCTGCCGCAGCAAAGCCTATGCCGGACATCTAGCCTTGTCCCCATCCTAGAGGATTGAACCCCTTCGGTTTTACAGAGGCTCTTATGGCGCCCCTGCAGCCCCCCATTGAATCGCCACTGACTGAACAGCGACGACGAATGGAGGGCAGACGGTCCCTCTCCACCTCCTTATCAAAGGGTTGGTGGATTGAGGGCTCTCTGCACCGTCCTTATGGCAGCTGTCCTGAAGGTTCTCTGTCCGGGTCCTGCGCTGCGGCGGTCTCCAGACCGGGACGCACACCATAGGTAAGGCGGGCCCTGAACAAAATTCGAGAGTCCATGCGGCGTCTGTGCGGCCCCACTATATCACACTCCCCAAAGGTTGATGGCGACTGGAGGCTAACAAAACCTCTCCACCTCCCTATCAAGGGGATGGTGGATTGAGGAAATAATCGGGGCGGATGGCGAGTGTTTTTTTCAATTTCCTGTGACCTTTGGTACTCGTCTGTCAACGCTATGCGGTCTGCCGTTTCTGGCGGCACGGACTTATACCTGGGAGCACTGACTAATAGAACGCACGCTTACGCCTAGTGTAATGCGTGTAATGCACCACTACCGCAAAGGTGCCCCACCGCAATCTGTGCAGTCTGCATCTCGCCCCACCACAATCTGTGCAGTCTGCATCTCCTCACAGGAGCACAAGAAGCAGGCAATGCCTCCGGCTTCAGTTTACCTTATGATGAAGGCCTTCTGCCATTCGAGTCTTAAGACAGGCTGACAGCAGCAAAGAATGCCCAATTTTCTAGCTAACGTCTTAGTACCTAGTTCCCCAAGCATTCTGCTGTTTTTTTGGTGTACGCGTGCTCCGTTTTCAGCTCTTCCGTCCTTTGGGATTACAACATCCATGCCTCAGGATTCGAGTCTCAGTCCTTAGAGGCCCTCATTGAACCGGTTAATAGAGTTCTGTGAGCCGTACAGTGTCAAAACATTAGTCTTTATCTCGCTGAGCCCTTCAAAGGGGCCTAATGTCTTCACAGGGTTTTTATTAATTGCTCTGTTTCTGACATAGGTCAGAAATGTAGCAGTTACTGGACAAATGATTCTCTGAACTAGGGCCGCTTAATCACTTATTCTTAATCTTAAACAAAGAGTGGACGGAGTCTCCAACAATGGATCCTATATCGTGGCCGCTTACTAACCGTTACTGTCTTTGACCGACGGCTTGTCTATTAAAATCCCCACTGACCGTCCAATGGCTGGCTGGGGTTATTCCCCGCGGTCAGTCTTTTGAGGTTTCTGGGGCAACTCTCTTCCCTTCCCTCGCCGTCGCCTAGGTGGCCAGAGCCATGAGGGTCTGGACTAGGACCCTAGCCAAGACCAGTCAAGACAATAGTTTGCCTCACTAGGTGGTTAGTCTGCCGGGGATTATGAGTACATGCATCCCTGGATATAGCAGACTGTGACACTCTCATAGCTCCAACGGCCTTACCATTAACAGAGCCCTATAGCTCCGAGAGTGGCGAGCAGATTCCGCCTCAAGGAAATCTCTAACTTCCTTAAGCTCTTCCATTCCGGGAAGTGCAGACCCTCACGGCCAAGTTTCTCTGTTCAACAACTCATTGCAGTATTCGAAAGATTCGGAAAGTTTAGGCATCCGTCTACTGCTGTTTGTCAGAAATCTAGTGGGTTCCAGATACCAACATAGAATTCCTGTTCCCCTCGCCAACTCGTTTCCTCCGGACCCGTTTTTAAGGACACAAGGAACAAGCGGCGCCACCTTATTAGGCCTTTTATGTACTCCACATCAGCGGAATTGTTCCTTTATGTTATCCTCTCGTTCCAATCCTTCCCAGCCCGACAAGGATTTCTCCGCCTCGCCATCACAAACAACCATTTTTAGTTCACGGCTTTAACCATCGGTCTCGCCTCTGCTCCCAGGCTGTTCACCAAGGTCATGGCAGTTGTTATTTCTATCCGTGCCCTCGGGCCATAGTGATTCCTCTCTACCCAGACAACCTCCTTCTCAAGAGATCCCCACTTCAAGCCTGCGCTGAGTGGGTCGGCATCACCGTGGACACTCTCACTCGCCTAGGGCGGATATAGAACCTGCGCAACCCCTTTTCAGCCCCGTCTCAGAGGATCCTCTTTTCAGGCCTGGACACTTCCCGAGTCTTTATAACTCTCCTTCACAAAAGGTTTTCTCGGAGCCACGAATCTCAGAAATTTCCTCTCGGCCACCCTCGACTACATCTCCGTCCTCTGTTGCCGACATTGCTTCCAGCGTGGGACGGATATCCATTCTCTCTGGATTGCTGTTTTTTCTCTGCTTGCGTCTCGATGGTCATTCCCTCTGGATCCAATCAGTCCACGCCACGGCTGTGGCATACATCTGGGGCCAGGAGGGCTCACGGAAGCACAGGAGCTATGCTTGACGAAGCTCGCATTTTGCAAGAGGCCGATACAAACCATTTACCTTTTTGGTGGCAGTTCATGTTCTAGGGGTAGGGAATTGGGCGCACTTTTCCTCAGCTGCCAGGGCCTGTTCTCAGCACACTAATTCATTTTCCCTGGAAGCCTTTTAGCACGGTTGGCAATTCTGGGTAACGCTGCATATAGTCCTCAACGGCCTCTACGCCAAAGTCCCGGCATTTCTTGTTCCGTTCTGTGACTCAATTGTCCTCGGGTCAGATGACCTGGTGCTTCCGTGGCATCAGTTTCGCTTCCATTACTTTTTCTCCACTTCTTCTGCTGACTCCAAGTGTCTTCCAGAAGCTCAAGATGGAGGGAATCCCACTGTTTTTCGTTGCACCACACTGACTACGCCGAGCATGGTATGCTGTTCTGTTGCAACTGGTTCCCTCCCCCCGTGGTTACCTAACCGTCCAGACCTTCTTTTTCAAGAGCGCTTTTACCGCTTAGACTCGAGAGTGCTGAGCTTAACAACCTGGGCATTGAGCGCCACACGTAGCGTTCGCCGTTATCGTCAATGTCCAGAAATTTACTTTCAGGCGTATTTACCATCATATTTGGGAAAGCCTATTTCTCTTGGTATTTTCAACAACTACGGTTGTTTCCCACTTGTGTTTGCCATTTCGTCCATATTGGAGTTCCTCCAAGAGGTTGCCATTCAAGCCTAGCACTGTCTTCTCTCAAGGTTATACATCCAGTTTTTCAAAGAATACCTTCCAAATCTCATGGGCCTTCGGAGCCTTGGGGGTTTTTTGATCGGATTTCAGGTGCTTTTACAAGTGGCCTTCCTCAAGCTCCGATAAGACGTATCAATCACTCTTCCTTCTTGGGAAGCTCCCTTTCTTGTGGCTGTAACAGACATCACGCGGATTTCGGAATTGACGGCTTTGTCTCTCAAACCTCCATTCTTGTCCTTCAACAGGGCAAGGTAGTGTTCAGGACTTCTCTGGCCTTATGGCCTAATGTTGTTTCATCCTTTCATCAGAATAAGAACATAGTATTGCCCTCGTTCTGTCTACCTCCGGTTCATCGTACTGGAAAGGCTCTCCACCCTTTGGATTCGGAGAGAGCACTTAGGAAATCCACTTCCGGAATAGTGCCTTTCTCCAAATCGGATTCCCTCTCTATTTTTCCAGGAAGACACAGAAAAGGCCTACCTGTCCAAATCTACAATAGCCGGATATATCTGCTCTGCAGTTCAAGAAACTTTCCGAGTCTGAGCTCGCCTATACCTGCGAGCCTCAGTGTAGACTTCATTACGTCAGTGGAGGCATCCTGGGCCATTTGGCCCCCGGACGTCGATACAGCAAGTTTGCAGGGCTGCAACTTGGTCCAGTCTTCTCACGTTAGTCAAGCATTACAACAGTCATCCTTAAGCCTTTTAAGAGGCTGCCCTTGGCTGATAAATTCTGCAATCGACAATAGCGCATCTGTAGACCAGATTATTTGTTGCGTATATTAAGGTTTCAGCTGTCGTGCTGTTTTCCCACCCATGGACTGCTTTAGGACGTCCCATGGTCTGTGTCTCGCAATGAGGCGAAGGAGAAACAGGGATTTTTGTGTACTCACCGTAAAATCCTTTTCTCCGAGACGCTCATTGGGAGACACAGCACCCACCCTTTTTTACTCTAACAACTTCTGCTTGTCTCTTTCATTCGATGTGGTGATCACTCATATTATTGACAGGGATCGTACCTGGATATGATGTTAATCTTCTACTGCTTTTTGCACCAAACTGGTTCAGGCTAGAGCCAGCAGAGGGTGTATACTGCGGAGGAGGAGCCAATTTCTTTGTGTATTAGCTTAGTGTCCTCCTAGTGGCAGCAGCATAACACCCATGGTCTGTGTCTCCCAATGAGCGTCTCGGAGAAAAGGATTTTACGGTGAGTACACAAAAATCCCTGTTTTCGGTTGTTACACACTTTTTTGTTAAGTATATAATTCCACATGTGTTAATTCATAGTTTTAATGCCTTCAGTGTGAATTTACAATTTTCATAGTCATGAAAATACAGGAAAATCTTTAAATGAGGTGTGTCCAAACTTTTGGTCTGTACTGTATTTATATATATATATATTTATATATATATATATATATATGTGTGTGTGTCTCATTGACATGTATATATATATATATATTCTATGTGTATATATGTACTCTTTTGTTTGTGTTTTAACCTGTCAGGAGCATGCTCAGTTAAAAAAAACGAATCCGTCATTTGACAGATGACAACGGATCCTGCGCCCATAGGCTTTCATTATAGCAAGCGACGGATTTTGACGGATGGCAAAAAACTGATATGTGGAAGCAGCCTTACTGGACTGTAGTTACCTGGATCCACCTTCTTACTTTTCTTAAATATCGGTACCACATCAGCCATCCGCACATCAGCAAATTGTTACATTTGTCACATTTTTCTTTACTTTTTAAAACATTTTTTTAAGTCACCTTAGGGTATGTGAACCTGTGATCATTTAATTGCTTACACTATTTTCTACAATGCCGTAGTATTGCTGTATATTGAGGAACTGCGTTCGCCAAAGAAGCTCAGCATGTGGGATATCTGAACAAGAGGACCAAAAAGGAGGATACAGGGGCCTTTCAGTAGGCTCCTGACTGTCATGGTAACCTATTGGTTACAGTCAATGGGGGCTGATGGGAGGAGCAACTGGCAATGACAACCTTTTTAGTGCTACTGTCTAATTTCAAAGAAATATCATTATGTCTGAATAATAATAATAATTTATAATTAGGTTTCATTTGTATTTGTTACTACTGAAAATTGTCCTTACAGCAAAAGGGATAATATGAGACATTGAAGTTGTAAAATTGAAATTCTAGTTACTATAACTGTTTAAAATAATCTTGAATTACATACATAGTTGGCAGTGAGATGGTTAATACCTAATTTGTTTTTCATTAATCCTAGATAAAAGAATTTTTTTTGCTTATTCTAAATATTCTTGTACGTTTTTTGTTGTTCAGACCACTGAAGCCAACAGCAAACCTAAAGAGGACGGTTGTGACGAAGAGGATAGCAACGACAATCTTTCTGACCAGACTATACTTCGAATGTTTTCCCGCGGTGGATTTACAAACTGTTCCCCCTTGTCTGATTCTTCTTCTCATTCATTCTCTGGATCAAAAGTGGATTCTGGCATGTCTGGTAGCTCATGGGGTACTTTGATACAGAACCAAAGGCAGCCACAAAGGACTAGCGAGCACAATCCATGCACAGATCAAGCCCAAATACCAGTGAACAAAGCACCGACCACTGCAAAAGTATCACTAAAGGAGTACCGTGCGAAGCATGCTGAAGAATTAGCTGCTCAGAAACGACAGCTAGAACATATGGGAGCCAACTTAAAGGAGCAGTATGCAAGTGCAGCTCAAAACCTACTCATTCAGCAGCAGAGAGAGCGGGAGAAGGAAAGTCACACATCTCCCATCATTTTAAAGATTCCTTTGCATGATGTAAGCCATGAACGGACAGATAAATCTACCAGCCTAAAAATGCATCTTCCAATAGCCAGCCGGGAAAAAAACGAGGAGACAAAGATTTGCATTAAAGTGCCAATTGAAGAGAGTGGCGGTAACAGCAGCAAGAGTAGAGACAAACACAGGAGCAGTTCTTCATCTTCTCATCACCATCATCACCACCACCACCACAACAGCCAGACCCACCGTCAACACCATCAGGACTCGTCCAGCAGCTCTAGTAGCAAGCGCTCTTCACTAGGTAGCTCTTCTCACAAAACATCAGTACCTTCTCGAAAGAGGCCTCCTTCTGATGATATCAGTGGCCATGATCCCTCTTTTCATAAACTAAGGAGGACTTCCAAAACCCCCACAGCTGAGGCTCCGGTGGCACAAGCATGTCACAGACCACGCAGTAGCCATGGCAAAACAGAGAGGGAGGCCTCCTCTGGTGCCAATGGACACAGTGCTTCTAAGGTTATTGACTACCAAGACACTGTAAACATGCTGCATTCACTGCTCAGTGCACAGGGAGTGCAGCCCATGCAGCCACCTCAGTATTTGCACCAGTATGGGGATTATCGTAGGTCCAGGCCGGGCAACACGGACAAACCCAGGGCACCTCCTCTGCCTGCTGAGCCGCCTCCACCTCTGCCGCCGCTCCCCAAATAACTGCTAGTAACGTCCACATCTGCAGACTTGCATGAAAGGGTTAAATAGCCACTTTCTTAGCACTATTTTACCAGCATATTTTCTCTGTGCTCTTCCATGTACTTTGTCATGTATATTAAGTCTTAAGTTACATTTTAAAATCTTATTTCCTTGTCTCTCTATTTTTTTCTAGAGTTTCATACGGTTGATGTTTGTGTCAACCACTTGTCTGTCAAAACGGCAATGGCTTCTCCTTTTACACTCTTCCACATTGTCTTGTCTTCTCTGTCTCCTTTTAAATGGGATGTATGTTTGAAATGTACCTTGATATTTATGTTATAATTGAGATCAAGCTTTTTTTGTCAATATTTTTAAGGCAACAGATTGAGGTCCAGTTTGTGGGTTGTTTTTTCTTTACAAGCATGTCCAGGTACTTCATCTGAGCATCATTTTCTGCTTTCAGGGTTCGCACTAAAGGTTATTGTGCATGCCAACTGTGTGTGCAACTTGAATAAGTGGTTACAGGTGCAAAGGTGCTGTGTTAGGTATCTGAAAATTCTTTTTTCTGTCTGCTACTTAAAAAAAAAAACCTCAGATTTTTACTATTTCATCTGTCACTGATGGTATTTGACAGGTGTATGTGTCATTTAGTGCCAGTCTGACCTAATGGTCTTCATTATAGTGATAAAAAATATATACGGTATGATATACGGTAAATATTTATTCAGAAAAAAAAATCAACTTAAATAATAATTAGAAACAACCGCAGCCACCCACCCACGTGCAATTCATATTCAATACTTTTAGCTTGTTGGTATTCTGAATTATCTGTATATCCATTTATCATGGATAAATTATAAATATTTTAAAGTTTGGCATTGCTGTGAAAGTTGTGGTAGGTAACATAACTCTTGAAGGGAATGTGCCATGTGAAAATTTCCTCATGTTTAAATCAGGTTTTTGTGTTAAATGTATTAAAAATGGCTTTTTTTTCCATAACTCAATCTGTATTAAAATAAAAAGGTACTTGTGTATGGAGGGGAGCAGGGTCGGCTATGACATCGCCTGATTGTGATTGCTGGATCCTGTGTTATCAGCTGTGTATGGAGGTGTTGCCTGTTATTGTGAGCCTGCTTGGGATTATCATGAGACTTACCAAAAAAAATATTCTCTAAATAACGGCTCAGGCAAACATCCTCACTGTCCAATAACGGACCGCTAATGCCCAAACTGGCCAAGGCTCTCCTGACTAGAATGTAACAGGCTCATAGAAATATATGAAGCTGTCACTCGCGGGTTGGGAGACCTATGGCCAATCCATGCATAACGGTCCTAGATCTACGGACGTTTGCATGAGCCATTAGTATGAGTCTAAAGTAATCCTGTTATCAAGTGTCAAAATTGCAAGATTTCTATTTTATTAATACATATACCGGTAATATAAAAAGTATGAATTGAAAAAAAAAATTAACACAAAAACCTGTTTTAATCCTTTGCGTTTTTGTTTTTCGCTCCCCTTCTTCCCAGAGCCATAACTTTTTTATTTTTCCGTCAATATGGCCAAGAGAGGGCTTGTTTTTTGCAGGACGAGTTGTACTTTTGAACGACACCATTGGTTTTACTATGTCGTGTAAGAGAAAACGGGAAAAAAATTCCAAGTGCGGTGAAATTGCAAAAAAAGTGCAATCCCTCACTTGTTTTTTGTTTGGCTTTTTAACTAGGTTCATTAAATGTTAAAACTGCCATTATGATTCTCCAGGTGATTACGAGTTCATAGACACCAAACGTGTATAGGGTCTTTTTTATCTAAGAGGTGAAAAAAAATTACAAACTTAAAAAAAAAACATTGCACCATTTTCCGAGACCCGTAGCGTCTCTATTTTTCGTGAACTCGGGTTGGGCAACGGCGTATTTTTTGCATGCTGAGCTGACGTAATTAGTGATACCATTTTGGTACAGATACAATCTTTTGATCGTCCGTTATTGCATTTTAATGCAATGTCGCGCCGACCAAACGTAAGTCTGGTGTTTTGAATTTTTTTTCCCGCTACGCCGTTTAGCGATCAGGTTAATCCTTTTTTTGTTGATAGATCGGGTGATTCTGAACACGGCGATACCTAATATGTGTATGTTTGATTTTATTTTTATTGTTTTATTTTGAACATTTTTAAAAACATTTTTTTTATTTATTTTTTTACTTTTGGCACGCTTCAATAGTCTCCATGGGAGACTATCATCACCTGAATGTAGGAGAGCCGATCAGATCGCCTCGATGTAGTAGAAAAATTCACTTGCTGTGAGCGCCGACCACTGGGTGGCGCTCACAGCAAGCCGGCACTGACAACCATAGAGGTCTCTAGGAGACCTCTGGCTGTCATGCCACGAACCGGTGACCCGCGATCACGTGATGCGGCTCACTGGTGAGCATATTTCTGGCGTGATGCGCTTGTTAAATGTCGCTGTCAGTGTTTGACAGTGGCATTTAACTAGTTAATAGCCGCGGGTGGATCGCGATTCCACCCGCGGCTATTGTGGGCACATGTCAGCTGTTCAAAACAGTTGACATGTCCCGGGAAAGATGTGGGCTCACCGCCTGAGCCCACATCAAAGGGTGGGAGTCCGACATCGGCGTAAATGTACGCCTGATGTCGGAAAGGGGTTAAAAATAGGTCTTTATTTAGTGATGAGTGAGCATGCTCGTGTGCTAACAGAGTGACTTCCGCATGCTCGAAAAATATCATTGTGTCCCCGCGGCTGCATGTTTTGCAGCTGTTTGACAGCTGCAACACATGCAGGGATCGCCTACCAAACAGGCAATGCCTTATCCAATCATTTTCACTCATCACTGGTCTTTTTGTGATGATAAATTTCCGTTAAAAAGCAACAGTTGTAGGGAAACACCATGTCCCTTACATAAAACGAATGAATGCTCTTATATTTATTGAGAAAACGTCTTGTTAGCACCTGGGCTGTGTAGTCGGTAAGCCACAACTCCAACTCTGACTCCTCAATTTCCCCGACTCCAAAGCATTGGTCACTACTGAGCATGTGCATAAAGTGCAGCACAGATTCATCTCAACTGAAAGCCGAGATCATTAGATCAGGAACAGAACAGACATTTATAGGACATTTCATAACTTTCCCAAGTTTTTATGAAAAAATTTACAGCACATTCTGCACTGTACTACTGTACCCAACATATTATATATTTTAGGAGTCGGAGACAGTCCATTTTAAAACGACTCCAACAGAATGAACACCGACTCCGACTCCACAGCCCTGGTTAGCACATGGCAGCACTGATTATTTTGCTCCATACCTGGTGCTGGGGAGGACATGCCAGTAGCATATACCGTTATGTGTTGATAGCACTGTCACTTACTACGGGTTACACATCGACATCTCCACATGCATGCTTAGTTATTGACGTCTCATACATACTGTTTGCTTTACCAAACTTATTTGGCCAATTGCCTAACAAACAGGTGGGATAAGTCCTTATGGATGTATTTATTACAATGGCAAGCTCTAGTTTTCAAATGTGATTTAATAAATTAGTTATACCCCAAAATTGTGCCATTGAAGAACACAACCCATTATTCAAAAAAAAAGAAGAAAAGGCCACCAAAGTCATTACTCACAAATCTCACGCACGAATGTTTACTCTAACATGACGAGAATCCACAGACTGCAGGACAGTGTGCTAATGTTTCCTACATTCACATGCACTCTCATGTGTATATTTTTAGGGAATTTCTGTTGTTGCACAGTGCATTTTTCCTACCATCTGCTCTGCAGTACTGTGTTTCATGAACTGGCAATACATAAGGGCTTAGCTAATGTAAAGTGGTTGTCTATGTTTCATTTTTTTTTCTCCCTAGGGCTCATGTAAAATTAACAGATCAGCCTCACATACCCCGTTGCTCCAACACGATTGCCTTCCCTAGTCTTTGGTGACATGGCTCCAGTAGTAACATTACGACTACATCATGGGATGCTGCGACTACTCACTATTCTTCTTAATTGTCTTCTGCCGTCCACCACAGCATGGCTGCAGCGGTCATATATTCTAGGCATGACGTCGCCGCTGCAGCCATGCCAATGTAGACATTCCCTTTAACAAAACATTATGACAGTATAGTGCCCAAGCCTTATTGGATTACCTTTTATTGTGTCAAGCATATTACATCCAGAAATGTATCAATATAAAATTATAGACTGAACAATATCCAGCTGAATACTTTGTTGTTGACTTTTTGATTGATCATCAAAAAAAAGCACTGGATTAAAAAAACAGGGACATATAAGCTTGTTACTTTCTGGTGCTGTTTTTGGTGTTAAAAATAAAGTACCTATTAGTACACTAAAAGGGCACTGTGGTACACAGCTACAACAGTAGTATAAGCTACAAATGGCTAAACGCAAGCACACGCATGTCAGTGCCCTGCCCTGTTTCCCAACGCTTCGTTGCATATTTGACTTCAGCAAATCCCTGCTGTGGTCAATGATTGACTACCGAGGTTATGTGACCTGTTGGCATTGCAGCTAATTAAGCTAAGAACCACAGGGCACTCTGCATAATTATTTGGAGATGCTATAGGATTGGAAAGGTGTATGTCTATAGTTCATTTATAGCCATATGCAGCTCACAGGCAGGGAATTCCTTTAAAATGTTGTCTGGTCATAACATATTGATGACCTATTGACAGTGTACCTCATCAGTATTATATTAGGGGTGCTGGTAAACACTGAACAGAGCAGCGCTGACAGCAGATAAGTGGGGTTTCCTGTTGTCATCTCCCCCAACACCGATCTCCATTGATGACCCATCCTACAGATAGTTCATCAATATGCTATGACCAGACACCCCCTTAAAGGCCATTTTCCTCTATATCAACTCCTTATTTGTTAAGTCTTAAAAATGTAGCTATTATTAGCCAATAGAGCTATTTCCATGTTGTTAGTTTTGAACGTCTGACTTCTAGATGTGCAGCCTGCTCTGCTGATGGCCTTTAGGCCGGGTTCACACTGTCAGTCACATCCACAAATTTTGGAACAGATTTGCTTTTTGTGAAGCTCTGTGTGCTCATCCACATGCATTACATGGTCCAAGAAACGGACCAGACTAGTACATGCTGCAATGTTTTTTTTATCGCAGACCACCAGTGTGCACTTGCCCATAGCTTATATACGTCACCCAATTTTATATCTGAATATGATATATGGAAGAAAGTGCTGCTGATAAAACTAAATATGGAGACACTACAGAGGACACTGACATAATACAAAACTGATACATAAATAGTGACATAATAATGGGTCCATACTTGGCTACATACTTTCTATGTACACCATTGATAGTAAATTGTGACAAGTCTGGGAATGGAGATTTGTCAGATCTGCTGGCTGTTTCATGCATTTAGCCATTGGTCACATCACATTTGATCTTCATAGAACATCATGTCGTTGAATCGACGTGAGCAGATTTCTAATTACTGGACGCTGTTATTACAGTTTACGGAAAGCACTGTGCACCAGGATAGCACATGTTTATTAGAGCTAGAAGGACATATTCTCAGGAATTAGTATTTCATGATAGATTTGTGTACAGGTTTATTTCAAGAAAATTATTTTGTTGTGTATTATTTTGATCAATGGTTTTGCACACTGCTGGCTTTACCTGAATGTTTCATGCCAGACATATATTATTGTTATTGTACAGGTGGATCACAGCACAGTTGTAAATAATTGTTTATTGGTCTTTTCATGTTTACGCTTTATATGTGCAGTTAGTGCAGGAAACTGATTTATATTGTTTGTTTTTTGTTTTACATAGCGGAAATTTTAATAAATCTTATGTCGGGTGATAAATTTGTAATAAACGTTTTCCTCTCGAAGAACAAACTGACACGTTGCACGAACATTTCAGGATTTGTTCAAACATTTCAGGATTCTATTATCAATAGAATAAACGGACCCTAGAGCTGCTCCAAGATCTTCAGTATTAACGACTTATTTACATGGAAAGACTTTGCAACAAATATAGATGATTGGTGATTTAAAGGGAACCGGTCACCAGGTTTTTCTCATATAAAGTGTAGCCACCACCTGCCTGCCCTCATATACAGCATTCTATGTCTGCAGTGCGCTCTGTGTAAAATGAAAAATAGCGTTTATTATACTCCTCTACGGGCACAGTCCTGTCCAATGGAAGTCACTGGTCTTGGTCCAGTGCCTCTTTTTCTTGCCATCATCGTCGTCCTCATGTGGATGACGCGTCTTACATCGCCACACTGTCCTCGGCATCACGCTCCTGCGTAGGCTCACTCCTCTCTCTACTGCCGAGGGAAGAGCAAAGCACTTTAGTGCGCATGCGCTGAAAGGTAAATGTGTGCATGCGCATTACAATACTTTGCCCTTAGCACATAAAGCAAAAAAAGAGGAGGCACCGGACTAAGGCAAGCGACTCCCTTTGGACTGGACCGGGCAATAGATAAGAATAATAAAAGGTCTTTTTTTATGGATAGAGCATTGGGGACATATACTGTAGACAGCATTCTAGTATGCTGTAACAGGCTTACAGGTGCTGGTTCTTTTATATGGGAAAAACCTGGAGACAGGTCCCCTTTAGGAGAGTGTCATTGTTGCCACTTTTGGAAGAGCCTCATAAACAGCTACAAGTTTGGCAAGTGTTTCTACATTTAAATAGACTTATTTTTATGTCGGCATGATCAAGCTAAGATCAATAAGACTTTTCTCATTTAAAGGGAATATGTCATCAGGTTTTTGCTATGCAGTCTAAAGACAGCAGGAGATAGAAGCTGAGACACAGAATTCAGGGATGTGTCACTTGTGAAGTGCTTGCTGTTTACTAACTAAAGGATTTATCACCAAAGATTAACATTGCTGGAGTCAGCAACTAAGGTAAGCACCTGTCTATGGACTTTGTACATGGAGAGTCTCAGGGAAGAGAACTCTTGGCTGAACCAGGGGGTTCACAGACTCCACCTATAAAAAGTTTTGATAATTTTACAGACTTCACATTCAATTTTTTCCAGTATTTTGCCTCTATATATATATATATATTTATATTATATATATATAAGCGAAAATCAGAATTGGTCCCAAAACATGAAAGCTGTAAAATCTTCATTATGCTTCTTCTCGGTATGCTTCCTTTATGATTTTGGCTTACAAATATTGATGAGCAATACCTAAATACAGGTGTGAATATAAGACCCCAACCAGTGTAAAACAATCAAATCTCTCAAAGTATAGCCCCCGTCACACAGCGATCTCGCTATGCGCGAGTCACTAGTTTTGTGACGCAACAGCGATCTCCCCAGCGATATCGCTGTGTGACATTCAGCGACGATCAGCCCCCCTGCTGGGTATCGCTGATTGTTGCTGAATGTCCTGGACATTTTTTTGCTCTTTGGTCTCCTGCTGGCCAGCACGCATCGCTGCGTGTGGCAGGCAGGAGACCAGCGATCAGCTGGTAACCAAGGTACACATCGGGTTTCCGGGCGGCGCCTGGAAACCCGATGTGTACGTTGGATACCAGCGCGCTGCTGCCGCGCAGCACCTGGAAACCCGATGTGTACCTTGGTTACCAGCTCCCTGCACCAGCGGGCTGGTATCCAACGTACACTGTGGGTAACTAGGCGACGTTACCCGCAGTGTCGCTGTCCTGATCGCTGCCTGTTTGGCAGCTCAGCAGCGATCATGTAGCGACACACCAGCAATCCTGACAAGTGCATATCGTTGTCAGGATCGCTGGTGTGTCGTTATGTGTGACGGGGCCCTATATTTCACCGTTCCTATATATTATACCATCTAATTGAATGAGATGGCTGTGTAGATTATGTGCAGTATTACTGAATACCGGGGGAGATACCGTTGTTCAGTGCCATTGTTATATAACTTGGTTAATAAATGAACCGACAGAAACTTTTCTTGAAAATAGGAAACATCTTAAAAAACTCTTTACAGTAATAGCTCCTGAGATATTTTTCAGTCCACCCCTAGGAAAACAGGTTTAATTTCTTTTTTGCTGCACTATTTTTTACAGTGGAACAGGCTTACGTTATTGCATACCCATAAGTGACATTGGAGTAATTTGTCCAAATAACCTTAGTACAGTTCATGTATTTTTTCTGTGAAAAATAAAATTTTCATCTTAAAATATCAACTTTTATATGAAAATTTTAGAAAGACCTTGAGTGCATCAACAGCTATATTATTTCATTTTTTGCATCTTAGTTTATTTTTTAAACAACACATTTTAAGATTTATTAAAAATATATATAAAGAATCTAAAAGTATGTTTTACCTCAAAGACATGTAATATAGAGAAATATGCCAGACACCCGGACGACATGTTATTGGATCTACGTAATCAAAGTGTTAAAATAATGTTGATTCTGTATCAGGTGATCATTTTTCTTTTTTTAAGTCTATACGCATGGATGATCATTGCTATCATCTATAGATCTGTTACGCTCCTTTTTAGCTTACTTGGAAATACTACATGATTTACCTCTTACCATTGTCTCACACACTACCTTCTTACCACTCACTAATTGCAAGATGTAGTCACCAGAGTTGGTGTACGTCCATCAGCTTCGTCAGTGACCTGTGGCCGCTTGACGAAATCCCTGAGTTTACCTCCTACCTGATGGCATCTGCAGTTCTTTTGATTTGCTGGCCCGGATTGACTTTACACTGCAAGGATAGCATTGTGGTGGGTCGGCACAAAAGAAGAGCTGCAGATACCGGCAGGTAAGAGTGTCTCAGGGCTCCCATCCAGCGGCCACAGATCACCAAAATGGCCGATGGACCAGTTACTGCAAATTGATTTGCACCAACTCAATTAGTGACCCGTAATGAGGATCCATAGACTTCACTAGGGCCTTTTTATAACTCTGTACCTCTGATTTCATAGAGGTTTTTCCTGTTGCAATATATCTGGATTAAAATATATGATGCCAAGTTGCCCATAAACTTTCTACTCCATTTGTATAAAATATTATTACATTACAGTACAGACCAAAAGTTTGGACACACCTTCTCATTCAATGATTTTTCTGTATTTTCATGACTATGAAAATTGTAGACTCACACTGAAGGCATCAAAACTATGAAGTAACACATGTGGAATTATACATTACACTTTACAAAAAAGTGTGAAACAACTGAAAATATGTCTTAAATTCTAGGTTCTTCAAAGTAGCCACCTTTTGCTTTGATTACTGCTTTGCACGCAGAAAAGGTGAACTGATGGACTCTACATGCCTGGTTCCCACCGTGAAGCATGGAGGAGGTGGTGTGATGATGTGGGGGTGCTTTTCTGGTGACACTGTTGGGGATTCCAGATAAAAACTTATGCTTCACCTCAATTAGGTAGCTGAGAAATAATGTCTATGATTCAAGTTGGAAAACATGAAAACAGTTGTACAGTTCTCTCGCATCCGTTCTGAGGCCCGATATACTGTATATAGTGCTCATTAGTATGGGACATGTGCCCGCATCTGCATCAGCAACTCCCGCCCAACATGGATCAGGCGTCATGATATTTTATCTCTTTTTTTATTACCTTGTTGAGTCCCTTCTAACTTTTTAGTTGTTTTTACTTTCTAAGGAGCAGATTTGTAAAAAACATAAAAGGGAATGTAGGTACATGAAAAAAGAATGTATACGGTATATACATAAGTATCTATGTGCATATAATTTCACGGTATTATGTGAAGAATTACTTTCTGAATCATCTGTACAACATGCCTATGCAATGTGAGAATGAAATCTGCAACAGTCACTGTTTTGTATCTTTATTTAGGTCTGGGTTCTGAAACGCCGAGTTCATACATTTGGGTTTTTTCACATATATGAAGAGAACAGACAGATTTTAATCAGCTGTTATGATTTGGTAGCTGAGGAGAGCAGGCAAAAAAGGAAATACACCAGAGAGGTTGGAATCTATGGGATTGCAGTACCCTGACTAACCACCACAACTAAAGGCAGCCGTGGAGCGTACCTACGTTGGTCCTAGACGCCTCGTCACAGCCTGAGAAGCTAACTACACCTAAAGACAGAAAGAGGAAAACTATCTGCCCCGGAGCAGATCCCAAAGAACATAGAAAGCCCCCAAACATGTAATGGCGGTTAGACAAGAGGAAATACACAGACACAGACAGAAAATAGTATGAGCAAACGTTGGGGCCCAAACTTCCTAAATAGAAAAGGATAGGAAGGACACTTACTGCAATCCCAAAAAACCCTGAAAAGTACCAACACTACTAATTACAAAAACACCTGAGATCACACGACCTCTACCACCTAAATTAGTTCTCTGGTGTAACAAAACTAAACAGCAGCCACTGAAAAAAACTGGAAAAGGCAAATGAACAAACAACAGTGGCTGAACTAAACTGAGAGGAGCACAAGCCCCCGGAGGGGACCCGGCAGACCCTCACAGAAGTGCAGGACAAAATGCAAAAAGCAAGCACAAAAAACTAAAAGAAGAAAATGTCTTATCTGTTAGCAGAAGATGCAGGCACGAAACAGCAAGCTACAAAGTGAACAGGAATCAAAGATGAGACCAGAACAATTGATCACCGGCAACCCTGATGGGAGGGAACCTCCCTTATATAAGACCAGTCAGTAACACCTGATCGCCAATCTTCACAATCTTCATTGGATAGTTCAGTACTGTTTGTAACCACCAGAGGGAGCTTCTGCTCAGAATTCATTTCTAGCACATTCACAACAGTACCCCCCCTTGAGGAGGGGTCACCGAACCCTCATTTGAGCAACCAGGTCGGTCAGGATGAGCTCTGTGATACGCACGGATGAGTCTCCTAGCATGGATGTCCGAAGCAAACACCCAAGAATTGTCCTCCTGACCATAACCTCTCCACTTAACCAAATACTGGAGTTTCCGTCTAGAAAAACGAGAATCCAATATTTTCTCAACCACATACTCCAGATTGCCCTCAACCAAAACAGGGTCAGGAGGCACAGCCATAGGAACCACTGGCTCGACAAACCTCTTCAATAAGGACTTGTGGAACATGTTATGGATCTTAAATGTCCCTGGAAGAAGTAAACGAAAGGAAACAGGATTAAGAATCTCCATGATCTTATAAGGTCCAATGAACCTAGGCTTAAACTTAGGAGATGCAACTCTCATAGGGATATTTCTTGAGGACAACCAGACCAAGTCCCCCACTTCAAACCGAGGACCATCAGTCCTATGCCAGTTGGCAAACCGCTGGGCCCTCTCCTGAGAGAGGGACAACCTCTCCACTACCTGGTCCCAAATCCGCTGCATATGCTCCACAACAGAGTCAACACCTGGACAGACAGAAGCCTCCGTCTGTCCTGAAGAAAATCGAGGGTGAAACCCAAAATTGCAGAAAAATGGAGACATCAAAGTGGCAGAGCTAGCCCTATTATTAAGAGCAAACTCAGCCAAAGGCAAAAAGAGACCCAGTCATCCTGATCAGCAGACACAAAGCATCTCAGATAAGTCTCCAATGTCTGGTTTGTTCTCTCGGTTTGTCCATTGGTCTGAGTATGAAAAGCAGAGGAGAAAGATAATTGAAAACCAAGTTTAGAACAAAATGTCCTCCAAAATCTGGAAACAAACTGGACTCCTCTGTCAGACACAATGTTCTCTGGAATACCATGTAACCAAACCACGTGCTGAAGGAACAAAGGCACCAATTCGGAGGATGAAGGCAACTTAGGTAATGGCACAAGATGTATCATTTTGGAAAACCTATCACAAATCACCCAGATAACGGTCATTCTCTGAGAAACAGGGAGGTCGCAAATGAAATCCATAGAGATATGGGTCCATGGTCTCTTGGGCACAGGCAATGGCATCAACAAACCACTAGAGCGAGAGCAAGGCTTGGAGCGAGAGCAAGTCCCGCAGGACTGCACAAATTCTCTGACGTCACAAGACAAAGTAGGCCACCAAAAGGATCGACTAACCAAGTCTCTGGTACCAAAAATTCCGGGATGACCGGCCAACGCGGAACAATGAATCTCAGACATCACACTCTTTTTCCACCGGTCTGGGACAAACAATTTCCCAATAGGGCAGCACTCGGGTTTATCCTCCTGACACCCTTCCAGAGCCAGTCTCAAATTGGGCGAGATGGCGGAAAGAACTACACCCTCTTTCAAAATAACAGCAGGATCAGATAACTCAGGAGAGTCCGCAAGGAAACTCCTCGAGAGGGCATCCGCCTTAACATTCTTAGTGCCAGGAAGAAAGGAAACCACAAAATTAAAACGTGTGAAAAACAAGGCCCACCTGGCCTGTCTAGGATTAAGTCGCTTGGCTGATTCCAGATAAACCAGATTCTTATGGTTCGTGAGGACCACCACCTGATGTTTGGCTCCCTCCAGCCAATGTCTCCACTCCTCAAAAGCCCACTTCATGGCCAATAACTCCCGATTACCCACGTCATAATTACGTTCAGTTGGAGAAAAATTTCGAGAAAAAAAGGCACAAGGGTTACTTTTAGAGGTCTCTGGATCTCTTTGGGACAAAACGGCACCTGCCCCATTTCAGAGGCATCAACCTCCACCTGAAATGGCAGAGAAACATCAGGCTGCCGTAGAACAGGAGCAGAAGTGAATCTCTGCTTAAGTTCCTGAAACGCAGAGACTGCCTCAGGAGGCCAATTCACCACATCAGAACCCTTTTTGGTCAAATCAGTCAATGGTTTAACAATAACAGAGAAATTACCAATAAATTTACGATAAAAATTGGCAAAACCCAAGAATCTTTGAAGAGCCTTTAATGAAGTAGGTTGGACCCAATCACAGATGGCCTGAACCTTGACCGGGTCCATTTCAATAACAGATGGGGACAAAATGAATCCAGAAATGAGATCCTCTGTACGCCAAAAAGACACTTTGATCCCTTCACATACAGAGCATTCTCTCTCAAAATCTGGAACACAGTCTGAACATGTTTCACATGAGAGTCCCAGTCATTGGAAAAAATCAAGATATCATCCAAATAAACAATCAGAAATGTATCCACAAAATCCCTGAAAATGTCATTCATGAAGGACTGGAAGACAGAAGGAGCATTAGTGAGCCCAAAGGGCATCACTAGGTACTCAAAATGCCCCTCTGGGGTATTAAATGCCGTCTTCCATTCATCCCCGTGCTTAATGCGAATAAGGTTATATGCCCCCCTGAGGTCAAGCTTGGTAAACCAAGTAGCACTTTTCACCCTGGAAAACAGGTCAGAAATCAAGGGTAACGGATATTGATATTTCACAGTGATATTGTTCAAGAGACGATAATCAATACACGGCCTTAATGAACCATCCTTTTTGGCCACAAAGAAAAAACCGGCACCCAAGGGTGAAGAGGATGGTCTGATATGACCCTTCTCCAATGACTCCTTGATATAAGACCGCATAGCGTCATGTTCAGGTACAGACAAGTTAAAAAGGCGACCTTTAGGGAATTTACTACCAGGCACTAATTCAATAGCGCAGTCATAGCTCCTATGGGGGGGCAAGGATGCAGATTTACTTTCGCTAAACACATCAGAAAAATCAGTCAAAAAGTCAGGAACATCCTGAGCCTGGGGGGAGGCAGAAAAAACAGGAGTGTTGGTATTAACACATTGGCAGCCCCAACTGGTTACAGACACAGATTTCCAATCCAAAACAGGATTATGAGACTGTAACCAAGGGAAACCCAGTACGATAATGTCATGCAGATTATACAGCACCAAAAATTTGCAACTCTCCTGATGATCAGGTTCAACCCTCATTATCACCTGAGTAGAGAACTGAGGTTTATTCTCAGCCAAAGGGGTAGAATCGATCCCCAGTAGGGGAATAGACTTCCGTAGGGGTATCAAGGGAAACCCACAACGTTTAGCAAAATCAAAATCCATCAGGTTAATAGCTGCTCCCGAATCAACAAAAGCCTGAGCAGAAAATGTGGACAGGGAGCAAATCAGGGTAACAGTCAACAAAAATTTAGTCTGAACACTACCCAAGACAACTGAACGTGCAAAACGTCTTCCCCGCTTAGGGCAGACTGAAATAGCATGAGAGGCATCACCACAATAGAAACATAACCCATTGCGTTTTCAAAACTCATGACGCTGTGCCCCAGAAGCCACTCTATCACACTGCATGGGTTCAGAAGCTGGTTCACAAGGCAACACTGTTCCACGCATACCTCTACGCTCACTCAAACGTCTGTCAATTTGAATCGCTAATGACATAGAATCATTGAGACCAGAGGGACAGGGAATCCCACCATAACATCCTTTACATTCTCTGACAGACCCTTCTGAAAAAGGGCTGCCAAAGCATCGTCATTCCATTTGGTCAGGACTGCCCACCTTCGGAATCTCTGACAGTATAACTCAGCGTCCTCAAGCCCCTGATTTAATGCCAACAAGGCTTTTTCAGCTTGATCAGTGACATTAGGCTCATCGTACAATAACCCCAGAGCCTGAAAAAATGCATCAACATTACTCAAAACAGGATCCCCAGGTGTCAGGGAAAAAGCCCAATCCTGAGGATCGCCGCGCAGGAGAGAGATGATAATTTGAACCTGCTGTGCTGCGTTTTCTGAGGACTTAGATTTCAAGGCAAAAAACAACTTACAGTTATTTTTGAAATTCAGAAATTTAGCTCGATCCCCTAAAAACAAATCTGGCATGGGAATCCTAGGTTCCACAACAGGCAACCTAGCAAGATAGATAGCAATACTCCGAACCTCAGTGGCAAGCTGATCCACACGGCCAGACAACTGTGCAAACTCCATTGAGAGGAAAAAAAAAATCCTCCTCAGCATTCAGAGAAACAGAGGGAAAAAAAAAATCTCTGACAACTCTGACAATCTTCTTTCTTTAACACTATTTTTCCCTTCTGTGAGTACCATACAGATATCAGTTTTGAGGCCGGTGATACTGTTATGATTTGGTAGCTGAGGAGAGCAGGCAAAAAAGGAAATACACCAGAGAGGTTGGAATCTATGGGATTGCAGTACCCTGACTAACCACCACAACTAAAGGCAGCCGTGGAGCGTACCTACGTTGGTCCTAGACGCCTCGTCACAGCCTGAGAAGCTAACTACACCTAAAGACAGAAAGAGGAAAACTATCTGCCCCGGAGCAGATCCCCAAGGAACATAGAAAGCCCCCAAACATGTAATGGCGGTTAGACAAGAGGAAATACACAGACACAGACAGAAAATAGTATGAGCAAACGTTGGGGCCCAAACTTCCTAAATAGAAAAGGATAGGAAGGACACTTACTGCAATCCCAAAAAACCCTGAAAAGTACCAACACTACTAATTACAAAAACACCTGAGATCACACGACCTCTACCACCTAAATTAGTTCTCTGGTGTAACAAAACTAAACAGCAGCCACTGAAAAAAACTGGAAAAGGCAAATGAACAAACAACAGTGGCTGAACTAAACAGAGAAGCACAAGCCCCCGGAGGGGACCCGGCAGACCCCCACAGAAGTGCAGGACAAACTGCAAAAAGCAAGCACAAAAAACTAAAAGAAGAAAATGTCTTATCTGTTAGCAGAAGATGCAGGCACGAAACAGCAAGCTACAAAGTGAACAGGAATCAAAGATGAGACCAGAACAATTGATCACCGGCAACCCTGATGGGAGGGAACCTCCCTTATATAAGACCAGTCAGTAACACCTGATCGCCAATCTTCACAATCTTCATTGGATAGTTCAGTACTGTTTGTAACCACCAGAGGGAGCTTCTGCTCAGAATTCATTTCTAGCACATTCACAACATCAGCGTTTTGTATGAGATTTTTATGAGTGTGTGGTCGGTGTTTCATGTTTTACCATCAGTGATGTTCTGGTCTGCAAACCTCCTATCCTTTACAATGTTAAAAACAGAAAGCACAACTGTGTGCTGCCTGTCATCTTCACGGACCCATAGATTTGTAAATGTGATTTTGGTACAGAGAACACGTTTCGTGATTTTACATGGACATGTGAACCATAAACTATACATATAAATGAAAAACGCAAGTCTGAATGATGCCTAAGTTAGATACACAACAACAGATCACTGACATCATTGCAAAGGCCCATTCTTGCATGTCTGTAATATGTTGTAGTAAATGATTGTATCGTCCTGTCCCATTCGCAGTTCATGCATTATATCCAGTACTGTATAGCAACTAATTCTGACATTTTTCCAAACGATGTTCTCATATATGTACCCAACTTGAAAATGATGCTTATCAGGGTTAACCGATTTCTCTGCCCTGATTTTGACAACTAATAAAATGCTAAAAAATGGCACAAATGTTACATATTTCATTTTGAAAAGAAATGCATGTCTGTCGCAATGATTTCCTGAAGTCTTCATGGAATATTTATAATACAAGTCTATGGAACCGGACCAGTCTTTTGTGAAATCCGTCAAAAGACTGATCCGGATTCTGGAAATCAAGGACTACTACTACTGTACTACTACTACTGCTACTACTGCTGCTACTACTACTACTACTGCTACTACTACTACTACTACTACTACTACATTTTCCACTGTCTCCGGACATGCAAACCTGCATTTTCCAACTGCAAAACCCTATTTTTCCGGTTCAAAAGTTCAGGTCGGATCCAGCAAAAAAACTGATCCGTTGCATCAGTTTTTTCATTTCAGCGCCGGATCCGTCCCTTCAGGTATCCAACGGATTATGCCTGACACAAAAAACTGATGTGTGAAAGTAGCCTTAGACTGCTGGTGTGTGGAGCTCACAAAAGATTGCATAGAACGTGTGTTCTGCTTATAGCAACAATCTCATGCTTATAGATTGTTGATGTATATTGGTGCTGTCAATGGTTTTGATTATTGTTGTTTGTTGTCTGATTATAGTTTGTATTAATATCCCTCAAAATAAAACAGCACTATTTCGGATGCACGGATTGATGTCCTTTCTTGGGTTCAAGCTGAGTAAGAAGCTGCACATCAGTCACGATCTTTAGGGTATGTTTCCACTGGGTGTATTACGTCAAGATTTGCTGCGGATTGGACGCTGCGTACAGCCGCAGCATCCAGATGTTACAGCATATTGAAGGGGATTTTATGAAATCCTGTCTCCACTATGCGTGCAGGGCCACATCCGGCAGCCCTGCGTATCCAGACATGCGGCAAGTCTTTCTAGACTGCAGCATGTCTATTTATCTTGCGGAAACACTCAGTCTCCGCAAGATAAATAACCCAGTCTATGAATACGATGTGATTCCGCATGTGTTCAATGAACACATGCGGAATCACCGTGCGTACAACAGGGGGCAGCACTTTGGGCGGAGCGGGGTTTCCGCTGCGTTCAAAGCGCTGCCAATACGCCCCTGGAAAGATAGCCTAACAGTACAAAGTATATTAAGACATTTGTAAGCCTGTTAATTATGTTTTCATCTTTTTTTTCTTTAACATGAGAAAATAGAATCCAGTTAATGGTTTCCTTTAGTGAGCCTTCCTTTATATACACTGCTCAAAAAAATAAAGGGAACACTTAAACAACAGAATATAACTCCAAGAAAATAAAACTTCTGTGAAATCAAACGGTCCACTTAGGAAGCAACACTGATTGACAATCAATTTCACATGCTGTAGTGCAAATGGAATAGATAACAGATGGAAATTATTGGCAATTATCAAGACACACTCAATAAAGGAGTGATTCTGCAGGTGGGGACCACAGACCACATCTCAGTGCCAATGCTTTCTGGCTGATGTTTTGGTCACTTTTGAATGTTGGTTGTGCTTTCACACTCGTGGTAGCATGAGACGGACTCTACAACCCACACAAGTGGCTCAGGTTGTACAACTCATCCAGGATTTCACATCAATGCGAGCTGTGGCAAGAAGGTTTGCGGTGTCTGTCAGCGTAGTGTCCAGAGGCTGGAGGCGCTACCAGGAGACAGGTCAGTACACCAGAAGACGTGGAGGGAGCCGTAGGAGGGCAACAACCCAGCAGCAGGACGGCTACCTCCGCCTTTGTGCAAAGAGGAACAGGAGGAGCACTGCTAGAGCCCTGCAAAATGACCTCCAGCAGGCCAAAAATGTGCATGTGTCTGCACAAATGGTTAGAAACCAACTCCATGAGGATGGTCTGAGTGTCCGTTGTCCACAGATGGGGGTTGTGCTCACAGCTCAACACCGTGCAGGCCAACAAACACAGTCAAAGATTTGTGGAAACGAGGAATTTGTGCTGTTGGATCACTCCTAACAGACTTCCGCAGTGTTGCTGCGGTTTTGGGATCAGTCCGTCAGTCCCAGAAAATAGACAAGTGAAATAGCAAATAACCACTACAACATTGGGTGAAGGCTCACCACTTAATATAAGAGAGATAATGTGAACAGGGTCCTTTCGTTCTGAATAATCCGTGCAGTAGAAAATCCGTAGCAGAGTTTATTTATTTATTTATTTTACTCATTTATAAAGCGCCATTAATTCTCGATCGGGCTCACAAACCCACACAAACACGGGGAGAACATACAGACTCCTTGCAGATATTGTCCTTGGTGGGATTTGAAGCCAGAACCCCAGAGCGGCAAGGCTGCAGTGCTTCCGGATAGATATGATATAGATATGAAAAACCTTAACAGATATTTATTGTTTTCGGTTTGTTACTGAAGAGAGACTATTGTATGAAGATTAGAGTTGAGCGATACTTTCCGATATCCAAAAGTATCGGAATCGGAATGGTATCGCCGATACCCAAAAAATATCGGCGATACCCGATACCGATACCGGAAATCCAATGTAAGTCTATGGGAACAAAATATCGGAATTAAAAAAAACACATTCTTGCCTTGTTGGTGAATTGTACATGAAGGAAAACAACAAAGAGTAATGTAGAATGTATTGGGGGAGGTTGAGGAGACATTAAAGGCATAGATGTTTAACCCAATCAAATGGAATAGCATTAATATTTTTTTTTTTAAAGATGTTCGGATTGACGAAGAAATTGACAATGTTGTTAACGTTTTTTCTATTTTGGCAAATATGTATATTTCACAACTTCCATGCTCTTCACCTTTTTAACTTTTGACACACTTTCTCCTTCATAATCTTCAGCAGCATCATCTTTTTCATCAAATTATTCTTCATCTTCACCTTCTTTATCTTCTTCTTAAACTTCTTGCTATTCATCTTTTTGTTAACATTACTCATATTGTTCTTATTAAACTATTATTCTTCTTCATATTCTACTTCATCTTCATCTTCTTCATCATATTCTTATTTGTGACAGAGATTCCTGTACTTGTAATCTGTAAAAGTATGAATTTTTCATCCTTCCGTTCTTGCTGTCACAAAAGATTTAAATTACAACAGTATTTGTCCGTGTTCAGTTTAGCCTGCAGCAGCAGGCATTTTCCAGGGGCACCACGAGGAGGAACGGACTCACCCCCATACACTGCTTAGTCTTCTTCTGCTTATAATTTAGAGCATATATTTTGCTCTTCATTTTGGTCTTATACTTCATGTTCTTCTGCTTTTTGATCTTCTGCTTATTGTTCTTCTGTCTCTTGTTCTGTATCTTGTAGTTTGTCTTTTGGGTAATCTTTTATTTCTTCTTTGTGATGGTGTTCAGGCTGGTTGGCTTGATGCTCGTAGCCCTTGTGGTCGTCATCTTCTTCGGGGTGGTTATCAGGGTCGTCGTCTTCATTGTTGGAGATCCAGAGTGATTACCCAAAAAAACATTTAAAAAATCTTCAATTTGTAAATGTAGCTGAAGGTACAAGAAGGCTGACTAACTTCCGAGAACCAGCTGACGTTACTGGAACCCGGACGGGTAGCAGAAGGTACAAGAGCCAATGCAAGTAACGAGGACCAGCTGACTGTGCTGGAACCCGGAGGGGCAGCAGAAGGAAAAGAGCCAATGGCACAACCGAGGACCAGCTGACGTTACTGGGACACGGTTACTAAGCAGGAGGTACCTGTGCTCCAAAGCACTACCAAGGACCAGCAGACGTTGCTGGAACTCGGATACCGAGATGGAGGCACCTAGGCCAAAGGCACTGCGGAGAACCAGTTGACGGTACTGAAACCCGAACGGGTAGCAGAAGGTACAAGAGCCAATGCAAGTAACGAGGACCAGCTGACTGTGCTGGAACCCGGAGGGGCAGCAGAAGGAAAAGAGCCAATGGCACAACCGAGGACCAGCTGACGTTACTGGGACACGGTTACTAAGCAGGAGGTACCTGTGCTCCAAAGCACTACCAAGGACCAGCAGACATTGCTGGAACTCGGATACCGAGATGGAGGCACCTAGGCCAAAGGCACTGCGGAGAACCAGTTGACGGTACTGGAACCCGGACGGGTACCATAAGGCACCCATGAAAATGTAAGTTGACAGGCCGCAAGCTGTCCGCAGTTACCGAATCACACAGTCCTACAATGGGTGCTTGTCCTATTGTCACAACGGAAACAGCCTTTATTTACATATCCCACAGCACACATAGGAATGACCAAAACTGCAGGCACCATATAGTCGGCTAACCAGAATGCAACACGACAGGACAACTTATTGGAGGCTAATTGACGTTGACACTGCCAGGAAACAGCTGTAGTGCTGTAACCAGGCTGGGGAGGAGTCAGTACCCGTGCCAAGTACATCCGAGCAACAACTGGCGGTGTTGGAGCCCAGGGATGAGAAGAGAACAGGGTGGAGGCAGCAGGACTTTTTGCCGTACACACAGCAGGGGAACAGCTGACATTACTGAACCCCAGTAACACAGGAGCAAGTGTTGACTGTGCTAACAGCACTTCCAGGCAACAACTGGCGGTGTTGGAGCCCAGGGATGAGAGGAGGACAGGGTGGAGGCAGCAGGACTTTTTGACGTACACACAGCAGGGGAACAGCTGGTGTTACTGAACCCCAGTAACACAGGAGCAAGTGTTGACTGTGCTAACAGCACTTCTAGGCAACAACTGGCGGTGTTGGAGCCCAGGGTCAAGGAGGATGTTTAAATAGTAGATCAAGTATTTTCCTTGTTACATGTCAATTTTAAATGTCTATACTCCAAACAAGAGAAAGATAAGCTTTACTACCATAAGATGATGATTTCAGTTAAAAAAATATCGAGATAAATAAAGAATTGACAAACATAAACGCATACATTAACATGTTTAACAGCAATGCAAACCACAAAATAAATTAGTTAACCCCTTCATGACCCAGCCTATTTTGACCTTAAAAACCTTGCCATTTTTTGCAATTCTGACCAGTGTCCCTTTATGAGGTAATAACTCAGGAACGCTTCAACGGATCCTAGCGATTCTAAATTTGTTTTTTCGTGACATATTGGGCTTCATGTTAGTGGTAAATTTAGGTCGATAATTTTTGCGTTTATTTGTGAAAAAAATGGAAATTTGGCGAAAATTCTGAAAATTTTGTAATTTTCAAATTTTTAATTTTTATTCTGTTAAACCAGAGAGTTATGTGGCACAAAATAGTTAATAAATAACATTTCCCACATGTCTACTTTACATAAGCACAATTTTGGGAACAACATTTTATTTTATTAGGAAGTTATAAGGGTTAAAAGTTGACCAGCGATTTCTCATTTTTACAGCAAAATTTACAAAACCATTTTTTTTAGGGACCACCTCACATTTGAAGTCACTTTGAGGGGTCTATATGGCAGAAAATACCCAAAAGTGACACCTTTATAAAACTGCACCCCTCAAGCTACTCAAAACTACATTCAAGAAGATTATTAACCCTTCAGGTGCTTCACAGGAACTAAAGCAACGTGGAAGGAAAAAATGGACATTTTAATTTTTCCAACAAAAATTTTCTTTTAGCATCAATTTTTTCATTTTTACATGGGCATCAGGATAAAATGGATCCTAAAATTTGTTGGGCAATTTCTCCTGAGTACACAGATACCTCATATGTGGTCATAAACCACTGTATGGGTGCACGGCAGGGCTCAGAAGGGAAGGAGCGCCATTTGACTTTTTGAATGGAAAATATGCTGGAATATTTAACGGTTGCCATGTCACATTTGGAGAGTCCCTTTGTGCCTAAACATTGGAGCTCCCCCACAAGTGACCCCATTTTGGAAACTAGATCCCCTAAGGAACTTATCTAGATGCATAGTGATCACTTTGAACCCCCAGGTGCTTCACAAATTGATCTGTAAAAAAAAGAAAGTACTTTTTTTTCACAAAAATTTTATTTTAGCCTCAGTTTTTTCATTTTCACATGGGCAACAGTATAAATTGGATCCTAAAATTTGTTGGGCAATTTCTCCTGAGTACACAGATACCTCATATGTGGTCATAAACCACTGTTTGGGCGCACGGCAGGGCTCAGAAGGGAAGGAGCGCCATTTGACTTTTTGAATGGAAAATATGCTGGAATATTTAGCGGTTGCCATGTCGCATTTGAAGAGTCCCTGTGTGCCTAAACATTGGAGCTCCCCCACAAGTGACCCCATTTTGGAAACTAGACCCCCTAAGGAACTTATCTAGATGCATAGTGAGCACTTTGAACCCCCAGGTGCTTCACAAATTGATCCGTAAAAAAAAGAAAGTACTTTTTTTTCACAAAAATTTTCTTTTAGCCTGTTTTTTTTTCATTTTCACATGGGCAACAGTATAAATTGGATCCTAAAATTTGTTGGGCAATTTCTCCTGAGTACACAGATACCTCATATGTGGTCATAAACCACTGTTTGGGCACACGGCAGGGCTCAGAAGGGAAGGAGCGCCATTTGACTTTTTGAATAGAAAATATGCTGGAATATTTAGCGGTTGCCATGTCGCATTTGGAGACTCCCTGTGTGCCTAAACATTGGAGCTCCCCCACAAGTGACCCCATTTTGGAAACTAGACGCCCTAAGGAACTTATCTAGATGCATAGTGAGCACTTTGAACCACCAGGTGCTTCACAGAAGTTTATAACGCAGAGCCGTGAAAATAAAAAATCATTTTTTTTCTCAAAAAAATCATTTTTTAGCCCACTATTTTTTATTTTCACAATGGTTACAGGAGAAATTGGACCCCAAAAGTTGTTGTCCAGTTTGTCCTGAGTACGCTAGTACCCCATATGTGGGGGGGAACCACTGTTTGGGCACACGTCAGGGCTCGGAAGGGATGTAGTGACGCTTTGAAATGCCGACTTGATGTAATGGTCTGCGGGCATCTTGTTACGTTTGCAGAGCCCCTGATGTGCCTAAACAGTAGAAACTCCCCACAAGTGACCCCATTTTGGAAACTAGACCCCGCAAAGAACTTATCTAGATGTGTGGTGAGCACTTTGAACCCCCAAGGGCTACACAGAAGTTTATAACGCCTGGGCATGAAAATAAAAAAATCATATTTTTTCCACAATCAGGATCTTTTAGTCCCCAATTTTTTTATTTTCCCAAGGGTAACTTGAGAAATTAGACCCCAAAAGTTGTTGTCCAATTTGTCCTGAGTATGCTGATATCCCATATGTGGGAGAAAACTACTGTATGGGCACACGTCGGGGCTCGGATGGGAAGTAGTGACGTTTTGAAATGCCCACTTGATGGAATGGTCTTCGGGCGTCATGTTACGTTTGCAGAGTCCTTGATGTGCCTAAACAGTAGAAACTCCCCACAAGTGACCCCATTTTGGAAACTAGATCCCCCAAGGAACTCCTATAGATGTGTGATAAGCACTTTGAGTCTCCAAGTCCTTCACAGAAGTTTATAATGCAAAGCCGTGAAAATATAAAATCATTTTTTTTCCACAAAAATAATTTTTTAGTCCCCAATTTTTTTTCCCAATGTTAACAGGAGAAATTAGAACCCCCAAAGTTGTTGTGCAATTTTTCCCGAGTATGCTGATACCTCATATGTGGGGATAAACCACTGTTTGGGCATACGTCGGGGCTTGGAATAAAGGGAGCACTGTTTGACTTTTTGAACGCAAAATTTGCAGAAATCATTGGTGGCGCCATGTCGCGTATGGAGACCCCCTGATGTGCCTAAATAGTGGAAACCCCTCAATTCTAACTCCAACCCTAACCCCAACACACGCCTAACCCCAACCCTAACCCCTACACACACCTAACCCTAATACAAACCCTAATCATAACCCTAACCCCAACACACCCCTAACCCTAATCCCAACTCTAACCATAAACCTAACTACAAGCCTAACCCTAATTCCAACCCTAACCCTAATTCCAACCCTAACCCAAATTCCAACCCTAACCGTAATTCTAACCTTAACCCTAATGCTAACCCTAACCCTAGTTATAACCCTAAGGCTGGGTTCATATTGCGTTTTACCAGCCCGTTCAACACGTAGCGATTGCGTTATGCTATACCCGCTAGCGCAGATGAATCAGCAGATAATCAGCCGCGGATCCGCAGCAAAATCAGTCGCGGATCAGCAGCAAAATCCGCCGTGGATCAGCAGCAAAATCCGCCGCGGATCAGCAGCAAAATCCGCCGCGGATCAGCAGCGAAATCAGCCGCGGATCAGCAGCGAAATCCGCCGCGGATCCGCAGCGAAATCCGCCGCGGATCAGCAGCCAAATCCGCCGCGGATCAGCAGGGAAATCCGCCGCGGATCAGCAGCGAAATCAGCCGCGGATCAGCAGCGAAATCAGCCGCGGATCCGCAGCGAATCAGCAGCGACATCCGCCGCGGATCAGCAGCGAAATCAGCAGCGAAATCCGCCGCGGATCCGCAGCGAAATCCGCCGCGGATCAGCCGCGGATCAGCAGCGAAATCCGCCGCAGATCCGCAGCGAAATCCGCCGCGGATCAGCAGCGAAATCCGCCGCGGATCAGCAGCGAAATCCGCCCCGGATCAGCTGCGAAATCCGCCGCGGATCAGCAGCGAAAATCAGCCGCGGATCCGCAGCGAATCAGCAGCGACATCCGCCGCGGATCAGCAGCGAAATCAGCAGCGAAATCCGCCGCGGATCCGCAGCGAAATCCGCCGCGGATCAGCCGCGGATCAGCAGCGAAATCCGCCGCAGATCCGCAGCGAAATCCGCCGCGGATCAGCAGCGAAATCCGCCGCGGATCAGCAGCGAAATCCGCCCCGGATCAGCTGCGAAATCCGCCGCGGATCAGCAGCGATATCCGCCCGCGGATCCGCAGCAAAATCAGCTGCGGATCAGCAGCAAAATCCGCTAGGAAAAAAAAAAAAATTCTTTATTTTATTATTTGTCCCTATCTATGACAGGGGGGGGGGTTCATTTACTTTTTTTTTATTTTGATCACTGTGACAGTTTATCACAGTGATCAAAATAAATTTTTGTACAATGGAGGGCGCACTGCGCATGCGCCGGCCGGCGGGCGCACTGCGCATGCGCCCGCCATTTTCCAAGATGGCGGTGCCCATGAAGAATCCCAGGCAGCCGCCGGGACGGATCCAGGGACATCGGTGGACCGGGAGAGGTGAGTAGGGGACGTCGGAAGGTGAGGGGGGGGATCGGTAGGTGGGGGCAGCGGATCGCAGGAGCAGGGGAGCAGACAGTGACGGTGGTGACCGATCGCTGCCATCTTTCGATGGCGGCGGCCGATCACCGCCGTGACATGGTGTGGGGGGGGGGTCGGTTCTCGGTCTCCAGCCATGGCCGATGCTATTGCAGCATCGGCCATGGCTGGATTGTAATATTTCACCAGTTTCATTTCACGTCTGATTATTGGGTGTCCACCCTCCTAGACCCTCGCTACCGGGACAACTTACAAAGCCTCATCACACCGTTGAACCGGGAGCGTAAAATGCGGGAGTACCAAGACACACTGGTGCAATCCATAATGTTCTCCATTCCAGCCGAGAGCACTGCTGCTACTACTGCTTTACAAAGCAGCTCTGTGCGTCGAGGCAGTGGAGACAGCTCTGCAACAAGAGGGAGCACAAGCAGCGCCTCTGCACAGGGCAAGATGTTATGATTTGGTAGCTGAGGAGAGCAGGCAAAAAAGGCAATACACCAGAGAGGTTGGAATCTATGGGATTGCAGTACCCTGACTAACCACCACAACTAAATGCAGCCGTGGAGTGTACCTACGTTGGTCCTAGACGCCTCGTCACAGCCTGAGAAGCTAACTACACCTAAAGATAGAAAGAGGAAAGCTATCTGCCCCGGAGCAGATCCACAAAGAACATAGAAAGCCCCCAAACATGTAATGGCGGTTAGACAAGAAGAAATACTGACACAGACAGAAAATAGTATGAGCAAACGTTGGGGCTCAAACTTCATAAATAGAAAAGGATAGGAAGGGCACTTTATGCAATCACAAAAAACCCTGAAAAGTACCAACTCTACTAATTACAAAAACACCTGAGATGACACGACCTCTAGCACCTAAATTAGTTCTCTGGTGTAACAAAAACTAAACAGCAGCCACAGAAAAAAGTGGAAAAGGAAAATGAACAAACAACAGTGGCTGAACTAAACTGAGAGGAGCACAAGTCCCCCAAGGGGACCCGGCAGACCCCCACAGAAGTGCAGGACAAAATGCCAAAAAAAAACAAAAAAACTAAAAGAAGAAAATGTCTTATCTGTTAGAAAAAGATGCAGGCACGAAACAGCAAGCTACAAAGTGTACAGGAATCAAAGATGAGACCAGAACAATTGATCACCGTCAACCCTGATGGGAGGGAACCTCCCTTATATAACACCAGTCAGTAACACCTGATCTCCAATCTTCACAATCTTCATTGGATAGTTCAGTACTGTTTGTAACCACCAGAGGGAGCTTCTGCTCAGAATTATTTCTAGCACATTCACAACAGCAAGACCAGTATGTTCCAAATGTGGCGAAGTTTTGTGGCAGCGCCACCAATGTCTACACCATCCGAGACGGCTCCAGTCAGCAGGAGGCAAAGTTTCCGTAAGATGGTGACAGACTGCATGTCTTGGCCTCTCAGTGTACTCCCAGATGGCTCTTCCCCATTCAAGTTTTGGGTCTCTAAGCTGGATACATGGCCAGAGCTTAGCCAGTATGCATTGGAGGTGCTGGCTTGCCCTGCTGCCAGTGTATTATCGGAGCGCTTCTTTAGTGCTGCAGGTGGTGTACTAACAGACCGTAGCATGCGACTATCCTCCGATAATGTAGACTGGCTTACTTTTCTGAAAATGAACAAGGCATGGATCTCGCATGAATTTGCCTGTCCGGTTTCAGATTAAATAACTGGTTGGCAACGTTATCCATGTCTCCTGTTATGTTCATCTTTCTACCATCTGAACTCTACTGCCTGGGCTACAACACTGCCAGTTGCTGCTCAGAAGTGTTGGATGCACAGATCAAAACAATCGCTGATGTGTTTGTGGGGTTCAGTAACGCCTGCTGTTCCCCTGCTGTGTGTCCGGCAAAAATTACTGCTAGGTAGCTACACATGTTGAAAAAAACATGACATGTTAAAGTGGCTACTGCTACACATAGATAAGAGGCTACACCCTTATTTCTAAGCTGTAAACAAGTGAAACGTCACCTTTAAAACCATAAAATTATTAGTCTTTGTCACAAATCTGTAACAAAATAATTGTGACATATTACTGCAGATATCCACATGTCGAACACAAATGCTAACACAAAAGCCTACTTATGCTATAGGGTACTGATGGTGAACCTTGTCACTCCATAACTTAGACAAATCCAACTCACATCATGCCTCAAATGCTGCAATGTTGGAAGTACATAATGTGGGTTGAACTTTGACAACAGCTGCAGTGCGAAGGTTAGCCTTCAGTGTTCTTGGCTTTTAAATAAAAGCATACAAGTAAATTTAATAATCCATTGTTGATTAAGGGACGTGATGTACACCTGTAATATTGTGCAAACAATGGATGTAGGACTAGTCCTCTTCAACATTACTTATATTTGTGTCATTTCAAAAAATACATATTTAATTACAAATTTAACAACCCATATCATAAAGGTCCATCATGTAAAAATGAGAATCGGTAACAAAACTCATGCATTACCTTGTTAAAGTCAATAGTGCATAGTCACAATAGCTAAATATATACCTGCAAGTTTTGCTGAAACAACGACAACTGATAGAAAAGGTGAATGATATCTAGTTATCAGACTGAATAGCGACACCTGTACAATGTCGATATAATACTGTACCTTAACAAAAAGGCTGTTTGCAACCAATGTATTATATACGGATGGAAGCGCATCACACTAATAGATTTGAGTTATTTGAAATAGAATGGAGCAGCACCAATTAGAGAAAAATGTCAAGGATGAGGCAGTGAGACACGCTCAGCAGAGTACAAGCAGCAGTGGTTGAAGAACTAACTGGAGCGGGATCTGCACTCCAAAAATGAAAACCTCTGACTACAGTAAACACTGCACACAACTGTTCAGTAGCTGTGAAAGGCCCGTTTGTGTACTTCTATATTGTTTGCAACCAATGTATTGGATACAGATGGAAGCACGTCACACAAATAGATTTAATTTTTTTTAAATAGAATGGAGCAGCAACAATTAGAGAAAAATGTCAAGGATGAGGCAGTGAGACACGCTCAGCAGAGTACAAGCAGCAGTGGTTGAAGAACTAACTGGAGCGGGATCTGCACTCCAAAAATGAAAACCTCTGACTACAGTAAACACTGCACACAACTGTTCAGTAGCTGTGAAAGTGTTGTGAATGGGTTTGAGATGAGTTCTGAGCAGAGGCTCCCTCTGGTGGTTACAAGCGGTGCTAGTGAGGATTGTGAGGACTGGGAATCAGGTGTTACTGACTGGTCTTATATAAGGGAGTCATTTTCCCATCAGGGTTGCCGGTGATCAATTGTTCTGGTCTGAATCCTTCATTCCAGTTTCCCTTGTAGCCTGCTGTGTCGTGTCTGCATCTCCTGCTTACAGATAAGACTTTTGCTTCTTTTGTGTTTTTGCTGTGTTTTTGCATTTTGTCCTGCACTTCTTTGGGGGCCTTCAGGGTCCCCTCCGGGGGCTTCTGCCCTCTCAGTTTAGTTCAGCCACTGAGTTTTGTTCTTTTGCTTTTTCCAGTTTTTTTCAGTGGCTGCTGTTTTGATTTTGTTACACCAGAGAACTAATTTAGGTGGTAGAGGTCGTGTGATCTCAGGTGATTTTGAAATTAGTAGAGTTGGTGCTTTTCAGGGTTTTCTGGGATTGCAGTAAGTACCCTTCCTATCCTTTTCTATTTAGATAATTTGGGCCCCAGCGTTTGCTCATACTATTTTCTTTCTGTGTCAGTATTTCCTCTTGTCTAACCGCCATTACATGTTTGGGGGCTTTCTGTTATCTTTGGGGTTCTGCTCCGGGGCAGATAGCTTTCCTATTTCTATCTTTAGGTGTAGTTAGTTTCTCAGGCTGTGACGAGGCGTCTAGGACCAATGTAGGAACGCTCCACGGCTGCCTCTAGTTGTGGTGGTTAGTCAGGGTACTGCAATCTCATAGATTCCAACGGCTCTGGTGTATTGCCTTTTTTACCTGCACTCCTCAGCTACCGAAACATAACAGTATCACCGGCCAAAAAATTGAAAATTGTATGGTACTCACAGAAGGAAAAAAAAATATTGTGAAAGAAAAAAGGTTGTCAGAGTTGTCAGAGATATTTTTCTGTTTGTTGCATTTTTTTTTTTTTTTCCTCTGTATCTCTGGGTGCTGGGGAGGATCTTTTCTCCCAATGGAGTTTACACAGTTGTCTGGCCGTGTGGATCAGCTTGCCACTGAGGTTCAGAGTTTTGCTGCATATCTTGCTAGGTTGCCTGTTGTGGAACCTAGGATCCCCATGCCAGATTTGTTTTTAGGGGATCGAGCTAAGTTTCAGAATTTCAAAAATAATTGTAAATTGTTTTTTGCCTTAAAATCTAAGTCCTCAGGAAACGCAGCGCAGCAGGTTCAAATTATCATCTCTCTCCTGCGCGGCGATCCTCAGGATTGGGCTTTTTCCCTGATACCTGGGGATCCTGTTTTGAGTGATGTTGATGCGTTTTTTCAGGCTTTGGGGTTATTGTACGATGAGCCTAATGTCACTGATCAAGCTGAAAAAACCTTGTTGGCATTAAATCAGGGGCTTGATGACGCTGAGTTATACTGTCAGAGATTCCGTAGGTGGGAAGTCCTGACCAAATGGAATGACGACGCTTTGGCGGCCCTTTTCCGGAAGGGTCTGTCAGATAATGTAAAGGATGTTATGGTGGGATTCCCTGTCCCCTCTGGTCTCTATGATTCTATGTGATTAGCGATTCAAATTGACAGACGTTTGCGTGAGCGGAGAATTATGCGTGGAATGGTGTTGCCTTGTGAACCAGCTTCTGAACCCATGCAGTGTGATAGAGTGGTGTCTGGGGCACAGAGTCATGAGTTTCGAAAGCGCAATGGGTTATGTTTCTACTGTGGTGATGCCTCTCATGCTATTTCAGTCTGCCCTAAGCGGGGAAGACGTTTTGCACGCTCAGTTGTCTTGGGTAGTGTTCAGACTAAGTTTTTATTAACTGTCACTCTGATATGCTCTCTGTCCTCATTTTCTGCTCAGGCTTTCGTTGATTCTGGAGCAGCTATTAACCTGATGGATTATGATTTGCTAAACATTGTGGGTTTCCCTTGATACCCCTACAGAAGTCTATTCCCCTACTGGGGATCGATTCTACCCCTTTGGCTGAGAATAAACCCCAGTTTTCTACTCAGGTGATAATGAGGGTTGAACCTGATCACCAGGAGTGCTGCAAATTTTGGTTCTGTATAATCTGCATGACATTATCGTGCTGGGTTTCCCTTGGTTACAGTCTCATAATCCTGTTTTGGATTGGAAATCTGTGTCTGTAACCAGTTGGGGCTGCCAATGTGTTAATACCAACACTCCTGTTTTTTCTGCCCTCCCCCAGGCTCAGGATGTTCCTGACTTTTTGTTTGATTTTTCTGATGTGTTTAGTGAAAGTAAATCTGCATCCTTGCCTCCCCATAGGAGCTATGACTGCGCTATTGAATTAGTGCCGGGTAGTAAATTCCCTAAAGGTCGCCTTTTTAACTTGTCTGTACCTGAACATGACGCTATGCGGTCTTATATCAAGGAATCATTGGAGAAGGGTCATATCAGACCATCCTCTTCACCCTTAGGTGCCGGTTTTTTCTTTGTGGCCAAAAAAGATGGTTCATTAAGGCCGTGTATTGATTATCGTCTCTTGAAAATATTACTGTGAAATATCAATACCCGTTACCCTTGATTTCTGACCTGTTTTCCAGGGTGAAAAACGCTACTTGGTTTACCAAGCTTGACCTCAGGGGGGCGTATAACCTTATTCGCATTAAGCACGGAGATGAATGGAAGACGGCATTCAATACCCCTGAAGGGCATTTTGAGTACCTAGTGATGCCCTTTGGGCTCATTAATGCTCCTTCCGTCTTCCAGTCCTTCATGAATGACATTTTCAGGGATTTTGTGGACAAATTTCTGATTGTTTATTTGGATGATATCTTGATTTTTTCTAATGACTGGGACTCTCATGTGAAACATGTTCGAACTGTATTCCAGATTTTGAGAGAATGCTCTGTATGTGAAGGGATCAAAGTGTCTTTTTGGCGTACAGAGGATCTCATTTCTGGGATTCATTTTGTCCCCATCTGTTATTGAAATGGACCCGGTCAAGGTTCAGGCCATCTGTGATTGGGTCCAACCTACTTCATTAAAGGCTCTTCAGAGATTTTTGGGTTTTGCCAATTTTTATCGTAAATTTATTGGTAATTTCTCGGTTATTGTTAAACCATTAACTGATTTGACCAGAAAGGGTTCTGATGTGGTGAATTGGCCTCCTGAGGCAGTCTCTGCATTTCAGGAACTTAAGCAGAGATTCACTTCTGCTCCTGTTCTACGACAGCCTGATGTTTCTCTGTCATTTCAGGTGGAGGTTGATGCCTCTGAAATTGGGGCAGGTGCCGTTTTGTCCCAAAAAGATCCAGAGACCTCTAAAAGTAACCCTTGTGCCTTTTTCTCTCGAAAATTTTCTCCTACTGAACGTAATTATGACGTGGGTAATCGGGAGTTATTGGCCATGAAGTGGGCTTTTGAAGAGTGGAGACATTGGCTGGAGGGAGCCAAACATCAGGTGGTGGTCCTTACGGACCATAAGAATCTGGTCTATCTGGAATCTGCCAAGCGACTCAATCCTAGACAGGCCAGGTGGGCCTTGTTTTTCACACGTTTTAATTTTGTGGTTTCCTTTCTTCCTGGCACTAAGAATGTTAAGGCGGATGCCCTCTCGAGGAGTTTCCTTGCGGACTCTCCTGAGTTATCTGATCCTTCTGTTATTTTGAAAGAGGGTGTAGTTCTTTCCGCCATCTCGCCCAATTTGAGACTTGCTCTGGAGGGGTGTCAGGAGGATAGGCTCGAGCGCTGCCCTGTTGGAAAATTGCTTGTCCCGGACCAGTGGAAAAAGAGTGTGATGTCTGAGATTCATTGTTCCGCATTGGCTGGGCATCCCGGAATTTTTGGTACCAGAGACTTGGTTAGTCGGTCCTTTTGGTGGCCTACCTTGTCTCGTGATGTCAGGGAATTTGTGCAGTCCTGCGGGACTTGCTCTCGCTCCAAGCCTTGCTCTCGCTCTAGTGGTTTGTTGATGCCATTGCCTGTGCCCAAGAGACCATGGACCCATATCTCTATGGATTTCATTTCCGACCTTCCTGTTTCTCAGAGAATGACCACCATCTGGGTAATTTGTGATAGGTTTTCCAAAATGATACATCTTGTGCCATTACCTAAGTTGCCTTCCTCCTCTGAATTGGTGCCGTTGTTCCTTCAGCACGTGGTTCGTTTACACGGCATTCCTGAGAACATTGTGTCTGACAGAGGAGTCCAGTTTGTTTCCAGATTTTGGAGGACTTTTTGTTCTAAACTGGGTGTTCAATTGTCTTTCTCCTCTGCATTTCATCCTCAGACCAATGGTCAAACTGAGAGAACAAACCAGACATTGGAGACTTATCTAAGATGCTTTGTGTCTGCTGATCAGGATGACTGGGTCTCTTTTTTGCCTTTGGCTGAGTTTGCTCTTAATAATAGGGCTAGCTCTGCCACTTTGATGTCTCCGTTTTTCTGTAATTCTGGGTTTCACCCTCGATTTTCTTCAGGACAGACGGAGGCTTCTGTCTGTCCGGGTGTTGACTCTGTTGTGGAGCGTATGCAACAGATTTGGGACCAGGTAGTGGAGAGGTTGTCCCTCTCTCAGGAGAGGGCCCAGCGGTTTGCTAACCGGCATAGGACTGATGGTCCTCGGTTTAAAGTGGGGGACTTGGTCTGGTTGTCCTCAAAGAATATTCCTATGAGAGTAGCATCTCCTAAATTTAAGCCTAGGTTCATTGGACCTTATAAGATCATGGAGATTATTAATCCTGTTTCTTTTCGTTTGCTTCTTCCAGGGACATTTAAGATCCATAACGTGTTCCACAAGTCCTTGTTGAAGAGGTTTGTTGAGCCAGTGGTTCCTGCTGCTGTGCCTCCTGACCCTGTTTTGGTTGAGGGCAATCTGGAGTATGTGGTTGAGAAAATATTGGATTCTCGTTTTTCTAGACGGAAACTCCAGTATTTGGTTAAATGGAGAGGTTATGGTCAGGAAGACAATTCTTGGGTGTTTTCTTCGGACATCCATGCTAGGAGACTTATCCGTGCATATCATAGAACTCATCCTGACCGACCTGGTTGCTCAAATGAGGGTTCGGTGACCCCTCCTCAAGGGGGGGGTACTGTTGTGAATGGGTTTGAGATGAGTTCTGAGCAGAGGCTCCCTCTGGTGGTTACAAGCGGTGCTAGTGAGGATTGTGAGGACTGGGAATCAGGTGTTACTGACTGGTCTTATATAAGGGAGTCATTTTCCCATCAGGGTTGCCGGTGATCAATTGTTCTGGTCTGAATCCTTCATTCCAGTTTCCCTTGTAGCCTGCTGTGTCGTGTCTGCATCTCCTGCTTACAGATAAGACTTTTGCTTCTTTTGTGTTTTTGCTGTGTTTTTGCATTTTGTCCTGCACTTCTTTGGGGGCCTTCAGGGTCCCCTCCGGGGGCTTCTGCCCTCTCAGTTTAGTTCAGCCACTGAGTTTTGTTCTTTTGCTTTTTCCAGTTTTTTCAGTGGCTGCTGTTTTGATTTTGTTACACCAGAGAACTAATTTAGGTGGTAGAGGTCGTGTGATCTCAGGTGATTTTGAAATTAGTAGAGTTGGTGCTTTTCAGGGTTTTCTGGGATTGCAGTAAGTACCCTTCCTATCCTTTTCTATTTAGATAGTTTGGGCCCCAGCGTTTGCTCATACTATTTTCTTTCTGTGTCAGTATTTCCTCTTGTCTAACCGCCATTACATGTTTGGGGGCTTTCTGTTATCTTTGGGGTTCTGCTCCGGGGCAGATAGCTTTCCTATTTCTATCTTTAGGTGTAGTTAGTTTCTCAGGCTGTGACGAGGCGTCTAGGACCAACGTAGGAACGCTCCACGGCTGCCTCTAGTTGTGGTGGTTAGTCAGGGTACTGCAATCTCATAGATTCCAACTGCTCTGGTGTATTGCCTTTTTTACCTGCACTCCTCAGCTACCGAAACATAACAAAAAGGCCCGTTTGTGTACTTCTATATTGTTTGCAACCAATGTATTTGATACGGATGGAAGCACGTCACAGTAATAGATTTGAATTATTTGAAATAGAATGTAGCAGCAACAATTAGAGAAAAATGTCAAGGATGAGGCAGTGAGACACGCTCAGCAGAGTACAAGCAGCAGTGGTTCAAGAACTAACTGGAGCGTGATCTGCACTCAAAAAAAAAAAACCTCACAGACTAGAGTGAACACTGCACACAACTGTTCAGTAGCTGTGAAAGGCCCGTTTGTGTACTTCTATATTGTTTGCAACCAATGTATTGATACGGATGGAAGCACGTCACACTAATAGTTGAATTATTTGAAATAGAATGTAGCAGCAACAATTAGAGAAAAATGTCAAGGATGAGACAGTGAGACACGCTCAGCAGAGTACAAGCAGCAGTGGTTGAAGAACTAACTGGAGGGGATCTGCACTCAAAAATGAAAACTCTGACTACAGTAAAAACTGCAGACAACTGTTCATTAGCTGTGAAAGGCCCGTTTGTGTACTTCTATATTGTTTGCAACCAATGTATTTGATACGGATGGAAGCACATCACACTAATAGATTAGTTTATTATTTAAATAGAATGGAGCAGCACCAATTAGAGAAAAATGTCAAGGATGAGGCAGTGAGACACGCCCAGCAGAGTACAAGCAGCAGTGGTTCAAGAACTAACTGGAGGGATCTGCACTCCAAAAAAAAAAACCTCACAGACTAGAGTAGAACACTGCACACAGCTGTTCACTATCTTGAAAGGCTCCTTTGTGTACTTGTATAGTGTTTGCAACCAATGTATTGGATACGGATGGAAGCACGTCACACTAATAGATTTCATTTTTTTTAAATAGAATGGAGCAGCACCAATTAGAGAAAAATGTCAAGGATGAGGCAGTGAGACACGCTCAGCAGAGTACAAGCAGCAGTGGTTCAAGAACTAACTGGAGCGTGATCTGCACTCCAAAAAAAAAAAACCTCACAGACTAAGTGAACACTGCACACAACTGTTCACTATCTCTGAAAGGCTCCTTTGTGTACTTCTATAGTGTTTGCAACCAATGTATTGGATACGGATGGAAGCACGTCACACTAATAGATTTGATTTTTTTAAAATAGAATGGAGCAGCACCAATTAGAGAAAAATGTCAAGGATGAGGCAGTGAGACACGCTCAGCAGAGTACAAGCAGCAGTGGTTCAAGAACTAACTGGAGCGTGATCTGCACTCAAAAAAAAAAAACCTCACAGACTAAAGTGAACACTGCACACAACTGTTCACTATCTCTGAAAGGCTCCTTTGTGTACTTGTATAGTGTTTGCAACCAATGTATTGGATACGGATGGAAGCACGTTACACTAATAGATTTAATTTTTTTTAAATAGAATGGAGCAGCACCAATTAGAGAAAAATGTCAAGGATGAGGCAGTGAGACACACTCAGCAGAGTACAAGCAGCAGTGGTTCAAGAACTAACTGGAGCGTGATCTGCACTCAAAAAAAAAAAACCTCACAGACTAGAGTGAACACTGCACACAACTGTTCACTATCTCTGAAAGGCTCCTTTGTGTACTTGTATAGTGTTTGCAACCAATGTATTGGATACGGATGGAAGCACGTCACACTAATAGATTTGATTATTTGAAATAGAATGGAGCAGCACCAATTAGAGAAAAATGTCAAGGATGAGGCAGTGAGACACGCTCAGCAGAGTACAAGCAGCAGTGGTTGAAGAACTAACTGGAGCGGATCTGCACTCAAAAATGAAAACCTCTGACTACAGTAAACACTGCACACAACTGTTCAGTAGCTGTGAAAGGCCCGTTTGTGTACTTCTATATTGTTTGCAACCAATGTATTGGATACGATGGAAGCACGTCACACTAATAGATTTATTTTTTTAAATAGAATGGAGCAGCAACAATTAGAGAAAAATGTCAAGGATGAGGCAGTGAGACACGCTCAGCAGAGTACAAGCAGCAGTGGTTGAAGAACTAACTGGAGCGGGATCTGCACTCCAAAAATGAAAACCTCTGACTACAGTAAACACTGCACACAACTGTTCAGTAGCTGTGAAAGGCCCGTTTGTGTACTTCTATATTGTTTGCAACCAATGTATTTGATACGGATGGAAGCACGTCACAGTAATAGATTTGAATTATTTGAAATAGAATGTAGCAGCAACAATTAGAGAAAAATGTCAAGGATGAGGCAGTGAGACACGCTCAGCAGAGTACAAGCAGCAGTGGTTCAAGAACTAACTGGAGCGTAATCTGCACTCAAAAAAAAAAAAACCTCACAGACTAGAGTGAACACTGCACACAACTGTTCACTATCTCTGAAAGGCTCCTTTGTGTACTTGTATAGTGTTTGCAACCAATGTATTGGATACGGATGGAAGCACGTCACACTAATAGATTTGAATTATTTGAAATAGAATGTAGCAGCAACAATTAGAGAAAAATGTCAAGGATGAGACAGTGAGACACGCTCAGCAGAGTACAAGCAGCAGTGGTTGAAGAACTAACTGGAGCGGGATCTGCACTCCAAAAATGAAAACCTCTGACTACAGTAAACACTGCAGACAACTGTTCATTAGCTGTGAAAGGCCCGTTTGTGTACTTCTATATTGTTTGCAACCAATGTATTTGATACGGATGGAAGCACGTCACACTAATAGATTAGTTTTTTTTTAAATAGAATGGAGCAGCACCAATTAGAGAAAAATGTCAAGGATGAGGCAGTGAGACACGCCCAGCAGAGTACAAGCAGCAGTGGTTGAAGAACTAACTGGAGCGTGATCTGCACTCCAAAAAAAAAAAACCTCACAGACTAGAGTGAACACTGCACACAGCTGTTCACTATCACTGAAAGGCTCCTTTGTGTACTTGTATAGTGTTTGCAACCAATGTATTGGATACGGATGGAAGCACGTCACACTAATAGATTTCATTTTTTTTAAATAGAATGGAGCAGCACCAATTAGAGAAAAATGTCAAGGATGAGGCAGTGAGACACGCTCAGCAGAGTACAAGCAGCAGTGGTTCAAGATCTAACTGGAACGTGATCTGCACTCCAAAAAAAAAAAACCTCACAGACTAGAGTGAACACTGCACACAACTGTTCACTATCTCTGAAAGGCTCCTTTGTGTACTTCTATAGTGTTTGCAACCAATGTATTGGATACGGATGGAAGCACGTCACACTAATAGATTTGATTTTTTTAAAATAGAATGGAGCAGCACCAATTAGAGAAAAATGTCAAGGATGAGGCAGTGAGACACGCTCAGCAGAGTACAAGCAGCAGTGGTTCAAGAACTAACTGGAGCGTGATCTGCACTCAAAAAAAAAAACCTCACAGACTAGAGTGAACACTGCACACAACTGTTCACTATCTCTGAAAGGCTCCTTTGTGTACTTGTATAGTGTTTGCAACCAATGTATTGGATACGGATGGAAGCACGTTACACTAATAGATTTCATTTTTTTTAAATAGAATGGAGCAGCACCAATTAGAGAAAAATGTCAAGGATGAGGCAGTGAGACACACTCAGCAGAGTACAAGCAGCAGTGGTTCAAGAACTAACTGGAGCGTTATCTGCACTCAAAAAAAAAAAAACCTCACAGACTAGAGTGAACACTGCACACAACTGTTCACTATCTCTGAAAGGCTCCTTTGTGTACTTGTATAGTGTTTGCAACCAATGTATTGGATACGGATGGAAGCACGTCACACTAATAGATTTCATTTTTTTTAAATAGAATGGAGCAGCATCAATTAGAGAAAAATGTCAAGGATGAGGCAGTGAGACACGCTCAGCAGAGTACAAGCAGCAGTGGTTCAAGAACTAACTGGAGCGTGATCTGCACTCAAAAAAAAAAAACCTCACAGACTAGAGTGAACACTGCACACAACTGTTCACTATCTCTGAAAGGCTCCTTTCTGTACTTCTATAGCGTTTGCACCCAATGTATTGTATACGGATGGAAGCGCGTCACACTATAATTTCAATTGAATGGAGCAGCAAGAATTACACAAAGAAAAACAAAAGAGTCTGTGAGTGACACGTGCAGATGCCTACAAACAGCGTTGGATGCAGAGCAAACTGCAGCGTCACCTGCACTCTCACACACACACCTTGCACAGAGCTGTTAACCCCTCTCTGACATTAGACGTACTATCCCGTCCATAAAACCCGTGCCATTCTGCCCATGGACGGGATAGTACGTCATAGGCGATCAGCTGCGCTCCTGAGGGGAGCGCAGCTAATCGCCGCCGGGTGTCAGCTGATTATCACAGCTGACACCCGTGACTGTGTGTCAGGAGCGGTCACGGACCGCTCCCGGCACATTAACCCCTAGCACACCGCGATCAAACATGATCGCGGTGTACTGGGGGCACAGGGGAGTGAAACACCTGGAGGTTCAAAGTTCTCACCACACATCTAGATAAGTTCCTTGAGGGGTCTAGTTTCCAAAATGGTGTCATTTATGGGGGTTTCCACTGTTTAGGCAGATCAGGAGCTCTCCAAACACAACATGGCGTCCATGGCGCTCCTTCCCTTCCAAACTCTGCCATGCACCCAAACAGTGGTTTACCCCCTCAGGACAAATTGCACAATAACTTTTGGAGTCTTGTTACCCTTGGAAAAATAAAAATTGGGGTGAAAAGATCATTTTTGTGGAAAAAATATGATTTTTAAATTTTACGGCTCTACGTATATAAACTTGTGTGAAGCACTTGGGGGTTCAAATTGCTCATCAAAAATCTAGATAAGTTCCTTAGGGGGTCTAGTTTCCCAAATGGGGTCATTTGTGGGGGTTTCCACTGTTTAGGCACATCAGGGGCTCTCCAAATGCAACATGGCATCCAAACTCAATTCCAGCCAATTTTGGTTGGAAAAAGTCAAATGGTGCTCCTTCCATTCCGAGCTCTGCCGTGCGCCCAAACAGTGGTTCCCCCCCACATATGGGGTATCAGAGTACTCAAGACAAATTGTACAACAACTTATGTGGTCCAATTTCTCCTGTTACCCTTGGGAAAATAAAAAATTAGTGACTAAAAGATAATTTTTGTGGGAAAAAAATAGGATTTTTTATTTTCATGCCCGGGCATTATAAACTTGTGTGAAGCACTTGGGGGTTCAAAGTGCTCACCAAAGATCTAGATAAGTTCCTTAGGGGGTCTAGTTTCCAAAATGAGGTCACTTGTGGGGGGTTTCCACTGTTTAGGCTCATCTGGGGCACTGCAAACGGAACATGACCCCCATTAACGTCTGCATTCCAAAACGTTACTACTTCCTTTCCAAGCCCCGCCGTGTGCCCAAACAGTTTCCCCCCCCACATATGGGGTATCAGCGTACTCAGGACAAATTGGACAACAACTTTTGGGGTCCAATTTCCTTGGGAAAATTCAAAAATTTGGGACTAAAAAATCATTTTTGTGGAAAATTGATTTTTTTTTTTTTCACGCCCAGGCTTTAAAACTTTTGTGAAACACTTGAGGTTCAAAGTGCTCACAACAGATCTAGATAAGTACCTTAGGGGTCTAGTTTCCAAAATGGTGTCACTTGTGGGGGGTTTCCACTGTTTAGGCGCATCAGGGGCTCTCCAAACGCGACATGGCATCCAATCTAAATTCCAGCCAATTTTAGTTTGAAAAAGTCAAACGTCGCTCCTTCCCTTACGAGCTCTGCCGTGTGCCCAAACAGTGGTTTTCCCCCACATATGGGGTATTGGCGTACTCAGGAGAAATTGCATAACAACCTTATCTGTCCATTTTCTCCTTTTACCCTTGTGAAAATAAAAAAAAAGTTTGTAAAAGATAATTTTTGTGGCTAAAAAGTAAAATATTCATTTTTTCCTTCCACGTTGCTTTAGATACTGTGAAGCACCTGAAGGGTTAATAAACTTCTTGAATGTGGTTTTGAGTACCTTGAGGGGTGCAGTTTTTAGAATGGTGTCACTTTTGGGTATTTTCTGCCATATAGACCCCTCAAAGTGACTTCAAATGTGAGGTGGTCCCTAAAAAAAATGGCTTTGTAAATTTTGCTGTAAAAATGAGAAATCGCTGGTCAACTTTTAACCCTTATAACTTCCTAACAAAAAAAAATTTTGGTTCCAAAATTGTGCTGATGTAAAGTAGACATGTGGGAAATGTTATTTCTTAACTATTTTGTGTGATATATTTCTCTGTTTTAAGGGAATAAAAATTCAAAGTTTGAAAATTGCAAAATTTTAAAAATTTTCGCCATATTTGCGTTTTTTTTCAAAAATAAACGCAAGTTATATCGAAGAAATTTTACCACTAACATGAAGTACAATATGTCACGAGAAAATCGCGAAGATCCGTTGAAGCGTTCCAGAGTTATAACCTCATAAAGAGACAGAGGTCAGAATTGTAAAAATTGGCCCGGTCATTAACGTGCAAACCACCCTTGGGGGTGAAGGGGTTAAAACAACACTGCAAGGCAAAAGGAAGCTTTACACAGCCGGTGGTAAACTAGCCTGCCTAGAGCACAGTACACAAAATCGCAATCTCTAACTGTCCCTCAGAGTCAGCACAGCAGCGTTCTGTCCCTAACTGAATTCACAGCACAGTGACGCTAAAATGGCGGCGCGCGCCTTTTATAGTGCATTCTGACATCATTTCAGCATCCAATCACAGCCATGCCATTAGTTAACATGACCGCAGCATTACAGGATGTGCCCACACTTCTTAGGATTCCTCATGGGCTGACTAAAATCACATTGCCTCTCAAAGAATTATGGGAACTTCCGATTCCGGTATACGATATATGGAAAATATCGGAACTAAGTATCGGCCGATACCCAATACTTGCGTATCGGAATGCTCAACTCTAATGAAGATGTAACTTGGTGTTTGCATGTGAATGTTAAATGCTACATTGAGGATTGTTGATGGAAGGTGTTAAATTCATAGATACTAAAAATCTGTTTTTTCTGTGCCCAGCACGATGTGAACTAAACTTTTATCATATTTTTTTGAAGTCTTAAGTTCAGTGGTAAATAATTTCTTAATTTATCTTTGTATAAATCTGTACAAACATGATGCAGTGTATTTTTTTAACTATCATACATTTTATATCAACTGCTTGATATATATTTGGAATATAATAAAGGTTTTCCTCCCCACATTGCTCTGTTGGATGGTGTCGGCTACATAACAAGCAGCAAGTGTTTATAGATAAAATAACTGTTTAGATCTGATAAGAATGCAAATATCTGGAACCTCCAAGCAAATGTATATAAGATATGCATCATCACATAGCTGGAACACATCATCATACTGTCATCAATAGTTTAATCACTACTTTTGGTCCTAAAGCAGAAATCTGAATTGTTGCAATGGCCCATGGGATATTTTTATGCTGTTGGGTTGAAATATGTATTTGGTGAAATGCTTGGTGCTGAGGATTACGTGAGGAATGCATGTTTGCAATTGTTTTATACATATGTTGTGTGTCATTCACGCATATCGTTGATTTACTGTGGCAACATCCATATCATAGTAAGTCAAGTAAAAGTGTTTATTATGTCTTATTTATTGACTGAGATACTGGCATTTTTCTGTTGACTTTGACGTCAGTATTTCTGGTGCAGACCCAGCAACTGGTGATAAAATTGTCACTTCAGAGCATATATAATATGACAAATTATCAGGTGGTCCTCAGTTTCTGAGAAGATAATTCGCAGATGACCACCATTATGACTGCATTTTCTGTAGTAAAAATTGGCTTCAGAACTAATTAGATTGCATATAAATGAATGATCTCATTTTGCCCCGATAACTGCATAGTAAACATAAAAAGGTCTGACTTGATTATCTAGGGATAGCACTGATAAAACTTTGTGCTTGTATTTACTGTGAGCACTTGCTTATTGAGTTTTTATATGACTATTATTATTTATTTATTTATATAGCGCCATTAATTCCATGGTGCTGTACATGAGAAGGGGTTACATACAAAGTTATACGAGTTATCGTTTACAGTAAACAAATTAACAATGACAGACTTGTACAGGGGGAGAGGACCCTGTCCTTGCAGACTTACATTCTATGGACTATGTAATTAGTTGTACCTGTTTGCTCAGTAATGTAAGTAGAGATTTCTGTACATGTTTGTTTTTACATTTGCCTTAATTGGAGTTGTTTTTACAATTTGGTTTTATATTGGGAGGTGGATTTTTTTTTGCTGTATACAATGTATACAGTTTAATTTACTTATTCTAGAGAAACCCCCTTTTCAATTGGTAGGTGTCCTTTTCTCTTGGACAGCTTTCCATTTATGGATCTCGCAGAATTCTGTTACTGGATTCTGTTACTGGAGCGAGAGAGGAGTAACTGTGATAACAGACCACATCATATCTCCAGTTTGTCAGTTTGTAATTCTTTAATGTGTAAAGCTCTGTCCACATCACCATTGCAGCCCCTGTTTTATAATAAAAAGGAAAATAAAAAAGCATATCCTAGAAAATTAACTTTTTTCGCCAAGGTCAAATGCAAATGATTTCTTAGGCTGTGGTTCCACGGTCCGGAACCACAGCGCTTTGGACGGAGCGGAAATTCCGCTCCGTCTAAGCCCCGCCCCCTTTATGACGCGCGATCTTTCCGGAGGTGTTCAGGACACCTCCGGAACACCTCCGGAAGAGCGCAGGGCTACATAGCCCTGTGTTAATTTTGTTGCGGTGATGCACCGTCGCCGCAATACGCTAGGACATGCTGCGGTCTAAAAAGATGCGCCGCATGTCCGTTTACGCAGGTCTGCCACCTGCGTATTGTTACGCATAGTGGAGACGGGATTTCTTGAAATCCCCTCCACTATGCTGTAACATCTGGACGCTGCGTGTTTGGCGCTGCGCCAGCGCACAGCGCCGAACACGCAGCGTTTCCTGACCGTGGAAACTCACCCTAAAGTGTCTGCTGGTTATTTCATGTATTAGTGAAGTATCCTGCATTCTCAGCTGCAACTCCCACCATCTGCTCAAGATTGACATCTCCTGTGATCTCCATCCTCATCTGACTTTTTTCTTCAGGAGATGTCACTTTTGGGCAAATTGGAGTGATTGCCATAAAAAATGCAAGACACTTCATAGATGAACGCCAACTGGACATTTCTGGAGTTATTTGTGTATGGCACTAAAGTGAAAATTATTTTTGTAAGGTATGCTTTTGTCAGTGATGGCAAACATGTGTTTGACTTGTACTTCTCTCCCTAGCACCTATTCAATGGTGATGACGAATTAAATCTGAGCAACAATTTGGTCCAGGAACAACTGTAGCCTAGTGGGTGCTATCAGCTATCTGATGAACAACATAATTAGCTACTTAATAATAATTTTTATTTCTATAGCAAAACATATTCTACAGCAGTTTACAATTCAGATGGGACAAGTAAAAACAAGACAAGGCATTACAGAGTAACACATAGATAACAAACCAAGAGGATTGAGGGTCCTGCTCGCAAGCTTACAAACTATGAACAGTAAAGGTCCAGACTCTAGACCACTCTTACAGTTCAGAACGCTGTTGTTCCAGTAGATTATTCTTATTAGGGCACCTTGTAAATCCCTTAGGCCTCTTTCACACTTCAGTCGTACGACGTCAGTCAGAATCCGCCAATTTTTGTATTAGTGGCGGATCGCGGTGGATGGTCATCCGCTGCATCCGCTATTTTGGCATCCGCTGTCTCGATTGGACGGACATTGTAACGTTTTTTGTCTGCGTCGAAATGGCGGATCGTAGCGGATCCGCCCCATCCGCCAAAATTTTACAATGGGCGCCTATGGGTGGTGGATCCGCCCACAACCGTCATTTGACGGATTCACACGACATCCGCCATTTTGGACTGAGCATGCTCCAAGTTGGATACATTTCCAGACAGCCCAAAACCTATATAAACAAGCCAGGTGCCTCATTGCCACACATGAAGACAAAGCAGCAAGACAAGCAAGATTGAAGACCCTGCAAGCAGTGGCGTACCGTCAATTGTAGCAGACCACGCAGCTGCTATGGGGCCCGGACAGGTGAGGGGGCCTGCGACGGCCGCTGCGGTTTGGCAGCTGTGCTGACACAGTACTACCAGGGGGTCGGCGGGGGAGGGGGGCGCAGCTGTGCTATATAATCACCTCCTCCTGGCGCGGTCTCTGCAGCCCCTGCTCTTCTCCCACGGTCTACGGCGCCTGTGTTCAGCAGTCAGGAGGTACCGCTCATTAAAGTCATGAATATGCACATATTCATGACTTTAATGAGCGGTACCACGTGACCGCTGAACACAGGCGCCGGAGACCGCGGGAGAAGAGCAGGGGCTGCAGAGACCGCGCCGGTGGGAGGGTGAATATAAGCGATATTTACCTGTCCCGTTCCACCGCTGCGCTGCTGTGTCCTCGCGTCCTCTCTAGCTGTGAATGTTCAGGTCAGAGGGCGCGATGACGTAGTTTGTGCGCGCCGCGCCCTCTGCCTGAGCAGTCACTGCGGAGGACCCAGAAGACAGCGGCGGTCAGTGGTCTACTGGGTGACAGGTAAATATCACAGGTGCCGGGAGGTGAGTATGTCTTTTTTTTTTTTTTGGTTTCAGCAGCTGCGGCAGTATAAGGGACCTATACTATGGAGCACAATCTATGGCGCATCAATGGGGGCATTATCTATGGAGCATCTATGGGGGCATACTCTATAGAGCATCTATGGGGGCACAATCTATGGATCATCTATGTGGGCACAATCTATGGAGCATCTATGGGGGCATAATCTATGGAGCATCTATGGGGGCATTATCTATGGAGCATCTATGGGGGCATTATCTATGGAGCATCTATGGGGGCATTATCTATGGAGCATCTATGGGGGCACAATTTATGGAGCATCTATGGGGGCATAATACTTTTTTTTGTTAAATGTGTCCTCTCACTGTGCTGGCACTTTACATTTATAATGGCTCTGGCTTTTTTTGGGGGGGGCCCCATTCAGACTTTTGCTATGGGGCCCCATGATTTCTATGTACGCCCCTGCCTGCAAGCAAGCGTCAAGACCCTGCAAGCAAGCGTCAAGACCCTGCTAGCAAACCACAAGACCCTGCCTGAAAGACTGGTTGATAGCTCAGCTGAATCCTGCCAGCCAGTGTGAGTATAATGCCATCATATGTGATTGCAGCATGTTTGAGTGTGTGTCCTGCATTCTTATTTTCTTTCACACTGTAGTTATTTTTGTAACATGTTTTAGTTTTCATGATGTACTAGTATTTTTGCGTGCGTGCGTGTGTGCATGCATGCATGCTTGTTTGAGTGTGTGTCCTGCATTCTTATTTTCTTTCACACTATAGTTATTTTTGTAACATGTTTTAGTTTTAATGATATACTAGTATTTTTGCGTGCATGTGTGCATGCATGCATGCATGTTTGAGTGTGTCCTGCATTCTTATTTTCTTTCACACTGTAGTTATTTTTGTAACATGTTTTAGTTTTCATGATGTACTAGTATTTTTGCGTGCGTGCGTGTGTGCATGCATGCATGCATGTTTGAGTGTGTGTCCTGCATTCTTATTTTCTTTCACACCGTAGTTATTTTTGCAACATGTTTTAGTTTTAATGATATACTAGTATTTTTGCGTGCATGTGTGCATGCATGCATGCATGTTTGAGTGTGTCCTGCATTCTTATTTTCTTTCACACTGTAGTTATTTTTGTAACATGTTTTAGTTTTCATGATGTACTAGTATTTTTGCGTGCGTGCGTGTGTGCATGCATGCATGCATGTTTGAGTGTGTGTCCTGCATTCTTATTTTCTTTACACACTATAGTTATTTTTGTAACATGTTTTAGTTTTAATGATATACTAGTATTTTTGCGTGCATGTGTGCATGCATGCATGCATGTTTGAGTGTGTCCTGCATTCTTATTTTCTTTCACACTGTAGTTATTTTTGTAACATGTTTTAGTTTTCATGATGTACTAGTATTTTTGCGTGCGTGCGTGTGTGCATGCATGCATGCTTGTTTGAGTGTGTGTCCTGCATTCTTATTTTCTTTCACACTATAGTTATTTTTGCAACATGTTTTAGTTTTAATGATATACTAGTATTTTTGCGTGCATGTGTGCATGCATGCATGCATGTTTGAGTGTGTCCTGCATTCTTATTTTCTTTCACACTGTAGTTATTTTTGTAACATGTTTTAGTTTTCATGATGTACTAGTATTTTTGCGTGCGTGCGTGTGTGCATGCATGCATGCATGTTTGAGTGTGTGTCCTGCATTCTTATTTTCTTTCACACCGTAGTTATTTTTGCAACATGTTTTAGTTTTCATGATGTACTAGTATTTTTGCGTGCGTCGTGTGTGCATGCATGCATGCATGTTTGAGTGTGTGTCCTGCATTCTTATTTTCTTTCACACGTAGTTATTTTTGCAACATGTTTTAGTTTTCATGATGTACTAGTTTTGCGTGTGTGTGTGCATGCATGCATGCTTGTTTGAGTGTGTGTCCTGCATTCTTATTTTCTTTCACACTGTAGTTATTTTTGTAACATGTTTTAGTTTTAATGATATACTAGTATTTTTTGCGTGCATGTGTGCATGCATGTTTGAGTGTGTCCTGCATTCTTATTTTCTTTCACACTGTAGTTATTTTTGTAACATGTTTTAGTTTTCATGATGTACTAGTATTTTTGCGTGCGTGCGTGTGTGCATGCATGCATGCATGTTTGAGTGTGTGTCCTGCATTCTTATTTTCTTTCACACGTAGTTATTTTTGCAACATGTTTTAGTTTTCATGATGTACTAGTATTTTTGCGTGCGTGCGTGTGTGCATGCATGCATGCATGTTTGAGTGTGTGTCCTGCATTCTTATTTTCTTTCACACCGTAGTTATTTTTGCAACATCTTTTAGTTTTCATGATGTACTAGTTTTGCATGTGTGCATGCATGCATGCATGTTTGAGTGTGTCCTGCATTCTTATTTTCTTTCACACTATAGTTATTTTTGCAACATGTTTTAGTTTTAATGATGTACTAGTATTTTTGCGTGCGTGCGTGTGTGCATGCATGCATGCTTGTTTGAGTGTGGTCCTGCATTCTATTTTCTTTCACACTATAGTTATTTTTGCAACATGTTTTAGTTTTAATGATATACTAGTATTTTTGCGTGCATGTGTGCATGCATGCATGCATGTTTGAGTGTGTGTCCTGCATTCTTATTTTCTTTCACACCGTAGTTATTTTTGCAACATGTTTTAGTTTTAATGATATACTAGTATTTTTGCGTGCATGTGTGCATGCATGCATGCATGTTTGAGTGTGTCCTGCATTCTTATTTTCTTTCACACTGTAGTTATTTTTGTAACATGTTTTAGTTTTCATGATGTACTAGTATTTTTGCGTGCGTGCGTGTGTGCATGCATGCATGCATGTTTGAGTGTGTGTCCTGCATTCTTATTTTCTTTCACACCGTAGTTATTTTTGCAACATGTTTTAGTTTTCATGATGTACTAGTATTTTGCTGCGTGCGTGTGTGCATGCATGCATGCATGCATGTTTGAGTGTGTGTCCTGCATTCTTATTTTCTTTCACACCGTAGTTATTTTTGCAACATGTTTTAGTTTTCATGATGTACTAGTTTTGCGTGTGTGTGTGCATGCATGCATGCTTGTTTGAGTGTGTGTCCTGCATTCTTATTTTCTTTCACACTGTAGTTATTTTTGTAACATGTTTTAGTTTTATGATTACTAGTATTTTTGCGTGCTGTGTGCATGCATGTTTGAGTGTGTCCTGCATTCTTATTTTCTTCTCACACTGTAGTTATTTTTGTAACATGTTTTAGTTTTCATGATGTACTAGTATTTTTGCGTGCGTGCGTGTGTGCATGCATGCATGCATGTTTGAGTGTGTGTCCTGCATTCTTATTTTCTTTCACACGTAGTTATTTTTGTAACATGTTTTAGTTTTCATGATGTACTAGTTTTTGCTGTGTGCTATGCATGCATGCATTGTTTGAGTGTGTGTCCTGCATTCTTATTTTCTTTCACACCGTAGTTATTTTTGCAACATGTTTTAGTTTTCATGATGTACTAGTATTTTTGTGTGTGTGTGCATTCATGCATGTTTGAGAGTGTGTTTCCTGCATTCTTACTTTCTTAAACACTGTAGTTATTTTTACAACATGTTTAGCTTTCATGATGTACAATTATTTTTGTGTGTGTGCGCATGCATGTGTCTGTGTGTTTTTTTGTCATGTATTTTATTTCATGTAATGCAACTTTATTTTAAATAAAGAGCGGTGTAGCTCATACTTTAACCCTTAACGACCAAGCCATTTTGTAGGTTAAAGACCAGGCCAATTTTTACATTTCTGACCACTGTCTCTTTATGAGGTTATAACTCTGGAACGCTTCAACGGATCTTGGCGATTCTGAGATTGTTTTCTCGAGACATATTGTACTTCATGATAGTGGTAAAATTTCTTCAATATAACTTGCGTTTATTTATGAAAAAACGGAAATATGGCAAAAATTTAGAAAATTTGCAATTTTCAAACTTTTAATTTTTATGCCATTAAATCAGAGAGATATGTCACAAAAATTAGTTAATAAATAACATTTCCCACATGTCTACTTTACATCAGCACAATTTTGGAACCAAAATTTTTTTTTGTTAGGAAGTTATAAGTGTTAAAAGTTGACCAGCAATTTCTCATTTTTCCAACAAAATTTACAAAATCATTTTTTTTAGGGGCTACCTCACATTTGAAGTGAATTTGAGGGGTCAATATTACAGAAAATACCCAAAAGTGACACCATTCTAAAAACTGCACCCCTCAACGTGTCCAAAGCCACATTCAAGAAGTTTATTAACCCTTTAGGTACTTCACAAGAATTGAAGCAATGTGGAAGGAAAAAATTAACATTTAACTTTTTTTCCCAAAATTTTTCTTTCGACACAATTTTTTAAAATTTTGTCAAGGGTATCAGTAGAAAATGAACCACAATATTTGTTGTACAATTTCTCCTGAGTACATCGATACCCCATGTGTGGGGGTAAACCACTATTTGGGCGCATGGCAGAGCTTGGAAGGGAAGCAGCGCCATTTGACTTTTTTGGCTGGAATTGAGATTGGACGCCATGTCGCATTTGGAGAGTCCCTGTGTGCCTAAACAGTGGAAACCCCCCACAAGTGACCCCATTTTGGAAACTAGACCCCCAAGTAACTTATCTAAATGTGTTGTGAGAGCTTTTAACCCCCAAGGGCTTCACAGAAGGTTATAACGTAGAGCCGTTAAAATTAAAAAATCATGTTTTTTCCACAAAAATGATCTTTTCATCCCAATTTTTATTTTCCAAAGGATAAAAGGACCCCAAAAGTATTGTGCAATTGTCCTGAGTACGACTGATACCCCATATGTGGGGGTAAAACCACTATTTGGGGCATGGCAGAGCTCGGAAGGGAAGCAGCGCCATTTGACTTTTTTGGCTGGAATTGAGATTGGACGCCATGTCGCATTTGGAGAGTCCCTGTGTGCCTAAACAGTGGAAACCCCCCACAAGTGACCCCATTTTGGAAACTAGACCCCCAAGTAACTTATCTAAATGTGTTGTGAGAGCTTTTAACCCCCAAGGGCTTCACAGAAGGTTATAACGTAGAGCCGTAAAATTAAAAAATCATGTTTTTTTCCACAAAAATGATCTTTTCATCCCAATTTTTATTTTCCAAAGGATAAAAGGACCCCAAAGTTATTGTGCAATTAGTCCTGAGTACGCTGATACCCCATATGTGGGGGTAAACCACTATTTGGGTGCATGGCAGAGCTCGGAAGGGAAGCAGCGCCATTTGACTTTTTTGGCTGGAATTGAGATTGGACGCCATGTCGTATTTGGAGAGCCCTGTGTGCCTAAACAGTGGATACCCCCACAAGTACCCCATTTTGGAAACTAGACCCCCCAAGTAACTTATCTAATGTGTGGTGAGAGCTTTGAACCCCCAAGGGCTTCACAGAAGGTTATAACGTAGAGCTGTAAAATTAAAAAATCATATTCTTTTCCACTAAAATGATCTTTCATCCCAATTTTTATTTTCCAAAGGTAAAAGGACCCCAAAAGTTATTGTGCAATTTGTCCTGAGTACGCTGATACCCCATATGTGGGGGTAAACCACTATTTGGGCGCATGGCAGAGCTTGGAAGGGAAGCAGCGCCATTTGACTTTTTTGGCTGGAATTGAGATTGGACGCCATGTCGATTTGGAGAGTCCCTGTGTGCCTAAACAGTGGAAACCCCCCACAAGTGACCCCATTTTGGAAACTAGACCCCCCAAGGAACTTATCTAGATGTGTGGTGAAGCTTTGAACCCCCAAGGGCTTCACAGAAGGTTATAACGTAGAGCTGTAAAATTAAAAAATCATATCTTTTCCACTAAAATGATCTTTCCACCCCCAATTTTTATTTTCCAAAGGGTAAAAGGACCCCAAAAGTTATTGTGCAATTTGTCCTGAGTACGCTGATACCCCATATGTGGGGGTAAACCACTATTTGGGCGCATGGCAGAGCTTGGAAGGGAAGCAGCGCCATTTGACTTTTTTGGCTGGAATTGAGATTGGACGCCATGTCGCATTTGGAGAGTCCCTGTGTGCCTAAACAGTGGAAACCCCCCACAAGTGACCCCATTTTGGAAACTAGACCCCCAAGGAACTTATCTAGATGTGTGGTGAAAGCTTTGAACCCCCAAGGGCTTCACAGAAGGTTATAACGTAGAGCAGTAAAATTAAAAAATCATATCTTTTCCACAAAAATGATCTTTCCACCCCCAATTGTTATTTTCCAAAGGGTAACAGGACCCCAAAAGTTATTGTGCAATTTGTCCTGAGTATGCTGATACCCCATATGTGGGGGTAAACCACTATTTTGACGCATGGCAGAGCTGGAAAGGGAAGGAGCGCCTTTTTCAAATGCAGATTTTGGTGAATGGTCTGTGGGTGTCATGTCACGTTTGGAGAGCCCTGATGTGCCTAAACAGTAGAAACCGCCCACAAGTGACTCCATTTTGGAAACTAGACCCCCAAGGAACTTATCTAGATGTGTGGTGAGAACTTTGAACCCCCAAGTGCTTCACAGAAGTTTATAACGTAGAGCCGTGAAAATAAAAATATCATATTTTTTTCCACAAAAATAATCTTTTTGCCCCCAAATTTTTATTTTTATAAGGGTAACAGGAGAAATAGGACCCCAAAAGCTATTGTGCAATTTGTCCTGAGTACGCTGATATCCCATATGTGGGGGGGAACCACTATTTTGACGCATGGCAGAGCTCGGAAGGGAAGGAGCACCGTTTTTAAATGCAGACTTTGATGGAATGGTCTGCGGGTGTCATGTCGCGCTTGGAGAGCCCTGATGTGCCTAAACAGTAGAAATCCCCACAAATGACCCCATTTTGCAAACTAGACCCCCAAGGAACTTATCTTGATGTGTGGTCAGCACTTTGAACCCTCAAGGGCTTCACAGAAGTTTATAATGTAGAGCCGTGAAAATAAAAAAATCATATTTTTTTCCACAAAAATGACCTTTTTGCCCCAAATTTTTATTTTTCTAAGGGTAACAGGAGAAATAGGACCCCAAAAGCTATTGTGCATTTTGTCCTGAGTATGCTGATACCCCATATGTGGGGGGGAACCACTGTGATCGCCTTACTGCGATCTTTGGGAGGCACAATGAACAAATCCACAAAAGGTGAAGAATTGGTTTTCTTTTTTACGCCGTTCATCGTGCGGTATAAGTGATTAGGCGACTTTATTCCTCGGATCGGTGCGATTACAGCGATACCAGATTTACACCCTTTTTTCATGTTTAGCTTCTGTCACACACTAAAAGATGCTTTTTCTTGGAATAATTTTTTGTAAGAAATTTTTGCATCGCCGTATTTTGAGAGCTATAATTTTTCCATATTTCGGCCGACAGAGTTATCTGTGGGCTTATTTTTTGCGGGACGAGCTGACGTTTTTATTGGTACCATATTCAGGCACATAACGTTTTTTGATCGTTTCCTATTCCGATTTTTGTGGAATCAGAATGAACAAAAACCAGCAATTCAGGAATTGTTTTTTTTTTTCCTCCGTTCCGTGTGTGGTAAAATTGATAAAGCAGCTTTATTCTTCGGGTCACTACGGTTACGGCGATTCCTCATTTACATATTTTTTTTATGTTTTGGCGTTTTTTACACAATAAAAAATTTTATAGAAAAAATAATTATTTTTGCATCAGTTTATTCCGCGAGCTATAACTTTTTTATTTTTTCACTGATGATGCTATATAGCAGCTTGTTTTTTGCGGGACAAGATGACGTTTTCAGCGGTACCATGATTATTTATATCTGACTTTTTGATCGCGTGTTATTGCACTTTTTCCAAGCGGTATAATGATACCGCTTGGAAAAAGTATAATTTACTACTTTTTTGTGGTGTTTTTTTTACGGCTTTCACTGAAGGGGTTAACTAGGGTTACGCTTTTATAGATGGGATTTTTACGGACGTGGCGATACCTAACATGTGTATGTTTTTTGTTTTTTATTTTTTTTATTACATAAAAATGTGTATTTTTTAGGGGATTTTTTTAAAATTATTTTTTAATATTTTTTTTACAATTTTTTTTAAAAAATGATTTTTTTTAACTTGTCCCTTTATGGGACTTTCACTTTTTTTACTTTTTATTGCAGTTACAATGCATTGCAATGCTCTGGCATTGCAATGCATTGCAACTATAGTGGAAGCTGCTGTGACAATGATCACAGCAGCTTTCCGTAGCTAGATGACCCAGAGGTTGTCATGACAACCCCCGGGTCATCAAGGCAGAGATCGGCCCCTGCAAATACATTGCAGGGTGCCGATCTGAGGCAGAGGGAGCTCCCGACCCTCTGCCTCCCCCCTGAGCTCTGCGATCGCGCTGGATCGCAGCAGTCAGGGGGTTAACAGCCAGGGGCGGTGGGGGCTCCGCTCCTGGCTGTCAGTGCAGGAAGCCTGGCCACTGCAGCGCAGGCTCCTGCACTGATCGCGCTGGGGAAGCTGAAATTTCAGCTTCTCCTGCACGATCGCTGCTGTGTTTGGTCAGTCAGATTGACTGACCAAGCACAGCGCTGTAGGTGCGGGGACCGACGGCAAAGGTCCCCGCACCGCTTGCCGTGCCTGTCAGCTGTCTGTGACAGCTGTCGGCACTGATCTACCACTGCGTGTTTACACGCAGTGGTAGATCAAAGCCATGACGTGCAGAGTCCGTCCTGGTGCCGGAACTGACACCTTGCCATGACGGACTCTGCACGTCAGTGGACATTAAGGGGTTAAACAAAAAAAAATATATATCAATAAAAACTGTCTAAAAAAAATGTCCGTAGTATAATTTCAAAATTTTTGTTTTTATTATTGTTATAACACACAGGGGGGTGTATTGCTTTTAAAATGTGGATCTAAAATCTATGGGGTGTATACAAAGTTAATGGGATACAAAGGTAATGGGGTGTATACAAACGTATACAAAGCTATGGGGTGCATACAACGACAATGGGGTGTATAGAAAGGTATACAAAGCCAATGGGGTGCATACAACGACAATGGGGTGTATACAAAGGTAAACAAAGCCAATGGGGTCCATACAACAATGGGGTGTATACAAAGCCAATGGGGTGCATACAAAGACAATGGGGTGTATACAAAGGTATACAAAGCCAATGGGGTGCATACAACGACAATGTGGTGTATATAAAGGTTTCTGTGGGTAGGTATGTAAAGTTGAAAGAGGGGTTGGTGTTTAGATTTTTTTTTTGGGTGGGGGTGAAACAGGAGTTGGAGTCTTCTGTAGTTTGTGCATTGCGTATCAAGAGGATGTAAAAGACGGCGTAGAAAAACCACGCAAGTAATTTTTTTGGGGGGTATCAGTGTTTTAAGTGTCTTTATGCTTTCAGATTACTTGGAGGAGACAGTGCCAGGTTTACAGGAGAGTCATCCAGGCCGAAGTTGAGAGTGATGTAAGCATATTGTCAATTGAGCTGTTATCTCTTTTGTATAGTTGCTAAATTGCCTTTGTGCTTGCAGATTGCCGAGATAACACAGTCTGCTACACAGCAAGGACAGTCTGCCACAGAGAAGTCAGTCATCCAGGGCCAAGTTTACTGTGATGTAAGTATATTGTCATTTGAGCTTTTATAACTTTAGTATATTTGCTTAATTGGCTTTATACTTGCAGATTTCTTGGAACACAGTCATCCACAGAGGACAGTCGGCCACAGAGGACAGTCGGCCACAGAGGACAGTCAACCAGCATAAAGTTTATTGTGATGTAAGTATATTTTCATTTGAGCGTATATAACTATAGTATATTTGCTAAAATGGCTTTATCCTTACAGATTTCTTGGAACACAGTCTGCCACCAAGAGGACAGTCTTTTACCGAGAGGACAGTCAGCCACAGAGGACAGTCGGCCACAGAGGACAGTCAACCAGTACAAAGTTTATTGTGATGTAAGTATATTGTCATTTGAGCGTATATAACTACTATATTTGCTAAATCGGCTTTATACTTACAGATTTCTTGGAACACAGTCTGCCACCAAGAGGACAGTCTTTTACCGAGAGGACAGTCGGCCACAGAGGACAGTCAGCCACAGAGAAGAGTCGGCCACAGAGGACAGTCAACCAGCACAAAGTTTATTGTGATGTAAGTATATTGTCATTTGAGCGTATATAACTAGTATATTTGCTAAATCGGCTTTATACTTACAGATTTCTTGGAACACAGTCTGCCACCAAGAGGACAGTCTTTTACCGAGAGGACAGTCGGCCACAGAGGACAGTCAGCCACAGAGGAGAGTCGGCCACAGAGGACAGTCAACCAGCACAAAGTTTATTGTGATGTAAGTATATTGTCATTTGAGCGTATATAACTAGTATATTTGCTAAATCGGCTTTATACTTACAGATTTCTTGGAACACAGTCTGCCACCAAGAGGACAGTCTTTTACCAAGAGAACAGTCGGCCACAGAGTACAGTCGGCCACAGAGGACAGTCGGCCACAGAGGACAGTCAACCAGCACAAAGTTTATTGTGATGTAAGCATATTGGCAATTGAGCTTTTATCTCTTTTGTATTGTTGCTAACTTGTCCTTGTGCTTATAGATTTCTTGGAAGACAGTCTGCCACCGAGAGGACAGTCTTTTACCGAGAGGACAGTCTGCCACAGAGGACAATCGGCCACAGAGGAGAGTCGGCCACAGAGGACAGTCAACCAGCACAAAGTTTATTGTGATGTAAGCATATTGGCAATTGAGCTTTTATCTCTTTTGTATTGTTGCTAACTTGTCCTTGTGCTTACAGATTTCTTGGAACAGTCTGCCACCAAGAGGACAGTCTTTTACCGAGAGTACAGTCGGCCACAGAGGACAGTCGACCACAGAGGACAGTCAACCAGCACAAAGTTTATTGTGATGTAAGCATATTGGCAATTGAGCTTTTATCTCTTTTGTATTGTTGCTAACTTGTCCTTGTGCTTACGGAATTCTTGGAAGACAGTCTGCTACCGAGAGGACAGTCTTTTACCGAGAGGACAGTCTGCCACAGAGGACAGTCAGCCACAGAGGACAGTCATCCAGGCGCAAGTTGATAGTGATGTAAGCATATTGTCAATTGAGCTTTTATCTCTATTGTATTGTTGCTAAATTGGCCTTGTGCTTACAGATTTCTTGGAAACAGTATGCCACCAAGAGGACAGTCTTTTACTGAGAGGACAGTCTGCCACAGAGGACAGTCAGCCACAGAGGACAGTCATCCAGGCGCAAGTTGATAGTGATGTAAGCATATTGTCAATTGAGCTTTTATCTCTTTTGTATTGTTGCTTAATAGGCTTTATGCTTACAGATTAATTGAAGGACCCAGTCAGGCCCAGTTGTTCGAGTATGTCTTCTTCTGGGAGCCCATATGTGGGGGTAAACCACTATTTGGGCGCATGGCAGAGCTTGGAAGGGAAGCAGCGCCATTTGACTTTTTTGGCTGGAATTGAGATTGGACGCCATGTCGCATTTGGAGAGTCTCTGTGTGCCTAAACAGTGGAAACCCCCCACAAGTGACCCCATTTTGGAAACTAGCCCCCCCAAGGAACTTATCTAGATGTGTGGTGAAAGCTTTGAACCCCCAAGGGCTTCACAGAAGGTTATAACGTAGAGCTGTAAAATTAAAAAATCATATCTTTTCCACTAAAATGATCTTTCCACCCCCAATTTTTATTTTCCAAAGGGTAAAAGGACCCCAAAAGTTATTGTGCAATTTGTCCTGAGTACGCTGATACCCCATATGTGGGGGTAAACCACTATTTGGGCGCATGGCAGAGCTTGGAAGGGAAGCAGCGCCATTTGACTTTTTTGGCTGGAATTGAGATTGGACGCCATGTCGCATTTGGAGAGTCCCTGTGTGCCTAAACAGTGGAAACCCCCCACAAGTGACCCCATTTTGGAAACTAGACCCCCCAAGGAACTTATCTAGATGTGTGGTGAAAGCTTTGAACCCCCAAGGGCTTCACAGAAGGTTATAACGTAGAGCAGTAAAATTAAAAAATCATATCTTTTCCACAAAAATGATCTTTCCACCCCAATTGTTATTTTCCAAAGGGTAACAGGACCCCAAAAGTTATTGTGCAATTTGTCCTGAGTATGCTGATACCCCATATGTGGGGGTAAACCACTATTTTGACGCATGGCAGAGCTGGAAAGGGAAGGAGCGCCTTTTTCAAATGCAGATTTTGGTGAATGGTCTGTGGGTGTCATGTCACGTTTGGAGAGCCCCTGATGTGCCTAAACAGTAGAAACCCCCCACAAGTGACTCCATTTTGGAAACTAGACCCCCAAGGAACTTATCTAGATGTGTGGTGAGAACTTTGAACCCCCAAGTGCTTCACAGAAGTTTATAACGTAGAGCCGTGAAAATAAAAATATCATATTTTTTTCCACAAAAATAATCTTTTTGCCCCCAAATTTTTATTTTTACAAGGGTAACAGGAGAAATAGGACCCCAAAAGCTATTGTGCAATTTGTCCTGAGTACGCTGATATCCCATATGTGGGGGGGAACCACTATTTTGACGCATGGCAGAGCTCGGAAGGGAAGGAGCACCGTTTTTAAATGCAGACTTTGATGGAATGGTCTGCGGGTGTCATGTCGCGCTTGGAGAGCCCCTGATGTGCCTAAACAGTAGAAACCCCCACAAATGACCCCATTTTGCAAACTAGACCCCCCAAGGAACTTATCTAGATGTGTGGTCAGCACTTTGAACCCTCAAGGGCTTCACAGAAGTTTATAATGTAGAGCCGTGAAAATAAAAAAATCATATTTTTTCCACAAAAATGACCTTTTTGCCCCAAATTTTTATTTTTCTAAGGGTAACAGGAGAAATAGGACCCCAAAAGCTATTGTGCATTTTGTCCTGAGTACGCTGATACCCCATATGTGGGGGGGAACCACTGTGATCGCCTTACTGCGATCTTTGGGAGGCACAATGAACAAATCCACAAAAGGTGAAGAATTGGTTTTCTTTTTTACGCCGTTCATCGTGCGGTATTAGTGATTAGGCGACTTTATTCCTCGGATTGGTGCGATTACAGCGATACCAGATTTACACCCTTTTTTCATGTTTAGCTTCTGTCACACACTAAAAGATGCTTTTTCTTGGAATAATTTTTTGTAAGAAATTTTTGCATCGCCGTATTTTGAGAGCTATAATTTTTCCATATTTCGGCCGACAGAGTTATCTGTGGGCTTATTTTTTGCGGGACGAGCTGACGTTTTTATTGGTACCATAGTCAGGCACATAACGTTTTTTGATCGTTTCCTATTCCGATTTTTGTGGAATCAGAATGAACAAAAACCAGCAATTCAGGAATTGTTTTTTTTTTTCCTCCGTTCCGTGTGTGGTAAAATTGATAAAGCAGATTTATTCTTCGGGTCACTACGGTTACGGCGATTCCTCATTTACATATTTTTTTTATGTTTTGGCGTTTTTTACACAATAAAAAATTTTATAGAAAAAATAATTATTTTTGCATCAGTTTATTCCGCGAGCTATAACTTTTTTATTTTTTCACTGATGATGCTATATAGCAGCTTGTTTTTTGCGGGACAAGATGACGTTTTCAGCGGTACCATGATTATTTATATCTGACTTTTTGATCGCGTGTTATTGCACTTTTTCCAAGCGGTATAATGATACCGCTTGGAAAAAGTATAATTTACTACTTTTTTGTGGTGTTTTTTTTACGGCTTTCACTGAAGGGGTTAACTAGGGTTACGCTTTTATAGATGGGATTTTTACGGACGTGGCGATACCTAACATGTGTATGTTTTTTGTTTTTTATTTTTTTTATTACATAAAAATGTGTATTTTTTAGGGGATTTTTTTTAAATTATTTTTTAATATTTTTTTTACAATTTTTTTTAAAAAATGATTTTTTTTAACTTGTCCCTTTATGGGACTTTCACTTTTTTTACTTTTTATTGCAGTTACAATGCATTGCAATGCTCTGGCATTGCAATGCATTGCAACTATAGTGGAAGCTGCTGTGACAATGATCACAGCAGCTTTCCGTAGCTAGATGACCCAGAGGTTGTCATGACAACCCCCGGGTCATCAAGGCAGAGATCGGCCCCTGCAAATACATTGCAGGGTGCCGATCTGAGGCAGAGGGAGCTCCCGACCCTCTGCCTCCCCCCTGAGCTCTGCGATCGCGCTGGATCGCAGCAGTCAGGGGGTTAACAGCCAGGGGCGGTGGGGGCTCCGCTCCTGGCTGTCAGTGCAGGAAGCCTGGCCACTGCAGCGCCGGCTCCTGCACTGATCGCGCTGGAGAAGCTGAAATTTCAGCTTCTCCTGCACGATCGCTGCTGTGTTTGGTCAGTCAGATTGACTGACCAAGCACAGCGCTGTAGGTGCGGGGACCGACGGCAAAGGTCCCCGCACCGCTTGCCGTGCCTGTCAGCTGTCTGTGACAGCTGTCGGCACTGATCTACCACTGCGTGTTTACACGCAGTGGTAGATCAAAGCCATGACGTGCAGAGTCCGTCCTGGTGCCGGAACTGACACCTTGCCATGACGGACTCTGCACGTCAGTGGACATTAAGGGGTTAAACAAAAAAAAAATATATCAATAAAAACTGTCTAAAAAAAATGTCCGTAGTATAATTTCAAAATTTTTGTTTTTATTATTGTTATAACACACAGGGGGGTGTATTGCTTTTAAAATGTGGATCTAAAATCTATGGGGTGTATACAAAGTTAATGGGATACAAAGGTAATGGGGTGTATACAAACGTATACAAAGCCTATGGGGTGCATACAACGACAATGGGGTGTATAGAAGGTATACAAAGCCAATGGGGTGCATACAACGACAATGGGGTGTATACAAAGGTAAACAAAACCAATGGGGTCCATACAACAATGGGGTGTATACAAAGCCAATGGGGTGCATACAACGACAATGGGGTGTATACAAAGGTATACAAAGCCAATGGGGTGCATACAACGACAATGTGGTGTATATAAAGGTTTCTGTGGGTAGGTATGTAAAGTTGAAAGAGGGGTTGGTGTTTAGATTTTTTTTTTGGGTGGGGGTGAAACAGGAGTTGGAGTCTTCTGTAGTTTGTGCATTGCGTATCAAGAGGATGTAAAAGACGGCGTAGGAAAACCACGCAAGTAATTTTTTTGGGGGTATCAGTGTTTTAAGTGTCTTTATGCTTTCAGATTACTTGGAGGAGACAGTGCCAGGTTTACAGGAGAGTCATCCAGGCCGAAGTTGAGAGTGATGTAAGCATATTGTCAATTGAGCTGTTATCTCTTTTGTATAGTTGCTAAATTGCCTTTGTGCTTGCAGATTGCCGAGATAACACAGTCTGCTACACAGCAAGGACAGTCTGCCACAGAGAAGTCAGTCATCCAGGGCCAAGTTTACTGTGATGTAAGTATATTGTCATTTGAGCTTTTATAACTTTAGTATATTTGCTTAATTGGCTTTATACTTGCAGATTTCTTGGAACACAGTCATCCACAGAGGACAGTCGGCCACAGAGGACAGTCGGCCACAGAGGACAGTCAACCAGCATAAAGTTTATTGTGATGTAAGTATATTTTCATTTGAGCGTATATAACTATAGTATATTTGCTAAAATGGCTTTATCCTTACAGATTTCTTGGAACACAGTCTGCCACCAAGAGGACAGTCTTTTACCGAGAGGACAGTCAGCCACAGAGGACAGTCGGCCACAGAGGACAGTCAACCAGTACAAAGTTTATTGTGATGTAAGTATATTGTCATTTGAGCGTATATAACTACTATATTTGCTAAATCGGCTTTATACTTACAGATTTCTTGGAACACAGTCTGCCACCAAGAGGACAGTCTTTTACCGAGAGGACAGTCGGCCACAGAGGACAGTCAGCCACAGAGGAGAGTCGGCCACAGAGGACAGTCAACCAGCACAAAGTTTATTGTGATGTAAGTATATTGTCATTTGAGCGTATATAACTAGTATATTTGCTAAATCGGCTTTATACTTACAGATTTCTTGGAACACAGTCTGCCACCAAGAGGACAGTCTTTTACCGAGAGGACAGTCGGCCACAGAGGACAGTCAGCCACAGAGGAGAGTCGGCCACAGAGGACAGTCAACCAGCACAAAGTTTATTGTGATGTAAGTATATTGTCATTTGAGCGTATATAACTAGTATATTTGCTAAATCGGCTTTATACTTACAGATTTCTTGGAACACAGTCTGCCACCAAGAGGACAGTCTTTTACCAAGAGTACAGTCGGCCACAGAGTACAGTCGGCCACAGAGGACAGTCGGCCACAGAGGACAGTCAACCAGCACAAAGTTTATTGTGATGTAAGCATATTGGCAATTGAGCTTTTATCTCTTTTGTATTGTTGCTAACTTGTCCTTGTGCTTACAGATTTCTTGGAAGACAGTCTGCCACCGAGAGGACAGTCTTTTACCGAGAGGACAGTCTGCCACAGAGGACAATCGGCCACAGAGGAGAGTCGGCCACAGAGGACAGTCAACTAGCACAAAGTTTATTGTGATGTAAGCATATTGGCAATTGAGCTTTTATCTCTTTTGTATTGTTGCTAACTTGTCCTTGTGCTTACATATTTCTTGGAACAGTCTGCCACCAAGAGGACAGTCTTTTACCGAGAGGACAGTCGGCCACAGAGGACAGTCAGCCACAGAGGAGAGTCGGCCACAGAGGACAGTCAACCAGCACAAAGTTTATTGTGATGTAAGTATATTGTCATTTGAGCGTATATAACTAGTATATTTGCTAAATCGGCTTTAAACTTACAGATTTCTTGGAACACAGTCTGCCACCAAGAGGACAGTCTTTTACCAAGAGTACAGTCGGCCACAGAGTACAGTCGGCCACAGAGGACAGTCGGCCACAGAGGACAGTCAACCAGCACAAAGTTTATTGTGATGTAAGCATATTGGCAATTGAGCTTTTATCTCTTTTGTATTGTTGCTAACTTGTCCTTGTGCTTACAGATTTCTTGGAAGACAGTCTGCCACCGAGAGGACAGTCTTTTACCGAGAGGACAGTCTGCCACAGAGGACAATCGGCCACAGAGGAGAGTCGGCCACAGAGGACAGTCAACTAGCACAAAGTTTATTGTGATGTAAGCATATTGGCAATTGAGCTTTTATCTCTTTTGTATTGTTGCTAACTTGTCCTTGTGCTTACATATTTCTTGGAACAGTCTGCCACCAAGAGGACAGTCTTTTACCGAGAGGACAGTCGGCCACAGAGGACAGTCAGCCACAGAGGAGAGTCGGCCACAGAGGACAGTCAACCAGCACAAAGTTTATTGTGATGTAAGTATATTGTCATTTGAGCGTATATAACTAGTATATTTGCTAAATCGGCTTTATACTTACAGATTTCTTGGAACACAGTCTGCCACCAAGAGGACAGTCTTTTACCAAGAGTACAGTCGGCCACAGAGTACAGTCGGCCACAGAGGACAGTCGGCCACAGAGGACAGTCAACCAGCACAAAGTTTATTGTGATGTAAGCAATTGGCAATTGAGCTTTTATCTCTTTTGTATTGTTGCTAACTTGTCCTTGTGCTTACATATTTCTTGGAACAGTCTGCCACCAAGAGGACAGTCTTTTACCGAGAGGACAGTCGGCCACAGAGGACAGTCAGCCACAGAGGAGAGTCGGCCACAGAGGACAGTCAACCAGCACAAAGTTTATTGTGATGTAAGTATATTGTCATTTGAGCGTATATAACTAGTATATTTGCTAAATCGGCTTTATACTTACAGATTTCTTGGAACACAGTCTGCCACCAAGAGGACAGTCTTTTACCAAGAGTACAGTCGGCCACAGAGTACAGTCGGCCACAGAGGACAGTCGGCCACAGAGGACAGTGAACCAGCACAAAGTTTATTGTGATGTAAGCATATTGGCAATTGAGCTTTTATCTCTTTTGTATTGTTGCTAACTTGTCCTTGTGCTTACAGATTTCTTGGAACAGTCTGCCACCAAGAGGACAGTCTTTTACCGAGAGTACAGTCGGCCACAGAGGACAGTCGACCACAGAGGACAGTCAACCAGCACAAAGTTTATTGTGATGTAAGCATATTGGCAATTGAGCTTTTATCTCTTTTGTATTGTTGCTAACTTGTCCTTGTGCTTACAGAATTCTTGGAAGACAGTCTGCCACCGAGAGGACAGTCTTTTACCGAGAGGACAGTCTGCCACAGAGGACAGTCAGCCACAGAGGACAGTCATCCAGGCGCAAGTTGATAGTGATGTAAGCATATTGTCAATTGAGCTTTTATCTCTTTTGTATTGTTGCTAAATTGGCCTTGTGCTTACAGATTTCTTGGAAGACAGTATGCCACCAAGAGGACAGTCTTTTACTGAGAGGACAGTCTGCCACAGAGGACAGTCAGCCACAGAGGACAGTCATCCAGGCGCAAGTTGATAGTGATGTAAGCATATTGTCAATTGAGCTTTTATCTCTTTTGTATTGTTGCTAAATTGGCCTTGTGCTTACAGATTTCTTGGAAGACAGTATGCCACCAAGAGGACAGTCTTTTACTGAGAGGACAGTCTGCCACAGAGGACAGTCAGCCACAGAGGACAGTCATCCAGGCGCAAGTTGATAGTGATGTAAGCATATTGTCAATTGAGCTTTTATCTCTTTTGTATTGTTGCTTAATAGGCTTTATGCTTACAGATTAATTGAAGGACCCAGTCAGGCCCAGTTGTTCGAGTATGTCTTCTTCTGGGAGCCCCCCGTCACAGCGTAGGCGAACAGAGGTAATTATTTGTTTTTGGTCACTGATGATAACATTATTTGCAAACCTATATGCATGTATTCTGTCTTCACAGGAAGCTGAAGAGGGGCTTTCAGAAGGAGACGGTCAGGGTGGAGAAATACCAGGAGTGGGCGCGCAGAGTGTAAGTTTTTCACAGGCAGATCCTCACATTACATTAACCAACACAAACTGTTCACAGCACACACAAGACATACCGCCATTTCATGCACTTAATGTTTTTTGTTTTTTTATGTTTTATAGTCTTCACAATCCAGGTCTCGTAGGAGAGTTCCTCCAAGGACCTCAAATGGTTATCGGCATGATCGTCGCCGCGGTCAGCAAGTAAGCATCCTTTTTTTGTTTTGTGTTTGCTAAATTATTTTACTTCATGTAGCTTAACATTTTTTTTTTTCTTTTCTCCACAGGCTTCACAGCGTGCTCCCGATACAGATGATGAGGATGGGGGAGGGATCGACGTAGACACCCTCATCCAAGAGGTCCAAGATCGGGAGGCGCTGTGGAATATGGCTGACCGCAGCCATTCAGACCAAGTTGTCACCCGACGGCTATGGGAGGAAGTATGCAGCCTGATGATGGACAACTAGGGGGAACTCGATGCTCGAGACAAGGATCTTGC
>JARQOD010000002.1:138414090-138456950 GCA_033576555.1 Oophaga sylvatica | reverse complement strand
TGTATTTAGTCTGTCTAGCAAGCCACAAATCATGCAGCTGCATCGACAAACACAATCTCGGAGCATGCCAAAATACTCGGAGATCACCCGAGTATACTCGCTCATCATTACCAACTACATCAACCATATCTGCCAAAATTGCTTTCTCTTACAGTAGATCATTGGATATAAGATACGTCTCTCCTTGGAAAGCATTATAATTATGAAAGGGATTAAATCTAGTTACCCTCCCACCCATTCAATTTTCACTTTAATGTTCAACTTTATCATATAACTAATCTTTTAGGCAACAGCAACAAACAAATTAACACAAATGTCACAATTCAAGAAAAATGAAATTTTATTGTCTATTTACAACACCAGAAGTGTTCACATAGGAAAATAGCAGCCACTTTACAGTGCTGTAGGTGTTGGTCATATTACCAGTGATCTCAGATTTCATCAGCGCTAATAAGGTGCCGTAGCTTGTTCCCCACAGTCAGAATACGTTAATGGGTACCACTCTCTGAACAGACAGATGGCGCATTTACTCTACAAGTAGCTGGTGGAATTTATCTAACAAAGATTTTTGGCCTCACGAACATAAAGTGGAGGTGACATTTTCTGCACTAATATAAAAAAATAAGCCTTTCCTGAAACCTGCTGGATCATTCAGGCCAAAAAAAAAAGGATCGGCTTCCTGCTAGATGCAGACTATACTGGTATTTTTACATAAAAATTCCATTATAGGTAAAAAGAAAAATCATAGTAACATTTTCACCAAAATGTTTGCAACTTGCTGAAAACTCTTACCGTACCGTAATAGGCCACATACATGATAGAGAGCCGATAGCTGCTGAACGATTAGCTCTCTCCCGACTCCATACACAGGAGTGTTCGCTCGCTGAGAACTCCGCAAATCTCCCTGAAAACAAAAAGCAGTCTGAAATCGGGCATGCCTGATCCTCATCTACCCTGGTATTACCAAGAGACCTCCACACAAATTAGACTGTTGGCCAATTTTGGTGGGTTCGGCTGACAATTGTCTAAGGTGTATGGCCTGAAGACAAAAAAAAAAAAAAAAAAAAAAAAAAAGGTGTCAGATCTAAGTCTGACAACAATACATTTTTACATTTTTATAATGTAATGTGGCGAATTCACTTGTGTATTATTCGAAGATGAAATGGTCCAAATGATTTATATAACTAAAGGGTACATAAATCAGTTTTTGTTATTAGAGAGAGAAAAAATAAAAAGTCAAGGCCAGTTTTTCATTTTTTGAAAAAACAAACCCAGCAGAACGACTGCAAACTAATGTCAAAGTTACAATTTCGGTATTTGTTATTTATACAATATAAATAAACTGCATTAATTAACAGGCCTTGTACTTTAGCATTTTTCCTAATAGCGCCAAAATAGAAAGCAACATAAGTACCTTCACAGGTGGATTGTCTGTACAGAATTTGCTCTATGAAACATAGTAAAAATAGAAAAGCGCAGGACATAAAATGTAAGAAGATGAAATAATAAAATGGTGGTTAACCCCTTCTCACCATAGCCATTTTCCATTCTCATTTTTTCCTCCCCTTCTTCCAAGAGCCATGACTTTATTTTTTTGTCAATATAGCCGTATGAGGGCTTGTTTTACGCAAGACGAGTTGTACTTTTAAATGGCACCATTGATTTTACCACATAGTATACGGGAAAAAGGTTAAAAAATTCCAAGGGTGGTGAAATCACGACTGTGGAGTCTGTGTCTATTTTGGTGGAGTCGGAGTTGGTCTAAAATGGACACACTCCTAATGTATATAATAAATTGGGTACAGTAGTACAGTACAGGATGTGCTGTAAATGTTTTCATAAGAATTTGGGAAAGTTATGAGATGTCCTATAAATATCTGTTCTGTTCCTGATCTAAGGATCTGGGCTTTTAGTTGAGATGAATCTGTGCTGCACTTTATGTCCATGCTCAGTAGTGACCAGTGCTGTGGAGTCGGAGTCAGGGAAATTGAGGAATCCGAGTTAGAGGTTAGGCTTACCGACTTCACAGCCCTGGATGAAATTTAAAAAAACAAACAAAAAAAAACAGACTTTTTTTTATTTACCATGTTCACTATATGGTAAAAGTGACCTGGAAATATGATTCCCAATGTCAGTACAAGTACGCAGATACAAAACATGTTTAGTTTATTTTTTATTTAGGTGGTGAAAAAAATTCAGAAATTTGCATGAAAAAGTTTCCATGTTTGTTACATTTTCCAAGAACAAGACCCGTAGATTTTCCATTTTTTGGGATCTGGGGTTTGGTGACTGCTTATTTTTTGCGCCTTAGGCAGACATTTTTATTGATACCATTTTGGGGTAGATATGATGCTTTGATCAGCTCTCGTTGCATTTTATTGCAATGTTGCGGCAGCCAAAAAAAGTAATTATGGCGTTTTGACTTTTTCTCGTTACGCTGGATGCGATTGGACTGTTATTTTATATTTTGATAGATCGGGTGTTTCTGAACACAGCAATACCACACGTATATTTTTTTTATTGTTTTATTTTCAATGATGCAAAAGGGGTATCTGAACTTGTGTTTTTTCCCCCACTTTTTACTTTAATTGACCCCTTTGAAGCTGTGATCGACTGATTGCCTGTTCTATACATAGCAGGGCTTGCTATAGAGCAAAAATCTCAATCTCTTATGAACGACAGCCACGGGCCAGTGTTCTAGGAATATTGTAATGACAGTCACGGGAGTCTTCAGCTGACCCCCGGCTGTCAATCCATCGGCGTCCCGTGATCACTTGATAGCGGCGTCGAAGGACGGTATTTATGATGCGCTTCCGGACGCCGGATATTGACAGCGGGATTCAACTGGTCATCTGTCGTAAAGGGGTTAAAACTAAAAACTGTTACCATCACAAGGCAAAGACATTAGAATCAAAGAAGGAATGCGTATTTTAAAGGAGGTGTAAATCTACTTTGCATAAAAGGCTTTGAGTAGAAAGTAATTCAATCATTAGCTTAAAGCACCACTCCAGCATTTTGTTGTTTTTATTATTTCTATTTCAGAGCTGAAGTGGTTCCATTATTGTAGGATCCCTGACCCTAGTAATGTATTTTCCAGCGGCCATCTTCAGCTGTTCCCAGTGCTGCTCCAAACTCGCACCAACATCTTGTGACTAACTCCTGAGTGACTGGAAGTTAGAAGTAATGGTCACAAGTTCTCAGTGCAAGTCTATGACATCCTCGCAGTCACAGACTTACATTGAGCTGTGACTTCAGGCTCACCCAGCGGACACCGGAGCGATCCAGCAGCCACAAACTGCAGAAGACTCACCGGACAGCGCTGGGAACAGATGAAGATGGCGGCTGGTAAGTAACTAGGGGCAGGAAACTTAGAGGCACCACTCCAGCGCTAAAATAGAAAAAAAAAAAAAAGCGGGAGTGGTGCCTTATAGATTTTGTTTTGCCATGTGGCACATCCTGAATTGTATATAGTAATTTTCAGTTGTAATAATGTAATAATGGCTTGTGCTAGGCACACAGGAATTTATCATTGTATGGTCCCCAAAGTCCGCAAGCCCAGAAAGATCCCATTGGAATCAGAAAGAATCATTACAAGGCTTTGCAGAACATGCTGGTCGAAAGATTGCTGCTGAAATTAATTTGTGCCTCGTGTCCATAACATCAACCAGAGGCATGAGATAAATATCGCCCATAATGGAGGATTTCGACCTCTATTCTGGGCTACATTCTTTAATACAAACTATTTTTAATAAATAAGCCATGCATTGTACTTTAAAACATCATGTTTCCTGCCAATTTAAAAGCGGATCATGATGATCTAGGCAATATTCAATGCTTGGTCAGTAGGCTTGAATGGACTATAATCTACCTGGACGTCAATACTATCCCAAAAAGTGTCCCCATCCAGCTACAGCTAGTGACTAATGCAGAAACACGACTGGTCCTATTCATACAGAATGCACAATTCAGCTAAAATAATTTAATACATTTACTGTAGAAAAATATTCTTTTGTGACTTAAATTAAAATAACTAACATTGGCTTTGTGAGTAGGAAACATTCATAACACTATTAAGCAGCCACTAATCTCTGATCCCCATGGCACTGGAATGGCGAAGAACCCGAATACAGTACTATACAACTAACCTGCATGACCTGTTACTCAACATTTAGAAAGAATATTCATTGCAGGTGAAGTGACGAAAAGTCTCATTTTACCCAACAGATCCTAAACTATAAAATAGCTGAAGCTGCGTTCTGCCCCAAGATCTCTGAAAATAGCAACCATGTCATCCTGCCATCATTTCCAGTGCATGTAACAGACTTGGCATATATATATATACCAAGTGTTAATTTAATGCATGATTAGACCTTTCAGGTGCCCATTGTCTGTAAAGAAACTTCTGAGGAACCCTTGCATCTGTAGTCAATAGGGTCTATTACAGAACGGATCTCTCATGTAACAGATCCAGAAGCCATAATAACAATGTGATGTTATCCTGAGGGCAGTAGCTTACAATCGGGATGTCTCACAGCTGCAATAGCGCTCACTGGTGAATTGTCTTATTTTATAAGTGACGTACCATTGCCGTATTCGTAAGGCTAGGTTCACATTGCGTTAGTGCAGTCCGCTCAACACACGCGTTAAACGGACTGCGCTAACGCAAGAGCCTTTTAAAGATCGCGTTATGCGATCACACTAGTGCAGATGCTCCATCTGTGCTAGCGGTGACGGACCCCCAAACACTGCAGACCGCGTCCGGGGTCTGTCACAGAATGACGGCACATCGCTAACACATGCCGATTATGACATGCGTTAGCGATGTGCTACATAATGGCAGTCTATGGGTGCGCTAATGCATCCGTTACATAGCGTTAGTGCCGCTATGTAACAGATGCCGTCAGCGCATTGCCATTAGCGCAATGTGAACCCAGCCTAACGCTGCTACCTAGTGTAATATTTTAAACGGGCAAAACCAGAGCGTCATTTCAATTTCAGTGCCGCACTAGGTGGAGAGGAACTTATGACCATACCTCAAATTAATTCTATGCATAACTATTTAAATAAAAAAAATACATTTTTGCAGAATATACAGCAACAATAAAATAGTACAACAAAAAAGGGAACAACTCCCTGTAAATCCTCATACAAATGGTCATACTACAGAACTGTACTGCACCAAGCAAGAATATGGCCGCCATATCTAGGGGCCCACACTGCAGCTTTGCCTTCATATATGCTATTATATAAGCAGAGACATGCGGATATTATATCTCATATATTCCTATCAAAGCTGTGAAAAGAAGAAAAGAAATCTGTTGCATATGAATAAACAATATGGCACTGAACAGTGAACGGTGCGTGTTAAAATACTGTAGAAAAGTATTTTGGATCCAATTTTTTTTTTAAAACAAAAATCATGTAATCTTATCAGTGCAATACATTGGGCAAGTGAAGTTAAAAGAAATGAAACTTTGCATCAAACATACTTTGGATTTAATCATAGTATATAGACCAAAAAGTGGAGAGGCATCATGGTGACAATTGGTGGCCTCCTGGCTTCCTTCTGAACACATACATACCGCACACATACACGAGTATTGCAAAACGCCCAAATATACAAGTTACACACTGGCTTACAGTTTCATCTATGACGCGTATATTTTTAATAAAATGGTTTCTACTGAGGGGAGTTGCTCGATGCTTTGGTGTCGATGCTGATCCTTATGTGAATTTATTTTGAATTATTGAACAGTCAGAGTTGCTTTTTCTACATCAGGAATGGGGAATCTTCTCTGCCAAGGGCCATTTGGATATTTATACCATCCCTCGGGGCCGTACAAACTGTGCACTAACTCCGCCCACAAAGTAAGTGCTGGCACTTGTGTTATTACATGGGCACCAGCGTTCAGTAGTGAACACTGTGTGCATGTGCTCAGAGAGGCTGAAGAAATTAGTGGGCATGTGGTCGGCAAAATGCAGCTGCCAGCCCAAGCACTTCGGTCCCCGCGAATCTGCCTGGGGGGTGGATAACATGTCATCGAGGGCCTGTGGTTCCCCATCCCTGTTCTATATAGTTACCTGATTTTTTAGCTAGTACCTGTAACAACTGCATTTTATAAAAGCTATTTATAAAATATATTTACATTCTATAAATCCACATCTGATATAATTTAAACATATGGATTATATATATTTAAATTATATGCTATAAATATATTTATATATGTAGTTCTAAAACATCTAGAAAATTAGTACGCTTAACACATTAAAATCCAAATTCGAGAATTTAAGAGAGAAATCTAGGAATACAGAAGCCGCACATAACACCTACATCTCACAGCTGACACCGATGTCAACAAAAAATGTCACTGCTGCCAATGTCATGGTAAAACAACACAAATATCATTCATGTGCACAGTAAATAAAAGGCTAAACAAATAAAACACACTTTTTTCAATATGGTCTATCTAGAGAAGGGTCGCAGGTAGAATAACTCTCTTTCATAAATTATGTCGTATAGTGTTCAAAGTCTCGTTCTCATGACTGTGTAAAGGGTATGCCACACTAAGCGAGATCGCTAGCGAGATCGCTAATGAGTCACCATTTATGACGTAGTAGCGATCTCGTTAGTGACACCACTGTGTGTGACATGTAGCAGCGATGTGGCCCCTGCTGAGATGTCGCTGATCGCTTATGAACGTTCTGAGCCGTTTTTTTGGTCGTTGGTGTCCCGCTGGTGAACCTGAATCGCTGAGTGTGACACCCTTTATGAACGACTTCACCAGCGTCGCAGGTGGGACTAGGTTTTCCCAACGACCGCAGAGGTCGTTATACAGATCGCTGATGAGATGTGTTTGGAATCACACAGCTAAGTCGCTAACGAGATCGCTACTGCGTTATAAATGGTGACGCAGTAGTGATCTCGTTAGCGATCTCGCTTAGTGTGGCATACCCTTTACCCAGCCTAATGGTTAAGACACATGACACCTTTGGTATAAAAACTGTCCCAGAAATAAAACACATCAGCTTTTATTTTCTAAATTGTATTGGAAAAATAAAACATGGGCTCCAGTTGGTTGCACTCGGCAGCAGGCTCACCTATACAAGTTTTCATACATGGACCTGCTGAATGTTACATGGAATCAGCTTGACTGGCCAAACCAAGTACAGGCGCTCGATGCACCCTTGATGTGGCCAGACATTTAAGTGTAACTTCCCACATACTTGTTCTCCTTTTTTCGGCTCTATAAAGCTGGGACGGTTCACTTAAATGTTTGGCAACACCAAGGGTGCACAGAGTGACTGTACTTGGTGCTTTGAACAGTCATTCTTTGCCGACAGAGTCCCTTTAAAAGGCTAAATAGGGACCCATAAGGATCAACAAATTATGTTAAACCAGCCAAAATAATTCTAGGGCAGATTTAATGTGTCTCATTTAACATAAACCAGAAGCGACAGAATACTAAAAACCATGTATGTATGTGTATGTATATATATATATATATATATATATATATAATCACCTAAAGCATTCCTTAAAATATGTAAAATAACATATACTCACCTCCTGCAGCAGCGCCGTTCCAGCGATGCTGCGTCTCTCGTGGCTCACTTGACATTGTTATGCCACATGAGCCCTGCGGCCAATCAGCAGCTGCTATTGGGTTCTCACTTCTTCCGCTTGTCTGAGGCTTGTTCAGGTATGCAGCAGCCGAATAGAGGTTGCCAATTGGCTGCTGGACTCACATGGCATAACAATGTCTCGCGAGCCCCGGTAGACACAGCATCACTGGAACAGCGCCACTGCACGAGGCATGTTATTTTTATTTTACAATCGGGAGTATTTTATTTAAAAAGGGTTTCTCCAAGTGGACAGTGGACAACCCCTTTAATTCTACCGTCCAAAAGGGAACAGTCTTTACTGTTCGAGACATTTCTCAAAACACGCACAAAATACAATGCAGAACTGCTCCTCAGAATACCTGTCCTGTAATTGTGTGCTTAACCAAAGGAAGTTCTAACTATAAAACACAAGTCACATACTTATCTTGGTGACGTAACTATGAAATTCCGATGTCAGAAAAAAGGAGCATATAGTTTTGGAAGGATGTATGATGAAACAAGAACGGTTACAGGGAATCTTAACTGGTTGTAAATCTAGCGTCTCCCCTCCTATATTTCCTAAGGTAATACAGTAGTGGCACCATATCCGCCAGGACAGGACGGACATACCCATATAGGATGTAACCAAGTGTCTGATTGCTTACAGCATGAAACAAGATACAAACACATACAATTTTACATAGAATCAGCGTCTACTTCTATTTAGTCTATAAATTAGGACAAAGAACTGCTCAATCAGGCCTTCAAAGCAATCCTACAGACAATACTGGACATCTCACTATGTAATGTATAATCCGCATACCTGGTGCCCACCTCATGAGCAATCCTGCGGCTGTTTTTGGTCCCTCGTTTGCACCCGCATGTGGAAGGCACCAGGTATGCTGACTTTACATTTGCCATTAGTGAGAACTATTCAATTTTCATTGGAGGGTCTCTTTAATCAAGCTGTCTAGTCAGATGCGACAGGGATCATACACTACTAATGTGCTTTGTAAATGTTACTGCCTTTTGCGATACAGCCTCTTCCCCTGTTGAAGTTCTGTACAGTCTGTAGGTGGCCACACTGTCCCATGCCCATGGAGAAAGGTGGGGAATACATCACACTTTGTAATGTGATGCAACATTAAAGGGATATTCCCTATCCAGCGGATTGGGAAAAACTTGCTGATTCCCGGGGGTTTTGATCACTGGTACCTCCAGCAATCCCAAGATCGGGGTTCTTGAACCCCAAGAACCTGACTCTGCAAGACCCATCTTGAATGAAGCAGAGGTCCACATGGTTTATTTCCGCTTCATTCATGGTCCTTGGGACTGCAGGAGGTTGAGCATGCGCTCCTCTGCTCCATTTAAGATGGGGCTACAAAGTCCTAATCTTGAAATGCAGGGGTCCCATCGACAGCAAATTATTCCCTAGCACAGGATAGTAGATAGCTTTTTTTGGGGGGGGTGGAGGAAGGCCTTTAATAAGTATAATCATGAATATATTTAAACAAGTTCACTTATTTTTTACTGGGGAACTTACTTGTATGGGTAAATTCATATACGGTGGATTGTTACTGCAGGAAATTCAAGGTGAAACCTGAGTCAAATCCACACCGAACTGTGCACATTTGTCTCTGAATATTCCTGCTGAAGTGGGAAAAAGGTAATTGGTATAAAATCTGCACTTATGACTTTAGATACAAAAATCTGCAGGAATCTATAGCAAAATCCACAACACTTAAGCTTTTGTGTTTTTTGTCTGTGACATGCTGAGGATTTAAAAATCTGCAACTCAGATCATTTCCACATAGAAAAAAATCTGCAGCATTTGGATGACATTTGTTAAATTGTATCCAGTTGCCTGCTAATGTAATTCATCATGGATATTTAATGGGTCAAAAAGCTTGAAGAATTTAAGACCAATGTGGATTCTGCCCTATATTATTCACCTCCTCACTCACACAATACTTATTCCCAGCCTTGCAACCTTACAGAACAAACCAAGCGACCGGCTTTACTGTATCATCATTAAATTGTATCTAAGCTGAACAATTCAGAGTAAAGGGGTGATCCACTGCTTAGATATCTACTTCTTAAAGGCTGTAGTCTTCAGAGTAAAATAAAAAGCTTACATTAGTCTCCCGCACTGGCACTATGCCAGCACCAAGCTTCCTTGATGCTCACGTGACATTATTATGGTCACACACCCAACTGGAAGATGTTAGTTGGGTCGATTGCTCACATTTCCCTCGGTCGCATAGGACATCTGGGGGGAGGTGGGAGTCCTGCAGTTAATTAGTGGCCACTAATTGGCTGTAGCTCTCAAGTGACATAGCAATGTCATTCGAACGCAGGGAGACTGAGCGCAGCCATTGCGGGAATGACGCCAATGCAGAAGGAGAGTATAAGTCTTTTATTTTACTAGCGCTAGAAGAAGTAGTAGAAAACACCTTTAGGAATATAAGCAACATCACAAAACTGACAAAAAGGTACAACTTATGAGGAGGACATTATGGGATGTGCCGATAAAGTAGTAGTAGCTGGGAGCATGGTATTAATATCAAGTGTGTTTTCTTAGATGAACAAGGCACTTCACCCGGCTTCCCACAAAGATGCTGTCTGCAGCAAAGTCCTTCATATAAGTATCATGGATTCTCTTGTCACATAGCTTTTAGCACCTAGACAGACTTAGTCGCCACCTAGGCATGTTTGACAAAAGTTTGATAGTCTTGAATAGAGACTTAACAACAGGCATTAGCAAGCTATAGTTCCTCTGGCATAGGCATGCTGAGATTTGAAGTTCTGCAACAGCCACAAAGCCCTAACTTTCCAAAAATAAAACAAATTGCATACATTTCCATAGCAGACCTCTGATTTGTGCAGGAACGGTGGTTATGATGAAACCAGAGGTCATCTTTCGTTGAAGACAAATGAACATAACTCTTCTGTAGAGTTTACCACCACATCTTCCCCAAAATACTTAGTGTTGCTTAAAGAGTTCTCAGGAGAAAAAGTAAAAAAATACATGATAGCGCCAACACAAGCAGCCCAAGTGTATTTTTGCAATGTATTTCCTTCTTTGGCACCAGTCATGGAATTGCACTCCCCCGTGATATTCCATTTTTTAATATTTTGCTAAAAGGTGTCTGGGTTAGGCCCTTTATTTAGGGATCAAGATTTTCATAAAACCCCTTGATTGCTGCTCTAAATGTTGTAAAACAGGCAGAAAGGAGCAAAGGTAGGTAACACCTCGACATAATATACTTGAGGCTCAACCATATATTTTTTTTTTTTTACAGTCATTATCACTAGTTGAGACGCTTCTATAATGTAACCATTTAAATACAATCTGTGCAGCTTATTGGTTCACAATGCTGTCATTGATGAGGTTTGGATACCCCCTACTCAATGTGCAGACTCACCTGCAGCGGTCATCTTTTCTATAAGGTCTACCGTATGAATAACCGTCTGACGGTTGCAGAACATGTACAAGGAACCAATTCTACAACTTAGAGATTAAGGCGCTGGCTATCCTTGCAGCCTGAGGGACTCTTAAGCCAGCTAGTACCTAATACAGTCTCTGCGGCCCCCAATGGATGAGGCATGCTTCCCTTGTCTCCAATCCTATGAATCTATAAATCTGCAGGCTGGAAGTGAATTTTGGCAAATGAGAAAGATTACAACAGGTTCACAGTGAAAAAAGACAAGTGCATTGTCAGATGTGGACACACAAGCACACAGTTCTCCTCACATTCTGCTCAGGTAATTCCACAGAATCAAAGGCAGTTGAGGAAATGGGTCTAAAAGGCAAAGACTGATGTCTGCGGACAGGATGTGGTTCCCCATGCAACTCTCCTTGGATGCTAGGGGATCTCAGAGAGTCTGTCGAAAACACTTTCTAGTTAGAACATAAAAGAAAAATGCGCTGAAGATGAACCTTGAGAGATCCACGTAGGACGATCCCTGCTCTGTCAGTCGCCATTAACTGAAGGTGATGAGGAAGTGTAGAACACGAGAGATCACGTCATGGTGTGGAATGGAAGGAAAGAGTGGAGCTGCAGAATTTTTGTTGCCCTTTTACGTCCCTGTGAGTGGTAATGAGGATCCCATGGAGAACTGCCTCATTCACACCAGCTGCTGGAGACATGTCACTCGTCATAAGAGAAGACATACAGCGCATATAATAACGTACAAGGCAATGCCCTCGCTCCTGCTGTGGCCCATACTTCTGGCTCTTTGGTCAGTTTTTAGAGAAGCTTTAAATATTACGTCTTTTGTAGAACAAAAAAAAAAATTCTTTTGTTGTGTTTATCCCAATAAAATAATATAAAAAGAAGAAAAAACAAAAAAAGCATAATGTCTCGTTCACAATAAATAATTTGCAAGTACCGCCTGTGAGTATTTTGATTTCAAGTGCCAGGGTGAAAAGCGGCTTCTCTGGGCTTTCATTTTACAGGTGAGACAGTCTCCTGGGCAGGGCAGCACGGACACGGTGTACAGCACCACACATACACTCCCCTGCCAAGCTCTCCATTTCAGGTGCAAGGCTTTGGCACCACTGAGCCCCCTTGCAACTGCACTGCTGCAGATGATGTAGGTAGCTTCCTTATTGTTCTGGGTACTCTGTGGGGTCGGTATGAGGCTTACAATTCCTCCTATCCCCTTAAAGCACAGATTCCTGCTAACTGCTGGTTGAACCATCACTGAGGAAGTAGGTGGTCATTTCTCCTTTGCCTTTGACTTTAACAACTCCTCGAAACTCCAGCTGATAACCTTTGGCTGCCAATACCTGGTACAGATCAGTTGTAACCTAAAGGAGAAGAAACATTTTTATTTGCATTTATAAGATAAAAGGTGCTGTTCACTACTCAACTGCTGAAATACTCCTAAAAACAAAACAACATATACTCACCTCCCGACCAGCTCCACTCCTCCACTGTTAGCGCTGTGCCTCCCAGCAGTCACTGATTGTCTGCAGCCTTCACTATTCTTTAAGAGGAAACGTCCGCTCTTTAAAAGAAAACTGAAAGACTGCAGCTGTCATTTTTATGCCGAAAGACACATCGTTGACATTGGAGAGGGATACCGGTCCAGGAGGGGAGTATGTTTCTTTTATTTTATGTGGGGCACTTTAGCAGTTGAGGTGTTGTCCAGTAGTGATCATCACCTATAAAATACATGAGTTGTAAAGGTTATCTTCAAAAGATCGTGAGACCAAGCTAAAGCGCAATTAATGGAATATGACTAGGGTTGATCGAATAGCTTCGGATAAGTGCTTATCGAATAGCTATAGCTCTTACCGGAATAGCTTCATCTGTAACCCGGATACCTGGAGCGCTTCCGATAATCAGCTGTTCGGTGCTGCAGCTGTGTGACAGTCACAACACATGCATGGAGAGCCCAACAATCAGGCTCTCCAAGCACGTGTTGTGACAGTGACACAGCCGCGACACATGCAGCTGTGGCACCGAACAGCTGATTATCGGGAGCGCTCCAGGTATCTGGGTTACCGAGAAGCTATTCAGGAAGTGCTATAGCTATTCGGATAAGCTCTTATCCAAAGCTATTCGATCAATCCTAAATATGACTTAAAAACGTACATTGGCCAAAAATAACCATGAATAATTAAATTTATAGCAAGAAGAAGTTAACCCAGTAATAGGACTAAGACTGGTATGTGCTGCAGCTGAAGATGAAACCTCAGTACAGGTATACTATGTCCCAAACAACTGTATTCACAGAATAACCAAAGAAAGTGCTAGGGTAGAAGTAAATGTTTATCACTGAGTACAAAGTGGCACAGACAATTAAAAACCACATAAAAATGACAGAATTTTGCAAAGTACACACATGGCCATATTAGCTCTATGATACAGATTAAAACGAAAGCTTTGGTGAAGAAGTCAGTACTGTGTAATGAGGGTTTGACGTTTTCTTAAAATATAGGTTTGTGCATCGGGATGGAACTGCGAGGCAGGACTGTGGGCAGGTCTCCTGCCAGTCTCCAGGAAAAAAGTGCCGTAGACGGCGCATGCACAGGTTTTCATCTCGGCTCAATGACAAACCAAGATCTCAATTAGCGCATGCGCCGCCACCAATGCCAATTTCCTGAAGACTGCCAGGGGATCAGTGTGCGCAAGCGCACCTGCGGCTAGGATATCACCAGCACAAAGTTTACACCAGGAGGCTGATAAAGACAACAGGAGCAGCGAAGGGGCCGTGGCAGAGCAGAATACCCTACCCACAGTACAGCTCCCATGCACAAAGCTATGATTATAAGAAAACTTCAATCCCTGATTACACAAAATCCACAAAATGGATTTCGCCACAGGTACTGTTTCAATCTGTAACAGTGCAAATATGGCCATGTATGTAGTTTACTTAGCAAAATTCTGAATACAGACTCCCTTTAAAATCAGATAAAACTAGAGGAAGAAAAAATAAGTAATATCATAAGTAATATGAAGGTGGTAGAAAGAGAAGGGGGAAATAAATGAATTATGAGTAATATAAAGTAAACATACCCTTAGGACTAAGAGTGATTCTATGCCATATAGTAACAGTCAAAGTCCACGTCATTATTTACAGACCCGGTTCAGGGTGTTGAAAACATTGCTCCTGCGGCTCCACAATGCAGCATGCGTGGAGTGGGGCAGCAGGAGCATTGTCTTCAGTACACTATGTGGAATGTATATACATGCTTGTAAGACTTTGTGTGCGACAATGAACATTTATCCTCTAGCACTTGCTCTGGTTATTCTGTGAATACAAATATATCTATGTGACTCTACTTTTGATTCAAAGGAAGTAGCTCACTGCCCGTGACTATCCTAATCCACATTAGCTCCATGGAGAACCCCCTTATCTCTTAGAATGAGTCCATCTGACTCATTTGCTCCTATGGATAAGGAGTGTGGCACAATCTGGTGTCCGGAAGTGTCAGAATAAGCAGAGATGTTATTCCTTCTCTGTAGTCTATAAACCCATACATTATTAGGAAGCGCAGGTACATGGTGGAATCGGATAGTGCCTACTCAACCTCGGATGAGTGTTTGCAATAGTCACTTTAATGATGCTCAAAAGTTGTCTAAAATATAAAATACTAACCTGTATGCGGTCTGGAACTCCAGTGCTGTCCATTCGGCTTGCTACATTCACAGTGTTTCCCCAAATATCATACTGGGGTTTACGAGCTCCAATAACACCAGCAACCACAGGACCAATGTTAAGTCCTGCAGAAGAAACATAGAAAATATAATAATTAAGATATTAAGATCAAGATATTTGCCCCATAAGATGTTAAAGAAACATAACGTCCATTACACACTTAAATATTAATGCCACCTTGATAATGAAGGAACAAGGCACTTGGCAGGTGTGACATACAGCACGATTATTTATCTCAATGAACATTATGAAGACAACTCAGCACTTGTGAATGCTATTCATTTCATGAAGGAAAGGTACATTATTCCTTGTGTTCCTAAGATGGGAGAATGGAAGTTGAATTTATGGAAGTCAAGGCAAGGTAAATTGAGCACATTACATTATGAAGGAAAACCATGCTCCGACATTGTAATACTCACCAATCTTCATCTGGAAGTTATTGAAGGAGTGCTCATTGATATACTTCATCTGCTCCATCAGCTTCATCGCATAGTCGGCCAAGGCGGTAATGTGCGATTTGCCCTCTTTGTCGTAAGTTGTATCATTTAACCCTGAAGCTGCCATGTAGGTGCTACCAATGGTTTTGATTTTCTCTAACTGCTTGAACTTTTCTTCACTTATGATCTGTTGAAAACATTAGAGAGGTTACCAATATCTTGACATTTATCTAGAGATTATCTCGTCCTCAGCTTTCCAACACATAGGAAGTAAAAAATACTTATTTCAACTTTGAAGTAAAATGAGAAAAAAAGACCAAACAACTAGAAGGATAGATGTGTTCTTAGACTTTCCACACAATTCAGAAGGATATAAACATTTTAGTCAATGTGTATTAGCATACATCGAGGGATCATTTCCTTCTGACCAGGATATTCTTAGTGGAGTGGGAAATAGTTTCCTCACATAATAGATGTGAATTCACTGTAAAGGTGGTCATACGCCTTCAATAACTGTGGGAGGATTCTTCCCAACTCTCCCAAGCACATCCTTGCCTGACCAAGGGTGCATGTGTTTAAATTGGGTGAGTGGAATAAAATCACTTTCAGAGGAATCTAAACTCCTGTGGGAACAAAGGCTTGGACATACTGAATGCCAACATGCTCAATCTCTCTCCGACACCTGTCCATGCTAAAAATCATGAGCAGGAGTTGACCTTGCAAAATATAATGTACTTTTTAAATCAATTAAACTACCGTAATTCACTGCAATTCATCTTGAAATATGTAATCACGCTTCCAAACAATCAGCAGTTAAATAGTTAGTAAAACATACAATATAATGGAAAAATACACAGGGTGTAAAAAACCTGTAACTATAAGCCTGTAGTGCAATGCATGTTTCTCTACACAGGATGTGACCATGCTGAAGGCGACTGAACAGCATTCAATCTGTGATCTAATTAACAATCCCCAGGACCGCTAATGCCAATTTTGGGTTTGATTTAGGGCAAAATCAATGAAAAGCAGCTTCAAGCTTATGGAACATGCCAATCAAAAAATCATTTGTAGAACACATACAAATATGTGTTACTACGTCTTCAAGCAAATGCTCTTACTCTGACAGGCTGACAAAATAACCACAAAGATTAAATAAAGAACATAAAGGCTGCTTTTTTTTGTAATGTACGTAAAAGTTTTAAAAAACTTTTTTTTCATGGATAAATCATTGAAACAAATGTAGCCATATTTTACATGGATGCAAGTTATACTTTCTTCTGCACATAGACGTGATTCTCTTATTGAATACAATTGATGCCCATCACCGGGAGGATAGGGACAATATAGGACATTGGTAATCAGAGTATCACTTATATTAGGTAAAACGGGCAGAGTTTGAAAATCATACAGGTCATCAATGGTTTTCCAAAAATGGTGGCTAAAGTTACTGTCTAAGTGAGCTACACTGTTATGTAAAAGAAACTGTACAATGACCAATGTAATTCGAGTACATCAGTGAAAGCTGTGCATTTTCCAATGGGAGAAAAATCAAGTATTAGACTTGAGGGCAAGGTTACATTTTCATTTTTTAAAAACACTACATGTAATATTTGTCATCACCTCATCAAAATCCGCAATAATCTCATTGAGAAGCCGCAGACACTCCACTCCTTCATTATTGGCCTCAAGTTCGACGTAGAATTCAGAGAAATTACTGATCGACGCAAACATTACAGCCACACATTCACAGGACTGATAGTAGAGTTCATCATTCCTATGTTCCCGGGCCAGAAAATGAGCAGCAACATCTTTAGGAAGGATATTGTGCAGGAGACGCCTGTTGTATGCTTGCAGCTCTTCCATATCCTCCTTTTCTCCAGTCGCCTGCATGGACATAAAAATCAGACAACATAAGACCTCATACAAATCCTAGTTTTAAGGCCATCATACTTTGGTTTAGAATTGAAAGATTGATTTTCTCATCACAATGACATGCATCTCAGACAGAAGAATAGGAAGTAGGGCCTTAGATATTCACTAGGCCAACATCGGTAAAATTGCAACATAACCAATATTAGGTATGGTACTTCTCGTGTTTTTGGTCAAACTAGAATTACTCATTACTTGCCCCTTGACTCCCCTGCTGCTCCAGTGCTCCCACTTTGGTGGTTCTCATTGGTACCAGAAGTGAGGACATCCTGCCCATCAGTAACCTGACTGGGTGTATGGCACGTGCTCGCTGAGGCCAGTGAATGGCCGAACAATGAATGAAATGTCATCATATTCAATGTCTACTGGCACCAACTAAGTCAAACGCTGGAGGATTCAAGGTGTTAGTATGGCTTATTTGTTTATTTTATAATATTACTTAATTTTTCCCCACTTTATTTTAAAACAACAAAATACAAGAAAACAGACCTAGAAATAAGTGTATCTGACTTATGACATGACAATATTAAACTAAATGCTTCCATAATTCTGGATGTGGCAGAGTGTCGAAGTTATATTTGCAATGCTGAATAATTGCAAGTTTACAGGGAGAGTTATGATGCAGCATTTAACGAAATAGCATTGTAAGTGTTAAAATAGAATAACTCAGACCCACTAGTTCAGTACCGATACGGCGTCACTGCGATGTCCTAAATCAAAGTGGTCTTAAATTGGTCTTTTTTTTTTTAGATTATAAGCAGTAGTATAGTATTTGTACCTGTGCTTCCATAAGAAATCTAGTCGAGCCGTGGATTCTACTTGTTGAGCATGGAGATACAGAGCCAAAACGAATACCGTCAATATGACCGGAGTCACATATTTCAGATGTATCTTATCCTCCACGAAACTACAAAAAACGGAGCAAGCAGGAGAGTTTCATTACAATAAGACCGCAAACTATACTCGGGGTAATAAAAGTGGGTGGACATAAACCTGTAATGTTAGGACCCCCATAAATATTAGATAAAAATTAACGGGATCTTCCAATCAGCTAATGTGTACAAGGGCCTCCTGACTTTCCCCAAGAAGTGTTGTCGGGATAGAGAAGGCTCCAGCTGTTGGAATTTCAATTTCTGACCCTTTTGTCCTTCTTGGCGATAAAACACTTTGAGAGTAGTCTGGCTCCTGTTCTTTCAGTGAACACACGAGCTCTGGGCCGATCTCCTCTACAGCAGATTCATCACACTTTAAAGACTAGGTGACAAGATTCTGCATCGCCAAATATCCCTCTATCTTACCGCGCTACAGAAGGAATTAAGCGCATAGCAAACCAGAAATGGAAAATCCCAAATACAAGCCCCTTTACAGGTGGATTTACATTTGTCAATTTTTGCAAAAATTTTTTTTGCCATTTTGTAAAACTGCAAAGTAAGGTTACTGTAGTCGAGACAAAAATACCCAGAAAAATGGCACATATGCATAAATCTTAACACAATGTTTAGTTTTATCGAAATCATCATTATCCTGAAGATGATGCTTTATTTGATGGGTAAGAAAGTCACTTACAATGTTACCACTCGCTGTTGTAATCGACTGCACAACCTAATATAACACCAATATCCTATCCTACAGCTTTGTTGACACGCAGAACTTTTGCAACTTTTTTGTGTTCAAAATGTAGGTTTTTGCTGCATTTTTGTAGAGATTTTCTGATTTTTTTTAAGCCTTTTTTTGGTGCAGATTACATGTGTGATTTGTCTACAATGTTTAGTAAAATTCGATTTACTCTCCAACAATGCAAAAAAACACTCCAAAAATAAAGCAATTAGAGTTAAAAAGGGGTGCATGAGATTTCTGAAATCTCATAGCTTTTTTTGGTACTGTAAAATGTAGAGTGTTATTTGCATAAAAAAAACACTGAGTGAATATAGCCAAATAAACAGCAAAAACAACACAATGCAAAAATGAACCCCAAGTTGTCTAGTCTCTATACATTACAGCAATGGTCCCCAACCTTTTTTGCACCAGGGACCGGCTTCAAGCAAGACCATTCTTCCATGGCCCGGCAGGGCGGGGATGGAGGTGGGGCAGTGGAGGGGCTTTGGGCATATGGGGCGGGGCTATGGACGGAGTTGTAGTATGTATAGCAAGATGGTCGTACACATATAATCCCCCCACGTATTGTATGATGGCCTCACAAAGTACTGATTGATATATACATATATACCGTATATACTTGAGTAAAAGCCGAGGCACCTAATTTTGCCACGGAAAACTGGGTAAGCTTTTTGATTCGAGTATAAGCCGGGTATGCATTGTCCCCTCATTCCTATCCCGGTATGTGTGGTTCCCCCCCGTCCTGTCCAGCTCTGTGTGGTTCCCCCTGTTGTATGCATGGCTCCCCCGGTCCCATCTTGTATGCATGGCTTGGCTCCTCTGGTCCCATCTTGTATGCATGACTCGGCTCCCATGTCCCATCTTGTATGTATGGCTCCGCTCCCCCCTCCCATCCTTGTATGCATGGCTCCCCTGTCCCATCTGTATGCATGGCTCCCCTGTCCCATCTTGTATACATGGCTCCGCTACCCCCCTCCCATCCTTGTATAATGAATATGCACTCCACGCCTATGGGAGTGGAGTCGCGTAGGGATAGAGATGCAGGGATGGAGGGTGAGTATCGATGTCTTCTGGAAGCCGGTGGCAGTACTACAGCCGCCGGCTCGCCGTGTGTCGCAGCATTCGCGCCCCGGTGATAATAGATAATAAACTAGCAGCAATAGGTCCTCTAGCAGAAGGAACCATCCTGGCCACCATGGATGCGGAATCTTTGTACTCTAATATCCCACACAAGGATGGATTAAATGACTGCAAAGTCTTCATAGAAAACACAGGGGCTGATGTTTCTGTGGTGAAACTTATAAAATTCATCCTCACCCACAATTACTTTGAATTTGACAACAGGCTATATCTACAGGAGACTGGAACAGCAATGGCAAGTAAAATAGCTCCACAGTATGCAAAACCTTTTATGGCCAAGCTTGAAAGTGACTTCTTGTCCTCATGTCCTATCAGGCTCAGGCCTACTACCGCTACATTTGATGATATTTTAATCATCTGGACGGTTATGAGCCACAGCTCAAGACGTTCCACGAACAGTTTAATCAATTTCATCCCACCATCAACTTAACACTCAACTACTCCAGCACTGAAATTAACTTTTGGACACAATCATTAAGCTACAGAACAATGAAATAGGGACATCCCTGTATCAGAAGTCAACCGACCGTCCAACATACCTTAAATGGGACAGTTTCCATCCAAAACACAAACTCTATTGTCCACAGCCAAGCCATCAGATACAATCGTATATGTTCCAACCCCATGGACGGAGATGAACACCTTGGTAGCTCAGAAAGACCTTTTTGAATCAGGGCTACCATCCAAGAACAATTGAAAAACCAGATTAAAAGGGCCACCTGAATATCAAGGAACCACCTGCTACATTATAAAGCTAAAGAAGAAAATAACCGGGTGCCTCTAGTGGTCACCTACAATCCAAATCTGGAGGTGCTAAGGGGAGCTGCACGGAAATTACAACCTTTACTACAAAAAGATGCCCGATTATAATCCATTTTTCCAGACCCCCACTACTGTGTTTTAGGCAGCCCCCAAATCTAAGAAGCATCATTGTCAGAAGTTCCCTGTCATCTCATACAGCTGCAGGAACCTTCCCTTGCAACCAGAAAAAATGTAAAACCTGTCCAATTATAATGACCACGGACAAGATAAAGATCCCCAATTCACATCAGGACTACAAGATCCCAGGTACTTTCAGCTGCATCACATCTAATGTGGTGTACCTAATTATTTGTACTAAATGTCCAACTGGGGGTCTGTATGTAGGGGAGACCAGGCAAAAACTGAGAACAAGGATGAATTCTCACTGCCACACAAGAGAAAAAAAGAATGGATCTACCTGTGGCCAAACATTTTTTATGCCTGATCACAGCACCATGGACATGAAATTACATGTATTGAAAGGTAACTTTAAATCTCAGAGAGACAGGAGGGTATAAACTCATGACGACCTTTGACACACTCCGTGCAGGAATGAATGTGTCGCATGGATTTATGTCTTTTTACATCAATTAAGGAATTTGCTCTTCAGACCTTGTGGGGTCATCACAACACAGAACCAGACAACAATCACTCCTTATCTACGGACTGTTATAATATTTATGGACACAACTGTTTATCACGCTCCCATAATGACAGTTCTATGCTGTGTTGTGTATAAATATGTGATTCTTCAGATTTTGTTTTAGGCTAAGTGCACACGTTCAGGATTATTTGCGTATTTTTCGCGCTTTTTCGCAGGAAAAAACGCGTCAAAAACGCATGAATTAAGCATCGTATCATTTAGAATGAATTCCGCAATTTTTGTGCACATGATGCGTTTTTTTCCGCGAAAAAAACGCATTGCGGAAAATCTAGCAACATGTTCATTAATTTCGCGGAATTCTAGCGTTTTTCCCGCTATATTATTGATCTAGAAAGTTCAGGGGAAAATTGCGGTAAAAACGCGTCAAATCCGCGCAAAAACGCAAAAAACGCGCAAAATAACGCGCGTTTTTACCGCAAAAAAAGTCTGTTTTTGCTCAGGAATATTCTGACATCTGAAGTGTGCACTTAGCCTTAGTCTTTGCCTGATGAAGAAATCTGAGTAGTCTCGAAAGCTTGCAATTTGTTACCATCTTTTCAGTTAGCCGTTAAAAGGTATCAACCACTGAGGTCTCTCAATTCCAAATATTTTTCTATCTACTGGCTAACACGGTACAAAGATATATATCTTTCCATTAACAAAATTACACTCCATTTTTTTTTTACAGTCCTGCATATATGCACACACATACACGACTTACCATTTCTCCTCTTCTAGAGTATTATTGAAGGAACTGAAAAAGAAAAAAAAGGATATAACTTATTTTTATAATATTTTCAGCTATGATAATGATATTACACATAACTTAATGTATGGACATCTATGTTTTGATTTATTTTCCTTTGTGGATTGGATGGGTTGTTACCGACATCTAGTGAGAACTTCAACTCAATAGCACCTTAAGAAATATATTTACTTAGAAAATCGGTGACATGTTCAATACCTCTTTCACCCACTGGAGATGGGAAATTCTCACAGTCTTCTCTTTAAAAAAAAAAAAATTACAATTTGAAACCAGTCGTATTGCTCTTAGCTGGATACACATTAGAAGCTTGCTGGCAAACCAAAAGTGCATGTTGGAGTTCAAAATGAACAATTCATTGATTAGCTTTAGACATACTGCAAACCATTATGGACTGATGTGGTTACAGGACCATCTGGAAGTCCTTCCTTTTTAATAGTTTTGCATATTTTGCAGGACACATCGGTGCACAGTCGCCGCTAGGTTATGCACACTTGTAATTAGTGGGTGCACATAAGATACAGTGGCTTGAGAACGTATTTACCCTCTTGGTATTTTTCATGTTTTGCTACCTCACAGCCTGGAATATCACAGGTTTTTTTTTTTTTTTTTTATACAGTTTACATCAGTAAATGTAAAGAACATGCCTACAACTGTGAACATCTGGATTTATTTTTATCGTGAAGCAAAACATCAAGTAGGACAAAATAACTTAAAGGTAAAGTGTACATAAAGTGTACAAGTGTTCACCCCCCTAAAGTTAGTACTTTGTAGAGCACCCTTTTGCGGCAATTACAGCTGCAAGTCTCTTTGGATAAGTCTCTATGAGCTTTCCACATCCTGGGTCAAGACGTTGGAAGGTGAACTGACAGACTGAAAAAGGTTTTGCTCAAGAATATTCCTGTATTTCTCACCATCCATCTTCCCCTACACTTTGACCATTTTCCCTGTCCCTGCTGCCAAAAACATCCCCACAACATGATGCTGCCACCACCACGTTTCACTGTGGGGATGGTGTTCTTGGGGTGATGAGCTGTGTTGGTTTGGCCTCAGACATAATGTTTACCTTGGTGGCCAAAAAGTTCAGTTTAAGTCTCATCTGACCACATCACCTTCCTCCATACACTTGGGCAGTCTCCCACGTCTTTTGGCAAAATCAAAACGACACTAAGCAACTTTAATGTGTAAGTAAAGGCTTTTTTTTGCCCACTCTTCCATACAAGCCATCTCTATGGAGTGTACGGCTTATTGTGGCCATATGGACAGGTACTCCAGTCTCTGCTTGAGAAATCCGCAGGTCTTTCATTGTTACTGTTGGTTTCTGTGCTGCCTCCTTGCCCAGGCTGAAAGTTTTTGTGGGCGGCCCTCTCTCTGCAGGTTTTTTTGTGGTATTATGTTCTTTCCATTTGATGATAATGGATTTGATGGTTTGATGGTGCTCCAGGGGGATCATCAGACACTGGGATATTTTTTTTTTTTTAATAACCCAATCCTGACTTGTACTTCAACAACTGTGTCCCTGACTCGTTTGGAGATCTCCTGGGTCTTCATGGTGTTGTTTGGTGATGCCTCTTACCTAATGGTGGTGCAGTCTCTGTGGCCTTTCAGAAATGGTGTGTACATGCTGATAGACCATTTGGAACTAAGATTGCACACAAGTGCAAGTATGTGACTTATGAAGGAAATTGCTTGCACCAGAAATTTTAGGGGCATCATAGCAAAAGGGGTGAATACATATGCACAAGCCAATTTTTAGTTATTAGATTCCATAAATTTAATTTATGCCTATATTTTTCTCACTTCACCAACTTGGACTATTTAGTGCTGATACATCACACACAAATCGGATTACAAAATTTTTTAAACACAGGTTATAACATATCAAAATAGGTAAAAAAAAACCAAGAGGGTGAATGCTTTCACAAGCCACTGTATATAGATCATGAATCCAGACCAAAACAATGCTAAGATTTACAAAATGTAGCAAACCAAGTAACGGTATAAAAATTAGATCACGGCACGTTTTGAGACTTTGAATGTACAGAAGGAAAGTTTTTATTCCAAGGTAACATTTTGGATAATTGTGAGAAATTAAAACACTATCAGGCCGATTTATAATTACAGCAGTTTTCTAGTTTGAAAAGTTGCTAATTTTGTGACTTTTTCCATCTAGATGTGTGCCACAAATGTTTTCTTAGAAAGTAAACAGGAGTTGACAGATGGAAGGAGCCAGTGAGGTCCAAACAGGTTGTTATTATTTACACAAGAAAGTGGTGTAAATTATAGACGCAAAGAAAAGGTGTGCGAATTTGGCGTATCTTGCTCCAGCTGATTTCTTTTCAAGACTAGCTTAAGTAACGTCAGTTTTGAAGACTCCCCCAAGCTTATAAAATGTTATAAAGAAGACTATGATGATTTATAATATGTTCTAATTATATTCCAAATACAATTAAATTTTCTCTCTGAACAGGTTTTCCCACTACAGGAAATCGTGGCAAATTGTGAGGAGCATTGTTAGGCAGCAATTTTGAAACTTGCAACAAGTACTAGACAGGTTTAGTAAAACGAAAACGTAACCAAGATTATTAATCTCCCCAAAGCTTTCTTGACATACAGTCTTGACCAAAATATTGATATTTACAATTTTGTCTCTTATTTTTCAAGACTTCTGCAATTCACCATGGTAGCTGAATATCGGCTTCTGAGCCAAATCCTAACTGCTTTTTGAGGCTTGACCACAGGGTTTTAAAGGGAATTCATCAGCAGGATTTCACCCCCAAACTATTTATATGCAAATGTAGCTGTCAAGACAAGTGTAGCCATACCTTTACATTGTCAAGCCGCTCCTCCATTACTGTGAAATCAGCATTTAAATGATTATGCTGATTAGAAGCTGAAGGACTATGGTAGATGTGAAGCCTCTGTCACTCCAGTTCTATTTCGTGTCTAGCGCTACCTGATCCTGCTTGTCCGTCAGCCTCTGTGGCCTCTCAGTGGCTGTGTGACTTCAGGCAAAGGAGCCGTGAGTCAAACAGGAGGTGGTGGTGCTGGGAGGAGAATAGCAGCGGAGTGACAGAGGGTTCAGATCTATCATAGTTCTCTGGCCTCATTTGCAAATCAATGCAAATGTGGATTTCCCGGTAACGGGGTAAAAATATTGCTGACTTGTCTTTGAAAAAGCTACATGCGCATAGGGGATGAAATCCTGCTGAAAGATTTCCTTTAAATGAAATCTGTCAGCATGTTTTGCTACCTCATTTGAGAGCAGCGTAATGTAGGTAAAGAGACTATGATTCCAATGATGTATCAGTTTACTGGGTGCAGCAGGTCTGACACAATCAGAGCTTTTAGATTTAGAATGAAGCAGAGCAGAGAAAGCTAATCCCACCCACATCAGGTTCTCAGTGCACAAAGTCCATGGACAGCGAGGTGCTGGACTATTGTCTTAGTGATAAATCCTTCACAGTTCTTAAACAACAGCACGCACTTTGACAAGTGACACATCCTTGAATTCTGTGTTTCAGCCTGCATTTCCTGCTATCTTCAGAATACATAACAAACACCTGCTTACAGATTCCCTTATGGGATTGAGATAAGAGCCTTTAATATCCATGGCCCTAAAACGTTAATGTTTTGTCCACCAAGCCACTTATCGTGTTTGTGTTGTGACATGGTGCTCGATCAGGCTAGAAAAAGCATTGATCATCATGAAATTGCATCTGGATTGTTGGGAGAAATTGCTCTTGGATAATGTTTAGATAAAACTGTGAGTTAGCCCAATCCCTTGGATGAAAAGCAACCCCACATACGAATGGTCTCCGAATGCTTTGCTGTTGGCATAAATGCAGGACTCATTGTAGCACTCATACTTTCTTCTTCAATCATTTTTCCAGATGTCAAACAGCCTGAAGGGGTCTTCATCAGAGAAAGTAACTTTACCCTATTCTTCTGCAGTTCATTCCCTATACTTTCCACAGAATGTCAGTCGGTCCTTGATGTTTTTCCTGGAGAAGTGGATTCTTTTCTGCACCTCTTGACACTAGGCTAGTCTCCAAAAGCCTATGTCACTGTGTCAAGAGCTCGGGAATACCTTTTTAATACAAATTGCTGCTATAATAAGCGAAGCAGCAAACTTTGTGAAAACCAAAATTTGTATCAGTCTCAAATCTTTTGGTCAATACAGAAGAATAAGAGTTTCAGTAAGGAATCATCATGAGAGTCATTTTATATAAAACATCTGAGCCAATTCAAACTGCACACAACTCCTACCACTGACCAGCCAAAGAAGGGTTACACATGCCAGAGAAGCATCTCATAAATTACAACGCACTCATCTGTAATGATGCGGACAAAGATTACATTACATCAGATTTACTCCAGAACTGGAGCGCCTAGAGGTATTCACATTGAAGCAGATGATATGAACAGAATGAAGTAATGTAGACTTTTTTTTTTTAAAGATGAGGTCAATCGTGGTGGTCATGAGCTTGTGTTTAATAAACATACAGAACTTCCCTGAAGATGCTTTACATATAGATCTGGCCACAGATGTAAAGTTATATGTTACACTTTAATGAATAAGGATAAGTTATAAAAGTTTGGACAATGAACACACCAGCATTTACAAGTAGTGATGAGCCACCCCCGTAGTGTTCGAGTTCGGTTCAGTTCGCCGAACACCGTTAAAACCAATGGCAGGCAAACAAACACATAGAAACACATAGAAAACACTTCAAAGGTGTCCAAAAGCTGACAAATTGCTCACAAGACACAACTAACACATGGAAAAGTGACAAGTACATATAGTCATACGAAAAGAAAAGAGGTGGAGGAGTAAAAGGAGGGGGAGACACAGATATAGGCATGTCATGCCCTTCTAAAACCAAATAAGTGCCAAGCCGACACGGCCAATCCGTTCCTGCCTGTGCGACCTGCGTGTCGCCGGGTTTGTGCCAGAGCTGCGGTGGACCCTGACGGCCAGCCCCCCTCTCCCAATACTGGTGCCTGTCCGCTGGTGGGTCGAGCGAGCCCCCCTGCGGTGGAGGCAGGTCTAATCTTTTTTATTTAAATTGTCTCTCTAATTTGAATGAGTACACTTTAAATCCTTTTACAAGGATCTATTGGAAGGCAAGTCTCATGCCAGCAGCTGCGGTAATTCCAGCTCCAGTAGGGTCCACTAAAGCTGCTGCAGTTAAAAAGCTTTTATACGGATTGAGCTTGGCGGTCCACCGCAAGGCGTCCTACCGCCACTCACAGCCCCTGTGCCTTGGGGTGCCTCCCCGATGCTCTTCACTGATTGTCCCGGGGGCCCGAAGCATTTAGTTGCCCCCAGCAACACAACTCTCAAGTCCTTATCTTCATCTGCAACCCAGATAAATTCTAATCCGGGTTGTTTTGCATGTAGGACCTCTAAGTGTTTATGTTGCGTCTCTATTATGAATGGGGTGCAAGAATTTCAATCTCGTACCACAGGCACCAGTTTTAAAATCAACTGTCATGTCAATTGCCAATTGTGCTACATTATTTATTTAACTGAGTGCGGTTGTGGGTTGCAGTACATCGGTCGGACGATACAGACGATGCATGCAAGGTTCCACAAGCACCGTCAAAATATCCGAAATGGGTTCAAGCTACACAGTCTCTCAAAACATTTCTCCCTAGTGCACCAAAAGAATTTGAATTCGTTAAAACTCACTCGGTATAATAATCTAATAACAAGGGAGAGTTTCTGGATTTTTACCTCTGATTCTCAGGCTATAGTATGAGTGAACAGCTCTAGTCTTCACACTCAACCATCTGTTTTACCCCAAGCCATTGTGTATGTAGTTTCTTATGGTTGAAAGGGGGGTGGGGAAAGACCCAACCCACCTGTAATTGATGATGCCAACGTCACGTAAAACACAGCAAGGGGACTCCAAAAAGAGTCTCCATTTTTTCCAAAAATTTGGGGCACAGACACCACTTAAGTAGCATCAATTGCCCCAGAGTTGCTTAAAACGGTTGGTGAGGTGATTTGAACAAATCCTCAAGCTTTTACTCTCCCCAGGATGACACAGGGGTAGAAAAGTCCTTGCGGATCCATGATTTGTTCATCTTTATTAACGTGAGTCTGTCTACATTCTCAGTGGACAGCCGCGTGCGCTTATCTGTAAGCACACCACCATCAGCGCTGAACAACGTTCAGAGAGAACGCTGGCTGCGGGGCATGACAAGAACACACGTTCAGAGAAAACAAAAATTATTATTAATTTGAAAGCTGGTGGAGCTTAGAATAGATGGCCTAATACAATGAGTACCACACACTGCTACAAGCCAAAAATTATTCTACAGGCAAGATGCAGCTAAAAATTATTATTAATTTGAAAGCTGGTGGAGCTTAGTATAGATGGCCTAATACAATGAGTACCACACACTGCTACAAGCCAAAAATTATTCTACAGGCAAGATGCAGCTAAAAATTATTATTAATTTGAAAGCTGGTGGAGCTTAGTATAGATGGCCTATTAGAATGAGTAACACACACTGCTACAGGCCCAAAAATTATTTTCTGGCCTAGATGCAGCTACAAATTATTAGCAATTTTAAAGCTTAAAACGTTTGGTGAGGTGATTTTACCAAATAATCAAGCTTTTACTCTCCCCAGGATGACACAGGGGTAGAAAAGTCCTTGCGGATCCATGATTTGTTCATCTTTATGAACGTGAGTCTGTCTACATTCTCAATGGACAGCCGCGTACGCTTATCTGTCAGCACACCACCAGCAGCGCTGAACACACGTTCAGAGAGAACGCTGGCTGCAGGGCATGACAAGATCTCCAAGGCGTGAATGGTGAGCTCCGGCCATTTATCCAGATTAGAAGCCCAAAAAGAGCAAGGGTCCAGTGACACAGTCATGGCTTCCATGTTCAGTTGGAGATACTCCTGTACCATCGTCTCTAGGCGTTGACTGTGTCTGACTTCTTGTCTCCTGTGGCCTTGCAAAGGATGGGCTAAAAAACTGGTGAAAGGATTCCGCAAAATTGCTGTGAACATCAGCAGATACTGTGTTTCTGCTACGGTTTGAGTGCTGAAGACTCGACAGTCCCACGGTTGGCAAGTTAGAACTGTGAGATTCACTACGTGCACTACTGGTGTTTTGTGGAAAAGCACATGTAAGATTCTGCAACAGTCTCTGCTGATACTCCTGCATGCGTGAATCCCTTTCTATGGCAGGAATTATTTTGGCAAATTTACTTTTGTACCGGGGATCTAACAGTGTGGCTACCCAGTAGTCAGGATTATTTCGAATTCTGACAATTCAAAGGTCATGTTGCAGGTAGTGCAGCAAGAAGGCACTCATGTGTCTTGCGCATCCAGGAGCACCAAGTCCCTGTTGTGTTGGTGGCGAGGTACGAATCATGCTTCCTTCCTCTGCCCTCTCCCCTCAACCTCGCACAACAGAAATGTGATCAAGGTCTCCCTCATCTGATGAGTCTTCCATGCCCATCGCCAGTTCGTCCTCCACTTCTTCCTGGGCTCTCGCACCTTCCTCACTAGTGGAGCTTAGTATAGATGGCCTAATAGAATGAGTACCACACACTGCTACTATGCCCACAATTATTGTCCAGGCAAGATGCAGCTAAAAATTATTAGGAATTTGAACTCTGGTGGAGCTTTGTATAGATGGCCTAATAGAATGAGTACCACAAACTGCTACTCTGCCCACAATTATTCTACAGGCAAGATGCAGATAGAAATTCTTTTTTTTTTAACCTCTGGTGGAGCTTTGTATAGATGGCCTAATACAATGAGTACCACAGACTGCTACTATGCCCACAATTATATTACAGGCAAGATGCAGCCAAAAATTATGAGTATTTCAACGCTGGTGGAGCTTTATATAACAACAAAAAATCCCAAATGCATGAATATAAACATGCCTGAGTGGTGCATACAATGATGCCACACCCAAGCTTTTTACGCTAGCTCCTGGGAAACTAGAGAAAAAGAGAAAGCATGGAGCAAACAGCGTTTCATAGAGATAAAAATACAAGTTTATTAACAATAGTAGTACAAATATTAATCATCAATACCAATGAAAAATGCAAGTGAAATTCACCTCCCCCAAACACAATACCAATGCCGCAAGTGATATATACAGTATTATAAAGTAGAAACTAGCGGCAGGACAAGCAGTACCTGCAAGATATAGTAATGAGAAAAATATACTAATATATGTCACAATTATGCCACACCTATGAAATAGTTATATGAACCTATGCATGTGCTGAGGCTCCAAACAGATGTAATCACATAAATCAAAAATTGGACATAATGATTTAATCAAATGGGTGGGCAAATTGGAACATTTAAGAAGACATATAGTACATCTCAGACTGCTACTCTGCCCACAAATTATTCTACAGGCAAGATGCAGATAGAAATTCTTTTTTTTTTAAACTCTGGTGGAGCTTTGTATAGATGGCCTAATACAATGAGTACCACAGACTGCTACTATGCCCACAAATTATATTACAGGCAAGATGCAGCCAAAAATTATGAGTATTTCAACGCTGGTGGAGCTTTATATAACAACAAAAAATCCCAAATGCATGAATATAAACATGCCTGAGTGGTGCATACAATGATGCCACACCCAAGCTTTTTACGCTAGCTCCTGGGAAACTAGAGAAACAAGAGAAAGCATGGAGCAAACAGCGTTTCATAGAGATAAAAATACAAGTTTATTAACAATAGTAGTACAAATATTAATCATCAATACCAATGAAAAATGCAAGTGAAATTCACCTCCCCCAAACACAATACCAATGCCGCAAGTGATATATACAGTATTATAAAGTAGAAACTAGCGGCAGGACAAGCAGTACCTGCAAGATATAGTAATGAGAAAAATATACTAATATATGTCACAATTATGCCACACCTATGAAATAGTTATATGAACCTATGCATGTGCTGAGGCTCCAAACAGATGTAATCACATAAATCAAAAATTGGACATAATGATTTAATCAAATGGGTGGGCAAATTGGAACATTTAAGAAGACATATAGTACATCTCAGACTGCTACTCTGCCCACAAATTATTCTACAGGCAAGATGCAGATAGAAATTCTTTTTTTTTTAAACTCTGGTGGAGCTTTGTATAGATGGCCTAATACAATGAGTACCACAGACTGCTACTATGCCCAAAATTATTGTCCAGGCAAGATGCAGATAGAAATTCTTTTTTTTTTTTTAAGGCTGGTGGAGCTTTGTATAGATGGCCTAATACAATGAGTACCACAGACTGCTACTATGCCCACAATTATTCTACAGGCAAGATGCAGCAAAAAAATTATGAGTATTTCAATGCTGCTGGACCTTTGTATAGATGGCCTAATAGAATGAGTACCACAGACTGCTACTATGCCCAAAATTATTGTCCAGGCAAGATGCAGATAGAAATTCGTTCTTTTTTTAAGGCTGGTGGAGCTTTGTATAGATGGCCTAATACAATGAGTACCACAGACTGCTACTATGCCCAAAATTATTGTCCAGGCAAGATGCAGATAAAATTTTTTTTTTTTTTTAAACTCTGGTGGAGCTTTGTATAGATGGCCTAATAGAATGAGTACCACACACTGCTACTATGCCCAAAATTATTGTTTAGGCGAGATGCAGATAAAAATTATTATTATTATTTTTTTTTTTAACGCTGGTGGAGCTTTGTATAGATGGCCTAATACAATGAGTACCACAGACTGCTACTATGCCCAGAATTATTGTCCAGGCAAGATGCAGATAAAAATTATTTTTTTTAACCCCTTAACCCCCAAGGGTGGTTTGCACGTTAATGACCGGGCCAATTTTTACAATTCTGACCACTGTCTCTTTATGAGGTTATAACTCTGGAACGCGTCAACGATCTTCGCGATTCTGAGATTGTTTTCTCGTGACATATTGTACTTCACGTTAGTGGTAAAATTTCTTCCATATAACTTGCGTTTATTTTTGAAAAAAACGCAAATATGGCGAAAATTTTTAAAATTTTGCAATTTTCAAACTTTGAATTTTTATTCCCTTAAAACAGAGAAATATGTCACATAAAATAGTTAAGAAATAACATTTCCCACATGTCTACTTTACATCAGCACAATTTTGGAACCAAAATTTTTTTTTGTTAGGAAGTTATAAGGGTTAAAAGTTGACCAGCGATTTCTCATTTTTACAACAAAATTTACAAAGCCATTTTTTTTAGGGACCACCTCTCATTTGAAGTCACTTTGAGGGGTCTATATGGCAGAAAATACCCAAAAGTGACACCATTCTAAAAACTGCACCCCTCAAGGTACTCAAAACCACATTCAAGAAGATTATTAACCCTTCAGGTGCTTCACAGGAACTAAAGCAACGTGGAAGGAAAAAATGAATATTTAACTTTTTAGCCACAAAAATGATCTTTTACAAACTTTTTTTTTTATTTTCACAAGGGTAAAAGGAGAAAATGGACAGATAAGGTTGTTATGCAATTTCTCCTGAGTACGACAATACCCAATATGTGGGGGAAAACCACTGTTTGGGCACACGGCAGAGCTCGTAAGGGAAGGAGCGCCGTTTGACTTTTTCAAACTAAAATTGGCTGGAATTGAGATTGGACGCCATGTCGTGTTTGGAGAGCCCCTGATGCGCCTAAACAGTGGAAACCCCCACAAGTGACACCATTTTGGAAACTAGACCCCCTAAGGGACTTATCTAGATCTGTTGTGAGCACTTTAAACCCCCAAGTGTTTCACAAAAGCTTATAATGCCTGGGTGTGAAAAAAAAAAAAAAACAATTTTCCACAAAAATGATTTTTTAGTCCCAAATTTTTGAATTTTCCCAAGGAAATTGGACCCCAAAAGTTGTTGTCCAATTTGTCCTGAGTACGCTGATACCCCATATGTGGGGGGGGGAAACTGTTTGGGTGCACGGCAGGGCTTGGAAAGGAAGTAGTAACATTTTGGAATGCAGACGTTGATGGGGGTCATGTTCCGTTTGCAGTGCCCCAATGAGCCTAAATAGTGGAAACCCCCCACAAGTGACCCCATTTTGGAAACTAGACCCCCTAAGGAACTTATCTAGATCTTTGGTGAGCACTTTGAACCCCCAAGTGCTTCACACAAGTTTATAATGCCCGGGCATGAAAATAAAAAATCCTATTTTTTCCCACAAAAATTATCTTTTAGTCACTAATTTTTTATTTTCCCAAGGGTAACAGGAGAAATTGGACCACATAAGTTGTTGTCCAATTTGTCCTGAGTACGCTGATACCCCATATGTGGGGGGGAAGCACTGTTTGGGCTCACGGCAGAGCTCGGAATGGAAGGAGCACCATTTGACTTTTTCCAACCAAATTGGCTGGAATGAGATTGGATGCCATGTTGCATTTGGAGAGCCCCTGATGTGCCTAAACAGTGGAAACCCCCCACAAATGACCCCATTTGGGAAACTAGACCCCCTAAGGAACTTTATCTAGATCTTTGGTGAGCAATTTGAACCCCCAAGTGCTTCACACAAGTTTATAATGTAGAGCAGTGAAAATTTAAAAAATCATATTTTTTCCACAAAAATGATCTTTTCACTCAATTTTTATTTTTCCAAGGGTAACAAGACTCCAAAAGTTTTGTACAATTTGTCCTGAGTGCGCTGATACCCCATATGTGGGGGAAACCCACTGTTTGGGTGCATGGCAGAGTTGGAAGGAAGGAGCGCCATCTGACTTTTTCCAACGCTAGAATTGGTTTGGACGCCATGTCTGTTTGGAGAGCTCCTGATTGCCTAAACAGTGGAAACCCCCATAAATGACACCATTTGGAAACTAGACCCCCAAGGAACTTATCTAGATTGTTGGTGAGAACTTTAACCCCCAGTGTTTCACTAAAGTTTATAACGTACAGCGTAAAATTAAAAAATCATTTTTTTTTTTACAAAAATGATTTTTGCCCCCAATATTTTATTTTCCAAGGGTAACAGAGAATTGAACCCAAAAGTTTTGTCCAATTTGTCCTGAGTACGCTGATACCCAATATGTGGGAGAAAACTACTGTTTGGGCGCACGTCAGGTTCTGGAAGGGAAGTAGGACGTTTTGGAGCAGACATTGAGGAATGTCTGGGACGTCATGTCACATTTGGAGAACCCTGATGCATCCTATACAGTGGAAACCCCCACAATGACCCCATTTTGGCAATAGACCCCACAAGGAACTTATCTAGATGTGTGGTGAGCACTTTGAACCCCGAAGTGCTTCACAGAAGTTTATAACGTACAGCCGTAAAATAAAAAAACCCTTTTTTTTTTTTACAAAAATGATTTTTTCGCCCCCAATATTTTATTTTCACAAGGGTAACAGAAGAAATTGGACCCAAAAGTTGTTGTCCAATTTGTCCTGAGTACGCTGATACCCAATATGTGGGAGAAAACTACTGTATGGGCGCACGTCAGGGCTCGGAAGGGAAGTAGTGACGTTTTGGATTGCAGACTTTGATGGAATGGTCGGGAGGGCGTCATGTCACTTTGGAGACCCCTGATGCCCTAACAGTGGAAACCCCCCACAAGTGACCCCATTTTGGAAAATAGACCCCACAAGGAACTTGTCTAGATGTGTGGTGAGCACTTTGAACCCCGAAGTGCTTCACAGAAGTTTATAACGCACAGCCGTAAAAATAAAAAATCTTTTTTTTTTTTTGCAAAAATGATTTTTTTGCCCCAATATTTTATTTTACAAGGGTAACAGGAGAAATTGGACCCCAAAAGTTGTTGTCCAATTTGTCCTGAGTACGCTGATATCCAATATGTGGGAGAAAACTACTGTATGGGTACACGTTGGGGCTCGGAAGGGAAGTAGTGACGTTTTGGATTGCAGACTTTGATGGAATGGTCTGGGGGCGTCATGTCGCATTTGGAGAGCCCCTGATGCGCCTAAACAGTGGAAATCCCCAACAAGTGACCCCATTTTGGAAAATAGACCCCACAAGGAACTTATCTAGATGTGTGGTGAGCGCTATGAAGCCCCAAGTGCTTCACAGAAGTTTATAATGTACAGCCGTAAAAAAACAAAAAAATAATTTTTTTTGTACAAAAATGATATTTTCGCCCCCAGTTTTTTATTTTCCCAAGGGTAACAGAAGAAATAGGACAAATTGCACAATAACTCTTGGGGTCCAGAGTACGCTGATACCCCATATGTGGGGATAAACTACTGTTTGGACGCATGGCAGAGCTGAGAAGTGAAGGAGCACCGTTTGACTTTTTCAACGCAGAATTGGCTGGAATTGAGATCAGACGCCATGTCACATTTGGAGAGCCCTTGATGTGCCTAAACAGCGGAAACCCCCCAATTCTAACTCCAACCCTAACCCCAACACACCCCTAACCCTAGTCCCAACCCTAACCACAAACCTAACCCTAACACACCCCTAATCCCAACCCTAACCCTAATCCTAACTTTAGCGCCAACCCTAACCCTAACTTTAGACGCAACCCTACCCAACCCTAATGGGAAAATGGAAATAAATACTTTTTTTTAATTTTATTATTTTTCCCTTACTAAGGGGGTGATAAAGGGGGGTTTGATTTACTATTTATAGCGGGTTTTTATGATTGGCAGCTGTCACGCTAAAAGACGCTTTTTACTGCAAAAATTGTTTTTGCATCATCACATTTTGAGAGCTATAATTTTTGCATATTTTGGCCCACAGAGTCATGTGAGGTCTTATTTTTTGCGGGACGAGTTGACGTTTTTATTGGTACCATTTTTGAGCACGTGACGTTTTTGATCGCTTTTTATTTCGATTTTTGGGAGGTTAGAATGAACAAAAATCAGCAATTCATGAATTTCTTTTGGGGGAGGCGTTTATACCGTTCCGCGTGTGGTAAAATTGATAAAGCAGTTTTATTCTTCGGGTCAGTACGATTACGGCGATACCTCATTTATATCATTTTTTCATGTTTTGGCGCTTTTATAGAATAAAAACAATTTTATATAAAAAAAATTATTTTTGCATCGCTTTATTCTGCGAGCTATAACTTTTTTATTTTTTCGCTGATGATGCTGTATGACGGCTTGTTTTTTGCGGGACAAGATGACGTTTTCAGCGGTACCATGTTTTTTTGTATCGGTCTTTTTGATCGCGAGTTATTCCACTTTTTGTTCGGCGGTATGATGATAAAGCATTGATTTTTTGCTTCGTTTTTTTTTTTTTTTTTAAGGGGTTTACTAAAGGGGTTAACTAGTGGGACAATTTTATAGGGGGGGTCGTTACGGACGCGGCGATACCAATATATGTGTACTTTTATTGCTTTTTTTTTTTTATTTACAGGAAGAAGTGAATTTATTGGGGAATATTTTTTTTTTTTTTTTTATTTATTTTGGATTTTTTTTTAAAACATGTTTATTTTTATTTTTTTAACTTTTTTACTTTGTCCCAGGGTGGGACATCACTGTATTTTGTCAGATCGCTGGTGTGACAGTGTGCACAGCACTCTGTCACACCAGCGATCGCACAGGCATAGATGCAGGCTTCTCAGTGCCTGCTCTCGGCAGGCACTGAGGTAGCCGCCTCCCTCCAGGACCCCGGCGCCATCTTGGATCCGGGTCCTGGGAGGGAGGAAGCCCTCAGAACAGCGCGATCACATCGCGCTGCTCTGAGGGTCTCAGGGGGGCGCGCAGGGAGCCCCCACCCTGCGCGATCCTCCCCTGTGCCCCCAGTACACCGCGATCATGTTTGATCGCGGTGTGCAAGGGGTTAATGTGCCGGGAGCGGTCCGTGACCGCTCCTGACACACAGTCATGGGTGTCAGCTGTGATAATCAGCTGACACCCGGCGGCGATTAGCTGCGCTCCCCTCAGGAGCGCAGCTGATCGCCTATGACGTACTATCCCGTCCCCGGTCATACGGGCCCAGGTACCATGGACGGGATAGTACGTCCGATGGCAGTAAGGGGTTAAACTCTGGTGGAGCTTTGTATAGATGGCCTAATAGAATGAGTACCACACAATGCTACTATGCCCAAAATTATTGTCCAGGCAAGATGCAGATAAAAATTCTTTATTTTTTAAACTCTGGTGTAGCTTAGTTTAGGCCTCTTTCACACATCCGTTTTTTTGTGTCAGGCATAATCCGTCGAACACCTGAAGGGACGGATCCGGCGCTGGAATAAAAAACCTGATGCAACGGATCCGTTTTTTTGCTGGATCCGACCTGAACTTTTGAACACGGAAAAAGAGGGTTTTGGATGTCCGGAGAAATGTAGTAGTAGTAGTCCCACATTTCCAGAATCCGGATCAGTCTTTTGACGCATTGCACAAAAGCCTGATCCGGTTCCATTGACTTGTATTATTTCCGGCCGCCTGATGCGCCGCTTCAGGCACTATCAGGCGGCTCCGGTAAACAAAAAAAACGTTGCATGCACCGTTTTGTTCAGCCGCCGGAATGTACATTTCCGCCGGATCCGGACAAAAACGGATACAACGCAATGACATCAGGCATGATCCGGCGCTAATGAAAGTCAATGGTAAAAAACGCATCCGGTACCGGATCCGTTTTTTTAACAACACGCCGGATCGTGCCTGAAGTCAAAAAACGGATGTGTGAAAGCAGCCTTAGATGGCCTAATAGAATGAGTAGCACACACTGCTACTATGCACACAATTATTGAATAGGCTAGATGCAGCGAATAATTAGGAGTGATTTGAACGCTAGTGTAGCTGACAAAAGTGATAGCAAATGCTGTAACCTAGCCCTGAAAAGGGCTGCAACTACAAATAGTCACTGTCCCAAGTTGACCTATCTGTCTATTTAAGACTGAGCACAGACCTGCCTGCTAAAACTGCTAGAAACTGATGTAACGTAGCCCTCAAAAGGGCTGCAATTACGAACTAGTCCCTACTCCCTAAACCTTCCGCTCTATTTCTCAGCTATTTTGCTTGCAATTCGCAGTTGCACAATGTACACACAATATAGCGCTAACAGCAGCAGTGCCGTCTAACACTGATCTGCAGCAGTGAGAAAATGGTGGCGAGGGGGAAATGGCTGGGTCTTATAGGGCAAGGACATGTGACATACACAGCCAATGACACATGCCCTTGCTTGTGTGAAAAAAAAGCACCTCGCTCCGTGTGTGCGCTGCTGATAGGCTGACAGACTGCACCGCCCACTGGAAATGCGGGAAAGAGAAAAAAAATGGAGATCTTCATTATCTCTGCAGAGATCCATGCTATGCCCCTCCCCCCGCCACGCTGGATACTCAAAATGTGTATTAACAGTGATTCTCAGCATAACTGTGAAAAAAATCCAGTGACGATTTAGGTGCACGAACAGTTATCGAACATAACCTCGAACAGCCGAATTTTTTCCAAATCGTTCGGGTTCATCGAACGACTCGAACACCGCCCAAAACAGCTCGAATTTGAGATTGGCGAACAGTTTGCTTTGAACACAGCTCATCTCTATTTACAAGTAGTAGTGGCAGCACATATGTACTTTAAGCTGGAGTTAACCGCTAGATGTAGCCGTACAAACTATTGGGAAAAACAACATTCCAGATTTTTTGATTTTTCTTTGTCAAATCTTTTGTTTCACTAGAATTTTACTAGAGGAGTCTAGTAGTGATTTATTTTCTAACCCTATTTAACCTGCACAAAAAAATGAGTCATATATATGTATTGTGGTAAGACGACTCACTCGGCTCTCCTGAAGGCAGACTCAGGACACACGTTCTCTGGGTTTTCTTTCTGCTGGTTTATTATCAGTCACAAACTCATGCAGATTTCGCAGGAAAAATAAACATGACCCTTCTGGGTTAAACGGGAAAACATAAAAAAAAAAAAAAAAAACATAACTCAGTCCATAGATGAGTGGGTTCCGCCCGCTCTCGGTAGCATAAACGGCACTGCCAAAGTCCTTGTGGAAAGCTCTGCAGCTTCCACTATCCTGTCTGGAGACTTGCCTCTCCAGACCACACACCCGAGAAAAAAAAACAGGACTGAGCTTTTATACATTGCTCAGCCACACCCTTTTAACATATAACATGCTGGCAGATAAATAAAGCAGGTCTTCGTTCACACAGGAGAGCATCCTGTGTGACACATACCTCCCCTCACATACAAAACCAGTGACACTGTCACATATTTCCCCCCTCTGCCCAAAGCCGGGGGTTTGGGCAACTTCTGACACCAGACAGGGAATCCTAGAGAGGGCATCTGCATTCCCATGTAACTTCCCTGGCCTATGCTTCACGTGAAAGTTAAACTCTTGAAGCTCTAGGAACCATCTAGTTACCCTAGCATTTTTCCCCTCTTTTCCCTCAACCATCTCAACGGGGCATGGTCTGATACTAATTTAAACTTCCGGCCTAGTAGGTAATATTTCAGTGTATCCACGGCCCATTTTATGGCTAAACACTCTTTCTCTACTATGGCGTAGTTCTTCTCGCAGGAGGACAGCTTTCGGCTTAGATAGAGAATGGGATGTTCTTCCCCATTTATTTCCTGGGAGAGTACGGCCCCTAGACCAACCTCTGATGCGTCAGTCTGGACCATAAATTCTTTCTTAAAGTCTGGTGCGACCAGGACAGGCTGCTTGCACAGTGTTAGCTTCAGCTTTTGAAACGCGGTCTCAGTTTCTTCCGTCCATTTCACCATGGTTGATTTGGTGCCTTTTAGAAGATCTGTTAGTGGGGCGGCAATCGTGGCGAAATTCGGGATAAACCGCCGGTAGTATCCCACCATTCCCAGGAATGCTTTCACCTGCTTCTTTGAGAGCGGTTGCGGCCAGGTTTGAATTGCCTCCACTTTCTTGATCTGCGGCTTTATTTCACCTCTTCCAACAACATAGCCCAGGTACTTGGCCTCCTCTTTTCCGATGGCACACTTTTTCGGATTTATGGTAAATCCTGCTTTCCTTAGCGCGTCCAAAACAGCCTGTAGTTTAGGTAGGTGACTAGCCCAGTCTGGGCTAAAGACCACAATGTCGTCGAGGTAGGCTGCGGCATACTTCTTATGTGGGGCTAGGATCCGATCCATAGCCCTCTGGAAAGTGGCTGGGGCCCCCTGTAGTCCGAACGGCATCCGCTTGTATTGAAAACAGCCATCAGGTGTTGAGAAAGCCGTCTTCTCTTTAGCCATTTGGGACATGGGGATCTGCCAGTAGCCCTTCGTCAGGTCAAGAGTGGTGATGTACCTTGCCGGTCCAAGTCTCTCGATGAGTTCGTCGACGCGGGGCATCGGGTACGCGTCACACTTGGATACCTCATTCAGCCGACAGTAGTCATTACAAAACCTCCACTCTCCATTGGGTTTCGGCACGAGGACGATTGGGCTCGACCACCCACTCTTCGACTCCTCTATTACCCCGAGGTCTAACATCCTCTTCACCTCAGCCGAGATCACCTCCCGGCGTGCTTCCGGAATCCGATACGGCTTCAAATTCACTCGTACATGCGGTTCTGTCAGCACGTCATGCTCTATCACTTGTGTATGCCCCGGCAACTCTGAGAACAGGTCCCGATTCCGCTGTAGTAATTCTCGACACTGTTGCTTCTGGGCCGGTGATAGAGTTTCTGCAATAGTGACCTCCTCCACCTTGCCTTCTGGTGCGGCTCCCAGGCAAGGAGTTTCCACAGGTTCACGGTCCCGCCACGGCTTGAGCAAGTTTATATGATATATTTGATAGGCCTTCCTTCGGCCAGGCTGGTGGACTTTATAATTAACCTCGCTGACTTTCTCCACCACCTCGTATGGACCTTGCCATTTGGCGAGGAACTTGCTCTCGACGGTAGGGATCAGCACCAAAACACGGTCTCCGGGCTGGAACTGTCTTAGTCTCGCCGACCGGTTATAGACTCTCGCCTGGGCTTCCTGCGCCTGGAGGAGATGTTCCTTTACGATGGGCATCACCTTTGACATTCTCTCCTGTAACTGGGCGACATGTTCGATGATACTCCGGTGTGGCGTGACTTCAGCCTCCCAAGTTTCCTTGGCGATGTCTAGGAGACCTCTTGGATGCCGCCCATATAGGAGCTCAAATGGAGAGAAGCCCGTGGAGGCTTGAGGAACTTCTCTGACCGAGAAAAGCAAAAATGGGAGCAGGTAGTCCCAGTCTCTCCCATCCTTTTCAACGACCTTCTTGAGCATCGCCTTTAAGGTCTTGTTGAAGCGTTCCACTAGGCCGTCCGTTTGTGGATGATAAACCGAGGTCCGTAGCTGAGTTATCTGAAGGACTCTGCAAAGCTCCTTCATCACCTTGCTCATGAAGGGGGTTCCTTGCTCTGTTAGAATCTCTTTTGGTAGACCTGTCCGAGCAAAAATATGGACCAATTCTCGGGCTATACTTTTACTGGACATGTTCCTTAGGGGAACCGCTTCTGGATACCGAGTCGCATAGTCCATGACGACCAGGATATATTGGTGGCCCCGAGCCGATTTGACTATGGGGCCTACGAGGTCCATGTCAATCCTCTCAAAGGGAACCTCTATCACAGGTAGTGGAACTAAGGGGCTACGGAAGTGGGAGGAGGGAGCGGTTATTTGGCAGGTGGGGCAGGACCTACAAAAGTTTTGAATTTCTCGATAACACCCTGGCCAATAGAACCTCCTCAGTATCCTCTCCTGAGTTTTCTCGACCCCTAGGTGTCCCCCCAGAACATGTGAATGGGCCATGTCTAGCACCCGCCGTCTGTATGGCCCCGGCACTAACAGCTGTTCCACTATCTCACCGCCCCTCAGTTTGGCCACCCGATATAGCAACTCCCCCTGTACTGCAAAGTGGGGGAATCTGGTGTCGGCCCCCGGCTCTTGGGCAACTCCATTACATACAGTAACCTGGTCGAACGCCCCTTTTAAGGTCAGGTCTCGAACTTGAGCAGTCCCAAAGTTCTCTCTGGACATATCTAACGCAGGTAGGTCGGCCTCCTCGGTCACCGTCTCACCCTTATCACCGACAAGGATGCACAGTGGGAACTCCTCTCTCTGAGACTCTGTCGGGGGTTCTTCTTCAAGGATCTCGTTTTTCGCCATGCTACTTAGTTCAGTTCCCTTCCCCCACAAGTCCCAGAATAAGGAAAAATCACGGCCCAATATGACGGGATGTATCAGGTCCTTTACCACCCCGACTTCATGGGACTGGGCACCACAGTCTGTCCCTACTGTTACTGTGGCTACGGGATAGTCCTTGGCGTCACCATGGATGCACCGAACACCCAGGGTTTTGGAAGGGATCAACTGGTGGGGAAGGGATGCTCTGATCAAGGTCACCAGACTCCCGGAGTCCAACAGCCCAAGCACTTTTATTCCATTAATGGATATTGCACACGCCTGCGGTCCCTTGCTGGGTCGACAGTCCACGCTACAGGCTGGATAGGCATAATAGGATACCCGTCTGCCTAGGCTGCAGTCCATGGGCTCAGGGGATATTTGACACCTGGCGGCTACATGTCCAGGGTTGTGACATCGCCAGCAAACTATATCTTTCCCATTTGTTCTAAAGGCCCCTTCAATAGGAGTGGGACGCCCCCCAGTGGTGGCTCTAGACCCCTTCCGTGGTGAACCCACCCCCTTTTGGGTATCCCAGTAGGGAGAAATGACTGCATCCGGTTTCCCAAGAGATCTCTTAACTACCTGGTACCTCTCTACCAGGCCGATAAACTCATCTGCGTTCTGGGGATCACCCTGGGCAACCCAGGTCTGTACTGACTTGGGAAGGGAATGCATGAATCTATCAATCACCCCCGCTCAA
>JARQOD010000002.1:138335995-138413990 GCA_033576555.1 Oophaga sylvatica | reverse complement strand
TTCAGCGGTCACAGTCAGAAGAGCTTTATGGCTCAGACAGTGGGCCGGGGACGCAGTTTCCAAACAAGGGTTGTTGGCCTTACCTTACAAGGGTGGCCATCTTTTTGGATCCGACCTCACAGAGCTGATTTCCAAGGCTAAGGCGAAGAATCAGCATTACCACAGCGAAGGGCCTGGCCTCGGTGTCCAGTAAGCCTGGTTGTTTATAGTGGTCGGCGGTCCTTTCGGGGCCGAGGACGATCTAGTCACTCCTCGGGGGGATCGGGTCGTCCTTCTTTCTCAGGAAAGAATCCTCTCGAAAACTCGTACCCCCCTGGAAGCAGAGTTTCCGCCAGAACAAGCGGGAACTTGACAAGAAACCGCAAAGTCGGATTGACGCCAGGGGTCCACTCGAGGATTCTCGAGTGGGGGGTCGCCTGCTTCTTTTCAAGGAGATTGGATGGCTCGCGTTCCAGATCCTGGGTAACGGGATAGTGTCGGCAGGCTATTTCATAGGTTTGCTTCTCAACCCCAAATGTTTTTTGTCAATCTCGCGTTCCGTCGGAACCCGAGCTTGTTGTCGCTCTACAGCGAGAGGTCGAATCGCTACTAAAAAGGGTGTAGTGATACGTTCCGTAGAGGACCGAGGGAAAGGTTTTTATTCCAACCTTTTTATAGTTCCAAAAAGGAGAAAAATTTCGCCCGATTCTGGATCTCAAGCGATTAAACCGGCATGTCCATGCCCGGAAATTTCGCCATGGGTCGCTTCGTTCGTTGTGGCAGCTCTGTCACAGAACGATTTTCTGGTGTCAATCGACATTCGCGACGCCTATTTGCATATTCCCATCGGAAAGGCTCATCAGCCTTTCTTCGATTTGCCATAGGTCGAATCATTACCAGTTCGTGGCTCTGCCGTTCGGCTTAGCCTCAGCGCCAAGGGTCTTTACAAAAATTCTGGCGCCCCTCATGGCACTCCTTCGAAGACAGGGGATTACGATTCTCCCTTATCTGGACGATCTTTTGATCGTGGCTTCCTCGGAGGAGGAGGCGTTGAGGCTCGGGATTTGTCTCTTCAGTTTCGAAAGACTTCGGTTTGGCTGGTCAATTGGGAGAAGTGTCCCTGGAACCATCGAGGACAATCTCTTTTTGGGAATGCATCTCGACACGTTTCGGTCGGTAGTTTCCCTACCACCAGACAAACAGTCATGTCTTCTTCGACATGTACAGTTATGACAATCCTCAACGGCAATGTCCTACGGAAGTGTATGCGTCTTCTGGGATGATGGTGGCGTCCATGGAGGCAATTCCTTTTGCCCAGTTCCACTCCAGGACTCTTCAAAGGTTCATCTTGGTCGATGGAATCAGTCGCAATCGCTGGATTGCAGTGTCACCATTTCTCGCGCGGTGCGGGATTCTCTAGAATGGTGGTTACGTCCAGGGCATTCTCCCTGGGGAAGTCTTTCCTCCCTCTGAAGTGGTCAGTCATAACCACGATGCAGCCTGACGGGCTGGGGGGGTGTTTGGAACAATCTCTGGATTCAGGGGGTATGGTCACCGGAAGAGTCTGTGCTTCCGATCAACATCCTGGAATTGGGGCGATTTTCCTTTGCCTCCACATTGGGACGGTCCTTTGAGCGGTCTGCCAGTCCGTGTGCAGACAGACAATGCGACGGCTGTCGCGTATTTCAATCACCAAGGTGGGACAAGGAGTTCCAGATCATGGTAGAGGTGTCCCGAATTTGATTTGGGCAGAGGCCAATGTACCAGCCATTTCGGCGATTCACTTCCAGGGGTTCAGAATATTTACAGCGGACTTTCTCAGTCGCAGAAGGATGGATCCCGGGGAATGGAGCCTCCACCCGGAAGTCTTTGCACTACTGTGCTCTCGCTGGGGAACCCCCCAAGTGGATTTGATGGCATCCAGGTCCAATGCCAAGTTACCGACATTCATGTCCAGGTACAAGGACCCGAAGGCGGTGGCGGTGGATGCTCTAGTGGCTCAGTGGGATCAGTTCGAGCTGATCTATGTATTCCCGCCGATATCCTTACTTCCTCTAGTGCTGCGTCGGATCAGACTAGAGAGAATTCCAGCTATTCTGATAGCTCCAGACTGGCCAAGAAGGGTGTGGTTCTCGACAATAATGTCGCTGTTGGCGGCACCTCCGTTTCCACTCCCTCTTCAACCGGACTGGTTGACTCAGGGGCCCGTTTGTCATCCGGACTTGATGTCCCTGCGTTTGACGGCGTGGCTCTTGAGACCGAAATCTTGACCCGTAGAGGTTTTTCAGCCGAGGTCATTGCTACCCTTCGTGCTGCAAGATGTCCGGCTACTTCTAGGATTTACCACAAAATTTGGGAAACCTTCTTTTCGTGGTGTTTGGGGTCTTCTCGGAACCCGAGAAAATTTTCCATTCCCAACCTGTTGGCTTTTCTGTAGCATGGGCTAGACAAGGGTTTGGCAGTTAGCACTCTGAAAGGTCAGATTTCTGCTCTGTCCTTATTGTTCCGGAGAACCATTGCTTCGAATAGCGACGTGCTCTCCTTTTTCCGAGGTATCTCTCGTAAGTTTCCGCCGCGGAAGGCACCCGTGTCTCCTTGGCGGCTCAACCTTGTTTTGGAGGCTCTTCAGCATAAACCTTTTGAACCTATGGTTTCTGCTAGCCTTTCTTTACTTTCTTGGAAGGTGGCTTTCCTTGTTGCAGTCACTTCCTTGAGGAGAGTTTCTGAATTGGCAGCTCTTTCTTGTTCGCCTCCTTTTCTGGAGTTTTTTCCGGATCGTGTAGTGCTTCGCACTCGGGGTGATTTTTTGCCTAAAGTGGTGTCACAATTTCATGTTAACCAGGATATTGTGTTGCCTTCACTCTGTCCGGATCCGAAGAATACGAAAGAGCGAGATTTACACACATTGGATTTAGTGCGGGCCTTGAAGTTTTATCTATCTATTACTCAAGGTTTTCGTAAGACGGACTCCCTGTTTGTGGTTCCGGCAGGTCGTCGGCGTGGTCAACGAGCTTCCAAGGGTTCTATAGCTCGTTGGATCCGGTCAGCTATTTTGGAAGCTTACCGTCTTCGGGGTGAATCTTGCCCGATTAAGATTCGAGCCCATTCCACGAGAGCTGTGGCTTCATCGTGGGCTTTTCATCAAGGTGCTTCGGCAGTGCAGCTTTGCCGAGCGGCGACTTGGCGCTCTGTCCACACGTTTACAAGGTTTTATAAAGTGGACGTCAGTGCTTCCGCTGATGCAGCCCTCGGACGTAGGGTCCTGCAGGCAGCTGTAGTTTAAAGTTCTGGATGAACTTGTGTTTAGCGCTGGTTGCGCTTTGTTGTTAAGGTTGTTGGGTTTCTGCCTTTTGTTGGTTTTTTCCCACCCTTATTTTTGAACTGCTTTGGGACGTCCCATCAGTAATGAATACTGTGGCTCTCTTCCTTCATCTGCAGCTGAAACACGGATTTTGGTAAAGACTTACCTGTAAAATCCTTTTCAGCGAAGGAAGGAAGAGAGGACACAGCACCCTCCCACGGCAGAAGTGTGTTGATGTTTTCAGATGCAGCGCGACCCTTATCTGATAGCGATTATCTGGGCTGAGGTCAGCGCGCTAAGGCTCTGTTCCAGCATCGCCAGCTCATCGCAGTAGTCAGGTTCCGTGAGTAGTACCTGGAACTCTGTGGTTTTTGGCTTTCTTTGCATGCATAACCTGTATCCTTGTGTTTTTTCTCTGAAGTTCCTTCAGAAGGGGTTATGTTGCTCCGCTGGTGATCTTGGCTCTTTTCCTAAAAGCTTTGGTACGACTGGAGCTGAGTAGGAGGAGCCCGAGCTGGAGGGGCCAGCCAGTCATCACTCTTTTGATCTGAGGTAACATCCTGATCTGGGGCTCCGCCTACCCATCAGTAATGAATACTGTGTCTCTCTTCCTTCCTTCGCTGAAAAGGATTTTACAGGTAAGTCTTTACCAAAATCCGTGTTTTAAGAAAACGTCAAACCCTCATTACACAGTACTGACTTCTTCACCAAAGCTTTCGTTTTAATCTGTATCATAGAGCTAATATGGCCATGTGTGTACTTTGCAAAATTCTGTCATTTTTATGTGGTTTTTAATTGTCTGTGCCACTTTGTACTCAGTGATAAAACATTTACTTCTACCCTAGCACTTTCTTTGGTTATTCTGTGAATACAGTTGTTTGGGACATAGTATACCTGTACTGAGGTTTCATCTTCAGCTGCAGCACATACCAGTCTTAGTCCTATTACTGGGTTAACTTCTTCTTGCTATAAATTTAATTATTCATGGTTATTTTTGGCCAATGTACGTTTTTAAGTCATATTTAGGATTGATCGAATAGCTTTGGATAAGAGCTTATCCGAATAGCTATAGCACTTCCTGAATAGCTTCTCGGTAACCCAGATACCTGGAGCGCTCCCGATAATCAGCTGTTCGGTGCCACAGCTGCATGTGTCGCGGCTGTGTCACTGTCACAACACGTGCTTGGAGAGCCTGATTGTTGGGCTCTCCATGCATGTGTTGTGACTGTCACACAGCTGCAGCACCGAACAGCTGATTATCGGAAGCGCTCCAGGTATCCGGGTTACAGATGAAGCTATTCCGGTAAGAGCTATAGCTATTCGATAAGCACTTATCCGAAGCTATTCGATCAACCCTAGTCATATTCCATTAATTGCGCTTTAGCTTGGTCTCACGATCTTTTGAAGATAACTCTTTACAACTCATGTATTTTATAGGTGATGATCACTACTGGACAACACCTCAACTGCTAAAGTGCCCCACATAAAATAAAAGAAACATACTCCCCTCCTGGACCGGTATCCCTCTCCAATGTCAACGATGTGTCTTTCGGCATAAAAATGACAGCTGCAGTCTTTCAGTTTTCTTTTAAAGAGCGGACGTTTCCTCTTAAAGAATAGTGAAGGCTGCAGACAATCAGTGACTGCTGGGAGGCACAGCGCTAACAGTGGAGGAGTGGAGCTGGTCGGGAGGTGAGTATATGTTGTTTTGTTTTTAGGAGTATTTCAGCAGTTGAGTAGTGAACAGCACCTTTTATCTTATAAATGCAAATAAAAATGTTTCTTCTCCTTTAGGTTACAACTGATCTGTACCAGGTATTGGCAGCCAAAGGTTATCAGCTGGAGTTTCGAGGAGTTGTTAAAGTCAAAGGCAAAGGAGAAATGACCACCTACTTCCTCAGTGATGGTTCAACCAGCAGTTAGCAGGAATCTGTGCTTTAAGGGGATAGGAGGAATTGTAAGCCTCATACCGACCCCACACAGAGTACCCAGAACAATAAGGAAGCTACCTACATCATCTGCAGCAGTGCAGTTGCAAGGGGGCTCAGTGGTGCCAAAGCCTTGCACCTGAAATGGAGAGCTTGGCAGGGGAGTGTATGTGTGGTGCTGTACACCGTGTCCGTGCTGCCCTGCCCAGGAGACTGTCTCACCTGTAAAATGAAAGCCCAGAGAAGCCGCTTTTCACCCTGGCACTTGAAATCAAAATACTCACAGGCGGTACTTGCAAATTATTTATTGTGAACGAGACATTATGCTTTTTTTGTCTTTTTCTTCTTTTTATATTATTTTATTGGGATAAACACAACAAAAGAATTTTTTTTTTTGTTCTACAAAAGACGTAATATTTAAAGCTTCTCTAAAAAACTGACCAAAGAGCCAGAAGTATGGGCCACAGCAGGGAGCGAGGGCATTGCCTTGTACGTTATTATATGCGCTGTATGTCTTCTCTTATGACGAGTGACATGTCTCCAGCAGCTGGTGTGAATGAGGCAGTTCTCCATGGGATCCTCATTACCACTCACAGGGACGTAAAAGGGCAACAAAAATTCTGCAGCTCCACTCTTTCCTTCCATTCCACACCATGACGTGATCTCTCGTGTTCTACACTTCCTCATCACCTTCAGTTAATGGCGACTGACAGAGCAGGGGATCGTCCTACGTGGATCTCTCAAGGTTCATCTTCAGCGCATTTTTCTTTTATGTTCTAACTAGAAAGTGTTTTCGACAGACTCTCTGAGATCCCCTAGCATCCAAGGAGAGTTGCATGGGGAACCACATCCTGTCCGCAGACATCAGTCTTTGCCTTTTAGACCCATTTCCTCAACTGCCTTTGATTCTGTGGAATTACCTGAGCAGAATGTGAGGAGAACTGTGTGCTTGTGTGTCCACATCTGACAATGCACTTGTCTTTTTTCACTGTGAACCTGTTGTAATCTTTCTCATTTGCCAAAATTCACTTCCAGCCTGCAGATTTATAGATTCATAGGATTGGAGACAAGGGAAGCATGCCTCATCCATTGGGGGCCGCAGAGACTGTATTAGGTACTAGCTGGCTTAAGAGTCCCTCAGGCTGCAAGGATAGCCAGCGCCTTAATCTCTAAGTTGTAGAATTGGTTCCTTGTACATGTTCTGCAACCGTCAGACGGTTATTCATACGGTAGACCTTATAGAAAAGATGACCGCTGCAGGTGAGTCTGCACATTGAGTAGGGGGTATCCAAACCTCATCAATGACAGCATTGTGAACCAATAAGCTGCACAGATTGTATTTAAATGGTTACATTATAGAAGCGTCTCAACTAGTGATAATGACTGTAAAAAAAAAAAAATATATGGTTGAGCCTCAAGTATATTATGTCGAGGTGTTACCTACCTTTGCTCCTTTCTGCCTGTTTTACAACATTTAGAGCAGCAATCAAGGGGTTTTATGAAAATCTTGATCCCTAAATAAAGGGCCTAACCCAGACACCTTTTAGCAAAATATTAAAAAATGGAATATCACGGGGGAGTGCAATTCCATGACTGGTGCCAAAGAAGGAAATACATTGCAAAAATACACTTGGGCTGCTTGTGTTGGCGCTATCATGTATTTTTTTACTTTTTCTCCTGAGAACTCTTTAAGCAACACTAAGTATTTTGGGGAAGATGTGGTGGTAAACTCTACAGAAGAGTTATGTTCATTTGTCTTCAACGAAAGATGACCTCTGGTTTCATCATAACCACCGTTCCTGCACAAATCAGAGGTCTGCTATGGAAATGTATGCAATTTGTTTTATTTTTGGAAAGTTAGGGCTTTGTGGCTGTTGCAGAACTTCAAATCTCAGCATGCCTATGCCAGAGGAACTATAGCTTGCTAATGCCTGTTGTTAAGTCTCTATTCAAGACTATCAAACTTTTGTCAAACATGCCTAGGTGGCGACTAAGTCTGTCTAGGTGCTAAAAGCTATGTGACAAGAGAATCCATGATACTTATATGAAGGACTTTGCTGCAGACAGCATCTTTGTGGGAAGCCGGGTGAAGTGCCTTGTTCATCTAAGAAAACACACTTGATATTAATACCATGCTCCCAGCTACTACTACTTTATCGGCACATCCCATAATGTCCTCCTCATAAGTTGTACCTTTTTGTCAGTTTTGTGATGTTGCTTATATTCCTAAAGGTGTTTTCTACTACTTCTTCTAGCGCTAGTAAAATAAAAGACTTATACTCTCCTTCTGCATTGGCGTCATTCCCGCAATGGCTGCGCTCAGTCTCCCTGCGTTCGAATGACATTGCTATGTCACTTGAGAGCTACAGCCAATTAGTGGCCACTAATTAACTGCAGGACTCCCACCTCCCCCCAGATGTCCTATGCGACCGAGGGAAATGTGAGCAATCGACCCAACTAACATCTTCCAGTTGGGTGTGTGACCATAATAATGTCACGTGAGCATCAAGGAAGCTTGGTGCTGGCATAGTGCCAGTGCGGGAGACTAATGTAAGCTTTTTATTTTACTCTGAAGACTACAGCCTTTAAGAAGTAGATATCTAAGCAGTGGATCACCCCTTTACTCTGAATTGTTCAGCTTAGATACAATTTAATGATGATACAGTAAAGCCGGTCGCTTGGTTTGTTCTGTAAGGTTGCAAGGCTGGGAATAAGTATTGTGTGAGTGAGGAGGTGAATAATATAGGGCAGAATCCACATTGGTCTTAAATTCTTCAAGCTTTTTGACCCATTAAATATCCATGATGAATTACATTAGCAGGCAACTGGATACAATTTAACAAATGTCATCCAAATGCTGCAGATTTTTTTCTATGTGGAAATGATCTGAGTTGCAGATTTTTAAATCCTCAGCATGTCACAGACAAAAAACACAAAAGCTTAAGTGTTGTGGATTTTGCTATAGATTCCTGCAGATTTTTGTATCTAAAGTCATAAGTGCAGATTTTATACCAATTACCTTTTTCCCACTTCAGCAGGAATATTCAGAGACAAATGTGCACAGTTCGGTGTGGATTTGACTCAGGTTTCACCTTGAATTTCCTGCAGTAACAATCCACCGTATATGAATTTACCCATACAAGTAAGTTCCCCAGTAAAAAATAAGTGAACTTGTTTAAATATATTCATGATTATACTTATTAAAGGCCTTCCTCCACCCCCCCAAAAAAAGCTATCTACTATCCTGTGCTAGGGAATAATTTGCTGTCGATGGGACCCCTGCATTTCAAGATTAGGACTTTGTAGCCCCATCTTAAATGGAGCAGAGGAGCGCATGCTCAACCTCCTGCAGTCCCAAGGACCATGAATGAAGCGGAAATAAACCATGTGGACCTCTGCTTCATTCAAGATGGGTCTTGCAGAGTCAGGTTCTTGGGGTTCAAGAACCCCGATCTTGGGATTGCTGGAGGTACCAGTGATCAAAACCCCCGGGAATCAGCAAGTTTTTCCCAATCCGCTGGATAGGGAATATCCCTTTAATGTTGCATCACATTACAAAGTGTGATGTATTCCCCACCTTTCTCCATGGGCATGGGACAGTGTGGCCACCTACAGACTGTACAGAACTTCAACAGGGGAAGAGGCTGTATCGCAAAAGGCAGTAACATTTACAAAGCACATTAGTAGTGTATGATCCCTGTCGCATCTGACTAGACAGCTTGATTAAAGAGACCCTCCAATGAAAATTGAATAGTTCTCACTAATGGCAAATGTAAAGTCAGCATACCTGGTGCCTTCCACATGCGGGTGCAAACGAGGGACCAAAAACAGCCGCAGGATTGCTCATGAGGTGGGCACCAGGTATGCGGATTATACATTACATAGTGAGATGTCCAGTATTGTCTGTAGGATTGCTTTGAAGGCCTGATTGAGCAGTTCTTGTCCTAATTTATAGACTAAATAGAAGTAGACGCTGATTCTATGTAAAATTGTATGTGTTTGTATCTTGTTTCATGCTGTAAGCAATCAGACACTTGGTTACATCCTATATGGGTATGTCCGTCCTGTCCTGGCGGATATGGTGCCACTACTGTATTACCTTAGGAAATATAGGAGGGGAGACGCTAGATTTACAACCAGTTAAGATTCCCTGTAACCGTTCTTGTTTCATCATACATCCTTCCAAAACTATATGCTCCTTTTTTCTGACATCGGAATTTCATAGTTACGTCACCAAGATAAGTATGTGACTTGTGTTTTATAGTTAGAACTTCCTTTGGTTAAGCACACAATTACAGGACAGGTATTCTGAGGAGCAGTTCTGCATTGTATTTTGTGCGTGTTTTGAGAAATGTCTCGAACAGTAAAGACTGTTCCCTTTTGGACGGTAGAATTAAAGGGGTTGTCCACTGTCCACTTGGAGAAACCCTTTTTAAATAAAAATACTCCCGATTGTAAAATAAAAATAACATGCCCTCGTGCAGTGGCGCTGTTCCAGTGATGCTGTGTCTACCGGGGCTCGCGAGACATTGTTATGCCATGTGAGTCCAGCAGCCAATTGGCAACCTCTATTCGGCTGCTGCATACCTGAACAAGCCTCAGACAAGCGGAAGAAGTGAGAACCCAATAGCAGCTGCTGATTGGCCGCAGGGCTCATGTGGCATAACAATGTCAAGTGAGCCACGAGAGACGCAGCATCGCTGGAACGGCGCTGCTGCAGGAGGTGAGTATATGTTATTTTACATATTTTAAGGAATGCTTTAGGTGATTATATATATATATATATATATATATATACATACACATACATACATGGTTTTTAGTATTCTGTCGCTTCTGGTTTATGTTAAATGAGACACATTAAATCTGCCCTAGAATTATTTTGGCTGGTTTAACATAATTTGTTGATCCTTATGGGTCCCTATTTAGCCTTTTAAAGGGACTCTGTCGGCAAAGAATGACTGTTCAAAGCACCAAGTACAGTCACTCTGTGCACCCTTGGTGTTGCCAAACATTTAAGTGAACCGTCCCAGCTTTATAGAGCCGAAAAAAGGAGAACAAGTATGTGGGAAGTTACACTTAAATGTCTGGCCACATCAAGGGTGCATCGAGCGCCTGTACTTGGTTTGGCCAGTCAAGCTGATTCCATGTAACATTCAGCAGGTCCATGTATGAAAACTTGTATAGGTGAGCCTGCTGCCGAGTGCAACCAACTGGAGCCCATGTTTTATTTTTCCAATACAATTTAGAAAATAAAAGCTGATGTGTTTTATTTCTGGGACAGTTTTTATACCAAAGGTGTCATGTGTCTTAACCATTAGGCTGGGTAAAGGGTATGCCACACTAAGCGAGATCGCTAACGAGATCACTACTGCGTCACCATTTATAACGCAGTAGCGATCTCGTTAGCGACTTAGCTGTGTGATTCCAAACACATCTCATCAGCGATCTGTATAACGACCTCTGCGGTCGTTGGGAAAACCTAGTCCCACCTGCGACGCTGGTGAAGTCGTTCATAAAGGGTGTCACACTCAGCGATTCAGGTTCACCAGCGGGACACCAACGACCAAAAAAACGGCTCAGAACGTTCATAAGCGATCAGCGACATCTCAGCAGGGGCCACATCGCTGCTACATGTCACACACAGTGGTGTCACTAACGAGATCGCTACTACGTCATAAATGGTGACTCATTAGCGATCTCGCTAGCGATCTCGCTTAGTGTGGCATACCCTTTACACAGTCATGAGAACGAGACTTTGAACACTATACGACATAATTTATGAAAGAGAGTTATTCTACCTGCGACCCTTCTCTAGATAGACCATATTGAAAAAAGTGTGTTTTATTTGTTTAGCCTTTTATTTACTGTGCACATGAATGATATTTGTGTTGTTTTACCATGACATTGGCAGCAGTGACATTTTTTGTTGACATCGGTGTCAGCTGTGAGATGTAGGTGTTATGTGCGGCTTCTGTATTCCTAGATTTCTCTCTTAAATTCTCGAATTTGGATTTTAATGTGTTAAGCGTACTAATTTTCTAGATGTTTTAGAACTACATATATAAATATATTTATAGCATATAATTTAAATATATATAATCCATATGTTTAAATTATATCAGATGTGGATTTATAGAATGTAAATATATATTTATAAATAGCTTTTATAAAATGCAGTTGTTACAGGTACTAGCTAAAAAATCAGGTAACTATATAGAACAGGGATGGGGAACCACAGGCCCTCGATGACATGTTATCCACCCCCCAGGCAGATTCGCGGGGACCGAAGTGCTTGGGCTGGCAGCTGCATTTTGCCGACCACATGCCCACTAATTTCTTCAGCCTCTCTGAGCACATGCACACAGTGTTCACTACTGAACGCTGGTGCCCATGTAATAACACAAGTGCCAGCACTTACTTTGTGGGCGGAGTTAGTGCACAGTTTGTACGGCCCCCGAGGGATGGTATAAATATCCAAATGGCCCTTGGCAGAGAAGATTCCCCATTCCTGATGTAGAAAAAGCAACTCTGACTGTTCAATAATTCAAAATAAATTCACATAAGGATCAGCATCGACACCAAAGCATCGAGCAACTCCCCTCAGTAGAAACCATTTTATTAAAAATATACGCGTCATAGATGAAACTGTAAGCCAGTGTGTAACTTGTATATTTGGGCGTTTTGCAATACTCGTGTATGTGTGCGGTATGTATGTGTTCAGAAGGAAGCCAGGAGGCCACCAATTGTCACCATGATGCCTCTCCACTTTTTGGTCTATATACTATGATTAAATCCAAAGTATGTTTGATGCAAAGTTTCATTTCTTTTAACTTCACTTGCCCAATGTATTGCACTGATAAGATTACATGATTTTTGTTTTAAAAAAAAAATTGGATCCAAAATACTTTTCTACAGTATTTTAACACGCACCCGTTCACTGTTCAGTGCCATATTGTTTATTCATATGCAACAGATTTCTTTTCTTCTTTTCACAGCTTTGATAGGAATATATGAGATATAATATCCGCATGTCTCTGCTTATATAATAGCATATATGAAGGCAAAGCTGCAGTGTGGGCCCCTAGATATGGCGGCCATATTCTTGCTTGGTGCAGTACAGTTCTGTAGTATGACCATTTGTATGAGGATTTACAGGGAGTTGTTCCCTTTTTTGTTGTACTATTTTATTGTTGCTGTATATTCTGCAAAAATGTATTTTTTTTATTTAAATAGTTATGCATAGAATTAATTTGAGGTATGGTCATAAGTTCCTCTCCACCTAGTGCGGCACTGAAATTGAAATGACGCTCTGGTTTTGCCCGTTTAAAATATTACACTAGGTAGCAGCGTTAGGCTGGGTTCACATTGCGCTAATGGCAATGCGCTGACGGCATCTGTTACATAGCGGCACTAACGCTATGTAACGGATGCATTAGCGCACCCATAGACTGCCATTATGTAGCACATCGCTAACGCATGTCATAATCGGCATGTGTTAGCGATGTGCCGTCATTCTGTGACAGACCCCGGACGCGGTCTGCAGTGTTTGGGGGTCCGTCACCGCTAGCACAGATGGAGCATCTGCACTAGTGTGATCGCATAACGCGATCTTTAAAAGGCTCTTGCGTTAGCGCAGTCCGTTTAACGCGTGTGTTGAGCGGACTGCACTAACGCAATGTGAACCTAGCCTTACGAATACGGTAATGGTACGTCACTTATAAAATAAGACAATTCACCAGTGAGCGCTATTGCAGCTGTGAGACATCCCGATTGTAAGCTACTGCCCTCAGGATAACATCACATTGTTATTATGGCTTCTGGATCTGTTACATGAGAGATCCGTTCTGTAATAGACCCTATTGACTACAGATGCAAGGGTTCCTCAGAAGTTTCTTTACAGACAATGGGCACCTGAAAGGTCTAATCATGCATTAAATTAACACTTGGTATATATAATATGCCAAGTCTGTTACATGCACTGGAAATGATGGCAGGATGACATGGTTGCTATTTTCAGAGATCTTGGGGCAGAACGCAGCTTCAGCTATTTTATAGTTTAGGATCTGTTGGGTAAAATGAGACTTTTCGTCACTTCACCTGCAATGAATATTCTTTCTAAATGTTGAGTAACAGGTCATGCAGGTTAGTTGTATAGTACTGTATTCGGGTTCTTCGCCATTCCAGTGCCATGGGGATCAGAGATTAGTGGCTGCTTAATAGTGTTATGAATGTTTCCTACTCACAAAGCCAATGTTAGTTATTTTAATTTAAGTCACAAAAGAATATTTTTCTACAGTAAATGTATTAAATTATTTTAGCTGAATTGTGCATTCTGTATGAATAGGACCAGTCGTGTTTCTGCATTAGTCACTAGCTGTAGCTGGATGGGGACACTTTTTGGGATAGTATTGACGTCCAGGTAGATTATAGTCCATTCAAGCCTACTGACCAAGCATTGAATATTGCCTAGATCATCATGATCCGCTTTTAAATTGGCAGGAAACATGATGTTTTAAAGTACAATGCATGGCTTATTTATTAAAAATAGTTTGTATTAAAGAATGTAGCCCAGAATAGAGGTCGAAATCCTCCATTATGGGCGATATTTATCTCATGCCTCTGGTTGATGTTATGGACACGAGGCACAAATTAATTTCAGCAGCAATCTTTCGACCAGCATGTTCTGCAAAGCCTTGTAATGATTCTTTCTGATTCCAATGGGATCTTTCTGGGCTTGCGGACTTTGGGGACCATACAATGATAAATTCCTGTGTGCCTAGCACAAGCCATTATTACATTATTACAACTGAAAATTACTATATACAATTCAGGATGTGCCACATGGCAAAACAAAATCTATAAGGCACCACTCCCGCTTTTTTTTTTTTTTTCTATTTTAGCGCTGGAGTGGTGCCTCTAAGTTTCCTGCCCCTAGTTACTTACCAGCCGCCATCTTCATCTGTTCCCAGCGCTGTCCGGTGAGTCTTCTGCAGTTTGTGGCTGCTGGATCGCTCCGGTGTCCGCTGGGTGAGCCTGAAGTCACAGCTCAATGTAAGTCTGTGACTGCGAGGATGTCATAGACTTGCACTGAGAACTTGTGACCATTACTTCTAACTTCCAGTCACTCAGGAGTTAGTCACAAGATGTTGGTGCGAGTTTGGAGCAGCACTGGGAACAGCTGAAGATGGCCGCTGGAAAATACATTACTAGGGTCAGGGATCCTACAATAATGGAACCACTTCAGCTCTGAAATAGAAATAATAAAAACAACAAAATGCTGGAGTGGTGCTTTAAGCTAATGATTGAATTACTTTCTACTCAAAGCCTTTTATGCAAAGTAGATTTACACCTCCTTTAAAATACGCATTCCTTCTTTGATTCTAATGTCTTTGCCTTGTGATGGTAACAGTTTTTAGTTTTAACCCCTTTACGACAGATGACCAGTTGAATCCCGCTGTCAATATCCGGCGTCCGGAAGCGCATCATAAATACCGTCCTTCGACGCCGCTATCAAGTGATCACGGGACGCCGATGGATTGACAGCCGGGGGTCAGCTGAAGACTCCCGTGACTGTCATTACAATATTCCTAGAACACTGGCCCGTGGCTGTCGTTCATAAGAGATTGAGATTTTTGCTCTATAGCAAGCCCTGCTATGTATAGAACAGGCAATCAGTCGATCACAGCTTCAAAGGGGTCAATTAAAGTAAAAAGTGGGGGAAAAAACACAAGTTCAGATACCCCCTTTTGCATCATTGAAAATAAAACAATAAAAAAATATACGTGTGGTATTGCTGTGTTCAGAAACACCCGATCTATCAAAATATAAAATAACAGTCCAATCGCATCCAGCGTAACGAGAAAAAGTCAAAACGCCATAATTACTTTTTTTGGCTGCCGCAACATTGCAATAAAATGCAACGAGAGCTGATCAAAGCATCATATCTACCCCAAAATGGTATCAATAAAAATGTCTGCCTAAGGCGCAAAAATAAGCAGTCACCAAACCCCAGATCCCAAAAAATGGAAAATCTACGGGTCTTGTTCTTGGAAAATGTAACAAACATGGAAACTTTTTCATGCAAATTTCTGAATTTTTTTCACCACCTAAATAAAAAATAAACTAAACATGTTTTGTATCTGCGTACTTGTACTGACATTGGGAATCATATTTCCAGGTCACTTTTACCATATAGTGAACATGGTAAATAAAAAAAGTCTGTTTTTTTTTGTTTGTTTTTTAAATTTCATCCAGGGCTGTGAAGTCGGTAAGCCTAACCTCTAACTCGGATTCCTCAATTTCCCTGACTCCGACTCCACAGCACTGGTCACTACTGAGCATGGACATAAAGTGCAGCACAGATTCATCTCAACTAAAAGCCCAGATCCTTAGATCAGGAACAGAACAGATATTTATAGGACATCTCATAACTTTCCCAAATTCTTATGAAAACATTTACAGCACATCCTGTACTGTACTACTGTACCCAATTTATTATATACATTAGGAGTGTGTCCATTTTAGACCAACTCCGACTCCACCAAAATAGACACAGACTCCACAGTCGTGATTTCACCACCCTTGGAATTTTTTAACCTTTTTCCCGTATACTATGTGGTAAAATCAATGGTGCCATTTAAAAGTACAACTCGTCTTGCGTAAAACAAGCCCTCATACGGCTATATTGACAAAAAAATAAAGTCATGGCTCTTGGAAGAAGGGGAGGAAAAAATGAGAATGGAAAATGGCTATGGTGAGAAGGGGTTAACCACCATTTTATTATTTCATCTTCTTACATTTTATGTCCTGCGCTTTTCTATTTTTACTATGTTTCATAGAGCAAATTCTGTACAGACAATCCACCTGTGAAGGTACTTATGTTGCTTTCTATTTTGGCGCTATTAGGAAAAATGCTAAAGTACAAGGCCTGTTAATTAATGCAGTTTATTTATATTGTATAAATAACAAATACCGAAATTGTAACTTTGACATTAGTTTGCAGTCGTTCTGCTGGGTTTGTTTTTTCAAAAAATGAAAAACTGGCCTTGACTTTTTATTTTTTCTCTCTCTAATAACAAAAACTGATTTATGTACCCTTTAGTTATATAAATCATTTGGACCATTTCATCTTCGAATAATACACAAGTGAATTCGCCACATTACATTATAAAAATGCTAAAAATGTATTGTTGTCAGACTTAGATCTGACACCTTTTTTTTTTTTTTTTTTTTTTTTTTTGTCTTCAGGCCATACACCTTAGACAATTGTCAGCCGAACCCACCAAAATTGGCCAACAGTCTAATTTGTGTGGAGGTCTCTTGGTAATACCAGGGTAGATGAGGATCAGGCATGCCCGATTTCAGACTGCTTTTTGTTTTCAGGGAGATTTGCGGAGTTCTCAGCCGAGCGAACACTCCTGTGTATGGAGTCGGGAGAGAGCTAATCGTTCAGCAGCTATCGGCTCTCTATCATGTATGTGGCCTATTACGGTACGGTAAGAGTTTTCAGCAAGTTGCAAACATTTTGGTGAAAATGTTACTATGATTTTTCTTTTTACCTATAATGGAATTTTTATGTAAAAATACCAGTATAGTCTGCATCTAGCAGGAAGCCGATCCTTTTTTTTTTTGGCCTGAATGATCCAGCAGGTTTCAGGAAAGGCTTATTTTTTTATATTAGTGCAGAAAATGTCACCTCCACTTTATGTTCGTGAGGCCAAAAATCTTTGTTAGATAAATTCCACCAGCTACTTGTAGAGTAAATGCGCCATCTGTCTGTTCAGAGAGTGGTACCCATTAACGTATTCTGACTGTGGGGAACAAGCTACGGCACCTTATTAGCGCTGATGAAATCTGAGATCACTGGTAATATGACCAACACCTACAGCACTGTAAAGTGGCTGCTATTTTCCTATGTGAACACTTCTGGTGTTGTAAATAGACAATAAAATTTCATTTTTCTTGAATTGTGACATTTGTGTTAATTTGTTTGTTGCTGTTGCCTAAAAGATTAGTTATATGATAAAGTTGAACATTAAAGTGAAAATTGAATGGGTGGGAGGGTAACTAGATTTAATCCCTTTCATAATTATAATGCTTTCCAAGGAGAGACGTATCTTATATCCAATGATCTACTGTAAGAGAAAGCAATTTTGGCAGATATGGTTGATGTAGTTGGTAATGATGAGCGAGTATACTCGGGTGATCTCCGAGTATTTTGGCATGCTCCGAGATTGTGTTTGTCGATGCAGCTGCATGATTTGTGGCTTGCTAGACAGACTAAATACATGTGGGGTTTGCCTGTTTGTTAGGAATTTATAGGATTCCTATAAATCATGCAGCTGCGTGGACAAACACTAAATCTCACGCACGCCAAAATACTCGGAGATCACCCGATCGTGCTCGGCAAAACCCAAGCAACGAGTATACTCGCTCATCACTAGAGTTAGTTCTAAACTTCTCTTCCTGCATTAACAAGTCCCTTCATTTAATTCTATTCAAAATATTAGGAAATGTATAGAAAAAGTGATTAGTCAAGTAAATGTAGTTCAAGAACACAGTGTGTCAATGCCGTGCAATGTTCTTAAATTTAAATAATTAGAAGAAAGTCTAAAGCATTTGTCTACCCCTATTATTGCCCCCCCACCCATCCTTGTATATCTCCAGTGCTGAGAATCTTTAGACTCCACAAGGAGAAACGTTACCCCTTATATCTCAATCCAGAGCCTCTCACCTAGACAAATCAGTTCTCATACTTTGCTCTTTCGAGTGGCAATACCCTGAAACACACTGTCTGCAAATTGAGATTCTGATTTGGCCTTTATCCAAAGTAATTTTTTCAAACTCGTTGAAAGGTCGACAGTGACTAGAAGAATCGCTGCTTCCGACAGGTGGCGCTATAGAGTTCAAGTCCTCTTCTTTTCTGAAGAGGCAGTTTGCATATTAGAGAATATTTCCATAAATGTGTGAATGATGATAGCCATTTTTTGCATAGCAAACTTTGGTCTTCTAAAATATGCACTTTAAGGTTTTTGGCCCTTTAAAAATGGATTCAGTAGAAAATATAACAATTGGCATTCATGAGTGGTCACCCACCTCCACTTGCCCCCTAAACTCCACATCACATTTGGGCTTGCAGATCTTTGAAAGCTAAATCCATCAACACTTACTATCTTCTATCAAGGCATTCCCGAGAAAATCAGCATGTTAATTAATATGCTAATTAGGCGTTAAGTGCTTTGTCAATGACAGAGCACTTCCCTAGCCTCTGCCTCCTGAGATTGTTTTCCTGTCTACCTCCTTCTTTAGCTTGACTGAATCCTTTATTTTTTGCTTAATAGACACTGTTCCCCTATATTATATCTGAATATTGCCTGCTTTAGTTTGCGGATTAAGCACCTATTGAATGACCGTCACATGATAACAAGTCACTTCCAATGGAGATAAAGGGATAAAAAAGTCCAAAGTGTCAGGCTTGGATCCACAAAGTGCTGTGTATTGCATTGCCAAGGGTGCCATATAAAACTATTTTTAAACCATATCCCTTTTAACATGTATGGTGTGAATAACATGATTCCACCAAAATATCTGTAGTATAATTACCCTGGATATCACAATACTGTCTTGGTTAAACGAGGTTATTTTGTCCAGGGCAAACAATCACATTTAAGCATTTATTTTTTTATAACAAGTTAGAAAATCCTAGTGGAATCATCATAGGCTGCCGCTTGCCTTCATCCTACCATAATCTTCAGTTATACAGGTGTTGCCTATGTGCATTTCAGTTTTATGCCATAAATGTAATCCATTTCTATTCAGGAGTCATAGCAGTTCACTAATTTACCATGGCGCCTTCTGTTCCAGGTTTCACAACTATTGACAATTTGCAGTTGTATGTTGAAAAGCCACAAGTATGGACTTGCTCGGGGTGTAATTGTAATTTATATAATTTCTCCATCAATAACAGCTATCAAAGAAAAGTTATAGATCATCTGTGCTGGAGTAAATCCTTATCAAGTGATCGCCGCCCCACACCTCTTGTCTCTCAGGATTTAGAGCCAACATGTTTGTTAATGCATTACCTAATGGCTCGGATGTGTTCCCAGTATTCCCATTGACTTAACACAGTTTGTCAGGTTCTACCTCAACAATTAGTAATGCAAGATATTCGTTCCATGCATAGATAGTCGGACTGATAGCCATTTTTGCCCTTCTCGGCTGTCATCAATGCGCCAGTCAGACTTGTTTGGCAGTATGTCATGTAGGGATAAACTGCAGGTATTTCTAAATAACGATCTATCTCAGATTTCTAGAGTCTAAAGCCTGGGTCTCACATAGCAATACACCAGCGATCCCGACAACGATATGCACTTGTCAGGATCGCTGGTGTATCGCTACATGATCGCTGCTGAGCTGCCAAACAGGCAGCGATCTGGGACAGCGACACTGCGGGTAACATCGCTTAGTTACCCGCAGTGTACCTTGGATACCAGCGCCCTGATGCAGGGAGCTGGTATCCAAGGTACACAGCGGGTTTCCAAGCGCTGCGCGGTGCCTGGAAACCCGCTGTGTGCCTTGGTTACCAGCTCCCTGCATCGGGGCGCTGGTATCCAAGGTACACAGCGGGTTTCTAGGCACAGCCCCGCGCCTGGAAACCCGCTGTGTACCTTGGTTACCAGCGGATCGCTGGTCTCCCGCCTGTCACACGCAGCGATGCGTGCCTGTCAGCGGGAGACCAGCGATCAAAAAAATGTCCAGACATTTCAGCGACGATCAGCGATACCCGGCAGGGGGGCTGATCGTCGCTGAATGTCACACACGGCGATATCGCTGGTGAGCTCGCTGCTGCGTCACAAAACTAGTGACTCAGCACGATCTCGGTAGCGATATCGCTATGTGAGACGGGGGCTTTAGCTCAAATAATTAAATTGACACCACCAGGGAAAAGCCAGGGGTTGTCATTCATTTGCTTCTTACTTTCAGAATAACCATTTTTTTGTAAGCAGATGTGAATTAATGTGTACTAAGTGCTTTATTACAGCAGCCAATAAAATGTTGGAATTTTTGTCAACTATGGTCTAGCAGTGTTCACAGGATGGAGAAAAGTAGTGTAAGGCTACATTCCCACCATGAGATTTCGGTGAGTTTTTGATGTTGCAGATTTTCTTCATCATTTCTGCACTCGCTAAGTAAAATAGGTCACTTGCATTTTCTCAAAAATATGCAGTGTACAAAAAAACTCATCATGGGAACATATCTTTTTAGGCTATGTCTTAAAAGTCTAATTGTCCAGAAAAAAAAGCCAGATCCCACAACTCAATAGTAAAGAGAGGCAAATCTTAGATACAGTTATGACCCAATTAGAATGTTTTAAGCAGAGAGAAGCTGCAATGATCTGCAGCAAAAATTATTTTGATTATATTTGTTTTCTGATAAATGTAATTCCAAGACGCTTTCTGATTTAACCACTAGATCTGAGACTTTTAGTAAATTCTTAAGTTCTGTGGATTCTTCTAGTTATTGCTTTTCATCTTGAGATTTTACTGGTACTTTCCAAAGGTAACGTATCAGCTACTGTCTCTAAAATGGTGTATATTAGAGATGAGCTGATCGATTCGCTGGACTGCGGTCCATTGTCCAGCCAGATGAGTCCCTTGAGTCTGCCGTCCTGCATCCCTGATGCTGTTTTTTATTAGCCATGGTTGGTCGTCTTGCCATCTCCAACAAATCAATTTCTGTATCGGGGACATTGAAAACGTAAGAAAGTTCTACTGATCTGGACAACTGACCGGAATCCACCGACTCAATCTGCTCGTCTCTAGTAGGTATCTAAATATGACAGCTGTTTTATTGTTACAGCATAGTATTTTTTTTTTCTTTTATTAAATGGATGAGTTGGCAAACCTAAAGGTAACAGTATACTGGTAGCTTAGAAAGCAGGCATAATAATTACTGGTCAGTCACTCATGCAGAGATTGCAAGAGAAGACCCAGAGTAGTTGAGCAGTAATCATAGAGATGCTTTCTAAGCTACAAAAGTGCTGGTTTGATAAATTCTGGCATGTCTATAAAGATAGAATTGGGGCCCTGGAGAATATAAAGAACAATACTGTATGGTATTATCCTCCCAGCGCAAAGGAGAGACTTTATATGAGGCAAAGAATGCTGTATTATTATGTGTCAACTCCATAATTGGGATCGCGCCGATTGCTGGGAATTCAGCAATGGGCTACTGTGTAATATAAGTGGCTAATCCGAGTCTCCCAGAGCAGGAATCACTCTTTACAGTGACCCTTGCAAATAGAAACATCCACAGTAGAAAACTCCTATAGAATTTCAACTCTTATCACAGTAAACATTTATGCCCAAAAAAGACAAAAGTACTGTAGGAGCGATGCCTTTATTGGCTAACCACGAAAATGATGATATAATTATTTCTAAATGGTGATGAGCGAACGTGCTTAGCTAACGTGTTATTCAAGTTTCTTGGGCGTGCTCGGATAATATGTCAGAGTCTCAGCGCTGTTAGGCAGCCGCAACACATTCGGTGATTGCCAAACAGCCGCTAATCAAGCAGCCGCAGGGACTCGGAACTTAATATTCAAGCACACATGCGCATGCTCAGATAATGCGTCATCAAAGCACCTTCACTCATCACTATTTCTAACGAAAAATAAAATTTCTGGTTAGCCAATTAAGATTCCTCCTAGAGTACTTCTGTGTTTTTGGCATAAAGGTATTTACATTGATTTCTCTGGCTAACACGGTACCACAATACTGTAACAGATACATTTATATCAGTATCCTAAAGAAGTAAACTTATAGCGGTCAATTTTAATCCTCTTAAAACTTTTTTATTTTTCCTAAACACTAATGAAATATTCTATTTGTTTTATTTATTTTCTTGCTGTTACTATTTTTATTTTTTAAAGATTTCTATACCTTTGTACATTTTGGATTAAAATGCTGGCACAAATGTTAACATAGGTTTGCCACCGGAATACAAGTGCTCGGACTTTGCAGTTTTTAAGTTGACTTAAATTCATTTAATTGCCGATCAGGAGGATTTTCCTGAGATGTTGGACATGTCGCATGCTCATGTATTCTGAATAGTTGTTGCGGTCCTTGTTTTGTTTTTCGTTGTTAAAGCTTACGACGGCTTTGTCGACGTAGAAGCTTTAACTACACGAGTAGTAAATGTGCTATTTGCGGAACCAGTAGCCATAAGTTAAGGCTTTGTAATGTACTATCAGACTTGTTTTTTTTGTTTGTTTTTTTAAACTTTACTGACAGGGAATAGAAAGAACACATTACTTTTATAGTTCTCTTAAATTCTTTTTGTACAGTTAAGTCTGTATCATCTTCTTCATTTCAATGGGTTGACTATGATATAATATTAGGGAATGCTTTAGAATAAAACTAATAACGTAATACTGTCCCCCCCGCTAAATCCCATTGTTTCACTGTTGTTGCCTTAGTTCTGGACAGTCGCTAGTTACCTCCCTGCAGCTTATCACATGCCGTCTACCCACATGATTGCCTGCAGCAGTCACACAGGTAAACAGCACCTGATCAGCTGCAGGGAAGTAAACAAACTACTTTATTTTACTTCATATCCTGGACAAACCCTTTAGCTTGCAACGGTCAATAGTTATGACTTGCCTCTTCCTCCACCTCAGACACTACATGTTCCTAATATGCCTACACCTTAAATAGCACAATAAGTGTCGGACTGGTTTGGCAAAGGCCCACCAGTAACATTGATTCTTGGGGCCCACTGTTCAGCTACATGCAAAAATAACCTGACACTAGTACAAAAAATTTTTTTGCTTCTATGTAATATTAACTTGGCTAGCTTGTTTAATGAATGTTTAGATTATACCTGTTTTTGCAAATTGTGAATCAAGTGTAATAGCACTACTTGACATTGCTTCACAGGGGCGGCCTACCGGAGGATTCTCCTGTTCTCCTGTGGGCCAGTCTGAGCACAATCATTAGTAACAGAGAAACATGGAGACAGAATGTTAGACCTTGTCTTGGTAAATGTTACAGCTAGAATTTAGGGAAATCTGTAAATAATTGTGTGCTAATAAAGGCCCTTTTACACAAGCCGATGGATGAACTTGGATTTCCACCATGGGTCCATGTATGAATGTCTACTCATCAAACAACAAATCGGCAAACACTTGTCTTTTTTTTTTTGCAGATATTAAAATAATTTGTCGGCATCACCTTGCACTATGTACATAGGAGATGCAGATAGGGAAAATAAAAGCCCGTGTCGAAAATTGGTAAAAACCTTGCATTTCTTCCGATTAAATTTGACTCTACAAACGGGAGATATGGATATTGCTTACGAGTTTTCAAGGCCTTAATTATGACATTACGTACACAGGGGATGTTCTGCTGAAAATAGGACAATTATGGGTCACCTGGACTGATTGCTCGATGTAAATAGAGTTAAATAAGAGAACAACTTACTGTATAATCGATCGTTAGTTTTGAGCAGAAAATCTGCCCATGTAGAAGGACTCTTACATTCCTCACTGCTTTATTCAATATGGCCTTTTTGTTCTAATGGGTGGGATGAAGGCTGAATTTTAACACTGTGGGCCGTAACCACCGTACCCTATGTGACATTAAGGTACTCCAGTCTTGGTCTGCTGCTGAAAAGTTCACAACCTGAAATATTCTCAGTGTTGTACACACTATGGAAGGAGGTTAGTGAGCATCGGGCCCAATGTTTGACAAATGTTTTATTGGATTTACTTAGAGATTAGGGACACAGAATTTATTTTTTCAATACAAGAATGATGTCTTCTGTCTGCTTATGTTTGTGACTGAAAAACAAGCCCCTAAGTAGTATTTTTGGACAAATGGCCTATATTTTGAAGACAAGGTGTCTGTAATATTGTGCAGGAAACACTATAAATGACAATGGTGTTTAAAAACGAAGTCTCATGGCCTCAGGATGTTGATATGGAGATTTTCTGTTCCTCTGTATCTGCTCTGAAACTTGCTATGGATTATAAACGTGTATATTTGTATTTGAGGGTAAGGGGGACAACCTGCAAAAAATGACTCATTCTGCGCCTGTGATGTCAGAGTGCATTGTTAACACCAGCCCTGTGTTCTTGTTTTATTTCACAAGAGTTAAAGTATTAATTCTGAGTTTGACTTTGTCTTCTCAGAAATGTCTGGCCTCACTTTTTTTGGTTTTGTTAATTTTCCTGTTAAACAAACATGGTAAAAAGAGAAACATTATCTATATATATATATAATATACCGTCTATATAAAAATATCTGCTCTTGTGTGTCTTTTTCGATAACAAAGCTTTCTATGAAATCTGAACATTTTTGTAATATAATTGCTAAAACAAAAAAAAAAGCAAATCACCATGTATTTCATTGAAATATTTAATATATTTAAGTATGAATAAAGAATAAAATATTTGTAACAATCATTTCTTACACTTTATTTTGAAATGGTGAAAGATTGGGATATTGAAATGGTGTACAGCAAAAAACGAAACATCACCTCCTAACGGAATAAAGCAAGTGTGAACAGGTGCAAGCAAATTCTTTTCTTTGTGTATTGAAATGGTGTACTCTACAAAATATAATGTAACCGTAGATCACAACCAAAATCAACAGAAGTTCTGTTCTGACAGAAGAGTAATATGAAGAATAAGTTGTCCAGCTAAGTATTTAAAAAAGAAATAAAAAAAGTCCTACTCGCTTCAAAATATAAAGGAAAGAAGTGTAAAAAACTTGTTGCACTTCCTAAATTTTAACAATATGAATCTTCATTTAAGGCAAATACAAAATCCTAGACAAGACAAATAAATACACTTAGAAATGTGCACATTGCACCAGAACTAGTTTCCTAGGCAAAATCTGGCAAGAGGACATACTAATCAAAAAGAGGTTCTAAGATCTCAGCGGACAGTGTGAAGTGCTCTGGTCCACAAGCCATGGAGAACTGACTCTATGAACCAATTCATCCAAATTACCACACATACGTGTCCTGCTTCATCAGTTCTCAGGGGTTTTTTAGTTACTTTTTTTGTCTTGTGATATTCGTTGACGTTTATTGCACCAAATTCATCAAAATGGCCACGCAGTTCATGAATTTGGCGAAGGTCATAAATAGGCTTTTTTCCTTTCACTTATTTCTGAAGTATTTGAGCAAAAAGTTGCAACACTTAAACTAGGAGCAGGAAAACACTCTGGGGGAGAGGAGTAGAGTTGTGCCAAACTTTGCAACTCTTTAAAAAGTCGTAATTGATGAATCAGATGTAATGTGGAGTCACTAAACTCCACCACAAAGTGGAAAAAAATGAAAAACTTAATGAAAGACTTAAAGGCATAAATAAAATACGGTGAATAGTTGGGTGCAAACAAAAAAGGCTCAAATCTAGAAGAAAAAAAAACAGGCACAAAGGCAATGATGAATCGGGACCATAGCATTTTATTGCCGTGTGTTATTGGTTACTTTTATATTCTTTTGATACTGCATCATTTATGTATAATCTGTACCAGTGTTGCACCTTTTTAATTGATTACTGACATTGCTTTAGGGGTAGTGTCTCTTATCATTTCAGATATTCATTATATATATGGCTCTATTGTTTAACATGCAATTCCTACAGGTTGTATCTAAGTGCCAGAATTTACAGGATATCACAGTTTGCACATTTTTAAATGTTTTTGTTTTCTCTAAGCTTTTATTTGTGTTGTAATAAAGATTTATATTCTTTAAGTTTAGGAAGTGCAACCAATCATTTGTACATGTCTTTCCTCTTTTTTGAACTGTATATGTTTTAGGCTAAGTGCACACGATCAGGAATAATTGCGTTTTTTTCGCGGTTTTTCCGCGGTTTTCCGCGGTAAAAACGCGATAAAAACGCAAGCATTAAGCATCCTATACATGTTAATTGATTCCGCATGTTTTGGCCACATGTTGCGTTTTTTTCCGCGAAAAAAACGCTTTGCGGAAAAAATAGCAACATGTTCATTAATTTAGCGTAACCGCGGTGATTCCGCCGCCATAGGAATGCATTGAACCGCTTACTTTCCGCATGTGGCTATGCCCACTATGCGCAATGTAAGCGGTTCATGTGCGGATGGTACCCAGGGTCTGGAGCAGAGGAGACTCTCCTCCAGGCCCTGGGTACCATATCCCTGGTAAAACAATAATTAAAATAAAAAATAATGATATTCTCACCTTCCGGCGGCCCCCGCAGCCTTCCCGCGGCCCCCGCAGCCTTCCCGCCTTCAGCGACGCTCCCGGCAACTTCCGGTCCCAAGAGTCCTTTGCGAGATCACCCAGATGGCATAGCGGTCTCGCGAGATGCCACGTCATCGGTGTGATTTGTTGCAAAGCACTCCTGGGACCGCGAGTTGCCGGGAGCGTCGCTGAGAGGCGGGAAGGCTGCGGGGGCCGCCGGAAGGTGAGAATATCATTATTTATTATGTTTTTTATTATTTTTACATTAGATCTTTTTACTATTGATGCGACATAGGCGGCATCAATAGTAAAAAGTTGGTCACACTTGTCAAACACTATGTTTGACTCGTGTGACCAACCTGTCAATCAGTTTTCCAAGCGATGCTACAGATCGCTAGGAAAACGCTAGCATTCTGCAAGCTAATTACGCTTGCAAAACGCTATTATTCTGGCGGGAATCAGCATAAAAAAAGTGCGTATTTCCTGCGGGAGAAGTGCGGGATTGCCGCGGAAATTTCCGCGGCAATTCCGCAACGTGTGAACTTAGCCTTACACATAGTTTGTCAATATAATATACTAGTGGTGCCTGCTATATGGCAATTGTTTTGAGAAGTCATACCCTACTAATCAGGGCTGGACTGGCCATCTTGCAATTTTGGCAATTGCCAGATGGGCTGTTACCTGCACTGGGCTGCTCTGTAACTTGGTGTCTTCTGGTAACTTCCGCTGCACCCCTTCTCCCACGAGTCCCACATGACCTCCTTTTCTTCACATTCATATTATGCACATTAAGGGTGTAAGAGGAGATGACGCCTTAGCAAGTCGGCATGATCATTACCTACGGACAGCCAGCTTCGCAGGAGCAGGCTGAGGTACGTAGCTTCCACACGCTGAAGAGCAGCAGCACATTCGTGCATGAACCCTCCCCCATTCCAGCTGGTGAGAAGGACTTTTTTCCGGTGTATGGGAGGATGTATTAGGTGAAACACTTGTCTTCCAGCAGCTCCTGCCTCTGGTCTGCTCCCATCTTCCTACATGTGAACTTCGGTGTGCGAGCCATGGTGCACGATGTCAGTGCCATGTTCCCCCTGTCGAGCAGGCCAACATCAGCTGCCAGCCTCTGATTGGCTAACGGCGTTTATGACTGCTTAAGGAGATATCTGGTTTCCTGCGTTGCAATACATTTCAGCTGGATGTGCGCAGTTTTTGCGGAACCCCTCAAACTCTAGATTCTGGTGCAGCTGCTCCGGCGATGTGTGCGCCCCTGCCATTACTGATCCCTGTGGCACCCTACTGTTACTGTGACCAAATCTGAGTCAGTTATTAACCCAGTTACACATGTTTTCCCGTGGTCCCTTTGCTCTTATTTTATTTACCAACCTTTTGTGTGGCATCGTATCAAATGCCTTTGAAAAGTCCAGATAGACCGCAACCACTGTGTTTAATAAACATATATTGAGATTGGGAAATTAGGATATTCTTACTGAGATATTCCAGAATAGCATCTCTTAGAAAACCCTCAAAGATGTTGCCCACAGTACAGGTTAAACTTACCAGTCTATAAATTCCAGGCTTAGATATCTCCGTCTTGAATATTATTACCACATTTGTTATGTGGCTGTAATGCTGGTGGGTGAATGTAACGCTGGTGGATGTGGACTCACTGCGCCACGGGCCAGGGTTACTCTAGAGGGGTGTGAATAGGTGTCTGAGTCTTCACTAGAGCCTCTGGTGGCGAGAATAGGCTGGGCTGCCGGTAGACACCAAGTACCACTCCCAAGATTGCAGCAGCAGATCGGAGTGTCAGAAGTGCAGGTACAAGGTTCAGGAGGGCGAAGACGAGGTCAGGGCAGGCAGCACAGGTTCCGGATACATAGCCTGGGTCAGGAGCGGAGAGGTCAGACAGGATGGGTACATGATAGAAAACCTGAGTCTATGCTAGTTTATAAAAGTAATACATTTTATTCAGCATCTTAAAAAACATTGAAAGTCACAAATATGCAAAAAACACTTATTTAGAATTTGGATGAGCTGAGAAAAGTATAGAGAATCTAAATATCAGTAAGTGACTTTTTTACCCTTCCACATTCATACATGTGGGGTATAGAGAAAATACCACAACATGTAATGCACTCCACTTAACAAAAAAGGACCCAATAGGGATATGTATAAAAGTGTGCACTTGTAAATTGTTTCCCAATTATTGGCTGCTAAAATAAGACACAACAAACCAGTATACTTGTTACACTGATCCTATGCAGTAGTCAGGGCAAGCCAAAAGCTAGGGATCCATCAAGTTATTAAGGGCCAGAGGTGGCAGTGAGACAAAAAACAAGAGGCATATCAATAATTACCCGTCATGTCTGGGAAGTGGAAGCAGGAGACCCGGTCCTGACGGTACAGATTTCCTTCCTCAGGGGGGCATAGCTTAGATCCCGTGTCCCCATATATATATCCGGTTCAACTAGTCATGTGGCCAATTATGAGCCATTTAGATTGGCGCTATGATGCGTGTGCATCACCCAGAGGCCACCTCACCCCAACGCGCCACCCCGTCCGACAAGTTGAGTCAATTGGGACGGCTGGTGCCTAGCCGTCACCATGCAACGCAGCGAAGTCGGAAATAACGGGAACACGTGAGGGAGCCAACACTATCATTTTTTAATTTCTTACTGTTTATGTAATTGAAGAATGATTTTGGATTATTTTTACTTTCCTATGCAATGAGTCTAAGACTTTGTTGCCTTGATTTTCTCTCTACATAATTTGTTTCTTCTAAAAAATTTTAATGCATCATCCCTATCCACTTGCTTTAATTCCCTAAACATTTTCTTTTTGTCATTTATTTTATCCTTAGTGGTTTCCTCTTATTATAAGGGAAGGTAGGAGGGGTTTCGGTTCAAATTATGGTGGGAGTTAGTAAAAGAGGGTGTGAATGGGGCCATTTGATTGGTTAAAGGGACTAGGTATATAAGGGGGGATTGGAAGGGGCAGGGACAGTCTGTTAGTACATCTGAGTCAGGGACACAGTACCGTGATGGAGGCTCTATTCCAGGACTTTAACAAGCTGGCACTGACAAAGAACACAGCATGGCTACAGGAGCAGTTGCGGCTGTTGAGTGGCAGCAGCGACTGGTCAGCTGTGGACCCGGGCATTCCAGTTCTCTGCCTCCTTGGGAGGACGGAGCGTATGCACTGGCCCTGGGAATGGAGGAAAGACCGGAGAGAGCGACTGCTGCACTGTGCAGGGCCAACAGAAGAACAAGAAGCAGAGGAGCTGTAGGTAGGTCCTAGGGACGACGGATCGAAAGGGGAGGATGAAGGCATTCGGAGAATCGCTGGCTGCAAGTGTGCAGCTGAAGTGCCTTCCACCACCGCAGGGACTATGGACATTCGCAACACTGATGCAACAAGGGCCGAAACAGATTGTGGAGTCACCCACGATTATTTCTCATGTTCAAATGGATGCTTTAGCTAAAGGACTTAATATTGTCCCTAGCAGGAAATTCAATCTTTTTCAAACAATCAAGGATGTAAACAAATTTACAAGATTACTGACTGTCAAGAGACATTTTTTTGTGGAGGATCAACAACAAAATCAGCCTAAAAAAAAGCCACAAGATTCATCTACTACTCCTATGCCTTTGTTATTTCAGGAGCAAGTTGCTCTCATTACTTTGTCCTCTCTTCAGGATTCAAGATTTGACTCTTGTTCCATTGAAGATGACATCAGAATTTCTACTCACAATTCTTATTACCCTTTGCAATCAAGGGTCCCGGCTCTAGATACTTTCCAGTCATTAGTGGAAAGAGATTTGAAATTATTGAATGCTGAGACTTCACAATATGTTTCACAATAATTTATCAGATAATCAATTTAATGCTATCAGAGAGTTACAAAATAATTCTAATTTAGTGATACGCCAGGCAGACAAGGGGGGTTGTACAGTAGTATTGGATGTTGGACTTTACAAATATATGGCAAAATGTATATTGGATGATGTTAAAACTTAGAGTACTCAGGAGTGAGCCATCTTCCTCTTTTAAATGTGAATTATCTAGCATTATTCAAAGAGGAATTCAATTGGGTATTTTCAACACCAAAGTTTCTAAATGGTTATTACTTGAATGTTCAATTATTCCAATTTTTCATGGTTTGCCTAAAACCCACAAAAATGTGTTTCCACCTCCCCTCAGGCCAATAATCTCCAGTATTGGGTCTCTGAACGAGAATCTGAGCTCGTGGGTGGATGAGCATTTAAACCCACTAGTCCCAAAAATTCCAGGTTATTTTAAAGATTCATCTTCTGTCTTGTCAAATTTTGAAAACTTTTACTGGAAAGATGATCGATTTTTAACATGTGATGTACCCGTATTTTCCGGCGTATAAGAGGACTGGGCGTATAAGACGACCCCCCAACTTTTACAGTCAAAATATGAAATCGTCATAAAAGTGGGGGGGATCTTCTTATACGCCAGGTGTCATCTTATACGCCGGGTCCGGAACATATGGTGGGGGAGTGGGCGTTTCAGAGGCAAGGCGTTTACCTCATCATATCAGCAAGGGTCTAGGCGCTGGGGGGGCGACGTCGGCGGCTCCTCTTTGTGCAGCCTGGGGGGGCTCTTCTGGGGGACGGCGGCGGCTCTTTGTGTAGCCCCCCCAGGCTCTGCTGGGGGACGGCTTCGGTGGTTCTTTCTGCAGAGTCGGGGCTCTGCAGGCATTTCCTCAATCCCCGGAGGCCCCGGCAGCTCCATTAGTGCGATGCGGTGGCCTCCGGGAAAATGGCTGCTGAGGGCGGTGCATGCTCAGTTTCAGATCTCATCTCCCGAGATCTTGAGACGAGATCTGAAGCTGAGCATGCAGCGGCCATTTTCCCGGAGGCAACCGCATCGCAGCAATGGAGCTGCCGGGCCTCCGGGGATTGAGGAAATGCCTGCAGAGCCCGACTCTGCTGAAAGAACCACCGCCGCCGTCCCCCAGCACAGAGCCCCCCCAAGGCTGCACAAAGAGGAGCCGCCGACGCCGCCCCCCCAGCGCCTAGACCCTCGCTGATATGATCAGGTAAACACCTTGCCTCTGAGTCGCCCACTCCCCCACCATATGTTCCGTACCCGGCGTATAAGACGACCCCCGACTTTGAAGACGATTTTCAGGGGTTAAAAAGTAGTCTTATACGCCGGAAAATACGGTAGTTAATTTATATTCTGCAATTCCTCACGATTTAGCTATTCAGGCCATTTTGAATCATTTATACCAGTACAGCAATTATTCTCAGTCATTGAAATTACTTATCTTAAAATCTCTCACATACAGTATTTACTCAAACACAATTTTTTAATGTTTGATTCTGGTTTTTATTTGCAAATTCTGGGCGCCCCTATGGGGTCAAAATTCTCCCCCAGTTTAGCTATTCTTTATATGGCATGGTGGGAGGAACAATATTTATTTTCTGATAGCAATATGTTCCTTGATTAAATATTTTTTTTGGTAGATTTGTAGATGACCTGCTGTTCGTCTGGCGAGGCACTTCATCAAATTTATCATTGTTTCATTCTTATTTAAATTCCAATAATCTAAACCTCAAATTTACCATCGGTGATTTAAATGCACAAATTCCTTTTTTAGACATTATTTTAATGGGTGATTCTATCAAAAATTGTGTCCATACCACCTTGTTGAGAAAAGAAAATAGTGGCAATTCACTTTTGTTGTCATCGTCTTCTCACCCTGTTCACACTATTAAAGCCATTCCGTATGGGGAATTCAATAATGCAAAACGTATATGTTCCAATCAGAAACTGTTCGAACCTTCAGGAAAGTCAAATAATTAAAAAACGCTTACAAGCTAGAGGTTATAACAACTTTAATATCAACTGTGCGTTTAAAAAATCTGCAAATCACAAACAAAATATCCTCTTCTATGGATTCAGATTCTATTTTAACCTTTTCAACACCATTCAGTCCTCAATATAACAAAATAGTCTCTATCATTAAGAAATACCTATCGTCAATCAAGATGAAAAATTATGTCAGATCTGTAGTGCAGGTTGCAGATATGTTGCTAAAAAGGTTTTAGTTTGGGTAATGCTTTATCTCCTAGCATGATTAAGCAAACACCGGGATCTAAAACCTGGCTTTCTGTTTCTGGTTTTTATAAATGCTCAAGCACTAGGTGCACCGCTTGCGTTTATGCTGCAGACAGAACTAAATCTATTCAATCTTCAAATGGTCATGCATACGATATCACTTCATTCATGAATAGCAACACACAGTATGTTTATTGTATTTGCTGTTTAGCATGTGATATCAAATATATTGGGTGCACAACACCCAAGGTAAAAAAAAATCGCATTGCAGAGCATTTAAATAACATACAAAATAAAAATGCAGCCTATTCAGGTGCTGCTAAACACTTTGTCAAAGTTCACAATGAAGATACATCACAATTTATTTTTTTTTGCTTTTGAAAAAAAAAATTCTCCAATAAGAGGTGAAAATAAACAGAAACTCCAGACTTCACGGGAAGCTTTCTGGATCCTTAAGCTAGATACCAGATATCCCAGTGAAAATGATTTATATTATGTTCATTTTATTTTTTTCTGTTTCTGCTCTCTATAAATGCTCAGGCATCAGGTGCAATGCTTACGTTTATGCTGCAGACAGAACCAAACCTATTCAATCTTCAAATGGTCATGCATACGATATCACTTTATTCATGAATTGCAAAAAAAAAACATTTTCTCCCTTAAGAGGTGGAAATAAACTCCTGACTACATGGGAAACTTTCTGGATCCTTAAGTTATATACAAAATACCCTAGTGGGATGAATCTGAAAAATTATTGATTTTATGTTTAAATAATTTTTTTTCTTCCGTTTTCCCTTTTTCTTTTTTGACACTATGAATTTCTCCAATGATTCATTTTACTTTTCAGCTGGTACATAATGTTGTACTTATCCAACATGTGTGATTGGTCCATTTTTCTTATATATTCCATGTCACATGTTCTGTTTTATATCCTATGATTAAGGGCGCTTTTCATGTGCCAGAAAAGCGTCAGGTGTTTCTTATATTTTTAATTTAGTTTGACATACAGAAATAAAGTTTTTTTTTCTTTTATTCCTGGTTTGGAGTGCTTTCACTTCCTCCTTCCTTTCCAATTATTTGTGGGGGGGTTCCAAAGGTTAGGCACATCAGGGGCTCTCCAAACGCGACATGGCATCCAATGTCGATTCCAGCCAATTCTGCTTTCAAATAGTCAAACAATGCTCCTTCCTTCCAAACCCTGCCATGCGCCCAAACAGTAGTTTTCCCCCACATACAGGATATCAGCGAGCTTAGGAGACATTGCACAACAGATTTCAGGATCCATTTTCTCCTGGTACAATTGTAAAAATAAAGAAATTTGGGTTTAAAATGAAATTTTTGTGAAAGAAGTTAAATCTTCATTTTTTTCTTTCACATTGCTTCAGTTCCTGTGAAGCACTTGGAGGGTTAATAAACATCTTGAATTTGGTTTGGAGCACCTTGATAAGTGCAGTTTTAGAATGGTGTCACTTTTGGGTATTTTCTGTCATATAGGCCCCTCCAAATAATTTCAAATGTGAGGTGGTCCCTAAAAAAATGGTTTTGTAAATTTTGTTTGAAAAATGAGAAATCGCTGGTCAGCTGTTAATGCTTCTAACTTCCTAACAAAAAAGTATTTTTCTAAAATTGTGATGCTATAAAGCAGATATGTGGGAAATGTTATTAACTATTTTATGTGATATAACTCTGCTTTAAGGGCATAAAAATTAAAAGATTGAAAATTTCAAAATTCTCCCCCCAATTTTTTTTTTCCACAAATAAATGCAAGTTGTATCTTACAAATTTTACCACTATCATGAAGTACAATATGTCATGAAAATACATTCTCAGAATCATTGGGATCCGTTGAAGTGTTCCAGAGTTATTACCACATAAAAGAATACTGGTCAGAATTGAAAAATTTGGCCTGGTCATGAAGGTGAAAATAGGCTTGGGGGGAATAGGTAAGGCTGGGAGGTGGTCTAAAAATTGCTAAAAACAATGGATGCAGCGCTGAAATGGCATGGGAACAGCATGGGGAAGACCCCTGGAAGCATCTCTAAATCCCAGGTCGCTGCTGGTAACGATGTTGTTAAAGTATTGCGCCACTTTTATGGACTGACAATAAAGCATACAAAACCACAGTAAAAATGGATTAATCTGGAAAAATTTTAAAAAACATTCTTTCCAGGACAATTATTTGTATATAATGCAAAAGAAAGGAGAAAAAAATGCTCCTCCACACCTTGGGCTATGTTCACATGCGGTGGTTTTGTTTTTTTCAGCACATTTGCATTGCTTTCAATGTTGGAAAAAAAAACATTCAACAGGAAAAGTAATTTTATTTTAATATTGTGTCTGGCCATGTGGTGTGAGACCTGATCAGACACATCCTGCTTAATTTATGAAGGAGGGACTCTGTCACAACTTCTTTTTTTTCAGGGCCATCAGGCCATAAGGTGCCCTTTACTATTGCCAGAGTACATTGTTACTGCCATATAATTTATCCATCTAAGGTGGGCAAATTTTCTTTTATTTGCAATTTATAGAGGGCCAGCAGGCAACCCCCACTATTTTTAAAGGGCCAGCAGGCGTCTTGTAGACAGATGAGACCAAGATAATTTTAAGAACATTCTACTGTTTACTGTAAGTGGCATGAGACACACAAATAAAAGAATACAGTAGTTACAGTCAAGTATGGTGGAAATTCAAAGATCTTTTGGGGTTGTTTTGCTGCTTCTGGCCCTGGTGCCTTGACTGTGTGCAAGACATCATGAAATGTCAGAAAGCTGGGTTTGCATCCTAGGTCATGGGTCTTCTAGCAGGACAATGACCCCAAACATACTTCAAAATCCATCTAGAAATAGATGAAAACAAAGTACTCGAGAGTTCAGAAGTAGTAATTCCACCTCCAGTAGCAAATTAAGCAGCCACGGTCACACGAAGGCGACGGTGGGAACGTGTCACGAGGTGGACGATGATGAGACACAATTGCCAGGAAATCAGGAGGAGGACCAGGGTGCGGAAGTGGAAGACGAGGTGGTGGATGATATAGTAACTGACCCAACCTGGCAGGAGGACATGCAGAGCGAGGACAGCAGCACACAGGGGGAGAGAGGCATAGCACCCCAACAGGCAGGAAGAAGCAGTGTGGTGGCCACAGACAGAAGGCAGGCAATCATTCCTCGTAACACCAACACACGGAAGTTGGCAGTGCAACTGTTAGGTCTTCCCAAGTCTGTTTGTTTTTTAAAGACTCTGCCGATAACCCCAAACAGGCCATTTGCACCACCTGCCATGACCGCATCAGCAAAACTACCAGCCTGACCACCACCAGCATGATCAGGCACATGGCAGCAAAGCAGCCGACTGTGGGCCGAACCCCAGGCTCCAGAAACAGTGTCTTCAGGAGACACCACTGCTTCTTCCACTGTTGTGTGTGCAAGCCTATCCCCTGTCCATGGTACATGCGAAGATGCCTCCGGCCCTGCACCTGTCGTTGCCCATACTCAACTAGCACAATCATCAGGCATGTCCTTGTCCCAGCTCAACTTTCAGTTGTCCATATCCCAGTCATTCGAACGCAAGCGAAAATACGCAGCCAACGTCCCACAGACCACAGTACTAAATTCACACATTTCTCGTCTGCTTGCGCTCGAAATGTTGCCTTATAGGCTCGTGGAGACGGAAGCTTTCTACAACCTGATGGCGGCGGCTGTCCCAAGGTACTCAGTACCCAGCCGCCACTATTTCTCCTGGTGTGCTGTCCTGCATTACACAATCACGTGTCCCACTTAATTACCCATGCACTCAACAATGCGCAGGAGCTGCAACGGTATGGAAAGAAGAGGCCGGCTTCGCTACAAGATGGGAGGTGCCGAACCGGACCGCGACGCCCATCGGACCAGACGGCAGAACGCCCCTGGGTGAGTATAATATAACTCGTTTTCTTCACTTTCAAGTGACATCGAGGGCTTATCTACAGCATTACAGAATGCTGTAGATAAGCCCCTTATGGCGGTGGCCCCATCTCATAGGGCAAAAATGGGGTGACAGATTCCCTTTAAAAATATTTTTTGTTACAAGACAGAAGTGCAAAAACAACGCGTTTCGAATGTGTGCAACCGTTCTTTGTCAAAGCTTGATTACAATGAGTACAACATCTACTTGTCTACAAGCTTTGACAAATAACGGTTGCACATGTTCGAAGCGCGTTATTTTTGCACTTCTGTCTAATAACAAAAAATATTTTTAACTGCATCATGGAATAAAATGTAAATACATTTTTACCAGGAGCTGGAAATACATTTTTTCTACATTTCTTCAATTACCACATGAAAATTTGGATCATGATTTCCCTGCAAACTGGACTATTTAAATTGTTGAGCTGGCATACATTTTTCTGTGTTTTAACCATTTAAGTAAACCCCTTTAAACAGAAATGGGAGTACACTTGAAGTGTTCAGTTGTCCAGAAAAATTGCTTGCCATGGCTAGGTTATGTTACAGGGCACATTTTACTCCTTGAGGAAGCGTTGCAAAACGCACATTGGAGGGTGAGGTGAAGGCTGCTCAGGAGCTCCTGAGCACTGAGACCTCTGGTCAGTATTTAGCACTGCGATGCACATTGTTATTGATATTTCTGTGAGTTCCATTTTAACTTCTGCTTTCATGGATCTTGAGAGTTAAGGTACTGCCACACTAAACAATCCCGCTAGCGATCACGATAACGACGCATACTAATGCGATCGCTAGCGGGATTGTTTCTATATCGCTAAAGGTACTGCCACACTAAACAATCCCGCTAGCGATCACGATAACGACGCATACTAATGCGATCGCTAGCGGGATTGTTTCTATATCGCTAAGTGCGGCCACATTTAGCGATATAGTTAACGGCGCTATCGCCGTTAGCGATCTTCTTAACGACTTTAGCGGTACAAAAGTACCACTAAATCGCTAAGAAAAGGTGCCACACTAGCGATATATACTTACCCAGCGGGAGCGCCGACGAGAAAATAGGGTCCGGAACGATTCCAGCGACGAGCGAGATCACAGCAGGAAGCTCGTCGCTGGCAGCTGCCGCACTGAACAACATCGCTAACGGGATCGCTAAATAGTGACGTTTTTTAGCGATCCCGTTAGCGATATTGTTCAGTGTGGCATACCCTTAAGTGCGGCCACATTTAGCGATATAGTTAACGACGCTATCGCCGTTAGCGATCTTCTTAACGACTTTAGCGGTACAAAAGTACCGCTAAATCGCTAAGAAAAGGTGCCACACTAGCGATATATACTTACCCAGCGGGAGCGCCGACGAGAAAATAGGGTCCGGAACGATTCCAGCGACGAGCGAGATCACAGCAGGAAGCTCGTCGCTGGCAGCTGCCGCACTGAACAACATCGCTACGGGATCGCTAAATAGTGACGTTTTTTAGCGATCCCGTTAGCGATATTGTTCAGTGTGGCATACCCTTAAGTGCGGCCACATTTAGCGATATAGTTAACGACGCTATCGCCGTTAGCAATCTTCTTAACGACTTTAGCGGTACAAAAGTACCGCTAAATCGCTAAGAAAAGGTGCCACACTAGCGATATATACTTACCCAGCGGGAGCGCCGACGAGAAAATAGGGTCCGGAACGATTCCAGCGACGAGCGAGATCACAGCAGGAAGCTCGTCGCTGGCAGCTGCCGCACTGAACAACATCGCTAACGGGATCGCTAAATAGTGACGTTTTTTAGCGATCCCGTTAGCGATATTGTTCAGTGTGGCATACCCTTAAGTGCGGCCACATTTAGCGATATAGTTAACGACGCTATCGCCGTTAGCGATCTTCTTAACGACTTTAGCGGTACAAAAGTACCGCTAAATCGCTAAGAAAAGGTGCCACACTAGCGATATATACTTACCCAGCGGGAGCGCCGACGAGAAAATAGGGTCCGGAACGATTCCAGCGACGAGCGAGATCACAGCAGGAAGCTCGTCGCTGGCAGCTGCCGCACTGAACAACATCGCTAACGGGATCGCTAAATAGTGACGTTTTTTAGCGATCCCGTTAGCGATATTGTTCAGTGTGGCATACCCTTTAATTACATATTTATTCCACTTTTACATAGTATTATTTGCACTTTAGATTACTGATTACTGTGCTGCTTCATCATCTGTATGTATGGTACTTTTATTATCATAACTTCTATGTCCATTACCCTTTGTCGTACCATACTTGCTGTGTCTCTCCACTGCTCATGGTTTTATAAGTCTTTTGTCTTGTTGTTTTAATCTTTGGTTGTGTCCAGCCATATTAATTAATAAAAATTACATTTTTTTACACAACATCATTTTTGTGTGATTCCATTTGATTTTCTAGATGTCCATCTTTTGTTTGTGAACCACAGTTTTTTTTGCCCCCTCTGTCTTTTATAGTCTTTATGTGATGTACGTTGTGATGCTTGAAAATCAGATAGCAGAGTATAGTGTTTTTTGGGGGGAAAAGTACCAAGATGTTTGTAGCCAGAGTAGATTAAAGGGAATCTGTCAGTAGGAGTAACCCTCCTATGCCGTCTACATGGGCATATACAGTACAGACCAAAAGTTTGGACACACCTTCTCATTCAAAGATTTTTCTGTATTTTCATGACTATGAAAATTGTAGAATCACACTGAAGGCATCAAAACTATGAATTAACACATGTGGAATTATACATTACACTTTACAAAAAAGTGTGAAACAACTGAAAATATGTCTTATATTCTAGGTTCAGTGACTAGAATCCTTCAGCATGGCACCGCGTCGCAGCTGCGGGGGGCTTTCCGGCTCGGATGAAATGCCGGCGGAGCCCCCCACGCAGCACAGAGCCCCGCTGCTGCCCCGAACCACCACCCGCACCACAGTAAAGCTGCATTGGGACCACCACCGGATTTGTGAGTATATTGCCACCCCACAGTGCCCAACCACCCCGCAGAACACAGCCACCCCACAGTGCCCAACCACTCCACAGAACACAGCCACCCCACAGAGCACAACCACCCCACAGAACAGAGCCACCCCACAGAACACAGCCACCCCACAGTGCACTACCACCGCACCAGCCTGGACCACCGAACGACCCCAGTGACCACTCCTCTACCTGTGCTGATCCCTTTGCTGGTAAGCTGAATTCGGACTGTAAGACGGACCCCCATTTGACACATTATTTTTTTTTTTCCCCCGATTTTCCTTCTGAAAATTTGGGGTGCGTCTTATGGTCCGGTGCGTCTTATAGTCCGAAAAATACGGTACTCTTTTCATTTGCCCAATTGTCCCCTTATATTTATTGTTCTCTCTATTATACTTTTTCCAGGCATTCATATTTGTTTTGGTGTCTGCCCGGGTTGGCCCGCCCAGGCAGACAGCCTCTGCATTCTCGTCTTGGTCATGTCTTGCTTCAGTATAGCTCCCGGGAGCCATGCATGCGCAAATCCTCATTTTTTTACTGCATGTTCTCACGCATGCGCATCTTCCCCTTCAGCAGGGGACTTTACTGCCGGGCACCCATATTCTCATGAGCCCGCTCACGTGATCTCCTACTGCTTCCGGTCAGCACGCAGCCAGCGCGTGTGACACCGGTGAGTCCGTTCTGCATCGATTGTCTTGGTACTTATACTGGACACCACCGGTCAAGCTACACTTCCCCTGATGAAGCTGCGCTAGACGCAGCGATACGCGTGGGGTCGATTTCCAGGCCTTCGGGTGGCTCATCCTTCATCTTGGCCCCTACCTCTCCACATCTCCTCTGATTTCACTGGCATCTTTGTGCTCTCCTCCGGTGCCTTTTACTACTTATGTGCAGGTATACTTGTGGAGAGGTTCCTCAGCTCGTACTTAAGTGCACGGCTTGATGGTAGCCCATTGATTCTTACCCTGATCTTGATTGTGGATTTCTCCACGTACACACAGTTGGGTGAGATCATGGTCAGCTAGAACTATGCATGTATCCCTCTATCATTATTTTGGTAGCGCAATTGGATCTTTATTCAATTCCATTTTTTTGCCAGGGTTTGGAATTATACTGTTTTGATTGTTATTTTTCTCTTATCTTTGGGGGTGTGCACAAGTGATTTCATTCATGATCACTGATCTGCATGTATTGTTCATTACCCTTTTTTTATTATTTTGACTATAGGTTGGTATTATAATGTGGCTGTATTATTTCACACACATGATCAGTTTGTAAGGCTCTGGGGTGTGCTGGCTTGGAATACCTTTGTTGTATCATTTTAATTGTTTTTAAATACTTCTATGCTTGTTTCAATTGTGTCCAATAAAATTGTTATTTCTGATTTGGCTTTTATCCTAAGTCATATTACAAGACTCGTTAAAGGGTTGATTGTGACTTGTAGGATCGCTACTTCCAATAGGTGTCGCTATAGAGTACAAGTCCTCTTTGTTTGAAGAGGCAATTTGCATATTATTATTTTTATATATACACTGTGAGTGTGCACATGTATACAGGTAGCTTTTCTCTTTTCTCCCTGGTTGACTCAATCACAAGTCACACACTTATTTCCGTTCGCACTTGGGCTCCAGTCACATGCAGCTCGTTCACATTCGCTAAGAAAGAAGATATAAAGAGTTGTTTTATTTTCACCTTTAGCAGAAATCCACAACCTACAGCTCAATGCACTTCCAAAGTCAGTGTCTGTTACATGTATACTAATGATGAAAAAAATACTTTCTGTATATGCAGCAAATGTTTACTATCGGAATTCACTAAGATTTTGCATCCATTTAGATCAGATGGCACTGTAGGCATATGATTATGGAAGTATTGGGTATCATAGTCGACCATAAATCATCGGGGTGCTTAGAACAAGCGGAATTCTTTATTAGTTACTGCCATTTGATCCACAAACCTGCAAAAAGATAAAACAAGATGAGTTCACACATTTGTCCTATACTTTAGTGTAAGAGCTTTCCATGAAGCCATCAATGATGGGGTTAGAGGCAGAGTACACTGTATACTGTCTCCAAGCCCTGTGCTCTGATGTCTACAGACCACCAATTCATACATTGAGACCTGTAATCAAGAAGAGTACAAAAGAGCACAATACAGTAACGAAAACCTTTCATCATGTTCATCACACATGCACTTGTATACAATTCCTACACGGGTCACATGTACAGGTGCATCTCACAAAATTAGAATATCATCAAAAAGTTAATTTATTTCAATTTTTCATTATAAAAAGTGAAACTCTTATATTATATAGAGTCATTACAAACAGAGTGATCTATTTCAAGTATTTCTTTCTGTTAATGTTAATGATTATGGCTTACACCCAATGAAAACCCAAAAGTCATTATCTCAGTAAATTAGAATACTTTATAACACCAACTTGAAAAAATTATTTTAAAATCCGAAATGTTGTCCTACTGAAATGTATGTTCAGTAAATACACTCAATACTTGGTCGGGGCTTCTTTTGCAGCAATTACTGCATCAATGTGGCGTGGCATGGAGGCGATCAGCCTGTGGCACTGCTGAGGTGTTATGGAAGCCCAGGTTGCTTTGATAGCAGCCTTCAGCTCGTCTCCATTGTTGGGTCTGGTGTCTCTCATCTTCCTCTTGACAATACCCCATAGATTGTCTATGGGGTTAAGGTCAGGCGAGTTTGCTGGCCAATCAAGCACAGTGATACTGTTGTTTTTATACCAGGAATTGGTACTTTTGGCAGTGTGGACAGGTGCCAAGTCCTGCTGGAGAATGAAATTTCCATCTCCAAAAAGCTTTCAGCAGAGGGAAGCTTGAAGTGCTCTAAAATTTCCTGGTAGACGGCTGCGCTGACTTTGGTCTTGATAAAACACAGTGGACCTACACCAGCAGATGACATGGCTCCCCAAACTATCACTGATAGTGGAAACTTCACACTAGACCTCAAACAGCTTGGATTGTCTGTCTCTTCACTCTTCCTCCAGACTCTGGGACCTTGATTTCCAAGGTCTAGTGTGAAGTATCCACAATCAATGATGGTTTGGGGAGCCATGTCATCTGCTGGTGTAGGTCCACTGTGTTTTATCAAGACCAAAGTTAGCGATGCCGTCTACTAGGAAATCCACAAGTGAATCTGCAACGTGTGCACTCACCCTAACAGGGAGAGGGGCAGCGCACTGATCTGCTAACCACCACAAGAGATAACCAGAGGTGGGAGAAAATCACTAGACCACCCAACAAATATGCTGCTTTTTCTACGCTCAGCAGAGGCTTTCACAATAAAATGCACTCAGGACGTTGTGTATTCTGGTCATTAGATTAGAGCCGAGGTTTATTGGTGGAAACCATTCCATTTGAGTGATATTCACTGGTCCCCGCACATGGCAATAACCCACAGAGTTGTTCTATAATTCATGAATATAGTTCACTGGCAATGAATTATTCAGCGTTCTGGGCGTCAGATCAGTGGCAGAGCTGAAACAGAGTGGACAGCCCTTAATGAATACATATTCTGTAAGGGTGTAGGCAGGCAATGTTAACAAGTACATGGCCAGCATGAACGGGGATAATTGCATTGAAGCTGCTTATTAGCAAGACATAGCAAAAATCCACTGTAACAAATGAAGGTTTACACATACAATGCTGGCTTACTCCATATTCATTATCAACACCTGCTTTTCTTCATATATTTTTACAGTGTAAATCCTACATATGCAATAATTGAGACGTTAATTTATAATATAATGTTGTAGAGCTTTTGCTGATTTACGAAAACTTGTTTTCTGAGATGGGAAAACCTGAAGGTGACATTATTATATCAAGGACATAGTGCATAGTGTCCAGACATATAAAAGTAGGGTACAGACTTGAGACTGGGTCAGTAAACCCGCAGCCGGTCCGGATATTATGGTCCTACTCAGATCATGGTTCGTGGCCATCTGAATTTGGCCTAAAACTGAATAGGTCCTAAAGTTTGTCAATCTAGAAAGCTAGTTCAAGAACAATGGCCGCAGAAGTAAAAATGTTCTCGAAGAGATCCAAAATGTGGATACCAATTTTTAATTAAATGTAAAAGGATTTGTAAGGTCAAATATTTAAGAATGTCTCAAAAAAAAAAAAACATTGAGCCATCCAATTATGTGATTAGTGTCTGGTAGAAAACTGCTGTATGTATATATGATAGGTAAGTGGTCATATTTGTCCAGGTCCTAACAATATTCATACAGAACTTATCGCAAACGCTGCACACAAAGGTCACGTGAAGGCCCACGTCACTGCCATCTTGGTCCTCCTGTGAAGCTCCATCAGAGGCTGAGCAGCATAGGAGCACCTCGATTTCACTATATACTGCGATACAACAGTATTGCAGTATATAATACAAGCAATCAAATGACTGGAGGTTCTATTTCCCCAAGGGAACTAAAATAGGAACAAAAAATAAATTTTAATAAATATTTTTAAAAATGTATTAAAGTTTAAATCGACTCCTTTCTACCCTTCAAAAAATATACACATACAGTACAGACCAAATGTTTGGACACACCTTAAAGATTTTTCTGTATTTTCATTACTATGAAAATTGTACATTCACACTGAAGGCATCAAAACTATGAATTAACACATGTGGAATTATATATTTAAAAAAAGTGTGTAACAACTGAAATTATGTCTTATATTCTAGGTTCTTCAAAGTAGCCACCTTTTGCTTTGATGACTGCTTTGCACACTCTTGGCATTCTCTTGATGAGCTTCAAGAGGTAGTCCCCGGAAATGGTCTTCCAACAATCTTGAAGGAGTTCCCAGAGATGCTTAGCACTTGTTGGCCCTTTTGCCTTCACTCTGCGGTCCAGCTCACCCCAAACCATCTCGATTGGGTTCAGGTCCGGTGACTGTGGAGGCCAGGTCATCTGGCGTAGCACTCCATCACTCTCCTTCTTGGTCAAATAGCCCTTACACAGCCTGGAGGTGTGTTTGGGGTCATTGTCCTGTTGAAAAATAAATGATGGTCCAACTAAATGCAAGCCGGATGGAATAGCATGCCGCTGCAAGATGCTGTGGTAGCCATGCTGGTTCAGTATGCCTTCAATTTTGAATAAATCCCCAACAGTGTCACCAGCAAAGCACCCCCACACCATCACACCTCCTCCTCCATGCTTCACGGTGGGAACCAGGCATGTAGAGTCCATCCGTTCGCCTTTTCTGCGTCGCACAAAGACACAGTGGTTGGAACCAAAGATCTCAAATTTGGACTCATCAGACCAAAGCACAGATTTCCACTGGTCTAATGTCCATTCCTTGTGTTCTTTAGCCGAAACAAGTCTCTTCTGCTTGTTGCCTGTCCTTAGCAGTGGTTTCCTAGCAGCTATTTTACCATGAAGGCCTGCTGCACAAAGTCTCCTCTTAACAGTTGTTGTAGAGAGGTGTCTGCTGCTAGAACTCTGTGTGGCATTGACCTGGTCTCTAATCTGAGCTGCTGTAAACATGCGATTTCTGAGGCTGGTGACTCGGATAAACTTATCCTCAGAAGCAGAAGTGACTCTTGGTCTTCCTTTCCTGGAGAGGGCCTCATGTGAGCCAGTTTCTTTGTAGCGCTTGATGGTTTTTGCAACTGCACTTGGGGATACTTTCAAAGTTTTCCCAATTTTTCGGACTGACTGACCTTCATTTCTTAAAGTAATGATGGCCACTCGTTTTTCTTTACTTAGCTGCTTTTTTCTTTCCATAATACACATTCTAACAGTCTATTCAATAGGACTATCAGATGTGTATCCACCAGACTTCTGCACAACACAACTGATGGTCCCAACCCCATTTATAAGGCCAGAAATCCCACTTATTAAGCCTGACAGGGCACACCCGTGAAGTGAAAACCATTTCCGGTGACTACCTTTTGAAACTCATCAAGAGAATGCCAAGAGTGTGCAAAGCAGTCATCAAAGCAAAAGGTGGCTACTTTGAAGAACCTAGAATATAAGACATAATTTCAGTTGTTACACACTTTTTTGCTAAGTATATAATTCCACATGTGTTAATTCATAGTTTTGATGCCTTCAGTGTGAATGTACAATTTTCATAGTCATAAAAATACAGGAAAATCTTTAAATGAGAAGGTGTGTCCAAACTGTTGGTCTATACTGTATGTGGTATTGTGTACAAAAAAGTCTGAGCTATCAAAATATTATAACAGCACATTAAATGCTAAAAAGAAAGTAATCGGAACTCCAGAATTGTCATTTATCGGTCGCCGTACCTAAAATAATGCACTAATAAGAAATCAAAATGTCAAAGGTACCTAAAAATTGTATCAATAAAAACATCAGCATAGGGTACAAAATTTAAGCCCTCTCATAGCTTAATGCATGTAAAAATTTTAAAAAGTTACGAGTGTCAGGAAATGGCAAAAAAAACTATTTTTTTCACAACTTTCTGAATTTATTTATTTTTTCACTCAAATAATTAAAACCTGAACAAGTTTGGTATCGCCCTATTTGTGCTGACCTGCAGAATCATGTTGCTAGGTCGTTTTTACCATTCATTGAACGCCGTAAAGAGAAAACCCAAAAACAACGGAACGGAATTGCATTTTTTTTCCACAATTTCACAGCTCCCGTCTTCTAGTACATTTTATGGTAAAATGAATGGTGCCAATCAAACTACAACTCCTCCCACATATACAGTGGGTTCGGAAAGTATTCAGACCCCTTTAAATTTTTCACTCTGTTTCATTGCAGCCATTTGGTAAATGCAAAAAAGTTCATTTTTTTCTCATTAATGTACACTCTGCACCCCATCTTTACTGATAAGAACCAGAAATGTAGACATTTTTGCAAATTTATTAAAAAAGAAAAACTGAAATATCACATGGTCATAAGTATTCAGACCCTTTGCTCAGACACTCATTTACGTCACATGCTGTCCATTTCCTTGTGATCTTTCTTGAGATGGTTCTACTCCTTCATTGGAGTCCAGCTGTGTTTAAACTGATAGGACTTGATTTGTAAAGGCACACACCTGTCTGTATAACAGCTCACAGTGCACGTCAGACCAAATGAGAATCATGAGGTCAAAGGAACTGGCCAAGGAGCTCAGAGACAGAAATGTGGCAAGGCACACATCTGGCCAAGGTTACAAAAGAATTTCTGCTGTACTCAAGGATCCAAAGAGCACAATGGCCTCCATAATCCTTAAATGGAAGAAGTTTGGGACCACCAGAAGTCTTCCTCTAGACCTGGCCGTCCAGCCAAACTGAACAATCGTGGGAGAAGATCCTTGTTGAGACAGGTAAAGAAGAACCCCAAGATCACTGTGGCTGAGCTCCACAGATGCAGTAGTGAGATGGGAGAAAGTTCCACAAAGTCAACTATCACTGCAGCCCTCCACCAGTCGGGCCTTTATGGTAGAGTGGACCGACGGAAGCCTCTCCTCAGTGCAAGACATATCACAGCCCGCATAGAGTTTGCTAAAACATACATGAAGGACTCCCAGACTATGAGAAATAAGATTCTCTGGTCTGATGAGACGAAGATAGAACTTTTTGGTGATAATTCTAAGCGGTGTGTGTGGAGAAAACCATTCACTGGTCATCACCTGCCCAATACAATCCCAATAGTGAAACGTGGTGGCAGCATCATGCTATGGGGGTGTTTTTCAGCTGCAGGGACAGGACGACTGGTTGCAATTGAAGGAAATATGAAGGCGGCCAAGCAAAGAGATATCTTGGATGAAAACCTCTTCCAGAGTGCTCTGGACCTCAGACTTGGCAAGATAAGCCAAAATAACAACGGAGTGGCTTCAGAACAACTCTGAGACTGGCCCAGCCAAAGCCCTGACCTAAACCCAATTGACTATCTCTGGAGAGACCTGAAAATGGCTGTCCACAAATGTTTACCATCCAACCTGACTGAACTGGAGAGGATCCGCAAGGAAGAATGGCAGAGGATCCCCAAATCCAAGTGTGAAAAACTTGTTGCATCATTCCCAAGAAGACTCGTGGCTGTATTAGCTCTAAAGGGTGCTTCTATTCAATACTGAGCAAAGGGTCTGAATACTTATGACCATGTGATATTTCAGTTATTCTTTTTTAATAAATTTACAAAAATGTCTACATTTGTTTTTTCAGTAAAGATGGGGTGCAGAGTGTACATTAATGAGAAAAAAATTAACTTTTTTGCATTTACCAAATGGCTGCAATGAAACAGTGAAAAATTGAAAGTGGTCTGAATACTTTCCGAACACACTGTATCTATGTCGACGGAAAAATAAAAATGTAATGCGTCTTCGGTCAAGGGGAGGAAACAGTGAAAGCACAAAACTGCTCAAGTGACATGAGGTAAGCGACAGATGGTGACAGTGTCATGATCCGTTCCAGGGTTTAGTCCTGTCTGCCCTTGGTCCGGGCGGATCATGTCAAGGGTTAACTTTGCTCTGCCTCATTCTGGGTTCAGGTTGGCTATTTAGCTCTCACACATCCTGCTAGCAGTGTGAGCTATACTGCTACCTTCGGCTTGTGAACCTGACTGGTAACCCTTGATTTGTCCTGCTGTTATCCCTGACTTGTCCCGTGTCTGTTGTTTCCCTCTGTCTGCCCTGTTCCCTGCATTCCCTGTTTGTCTGTTTGATTCTCTGGTTTTTGACTCAGCCTGTATTCGGACTCGCTTCTGCTTTCTGTCTTTGTCTTATCTGCTTCTGACCGTTGCTGACCTCCTGGCTTTCTCCTGACCACGCATATTGCTTATTCCTTTTGTCCTGCTGCCTCCGTACGGTTTTGACTTGGCTTGCCTGACCACGCTCCCGCCACTTGGTGGCGCCTGTGTTTCTGCTCTGTAGAGGACTTGCTGAGACCTGTGATACTTCAGTTGACTGATTATTCCTGACTCAGTTTTGGACGTTTTTGCTGCCACCTGGTGGTGGTTTTGGCTGCTGCAGTGCAGGCCTACTCTGGTAGTGTGTAATCCCTTCTCCCCTCTGTAACCTACAGGTGGAGCACACACTAGCCTGCATTACAGCTGCATGACATTATAGCTCACCCCTACATATAAAGGGATTTCTGCATTTTTTTTTTTCTCTGCTCTGTTTGCTATGGATCCGCTCCATACCTTGGCAGATCACATGAATAGTTTGGCATTGATTATGCAAGACCTATTTGTGCAACAGAGGGAGCTTTCTAACACAGTAATATCGTTGCAGACTGACTGTAAGCACTCTAACACTGTCAATGTTTCTTTGCACTCTCCTGAACCTACAGTAAAGCTCCCAGATACCTTCTCCGGGGAGAGGGAGAAATTCAGTACTTTCAGGGAGAGTTGCAAACTATGGTTTTCACTTAGACCCCTATCTTCTGGTGATGAGAGTCAGCGGGTGGGGATAATCATTTCCTTATTGCGGGAGGGACCTCAGTCGTGGGCTTTCTCTCTACCTGCTTCTGCCCCTGAACGCGTGTCTGTGGACAGATTCTTTGAGGCTTTGGGACTGATTTATGATGAACCAGACCGGGTCAGGGTAGCAGAGGACATGATCATGGGTTTCTCTAAGAATGAACTCACTGCTGAACAGTATTGTTCTGAGTTCAGGAGGTGGTCTGTTGAGGTGTCTTGGAATGACTCTGCTCTAAGACGCCTGTTTGAGTGAGGATTATCGGATCATCTCAAGGACGCGTTGGCCCTTCATATGCCGCCCAGTTCCCTGGAAGAGGCCATGACCCAGGCCATTCGTATGGACCGGAGGTTACGGGAGAGAGGAATTATCCAGCATGAGATTCCCGTATTGCCTGCCAAGTCTGAGGTGGTATCATTCAAGGAGACTATGGAAGTTGGTACCATTAATTTCAAGGAGAAAGAGAGGAGACGGCGACGAGATGAGAAATTATGTTTTTATTGTGGAGATCCGGGACATTGGAAGACGGACTGCCCCTCTTGTCCATCAAATAAGGAGCTGCCGAGTCTGGGTGATGATCTAGGAGGTCATCCAGACTCTCAGGTACCATTTTCATCTTTTCAGAAAATTTTGTTAGAGGTGGAACTGTGTTATGGAGGTGGTAGTGCTTCCACTTCAGCATTTGTGGACTGTGGATCTTCCATGAATTTCATTAACTCTAGTATGGTGTCCAAGTTAAAGTTAGGGACAGTCAGGCTAGAGACTCCCATCTATATCGTTGCAATTGATAAGACACCGTTGGCTCAAAATGTCATTAAGTTTGTCTCTGAGGAGTTCTTCCTCAAGGTGGGTTCCTTACATCAGGAACAAATTTCATGTTATGTTATGAATAATCTTCCTGCAGGACTGGTGTTGGGGTTCCCCTGGTTGCAGAGGCATAATCCTGTTATTGACTGGGGATCTCGTGATATTGTTAAATGGGGTCCTAATTGTTCCAATGGTTGTCTTTCTGCTGTTTTTGTGTCTGCCATTAGTCCGGAGGGTATTCCGGAGTACCTGAAGGACTTTGGGGACGTGTTCTCCGAAAAAGAGGCTGAGGTTTTGCCACCCCACCGTCCTTATGATTGTGCAATTAATCTTATTCCTGGTTCTAAATTGCCCAAAGCCCGTTTGTACAATCTTTCTGGCCCGGAACGTACTGCTATGAAAAACTATATCTCTGATAGCCTACGCAAAGGTCACATCCGTCCCTCTGTCTCACCTGTGGCCGCGGGATTCTTTTTTGTTAAGAAAAAAGATGGTGGTTTACGCCCGTGCCTCGATTTCCGAGAACTAAATAAAATTACGGTGAGAAATACCTACCCTCTCCCACTCATTCCTGATCTTTATAACTAAGTGTCTGGGGCTAAGTGGTTTTCCAAACTTGATCTCAGGGGAGCATATAACCTTATCCGTATTCAGGAGGGGATGAGTGGAAAACGGCATTTCTCACCTCTGAAGGTCTGTTTGAAAATTTGGTCATGCCCTTTGGTCTCACGAACGCGCCCGCAGTATTTCAGAACTTCATGAATGATGTTTTCTCTGATTTTATCGGGTGCTTTATGGTTGTATACTTGGATGATATCCTTGTTTTCTCGCCTGACAAGGAATCCCACATTGGTCATCTACGTGCTGTTCTTCACAGGTTACGGGATAATTCTCTGTTTGCTAAACCCGAGAAATGTTTGTTTTGTGTTCAGGAGCTTTCCTTTCTGGGGATCATCCTTTCGGCCAATGGGTTTCGGATGGATCCCGGAAAGGTACAGGCCATTGTTGATTGGGTGCAACCCAGAGACCTCAAGGGGTTGCAGCGTTTTCTGGGTTTCGCCAATTATTATCGAAAATTCATCAAGGGGTTTTCTCAGGTGGTCAAACCACTCACAGATCTCACTCGCAAGGGGGCTGATCTCAAAGTTTGGTCAACCTTAGCAGTTGAAGCATTTGTTACACTAAAGAAATGTTTTATGTCTGCTCCTGTATTGGTTCAGCCCGATCCATCTGAACCGTTCATTGTAGAGGTGGACGCATCTGAGGTGGGAGTGGGGGCTGTGTTGTCACAGGGACCCGTTACCTTGACTAATTTAAGACCAGGTGCCTTTTTCTCCCGGAAGTTCTCTTCTGCGGAGAGGAACTATGATGTGGGTAACCGGGAGTTATTGGCCATAAAATTGGCTTTTGAAAAATGGAGGCATTTTTTGGAGGGGGCGGTTCATCGGATCACGGTTATCACGGATCACAAAAACTTGTTTTATCTTGAATCTGCTAAATGGTTGACTCCTAGACAGGCTAGGTGGTAGCTTTTTTTTCTTGTTTTCATTTTTCAATCACTTTTCGGCCTCGTTCCAAGAATGTCAAGGCTGATGCCTTATCTCGCAGTTTTGATTCAATATCACCCCCTGAACCTCCTTCCTCCATTCTTCAGCACGGGGTGGTTGTTGCTGGGGTATCCTCTGAATTGGAACAGGAAATTCAGAAGGCTCAGTCTCTTGCTCCTTCCTCTTTGCCTGATAATAAACTCTTTGTTCCCGTTCAATACAGGTTGAGGGTTCTCCGGGAATTCCATGATTCTGCTCTCAGTGGACACCCGGGGATCTCAGCCACTCGGAAAGCCATTGCTAGGCTATTTTGGTGGTCCTCCATGAACTCTGATATCACTATGTTTGTGTCTGCTTGTGATACCTGTGCCCGTGCTAAGAGCTCACACAACCGGCCGGCCGGGGAATTGGTGCCATTGCCAATTCCAGATAGACCTTGGACTCATTTGTCCATGGACTTCATCACTGATCTCCCTCCTTCTAATGGCAAAACTGTAATCCGGGTAGTGGTTGACAGATTCAGTAAACAGGTGCATTTTGTACCTCTGGCAGGATTGCCTAATGCTGAGACACTATCTAGGTTGTTTGTTGAGCACGTTGTACGACTGCATGGCGTGCCTTTGAGTGTGGTTTCTGATAGAGGGGTACAATTTGTGTCCAAATTTTGGAGGGCATTTTGTAAAAGACTGGGTATTTGCTTAACCTTCTCCTCTGCTTACCATCCTGAGACCAATGGGCAGACGGAGAGGACCAATCAGTCACTCGAACAGATTTTGAGGTGTCTTGCTACGTCTCAGCAGGATGATTGGTGTTCTTCATTGCCCGTGGCTGAATTTGCATTCAATAATCGGATTAACCAGTCCACTGGCACCTCTCCATTCTTTTGTAACTATGGTTTTCACCCCCATTTTGTCGAATTTTCTAGGCTGGATTCAGGATGTCCAGGGGCTGATACGGCAGTACAAAGATTGGGGGAGGTGTGGAGGGAGGTCCAAAAGAACATTGGGGAGGCTCAGGGCAAACATAAATTTTTTGGGGATAAGCGACGGTCTGTAGGACCTATGTTCCTGGTGGGAGATAAAGTATGGTTGTCCACCAAGAATATTCGTCTAAAGGTTCCCTCTGCTAAGCTAGGTCCCAGATTTATTGGTCCTTACGAGATCATGGAGGTGGTCAATCCTGTTGCCTTTCGGTTACGCCTTCCTCCGTTACTCCGGATCCTCAATGTGTTTCATAAATCCCTTCTTAAGTCATTTGTACCATCTTCCACAGGGCCTCCATCCCCTCCGCCTCCTGTCTCTGTGGATGGTCAGACCGAGTTTGAAGTGGAACGGATTGTGGATTTGCGTAGGGTCCGTAGTTCACTTCAGTATTTGGTCCATTGAAAGGGTTATGGTCCTGAGGATCGATCTTGGGTCCCGGCGCGATCGGTACATGCTGATCGATTGGTTCGGGCATTTCACGCACGTTATCCTGGGAAGTCTGGGGGTCCGGTGGCCCCCCCTTGAGAAGAGGGTACTGTCATGATCCGTTCCAGGGTTTAGTCCTGTCTGCCCTTGGTCCGGGCGGATCATGTCAAGGGTTAACTTTGCTCTGCCTCATTCTGGGTTCAGGTTGGCTATTTAGCTCTCACACATCCTGCTAGCAGTGTGAGCTATACTGCTACCTTCGGCTTGTGAACCTGACTGGTAACCCTTGATTTGTCCTGCTGTTATCCCTGACTTGTCCCGTGTCTGTTGTTTCCCTCTGTCTGCCCTGTTCCCTGCATTTCCCTGTTTGTCTGTTTGATTCTCTGGTTTTTGACTCGGCCTGTATTCGGACTCGCTTCTGCTTTCTGTCTTTGTCTTATCTGCTTCTGACCGTTGCTGACCTCCTGGCTTTCTCCTGACCACGCATATTGCTTATTCCTTATGTCCTGCTGCCTCCGTACGGTTTTGACTTGGCTTGCCTGACCACGCTTCCGCCACTTGGTGGCGCCTGTGTTTCTGCTCTGTAGAGGACTTGCTGAGACCTGTGATACTTCAGTTGACTGATTATTCCTGACTCAGTTTTGGACGTTTTTGCTGCCACCTGGTGGTGGTTTTGGCTGCTGCAGTGCAGGCCTACTCTGGTAGTGTGTAATCCCTTCTCCCTCTGTAACCTACAGGTGGAGCACACATTAGCCTGCATTACAGCTGCATGACAGACAGAGGTCGGACAGCCGGAAGAGCAGAGTGCACCTCACTGCAATTGCAGAAGAACTGGACATGGGATTTCTCTGAAACAGAAACACTTTGCTAAAATGAAGGTGTAGATTTATTCAGCATTTATTCAGCACTGCAGCGAATGACATGGATTATTAGTTTGGCTACAAAAACCTCCCGACAGGTTCCCTTAAATGGATTAGAGTTCCTAAAGAAATGTCCTGCAGGAAACCAAGGCACAGACAAAGATACCTGAAAAAGTCAGTCCGTGTACTCATGTACTCAGAAACATTATATACAAGGTGGAACATATATTGTCAGGTAAAGAGAATGAACCATTATTGAGAAAATTTAGGTAATAATACATATTACTGCATACTCCATCGGGAAGAAGACTACATTCACACATCTGGGTGACACTTCCTAACCTGTTTGTTTTTCTCCGACACCGATAGAACTTCAATGAGCCATCCACATATCTTTTTTTTTAAAGGGAATCGGTTAGCAGGTTTTGCTATGTAATCTGAGAGCAGTATGATGAAGATGCTGAAAGCCTGAATCCAGTGATGTCACTTACCAGGCTGTGTGCCGCTGTTTCATTATAATCAATGTTTTATCAGCAGGAGATCATCGCTACAAGACTAGGTGTTTTGCGCCTCCGAGTCTACCGCTCTGTATAACCTCGCCCCCACCATTGATTAGCAGCTTTCTTTCACTGTACAGCGTACACAGGAAGCTCCCAGAGGTGTAAGCAGGGTTATACACAGCTCAGCGTTCAGAGAACTGCCACTTTTACAGCAGAGAAAACAAATGTTATCATAACTGCTGCACTCAGCTAAGATTTATCAGTCACAGACGCAGTTGTGTACGACCGTACCGCTCCATTCAGATGCAACCTCAGTGAGGAGGAATGGTAAAAGGGACCACAATTCTCAAGGTCTGTGAGGTCCCAGTGATCAGCTGTTTATGACCTACTGTAACACACATTTCTACAAGAACAGCATTATATACAGACCTCTGTGCCACAAAAAAAGCTGCAAAATATATCGTCGTGGCCGAACATAAAAAGTTAGTAGTGTTCGACCCTAATATGCCCAAAATTGCTAAAACATGTCCTGGAATATTCTGTCCTGGGCTTGTATTCCCATTTTCATAAAACAAATAAGTTTTCTTGCAAGTGACATTCTGTAGTTCTAGATATTCAGATTAGAGCCCTTTCTCTCATGTGCTGCCTTGTCTATCTCACCTCGTCATAGGACTGTTGATCATGGGGTGTCGGGTGCACTGGATCCAAGGATACAGATTTCCAGGTTTTTCCTTGGGGTCTAGAGGCAGCCACCAGCCGTACTGCTGGCCTGTGGTCAAAGGTATTTTCTGAGTTTGTTTTGGGGCTGTAAAAAAAAACAACAAAAAACTAAAACTTTTCTTTACAAACGATAACACTTTAGTTACAAAAGCAGTAAAGTGGTGATAGTAACTACCAAAGATCGGAGATGACGCAAACAACCTGATACTACGTCATTTATGCGCTCCTGTCCTTACGAAGACACAGACGTGCATATGAGAGTATAAGACATTCACTTTGGCCTAAGACGGCAGACAGGCTTCATACATCCAAGTGCTTATACAGTGCCTTGCAAAAGTATTCAGCCCCTGGAACTTTTCAACCTTTTCCCACATATCATGCTTCAAACATAAAGATACCAAATGTAAATTTTTGGTGAAGAATCAACAACAAGTGGGACACAATTGTGAAGTTGAACGAAATGTATTGGTTATTTTAAATTTTTGTGGAAGTATAAAAACGGAAAAGTGGGGCGGGCAATATTATTCAGCCCCTTTAACTTAATACTTTGTTGCGCCACCTTTTGCTGCGATTACAACTGCACGTCGCTTGGGGTATGTCTCTATCCATTTTGTACATCGAGAGACTGAAATTCTTGCCCATTCTTCCTTGGCAAACAGCTCGAGCTCAGTGAGGTTGGATGGATATCGTTCATGAACAGCAGTTTTCAGCTCTTTCCACAGATTCTCGATTGGATTCAGGTCTGGACTTTGACTTGGACATTCTAACACCTGGATACGTTTATTTGTGAACCATTCCATTGTAGATTTTGCTTTATGTTTGGGATCATTGTCTTGTTGGATGACAAATCTCTGTCCCAGTCTCAGGTCTTTTGCAGACTCCAACAGGCTTTCTTCAAGAATGGTCCTGTATTTGGCTCCATCCATCTTCCCATCAATTTTAACCATCTTCCCTGTCCCTGCTGAAGAAAAGCAGGCCCAAACCATGATGCTGCCACCACCATGTTTGACAGTGGGGTGGTGTGTTCAGGGTGATGAGCTGTGTTGCCTTTACACCAAACATATCGTTTGGCATTGTTGCCAAAAAGTTCGATTTTGGTTTCATCTGACCAGAGCACCTTCTTCCACATGTTTGGTGTGTCTCCCAGGTGGCTTGTTGCAAACTTTAAACGACACTTTTTATGGCTAGCTTTGAAAAATGGCTTTCTTCTTGCCACTCTTCCACAAAGGCCAGATTTGTGCAGTGTACAACTGATTGTTGTCCTATGGACAGACTGTCCCACCTCAGCTGTAGATCTCTGCAGTTCATCCAGAGTGATCATGGGCCTCTTGGCTGCATCTCTGATCAGTCTTCTCATTTGAGATGAAAGTTTAGAGGGACAGCCGGGTCTTAGTAGATTTGCAGTGGTATGATACTCCTTCCATTTCAATATGATCGCTTGCACAGTGCTCTTTGGGATGTTTAAAATTTTGGAAATCATTTTGTATCCAAATCCGGCTTTAAATATCTCCACAACAGTATCACGGACCTGCCTGTTTTGTTCCTTGGTCTTCATGATGCTCTCTGTGCTTCAAACAGAACCCTGAGACTATCACAGAGCAGTTGCATTTATACAGAGACTTGATTACACACAGGTGGATTATATCTATCATCAGTAGTCATTTAGGACAACATTGGATCATTCAGAGATCCACAATGAACTTCTGGAGTGAGTTTGCTGCACTGAAAGTAAAGGGGCCGAATAATTTTGCACGCCCCACTTTTCAGCTTTTGTATTTCCACAAAAATGTAAAGTAACCAATAAATTTCATTCAACTTCACAATTGTGTCCCACTTGTTGTTGATTCTTCACCAAAAATTTACATTTGGTATCTTTATGTTTGAAGCATGATATGTGGGAAAAGGTTGAAAAGTTCCAGGGGGCCGAATACTTTCGCAAGGCACTGTATGTCCACCATCGATTCTGATGATGAGTATGAAACCCTTCCATTAATTCAGCAGTTATTAACTATATGCAGTGATCTCGGTCACGGAACACAGAGCAGGAATAATGTTCTCTGTATGAAATCGGAGGCATATAAAGAAGTCACTGGAGTCTGTCATTATACAACTCGGAGGTCAAACAATTCTTGCTCACTCCTCCGGCACATCTAGTTCCCAAAGGGAAGTCATCCACAGACTCCTGGAAGAGCTGGCAAGTCTCGGGGCCACAGTACACACCTACAGTTAGGTCCATATATATTTGGACAGAGACAACATTTTTCTAATTTTGGTTCTAGACATTACCACAATGAATTTTAAACAAAACAATTCAGATGCAGTTGAAGTTCAGACTTTCAGCTTTCATTTGAGGGTATTCACATTACAATTGGATGAAGGGTTTAGGAGTTTCAGCTCCTTAACATGTGCCACCCTGTTTTTAAAGGGACCAAAAGTAATTGGACAGATGAAATAATTGTAAATAAAATGTTCATTTCTTGTACTTGGTTGAAAACCCTTTGTTGCAATGACTGCCTGAAGTCTTGAACTCATGGACATCACCAGACACTGTGTTTCCTCTTTTTGATGCTCTGCCAGGCCTTCACTGCGGGTTTTCAGTTGTGTTGTTTGTGGGCCTTTCTGTCTGAAGTTTAGTCTTTAACAAGTGAAATGCATGCTCAATTGGGTTGAGATCAGGTGACTGACTTGGCCATTCAAGAATATTCCACTTCTTTGCTTTAATAAACTCCTGGGTTGCTTTGGCTTTATGTTTTGGGTCATTGTCCATTTTGTAGTGTGAAACGACGACCAATCAGTTTGGCTGCATTTGGCTGGATCTGAGCACACAGTATGGCTCTGAATACCTCAGAATTCATTCGGCTGCTTCTGTCCTGTGTCACATCATCAATAAACACTAGTGACCCAGTGCCACTGGCAGCCATGCATGCCCAAGCCATCACACTGCCTCCGCCGTGTTTTACAGATGATGTGGTATGCTTTGGATCATGAGCTGTACCACGCCTTCGCCATACTTTTCTCTTTCCATCATTCTGGTAGAGGTTGATCTTGGTTTCATCTGTCCAAAGAATGTTCTTCCAGAACTGTGCTGGCTTTTTTAGATGTTTTTTAGCAAAGTCCAACCTAGCCTTTTTATTCTTGATGCTTATGAATGGCTTGCACCGTGCAGTGAACCCTCTGTATTTACTTTCATGCAGTCTTCTCTTTATGGTAGATTTGATAGTGATACGCCTACCTCCTGGAGAGTGTTGTTCACTTGGTTGGCTGTTGTGAAGGGGTCTCTCTTCACCATGGAGAGTATTGTGAGATCATCCACCACTGTTGTCTTCCGTGGGCTCCCAGGTCTTCTTGCACTGATGAGTTCAACAGTGCTTTCTTTCTTTCTCAGGATGTACCAAATTGTAGATTTTGCCACTCCTAATGTTGTAGCAATTTCTCGGATGGTTTTTTTCTGTTTTTGCAGCTTAAGGATGGCTTGTTTCACCTGCATGGAGAGCTCCTTTGACTGCATGTTTCCTTCACAGCAAAACCTTCCAAATGCGAACACCACACCTCAAATCAACTCCAGCCCTTTTATCTGCTTAATTGAGAATGACATAACGAAGGGATTGCCCACACCTGTCCATGAAATAGCTTGGAGTCAATTGTCCAATTACTTTTGGTCCCTTTAAAAACAGGGTGGCACATGTTAAGGAGCTGAAACTCCTAAATCCTTCATCCAATTTTATTGTGGATACCCTCAAATGAAAGCTGAAAGTCTGAACTTCAACTGCATCTGAATTGTTTTGTTTAAAATTCATTGTGGTAATGTCTAGAACCAAAATTAGAAAAATGTGGTCTCTGTCCAAATATATATGGACCTAACTGTATGTGCATTAAGAGCTGTGCTTTAGAGATGTCAGCGCACAGACACATGAAAGAAATGATAGGACTCCAATCCCCGCTATAATATACATTGCATACTATACTGGGGGATAATGCCCCAGAAAGTGACACCGTGCACACAATCCCCACTATAATACACATTATATACTATACTGGGGATAATGCCCCAGAAAGTGACACCGTGCACACAATCCCCCTATAAACACATTATATACTATACTGGAGGATAATGCCCCAGAAAGTGACACCGTGCACACAATCCCCACTATAATACACATTATATACTATACTGGGGATAATGCCCCAGAAAGTGACACCGTGCACACAATCCCCACTATAATACACATTATATACTATACTGGGGGATAATGTCCCAGAAAGTGACACCGGCACACAATCCCCACTATAATACACATTATATACTATACTGGAGGATAATGCCCCAGAAAGTGACACCGGCACACAAATCCCCACTATAATACACATTATATACTATACTGGGGATAATGCCCCAGAAAGTGACACCGCACACAATCCCCACTATAATACACATTATATCTATACTGGAGGATAATGCCCCAAAAGTGACACCGTGCACACAATCCCCACTATAATACACATTATATACTATACTGAGGATAATGCCCCAGAAAGTGACACCGTGCAACACAATCCCACTATAATACACATTATATACTATACTGGAATAATCCCCAAAATACATCGTACAAGATCCCCCATAATACACATTATAACTAATCCTGGATAATCCCCAAAAGTGACACCGGGCACCAATCCCCACTATAATACACTTAACTATACTGAGGATAATCCCAGAAAGTGATCACCGGACTACAATCCCCACTATAATACACATTTATACATACGGAGGATAATGCCCAGAAAGTACACCGGGCTAACCATCCCCACAAATACACATTAATACTATACGGAGATAATGCCCCAGAAGTGACACCGCCAAAATCCCCCACTATAATACACATTATATACTATACTGGGGGATAATGCCCCAGAAAGTGACACCGCGCACAAACAATCCCCACTATAATATACATTGATACATACTGGGGATAATGCCCCAAAGTGACACCGTCACACAATCCCCACTATAATACACATTATATACTATACTGGAGGATAATGCCCCAGAAAGTGACACCGGCACACAATCCCCACATAATACACATTATATACTATACTGAGGATAATGCCCCAGAAAGTGACACCGTGCACACAATCCCCACTATAATACACATTATATACTATACTGGAGGATAATGCCCCAGAAAGTGACACCGCGCACACAATCCCCACTATAATACACATTATATACTATACTGGGGATAATGCCCCAGAAAGTGACACCGTGCACACAATCCCCCTATAATACACATTATATACTATACTGGAGGATAATGCCCCAGAAAGTGACACCGCGCAAACATCCCCCTATAATAACATTGCATACTATACTGGAGGGATAATGCCCCAGAAAGTGACACCGGCACACAATCCCCACTATAATACACATTATATACTATACTGGGGGATAATGCCCAGAAAGTGACACCGTGCACACAATCCCCGCTATAAATACATATATACTATACTGGGGATAATGCCCCAGAAAGTGACACCGGCAACACAATCCCCACTATAATACACATTATATACTATACTGGAGGATAATGCCCCAGAAAGTGACACCGTGCACACAATCCCCGCTATAAATACACATTATATACTATACTGGAGGATAATGCCCCAGAAAGTGACACCGTGCACACAATCCCCACTATAATACACATTATTACTATACTGGAGGATAATGCCCCAGAAAGTGACACCGCGCACACAATCCCCACTATAATACACATTATATACTATACTGGGGATAATGCCCCAGAAAGTGACACCGTGCACACAATCCCCACTATAATACACATTATATACTATACTGGAGGATAATGCCCCAGAAAGTGACACCGTGCACACAATCCCCACTATAATACACATTATATACTATACTGAGGATAATGCCCCAGAAAGTGACACCGTGCACACAATCCCCACTATAATACACATTATATACTATACTGGAGGATAATGCCCAGAAAGTGACACCGCGCACACAATCCCCACTATAATACACATTATATACTATACTGGGGATAATGCCCCAGAAAGTGACACCGCGCAAACAATCCCCCTATAATAACATTATACTATACTGGGGATAATGCCCCAGAAAGTGACACCGTGCACACAATCCCCACTATAATACACATTATATACTATACTGGAGGATAATGCCCCAGAAAGTGACACCGTGCACACAATCCCCACTATAATACACATTATATACTATACTGGGGATAATGCCCCAGAAAGTGACACCGCGCACACAATCCCCACTATAATATACATTATATACTATACTGGGGATAATGCCCCAGAAATGACACCGCGCAACAATCCCCCTATAATATACATTATATACTATACTGGGGGATAATGCCCCAAAAGTGACACCGCGCACACAATCCCCACTATAATACACATTATATACTATACTGGAGGATAATGCCCCAGAAAGTGACACCGCGCACACAATCCCCACTATAATACACATTATATACTATACTGGGGGATAATGCCCCAGAAAGTGACAACCGGCACACAATCCCCACTATAATACACATTATATACTATACTGGAGGATAATGCCCCAGAAAGTGACACCGCGCACACAATCCCCACTATAATACACATTATATACTATACTGGGGATAATGCCCCAAAAGTGACACCGTGCACACAATCCCCACTATAATACACATTATATACTATACTGGGGATAATGCCCCAGAAAGTGACACCGTGCACACAATCCCCACTATAATACACATTATATACTATACTGGAGGATAATGCCCCAGAAAGTGACACCGTGCACACAATCCCCACTATAATACACATTATATACTATACTGGAGGATAATGCCCCAGAAAGTGACACCGTGCACACAATCCCCACTATAATACACATTATATACTATACTGGAGGATAATGCCCCAGAAAGTGACACCGCGCACACAATCCCCACTATAATACACATTATATACTATACTGGGGGATAATGCCCCAGAAAATGACACCGCGCAAACAATCCCCCTATAATAACATTATACTATACTGGGGATAATGCCCCAGAAAGTGACACCTGCACACAATCCCCCTATAATACACATTATAACTATACTGAGGATAATGCCCCAGAAAGTGACACCGCGCACACAATCCCCACTATAATACACATTATATACTATACTGGAGGATAATGCCCCAGAAAGTGACACCGTGCACACAATCCCCACTATAATCACATTATATACTATACTGGAGGATAATGCCCCAGAAAGTGACACCGGCACACAATCCCCACTATAATACACATTATATACTATACTGGGGGATAATGCCCCAGAAATGACACCGCGCACACAATCCCCCTATAAATAACATTCATACTATACTGGGGATAATGCCCCAGAAAGTGACACCGTGCACACAATCCCCGCTATAATACACATTAATACTATACTGGGGATAATGCCCCAGAAAGTGACACCGCGCACACAATCCCCACTATAATACACATTATATACTATACTGGAGGATAATGCCCCAGAAAGTGACACCGCGTACACAATCCCCACTATAATACACATTATATACTATACTGGGGGATAATGCCCCAGAAAGTGACACCGTGCACACAATCCCCACTATAATACACATTATATACTATACTGGAGGATAATGCCCCAGAAAGTGACACCGTGCACACAATCCCCACTATAATACACATTATATACTATACTGGAGGATAATGCCCCAGAAAGTGACACCGTGCACACAATCCCCACTATAATACACATTATATACTATACTGGAGGATAATGCCCCAGAAAGTGACACCGCGCACACAATCCCCACTATAATACACATTATATACTATACTGGGGATAATGCCCCAGAAAGTGACACCGGCAAACAATCCCCGCTATAATAACATTGCATACTATACTGGGGATAATGCCCCAGAAAGTGACACCGTGCACACAATCCCCACTATAATACACATTATATACTATACTGGGGGATAATGTCCCAGAAAGTGACACCGTGCACACAATCCCCGCTATAAATACATTATATACTATACTGGAGGATAATGCCCCAGAAAGTGACACCGTGCACACAATCCCCGCTATAATACACATTATATACTATACTGGAGGATAATGCCCCAGAAAGTGACACCGTGCACACAATCCCCACTATAATACACATTATATACTATACTGGAGGATAATGCCCCAGAAAGTGACACCGCACACACATCCCCACTATAATACACATTATATACTATACTGGGGATAATGCCCCAGAAAGTGACACCGGCACACAATCCCCACTATAATACACATTATATACTATACTGGGGATAATGCCCCAGAAAGTGACACCGTGCACACAATCCCCACTATAATACACATTAATACTATACTGGAGGATAATGCCCCAGAAAGTGACACCGTGCACACAATCCCCACTATAATACACATTATATACTATACTGGGGATAATGCCCCAGAAAGTGACACCGCGCACACAATCCCCACTATAATACACATTATATACTATACTGGGGATAATGCCCCAGAAAGTGACACCGCGCAACAATCCCCGCTATAATATACATTGATAACTATACTGGGGGATAATGCCCCAGAAAGTGACACCGTGCACACAATCCCCACTATAATAACACATTATATACTATACTGGGGATAATGTCCCAGAAAGTGACACCGTGCACACAATCCCCGCTATAAACACATTATATACTATACTGGAGGATAATGCCCAGAAAGTGACACCGGCACACAATCCCCGCTATAATACACATTATATACTATACTGGAGGATAATGCCCCAAAAGTGACACCGCACACAATCCCCGCTATAATAACATTATATACTATACTGGAGGATAATGCCCCAGAAAGTGACACAGTGCACACAATCCCCACTATAATACACATTATATACTATACTGGAGGATAATGTCCCAGAAAGTGACACCGTGCACACAATCCCCGCTATAACACACATTATATACTATACTGGGGGATAATGTCCCAGAAAGTGACACCGTGCACACAATCCCCGCTATAACACACATTATATACTATACTGGAGGATAATGCCCCAGAAAGTGACACCATGCACACAATCCCCGCTATAATATACATTGCATACTATACTGGAGGATAATGCCCCAGAAAGTGACACCGTGCACACAATCCCCGCTATAACACACATTATACAGGTCCTTCTCAAAAAATTAGCATATAGTGCTAAATTTCATTATTTTCCATAATGTAATGATTACAATTAAACTTTCATATATTTTAGATTCATTACACACCAACTGAAATTTTTCAGGTCTTTTATTGTTTTAATACTGATGATTTTGGCATACAGCTCATGAAAACTCAAAAATCCTGTCTCAAAAAATTAGCATATCAAGAAAAGGTTCTCTAAACGAGCTATTACCCTAATCTTCTGAATCAACTAATTAACTCTAAACACATGCAAAAGATTCCTGAGGCTTTTAAAAACTCCCTGCCTGGTTCATTACTCAAAACCGCCATCATGGGTAAGACTGCCGACCTGACTGATGTCCAGAAGGCCATCATTGACACCCTCAAGCAAGAGGGTAAGACCCAGAAAGAAATTTCTGAACAATTAGGCTGTTCCCAGAGTGCTGTGTCAAGGCACCTCAATGGGAAGTCTGTTGGAAGGAAACAATGTGGCAGAAAACGCTGTACAACGAGAAAAGGTGACCGGACCCTGAGGAAGATTGTGGAGAAGGACCGATTCCAGACCTTGGGGGACCTGCGGAAGCAGTGGACTGAGTCTGGAGTAGAAACATCCAGAGCCACCGTGACACAGGCGTGTGCAGGAAATGGGCTACAGGTGCCGCATTCCCCAGGTAAAGCCACTTTTGAACCATAAACAGCGGCAGAAGCGCCTGACCTGGGCTACAGAGAAGCAGCACTGGACTGTTGCTAAGTGGTCCCAAGTACTTTTTTCTGATGAAAGCAAATTGTGCATGTCATTCGGAAATCAAGGTGCCAGAGTCTGGAGGAAGACTGGGGAGAAGGAAATGCCAAAATGCCTGAAGTCCAGTGTCAAGTACCCACAGTCAGTGATGGTGTGGGGTGCCATGTCAGCTGCTGGTGTTGGTCCACTGTGTTTCATCAAGGGCAGGGTCAATGCAGCTAGCTATCAGGAGATTTTGGACTTCATGCTTCCATCGGCTGAAATGCTTTATGGAGATGAAGATTTCATTTTTCAGCACGACCTGGCACCTGCTCACAGTGCCAAAACCACTGGTAAATGGTTTACTGACCATGGTATTACTGTGCTCAATTGGCCTGCCAACTCTCCTGACCTGAACCCCATAGAGAATCTGTGGGATATTGTGAAGAGAAAGTTGAGAGACGCAAGACCCAACACTCTGGATGAGCTTAAGGCCGCTATCGAAGCATCCTGGGCCTCCATAACACCTCAGCAGTGTCACAGGCTGATTGCCTCCATGCCACGCCGCATTGAAGCAGTCATTTCTGCAAAAGGATTCCCGACCAAGTATTGAGTGCATAACTGAACTTATTATTTGATGTTTTTTTTTTTATTTTGTTTTAAACACTTTTATTTTATTGGACGGATGAAATATGCTAATTTTTTGAGACAGGATTTTTGGGTTTTCATGAGCTGTATGCCAAAATCATCAGTATTAAAACAATAAAAGACCTGAAAAATTTCAGTTGGTGTGTAATGATTCTAAAATATATGAAAGTTTAATTGTAATCATTACATTATGGAAAATAATGAAATTTAGCACTATATGCTAATTTTTTGAGAAGGACCTGTATACTATACTGGAGGATAATGCCCCAAAAAGCGACACCGCGCACACAATCCCCACTATCAGGGTATGTTCACACTGGGTGTTTTTGCTGCTTTTTTTTCTACAGCAAAACCTGATTTCTTGGCAGGAAATAAGCTGCAGCAAAAACACAGGTTTAGGTGCATTTTTGGTGCGTTTTTTGGGCTAACTTGTGTCTCTTTGTGCATGCTGTTGCTGTCCATGAATTTTCTGCACGATACCTACGTTTTTGGAGCTTTTTTGCAACACCCATTCAATCCAATTGGTGAAAAACGCTGCAAAAACACTGAAAGAAGTGACATGCTCTATGTCCAAAAAAAGCAGCAAAGCACAAAATCCTGATGACAAAAAAAACAATGTGTTGGGGCATGAGATTTCTGAAATCTCATAGGCTTTGCTGGTACTGTAAAAAGCAGCTGAAAATTAGCATAGAAAAGCTACAAAAAAACGCAGCAAAAACGCCCAGTGTGAACATACCCTAATACACATTATATACTATATATATATAATGCCCCAGAAAGCGACACCGCGCACACAATCACAATAATGCTTTCTAGAACGGATTCTACAGTCTATAGTTTACTTTCCGTTTTTGGAGAGTACTCGCTCTCCTACAGAAGACTGCGCTCTAACACTGCAGGCTACACACGCCCTCTGCAGGGTAATGAGGGTATGACAGCCCCAAGATGGGAACATCATTTTAGAAAGTGGCCTTTATCAATGATGCAGTCATGAAAAATATGCCTGTGACAGACAAAGGTGCGTGTGACAATATGCCCAATCTTTTATTTCCCTGCAGGGAAGAGATCCTAAAGAAATCTGGGAGCCACAAATCCGCCCCCTGATCATAAGCCTGTGCGCTTGTTTGATCCCAGTTATACTATGTGTACAGCCAGCTTTATCCCCAGCGGATGTGAGTATCGGCACTTACTTCTGAGGTGTTGGTGACGCCTTACTGTATCCCGATACTTCCCATAACTATTGTATGGAGAAGTGGGTACAAGAGGTGGCAGCTTGGTTCCATTTTTTACATTTTCTCCTACAAAACCAATAGTGAGTTATTAATAACATAAACTGGAAAAAGTCTGGAGTAACATTGTCCTGTAAGGCTATGTTCACACGGTTCGTTTTTGCTGCGTTTTTTAATGCATGGAAAAGCTGCTTTTTACACCATAAGCTAAAGCTGTGAGATTTCAGAATTCTCGTGCACACACTTGTTTTTTTTTTTCCTGACTGCTTTTTTGTTAAATCTGCAGCTTGTCAATTCTCTCAGCAGCGTTTTTCACCATAGAAAGCAATGAGTAAGTGCAAAAATGCTACAAAAACGCAACCATGCATTTTTTGTGAATAAAACTAACTTTACTAAACATGCACTGTAGAGAAAAATAACACAGCGCCAAAAAATTCAACAATAAAACAGCACAAAAATGCACCAAATAAGCAGCTTCTTCACTGCCAAGAAAGCAGGTTTTGCCTGCAGAAAAAACAATGTGTGAACATAACCTTAGATGAGTATATTATCTGAAATTGGGACATAGCCCTGAGCGACGGGTGCAGGTAAAAATGTTCCCAAAGCAGCAAAGAATGGCGGCCTCGCAGGTCGTTGAATTGAAGTTAGCAGTGCATTAAGAGGTGCACACGAGGGCACATCCACAAGGGGCCATAATAATGGCCACAGATTTAAGAAGTGTTTTTTTTTACTACCCAAAATGAGGGCTGGATCCAAATGACAGATGCACTACGGGGATGTACACGTGACATTTTTTTAGGCCATGGTCACATACTCTGTATTTGGTGACATTTTTACCTCAGTATTTGAAAGCCAAACGCAGGAGTAAAAATCAGAGGAAAAGTAGAATAGAAACACGTCACCACTTCTGTATTTATCACCCACTCCTGTTTTGGCTTACAATGACAAATACTGAGGTAAAATACTGACCAAATACTGAACATGTGAACGTGGCCTCATGGTGATCCTCAGTGGAGGTGTGTGAGGACACATCACCATGAACCATATCTGCCTGGTCTGCTACATGGGATTCCACCTTGGAGCAAGGACTGTTGACACTCTCTATGTAACCAGTTATAAGTCCTCATTCACACGTTCAGTATTTTTTTTAGTTTTTTACCTCAGTATGTGTAAGTCAAAACCAGGAGTGGAACAATCAGAGGAAAAGTATAATAGAAACACGTCCCCACTTCTGGTTTTAGCTTACAAATACTGAGGTAAAAATCTCACCAAATACTCCATGTATGCACGTGGCCTTAACTTGGGTGAACCCAGAGTTTTCCAGGAAGAAGACGTTTCAGAGCATATTGGCGGTTTTTGTCCTAAGGCTGCATTGCCACGATGAGTTTTTGACGCTGCACCATTTCTGCACCTATTATTTAAATTAAGGTCATTGCGTTTCTTTAACGTGTTTTTATCGCATTTTCGACACTGCGTTTTTTGTCTCTCGTGTGTCACGCTGCTTGCTTTGTTTTTGATACTTCCTGTTTTTTTCTTTGACAAAACTCTATTGCTATACCTAACTGCGGATTACATGCTTTTGTGATGTGTGTCCACCGTGGAAACGCATTAAAAATGCATGTGCCGTGTTTTCCTGTGGATTTTCTGCATCTAATGTAAGTCGATGGGGAAAATCTGCACAGAAAACTCAGCGTACCCAAGAGACAGACATGTTGTGGATTTGAAACCCGCCCCGCAGCTCAGTTTACGCCACATCATAAAGAGGCGCAGGAGATTTCTATAAATCCCATCCTATTTCCCAGAACTGTAAGACGCAGCAGTTTTGATGCAGCAAAAACCCACCAAAAGCTCATCGTGGGAATGCGGCCTAAGTCGTCTTTTGGGTCACTTCTGGCTGCCTGCGTTTTTTTTTCAAGCATTTTTATTCTACATTGAACAATGAAGACCCCGCTACTGGATTCTGAAGTGGACACGCTGGGATAATGCTCAGAAAGAAGCCCGGCTGTCTCTTGAGACTTCCATTGACTTGTGTTGTAAATTATACTGTTTGGCGTCTTTAGAAACCTGAAATGGTTGAAAGACACTGAAAAGCCTGAACATGTGAACAGCTGTCGCTTCCACACAGAAATGTATATGTTCGTTCTTCTGGACGCTTGTTTTCAGGCAGTTTTTGCAGTAGACAAAACTGAAAATGACGTTGTGTGCACATACCCCGACACCCACGATGATGCACCCTGCGCTTCCCATAAGCCCGTGTTCACTATGCTTTCATGTTTGCCACGTTTTGTACATGCTCAACAATAAAAATTGCTGCACTAAATATATATATATGACATGTACATGATTTGCTGCCTGTGCTTGATCTCTTCAGGATACTCTCGGTACTACCCTTGACCCGAAGACTGCAGTGTGAACAGGAGCACATAACGCAGCAGATCTCATCCCACCTCACACTGTTGGTCAAATCTCTGGGGTCATGGCTGTGAATGAGCTTCACCCCCCGGGGATCACACGCAGCACAAGGGTAGATCCGGAAACTCCACTCGTTCCTGGCTGCTCCGAGTGTCAGTGACCGGTATGGCGGAGTATGAGGCAGAGCGGAGGTTGTTAGCACCCTGACACACCGGCTCTGCCTCCTCACAGCCTCTCCACTGCGGTGTCACCTCCCGCCACCTGAGCGGCCCGGAGCGGAGCCTGATAGCCGAGGCCTGTGAGCCCCAAGAAAGCCATAATCCGACCAACGAAGCGTCGCCGGTTACCATGGTGAGCACGGGACGCGTAAACAGAGGAGCCGTAACCAAGGAGACCGTTACAGTGAGCCGGTAGTGAGGAGGTGCCGGCCGCAGTCTGTGTGGGGTGGTGATCTGATGCCCCCATATCTCTGTGTGGGGTGGATCTGATACCCCCATATCTCTGTGTGGGTGGATCTGATACCCCCATATCTCTGTGTGGGGTGGATCTGATACCCCCATATCTCTGTGTGGGGTGGATCTGATACCCCCATATCTCTGTGTGGGGTGGATCTGATACCCCCATATCTCTGTGTGGGGTGGATCTGATACCCCCATATCTCTGTGTGGGGTGGATCTGATACCCCCATATCTCTGTGTGGGGTGGATCTGATACCCCCATATCTCTGTGTGGGGTGGATCTGATACCCCCATATCTCTGTGTGGGGTGGATCTGATACCCCCATATCGGAGGCACTACACTGACGTTACAGTCATGTGTGAAGACCCCAGTTAATAATGTACTGACGCCACAGCGAAACAGTAACGTGCCATTATCACGGGGGACACAGTGTGGTTTTTTTTTTACAATTAAAAAAAGATAAATTATAAAAATGTTATTAACTCCTTAACACCCGTACCATTTTTTTCAGTTTTGCAATTTCCTCTTTGCCTGCACTTCTTCGCACAGCCATAACTTGCTTATTTTCCCTGTTTTTTCTGTTGACGTGTTGTAGTTTTCAATGACCCCATCCATGTCACCATATAATCACACGCCAGGTTCTGAAGAATACAAAGCGGGACAGACACTGCGGTGTGCCGCCGCAATATTTTGGCCTCACCCAATCCACCCCCATTTACCATTTCTTTCTACCCTGGCAGGAGGAGTTGTCAGAGGGGCGCTAGTAGTGAGGGAATTCAGCAGACGCCTGAGACTGCAGGGCGTAGCCCCAAATCCAGGACTGTCTGCAGTATCCGGGACAAGAGATGAGCAGATGTATTCATGGGTCTCTGGTCCAGCGTCCAGGTCAGTGGTACCAGGCTGCTGGACGGGAGGCCACAAATCTCTAACCTTCCGGGGTCCCGAAGCGGCTTTTGATCACCCAGGGCCGGAGTGACGTCATCTGTGCGTCCTGCTCATCTCCAGTTGGGACCTGTGGATTATTTTTTCCCTCATTCACAGTCGGAGTTGCCAGAACTTTCTCATCTTTATGTAGCGTCACTATACGACATCCGGCTTTTTTTGTGTCTGTAGGGTGCCGTGTTCACATGTTCAGGAATTTGCAGCGCTTTGGACACAGCACATGTCCGCTCCGTCCAAAGCGCTGCCGTCTATTGAACGCTGGTGATTCTGCATGTGCTCACTGAACCATGCGGATTCACCGCGTCCAATACATTCTATGGGTAAACTTTCTCTTGCCTCCGGAGGCTCACATCTCCACAAGAGAAACTGACATGCTGCGGTCCGCTATCCACTATGCTGTAACATCTGTACGCCACTCAAGTATGCACATACCCTCAGGCTGTGTTCACATCTTGCAGAAATACTGCGTTTTTTGTTTTATGCAGATGTCCACACCAAACTACACAATAACCAGGGGCGGACTGAGGCGGGTGGCAGAGAGGCATTTGCCCTCCAGGCCGATTAATTAGCATCAGACAGGGCCGCCCGCCCACCCCGCAGCGTGTACAATGAAAGAATACCTGGCCGCGGTCTGCGGTAGTGGAGAGCGGCCGGCCACACAGCTGACAGCGGGGCGGGCGGGACTCACTGCAGGCTGAGACCGCGTTGCTATGGCACCCGGCGGCGCACTGGGATTGGATCCGGCCGGGGTTCAGAGAGGCGTGTCATGTAGTACAGCGTGCTACGTACGCACGCGTTTAGCTTTATCAAATATCATCCTTATTTGATAAAGCTAAACGCAAAACGCGCGTCGGGATTGGGCCTGGTTTCGTGGCATAGCAATACATCATGGGTGAGCATTGAGCATATTTGACAGATTCATTATTTTCTACCTGTGATATATATACTGATGTTTGGGGAACTTCCTTAAGTTGGTGGTAGATATTTGATGTTTGATCCCTGATGCTGTGTGCACTTTGGCAGCTTGGCTATATTAGACCTGCATTTGCTTTAAACTTTGCATTATGGTGCTATACTGAACACATAATGGATTGTTACCATAGTGATGTTCTGACTTAATTGTAATGACATGCCTGGAGACCTATGCTTTTTTACCAGGGTGGATTGTCCTTTTTCATCTATATTAATTGTATTTGTAATTATTGATTAATAAAGTATTGTTTTTTTACCTAATTGTATAGTACTCCATTTTTTGGGTGGGTTTTATACATAATGCAACTGTATTGAGCAAGGCCAGAAACAGTCTAGTAGGAATGTTGCTGGGAATATATATATATATATATATATATATATATATATATATAATATATAAAGCTGAATGTATGTATGTGGGTATGTTTGTCCGGGATTGGAATCCGCACCGTCGCACTTACGGGCATGAAATTTTGCACGCCCGCACGTCTCGACCCCGAAAGAGTCCTAGGCTATGTTTTGAATCGAAATTTTAACCCCGCGCGTTCCAAATCGCCAAACAATTTTGGCCCTATCTACATAATGGGGAGAAAGCTGAATGCTTGTGTGTATGTCCGGCATAGGAATCTGCATTTACGGGCATGAAATTTTGCACACCCGCACGTCTCGACCCCGGGAGCGTCATAGGCTAGGTTTTGAGTAGAAATTTTAACCCCGCGCATTCCAAATCGGCAAATAATTTTGGCCCGGGATTGGAATCCGCACCGTCGCACTTACGGGCATGAAATTTTGCACGCCCGCACATCTCAACCCCAGGAGCATCATAGGCTATGTGTTGAATGGAAATTTTAACCCCCGCACGTTCCAAATCGCCAAACAATTTTGGCCCTATCTACATAATGGGGAGAAAGCTGAATGCTTGTGTGTACGTCCGGCATAGGAATCTGCATTTACGGGCATGAAATTTTGCACACCCGCACGTCTCGACCCCGGGAGCGTCATAGGCTAGGTTTTTAGTCGAAATTTTAACCCCGCGCATTCCAAATCGGCAAATAATTTTGGCCCGGGATAGGAATCTGCACCGTTGTACTTACGGGCATGAAATTTTGCATGCCCGCACATCTCAACCCCAGGAGCATCATAGGCTATGTGTTGAATGGAAATTTTAACCCCCGCACGTTCCAAATCGCCAAACAATTTTGGCCCTATCTACATAATGGGGAGAAAGCTGAATGCTTGTGTGTATGTCCGGCATAGGAATCTGCATTTACGGGCATGAAATTTTGCACACCCGCACGTCTCGACCCCGGGAGCGTCATAGGCTAGGTTTTGAGTCGAAATTTTAACCCCGCGCATTCCAAATCGGCAAATAATTTTGGCCCGGGATAGGAATCTGCACCGTTGTACTTACGGGCATGAAATTTTGCATGCCCGCACATCTCAACCCCAGGAGCATCATAGGCTATGTGTTGAATGGAAATTTTAACCCCCGCACGTTCCAAATCGCCAAACTATTTTGGCCCTATCTACATAATGGGGAGAAAGCTGAATACTTGTATATAATCATTACAATTTGTTATAACTAACCGTAGTTAGGTACTATGCCCGGGCAGCGCCGGGCTCTTCAGCTAGTATATACATATATATGGCATGCTTACAGTCACAAGACCACCTATTCCCAGTGCCGGCACCAGAGAATCCTCACAGCGCACAGTGCGCACGATGTGAGGATTCACACTTAGTGACTGTAGACATGTAGCTTAAAATGCACCTGTCACCTGTGTTGGCCGCTATAAGATGCGGCCACTGCCTTTCCAGGGCTTATCTACAGCATTCTATAAATCTGTAGATAAGCCCCTGGTCCGACCTGAAAGACAAGAAAAATAAGTTTCATTATACTCACCCGGGGGGGTGGGAGGGGTCCGATGCGGTCCGGTCCGATGGGTGTCGCAGGCCCGAGTCCAGCGCCTCCCATCTTCTTGCAATGCCGTCCTCCTGCTTGCTTCATCAGTCTCCGACGCAGGTGTACTTATATGTCCTGTTGAGGGCAGAGCAAAGTACTGAAGTGCGCAGGCGCTGGGCCTCTCTGACCTTTCCCGGTGCCTGCGCACTGCAGTATTTTGCTCTGCCCTCAACAGGACAGATAAGTACGCCTGCGTCGGAGACCGATGAAGCAAGCAGGAGGACGGCATTGCAAGAAGATGGGGAGCGCTGGACTCGGACATGCGACACCCATTGGACCACACCGCCCCCCGGGTGAGTGTAATAAAACTTATTTTTCCTATCTTGCAGGTCGGACCGGGGGCTTATCTACAGCATTCTAGAATGCTGTAGATAAGCCCTGAAAGGCAATGGCCGCATATTAGGCTAGGTTCACATTGCGTTAGTGCAGTCCGCTCAACACATGCGTTAAACGGACTGCGCTAACGCAAGTGCCTTTTAAAGATCGCATTATGCGATCACGCTAGCACAGATGCTCCATCTGTGCTAGCGGTGACGGACCCCCGAACGCTGCAGACCACGTCCGGGTCCGTCACAGAATGACAGCACATCGCTAACGCATGCCGATTATGACATGCGTTAGCGATGCGCTACATAATGGCAGTCTATGGGTGCGCTAACGCATCTGTTACATAGCGTTAGTGCCGCTATGTAACGGATGCCGTCAGCGCATTGCCATTAGCGCAATGTGAACCCAGCCTTATAGCTGCCAAAACTGCTGACAAGTTCCCTTTAAGATCCGACAACCCCTTTAAGGATTGGTCGCTACTCATGGGCCACTGCTGTGTGCTTGCCCCCAGGATAAAATTTGCCAGCCAGCCCCTGAAAATAACAATCTTCTCCGATTACTGCTGCATTTTTTTAGGCCTTTCCCGCTTTATTTGATGCATTTCTGATGCAGATGTGAAGCCACATTTTTAATGTTTTCTTTAGAGTACAGAAAAGTTTTGATTCTGCACTTAAAAAATTAACTGCAGTTTTTTATATGCATTATTTTAAGGCTCCACGTAGAAGACAAGAGAGAGAGAAAAAAGCACCAAAACTACACAGTTCAGTAGCGTCTTTAGACCACAGCAGGTGCAGTTTTCATGAAATGACATCCACTTTGATTGGATAGTTAAACACAACTATGGGAGGGGGGAAAAATAATAAATTATTGATAGGGGTTTGTTATAAGTCTCCTAAAATAATGGAAGGAACAGAGAATATCCTCGTAAAGCAAATAGATGAAGCAGCAACTCAAGGAGAAGTCATTATTATGGGGGACTTCAACTACCCTGAAATACATTGGGGAACAGAAACCTGCAGTTCCAGCAAAGGTAATAAGTTTTTGGCAACTATGAGAGACAATTACCTTTCACAACTAGTTCAGGACCCAACAAGAGGGGGGCACTGCTAGACCTAATATTATCCAACAGGCCAGACCGCATATCAAATATAAGGGTTGGGGGTCACTTGGGTAATAGTGATCACAAAATAATAAGCTTTCATGTATCCTTTAATAAGATGTGTAGTCGAGGGGTTACAAGGACACTAAACTTCAGGAAGGCAAATTTCCAACAGATGAGAGATGATCTTGGTGCAATAAACTGGGACGATATCCTGAGACATAAAAATACACAAAGAAAATGGGAGATGTTTATTAGTATCCTGAATAGGACCTGTGCACAGTATATACCCTATGGGAATAAACATGCTAGAATTAGGAGGAAACCACTATGGCTAAATAGAGCTGTAAGGGGCGCAATAAGGGACAAAAAGAAAGCGTTTAGGGAATTAAAGCAAGTAGGTAGTGAAGAGGCATTAAATAAATACAGAAGACTGAATAAATTCTGTAAAAAGCAAATCAAGACAGCAAAGATTGAGGCAGAGAGACTCATTGCCAGAGAAAGTAAAAATAATCCCAAAATATTCTTTAACTACATAAATAGCAAGAAACTAAAAAATGATAGTGTTGGTCACCTTAAAAATAGTCTGGGTGAAATGGTGGATGAGGATGAGGAAAAAGCCAATATGCTAAATGACTTTTTTTCAACTGTATTTACAAAAGAAAATCCCATGACAGATAACATGATCAGAGATAAAAAAATTTCTCCATTAAATGTCACATGCTTAACCCAGCAGGAAGTACGGCGGCGTCTAAAAATCACTAAAGTTGACAAATCCCCGGGCCCGGATGGGATACACCCTCGAGTACTGCAGGAATTAAGTACAGTTATAGATAGACCATTATTTTTAATCTTTAAAGATTCCATAATAACTGGGTCTGTACCACAGGACTGGCGTATAGCAAATGTGGTGCCAATATTCAAAAAGGGGGCAAAAACTGAACCTGGAAATTATAGGCCAGTGAGCTTAACATCTACTGTGGGTAAAATCCTGGAGGGTTTTTTAAGGGATACTATATTGGAGTATCTGAAGCTGAATAACCTCATGACACAGTATCAGCATGGGTTTACGAGAGACCGTTCTTGTCAGACAAATCTGATAAGCTTTTATGAAGGGGTAAGTTCAGGACTGGATCAAGGGAAAGCAGTGGACGTGGTGTTCATGGACTTCTCAAAAGCTTTTGATACAGTGCCACACAAAAGGTTGATACATAAAATGAGAACAATGGGGATAGGGGAAAATATGTGTAAGTGGGTTAAGAACTGGCTCATGGATAGGAAACAAAGGGTGGTTATTAATGGAGCACACTCGGACTGGGTCACGGTTAGCAGTGGGGTACCACAGGGGTCAGTATTGGGGCCCCTTCTCTTTAACATATTTATTAATGACCTTGTAGGGGGCATACAGAGTAGTATTTCAATATTTGCAGATGACACTAAACTCTGCAGGGTAATAAATACAGAGGAGGATAATTTTATATTACAGGAGGATTTATGTAAACTAGAAGCTTGGGCTGATAAATGGCAAATGAGCTTTAATGGGGATAAATGTAAGGTCATGCACTTGGGTAGAACAAATAAGATGTATAATTATGTGCTTAATTGTAAAACACTGGCAAAACTGTCACTGAAAAAGACTTGGGTGTATGGGTGGACGACAAACTCACATTTAGTGGCCAATGTCAGGCAGCTGCTGCCAAGGCAAATAAAATAATGGGATGCATTAGACGAGGCATAGATGCTCATGAGGAGAACATAATTTTACCTCTATACAAGTCACTGGTGCGACCACACTAAAGGTACTGCCACACTACACAATCCCGCTAGCGATCTCGTTAGCGTCGCATACTAATGAGATCGCTAGCGGGATTATTTCTATATCGCTAGTAGCTACCTAATTTAGCGATATCGTTAAGGACGCTATCGCGGTTAGCGATCTCCTTAACGACTTTAGCGGTACAAAAGTACCGCTAAATCGCTAAAAAAGGTGCTGGCTAACTGGCTAACACGGTACGAAGATACACATCTTTCCTATAAAAAAGGTGCCACACTCAGCGATTAGATACTTACCAGCGGGGCGCCAGCGATGAAAATAGGGTCCGGAACGATCAGGACAACGGACGAGATCACAGCAGGGGCCACGTCGCTGGTAGATGCCGCACACAACAACATCGCTAACGGGATCGCTAAATAGTGACGTTTTTTAGCGATCCCGTTAGCGATGTTGTTTAGTGTGGCATACCCTTTAGAATACTGTGTGCAGTTCTGGTCTCCGGTGTATAAGAAAGACATAGCTGAACTGGAGCGGGTGCAGAGAAGAGCGACCAAGGTTATTAGAGAACTGGGGGGTCTGCAATACCAAGACAGGTTATTACACTTGGGTTATTAGTTTGGAAAAACGAAGGCTTAAGGGTATGCCACACTAAACAATATCCTAACGGGATCGCTAAAAACGTCATATTTAGCGATCCGTTAGGATATGTTCAGTGCGGAGCTTCCAGCGACGAGCTTCCTGCTGTGATCTGCTCGTCGCTGGAATCGTTCGACCTATTCATCGCTGCGTCCGCTGGTAAGTATCTAATCGCTGTGTGCACTTTCTAGCGATTTAGCGGTACTTCTGTACCGCTAAAGTCGTTAAGAAGATCGTAAGCGATAGCGTCGTTACTAAATCGCTAAATGCGCAGCATTTAGCATATAGAACAATCCCGCTAGCGATCTCATTTATCAACGCTAACGAGATCGCTAGCGGATTGCTTGTGTGGCAGTACTTTGGGTGATCTTATTACAATGTACAAATATATGAGGGGACAGTCAAAGACCTTTCTATGTCTTTTACTCTTAGCTGTGACGGACGAGGGCATCTCTACGTTGGAGGAAAGAAGGTTTAGCCATAATCACAGATGCAGATTCTTTACTGTAAGAGCAGTGAGACTATGGAACTCTCTGCCGTCTAATGTTGTAATGAGTGATTCCTTACTAAAATTTAAGAGGGGACTGGATGCCTTTCTTGAAAAGTATAATATTACAGGCTATATTCACTAGTTTCCTAGATACAGCGTTGATCCAGGGAGCTAGTCTGATTGCCGTATGTGGAGTCGGGAAGGAATTTTTTTCCCCAATGTGAAGCTTACTGTTTGCCACTTGGGGTTTTTTTGCCTTCCTCTGGATCAACATGTTAGGGCAGGTTAGGATAGGATATGGGTTGAACTAGATGGACTTAAAGTCTTCCTTCAA
>JARQOD010000002.1:138290858-138335895 GCA_033576555.1 Oophaga sylvatica | reverse complement strand
CCCCTCGGGGGCTTTTGCCCTCTCAGTTTAGTCCAGCCACTGTGTTTTGTACTTTTGCTTTTTCCAGTTTTTTCAGTGGCTGCTGTTTTTGTTACACCAGAGAACTAATTTAGGTGGTAGAGGTCGTGTGATCTCAGGTGATTTTGAAATTAGTAGAGTTGGTGTTTTTCAGGGTTTTCTGGGATTGCAGTAAGTATCCTTCCTATCCTTTTCTATTTAGATAGTTTGGGCCCCAGCGTTTGCTCATACTATTTTCTTTCTGTGTCAGTATTTCCTCTTGTCTAACCGCCATTACATGTTTGGGGGCTTTCTATTATCTTTGGGGTTCTGCTCCGGGGCAGATAGCTTTCCTATTTCTATCTTTAGGTGTAGTTAGTTTCTCAGGCTGTGACGAGGCGTCTAGGACCAACGTAGGAACGCTCCACGGCTGCCTCTAGTTGCGGTGGTTAGTCAGGGTACTGCAATCTCATAGATTCCAACTGCTCTGGTGTATTTCCTTTTTTGCCTGCACTCCTCAGCTACCGTAACATAACACAAGGCCTGGTCTCAAGGAGGGCAGCAAAGAAGCCACTTCTCTCCAGAAAAAACATCATGGACAGACTGATATTCTGCAAAAGGTACAGGCAGTGGACTGCTGAGGACTGGGGTAAAGTTATTTTCTCTGATGAATCCCCTTTTCGATTGTTTGGGACATCAGGAAAACGCCTCATTCGGAGAAGGCAAGGTGAGCGCTACCACCAGTCTTGTCTCATGCCAACTATTAAGAATCCTGAAACCATTCATGTGTGGGGTTGCTTCTCAGCCAAGGGAATCGGCTCTCCTACAGTCTTGCCTAAAAACACAGCCATGAATAAAGAATGGTACCAGAATGTCCTCCAAGAGCAACTTCTCCCAACCCTCCAAGAGCAGTTTGGCGATCAACAATGCCTTTTCCAGCATGATGGAGCACCTTGCCATAAAGCAAAGGTGATAACTAAATGGCTCAGGGAACAAAACATAGAGATTTTGGGTCCATGGCCTGGAAACTCCCCAGATCTTAATCCCATTGAGAACTTGTGGTCAATCATCAAGAGACGGGTGGACAAACAAAAACCTAAAAATTCTGACAAAATGAAAGCATTGATTGTGCAAGAATGGACTGCTATCAGTCAGGATTTGGTCCAGAAGTTGATTGAGAGCATGCCAGGGAAATTGCAGAGGTCCTGAAGAAGAAGGGTCAACACTGCAAATATTGACTTGCTGCATTAACTCATTCTAACTGTTAATATAAGCTTTTGTTACTCATATGTTAGCAATTATATTTCTGTCTGTGATAAAAAACATCTGTCAAACACACATAAAAACCAGAGGGCAGCAGATCATGTGAAAATATAATATTTGTGTCATTCTCAAAACTTTTCGCCATGACTGTACACACTCTTTTATTTTTACTTAACGTTAATCTTCTGTGAAATATTGCCTTAACATAAATTTAAATTCTATACTCCAGAACTAGTGCTAGAAATTTTTCTTTTCATAGACTTTAACCATCCCAGTAAAACGTCTGTTAAAATAGGTTGTAATTGCCAGACTTACCACTAGTGCTAGGGTCCTGGTGCATAAGAAGCTGTGGGGGTTCATTGACATTAGTTGTATCACTATCAACATCTTCATTTCCCTTCTGGTTGCAGTTTTCATAATGTGATTTCAAACGGCAAACAAGTCCTTGGATATCCTTTTGACAGTATTTGCACTTTGCTCTCCCACCTTTCTTTCCAAGCTCTGCTGGCATCTCAACAAAATGAACCCAAATAGGGTCTCTCTTACGACCTGCCATGGCTCACGCAGTTCACTTCTGAAGTTTGATTGTTAGGCTAAGTGCACACGTTCAGGAATATTTGTGTTTTTTTTCCGCGTTTTTCCGCGGTTAAAAACGCGAAAAAAACGCAAGCATTAAGCATCCTATACATGTTAATTGATTCCGCATGTTTTGGCCACATGTTGCGTTTTTTCCGTGAAAAAAACGCTTCGCGGAAAAAATAGCAACATGTTCATTAATTTTGCGGAATGTAAGCGGTTCATGTGCGGTGGTACCCAGGGTCTGGAGGAGAGGAGACTCTCCTCCAGGCCCTGGGTACCATATCCCTGGTTAAAACAATAATTAAAATAATAATTATATTCTCACCTTCCGGCGGCCCCCGCAGCCTTCCCGCCTTCAGAGACGCTCCGGCAACTCCCGGTCCAAGAGTCCTTTGCGAGAATCACCCAGATGGCATAGCAGTCTCGCGAGATGCTACGTCATCGGTGTGATTTGCCGCAAAGCATCCTTGGGACCGGGAGTTGCCGGGAGCGTCGCTGAAGGCGGGAAGGCTGCGGGGGAAGCCGGAAGGTGAGAATATCATTATTTATTATTTTTTTTATTATTTTTACATTAGATCTTTTTACTATTGATGCGACATAGCGGCATCAATAGTAAAAAGTTGGTCACACGTGTCAAACACTATGTTTGACTCGTGTGACCAACCTGTCAATCAGTTTTCCAAGCGATGCTACAGATCGCTAGAAAACGCTAGCATTCTGCAAGCTAATTACGCTTGCAAAACGCTATTATTCTGGCGGGAATACGCATACAAAAAAAGGTGGTATTTCCCGCGGGAGATGTGCGGGATTGCCGCGGAAATTTCCGCGGCAATTCCGCAACGTGTGAACTTAGCCTTACTACAGCCAAGTACTGCTGACTGACTATCCAACAAGTTTGGGCAAGTCAACTGAATGGAAAAAGAAACTGAAACCAAGCTACAGAAAGTGAAACCAAGCTAAAAGTGTGGAGTTAATTGAACAATGATTGAAAGTTTTAGATTTTAATCGTGATTTATATTAAAAAAAATCTTTTGATTTAAATCAGTGATTTAAATCATGATTAAAATCACGATTTAAATCGATCTGATTTAAATAAAAAAAAATAATTTGATTTAAATCATGATTTAAATCGGCAAGATTTAAATCAATCCACCCTGCTGTTACCATTATAAAATAAAAATTTGAGGCAAAAAGATTATTTTGTGGAAAAAAACACGGATTTTGGTAAAGACTTACCTGTAAAATCCTTTTCAGCGAAGGAAGGAAGAGAGACACAGTAATTCATTACTGATGGGTAGGCGGAGCCCAGATCAGGATGTTACCTCAGATCAAAAGAGTGATGACTGGCTGGCCCTCCAGCTCGGGCTCCTCCTACTCAGCTCCAGTCGTATCAAAGCTTTTAGGAAAAGAGCCAAGATCACCAGCAGAGCAACATAACCCCTTCTGAAGGAACTTCAGAGAAAAAACACAAGGATACAGGTTATGCATGCAAAGAAAGCCAAAAACCACAGAGTTCCAGGTACTACTCACGGAACCTGACTACTGCGATGAGCTGGCGATGCTGGAACAGAGCCTTAGCGCGCTGACCTCAGCCCAGATAATCGCTATCAGATAAGGGTCGCGCTGCATCTGAAAACATCAACACACTTCTGCCGTGGGAGGGTGCTGTGTCTCTCTTCCTTCCTTCGCTGAAAAGGATTTTACAGGTAAGTCTTTACCAAAATCCGTGTTTCAGCTGCAGATGAAGGAAGAAGCCACAGTAATTCATTACTGATGGGACGTCCCAAAGCAGTTCAAAATAAGGGTGGGAAAAACCAATAAAAGGCAGAAACCCAACAACCTTAACAACAAAGCGCAACCAGCGCTAAACACAAGTTCATCCAGAACTTTAAACTACAGCTGCCTGCAGGACCCTACGTCCGAGGGCTGCATCAGCGGAAGCACTGACGTCCACTTTATAAAATCTTGTAAACGTGTGGACAGAGCGCCAAGTCGCAGCTCGGCAAAGCTGCACTGCCGAAGCACCTTGATGAAAAGCCCACGATGAAGCCACAGCTCTCGTGGAATGGGCTCGAATCTTAATCGGGCAAGATTCACCCCGAAGACGGTAAGCTTCCAAAATAGCTGACCGGATCCAACGAGCTATAGAACCCTTGGAAGCTCGTTGACCACGCCGACGACCTGCCGGAACCACAAACAGGGAGTCCGTCTTACGAAAACCTTGAGTAATAGATAGATAAAACTTCAAGGCCCGCACTAAATCCAATGTGTGTAAATCTCGCTCTTTCGTATTCTTCGGATCCGGACAGAGTGAAGGCAACACAATATCCTGGTTAACATGAAATTGTGACACCACTTTAGGCAAAAAATCACCCCGAGTGCGAAGCACTACACGATCCGGAAAAAACTCCAGAAAAGGAGGCGAGCAAGAAAGAGCTGCCAATCAGAAACTCTCCTCAAGGAAGTGACTGCAACAAGGAAAGCCACCTTCCAAAAAGTAAAGAAAGGCTAGCAGAAACCATAGGTTCAAAAGGTTTATGCTGAAGAGCCTCCAAAACAGGTTGAGCCGCCAAGGAGACACGGGTGCCTTCCGCGGCGGAAACTTACGAGAGATACCTCGGAAAAAAGAGATCACGTCTCTATTTGAAGCAATGGTTCTCCGAAACAATAAGGACAGAGCAGAAATCTGACCTTTCAGAGTGCTAACTGCCAAACCCCTTGTCTAGCCCATGCTGTAGAAAAGCCAACAGGTTGGGAATGGAAAATTTTCTCGGGTTCCGAGAAGACCCCAAACACCACGAAAAGAAGGTTTCCCAAATTTTGTGGTAAATCCTAGAAGTAGCCGGACATCTTGCAGCACGAAGGGTAGCAATGACCTCGGCTGAAAAACCTCTACGGGTCAAGATCTCGGTTTCAAGAGCCACGCCGTCAAACGCAGGGACATCAAGTCCGGATGACAAATGGGCCCCTGACTCAACAAGTCCTGTTGAAGAGGGAGTGGAAACGGAGGTGCCGCCAACAGCGACATTATTGTCGAGAACCACACCCTTCTTGGCCAGTCTGGAGCTATCAGAATAGCTGGAATTCTCTCTAGTCTGATCCGACGCAGCACTAGAGGAAGTAAGGATATCGGCGGGAATACATAGATCAGCTTGAACTGATCCCACTGAGCCACTAGAGCATCCACCGCCACCGCCTTCGGGTCCTTGTACCTGGACATGAATGTCGGTAACTTGGCATTGGACCTGGAAGCCATCAAATCCACTTGGGGGGTTCCCCAGCGAGAGCACAGTAGTGCAAAGACTTCCGGGTGGAGGCTCCATTCCCGGGATCCATCCTTCTGCGACTGAGAAAGTCCGCTGTAATATTCTGAACCCCTGGATGTGAATCGCCGAAATGGCTGGTACATTGGCCTCTGCCCAAATCAGAATTCGGGACACCTCTACCATGAGTCTGGAACTCCTTGTCCCACCTTGGTGATTGATATACGCGACAGCCGTCGCATTGTCTGTCTGCACACGGACTGGCAGACCGCTCAAAAGGACCGTCCAATGTTGGAGGCAAAGAAAAATCGCCCTCAATTCCAGGATGTTGATCGGAAGCACAGACTCTTCCGGTGACCATACCCCCTGAATCCAGAGATTGGTCCAAACACCCCCCAGCCCGTCAGGTGGCATCGGTGGTTATGACTGACCACTTCAGAGGGAGGAAAGACTTCCCAGGGAGAATGCCCCTGGACGTAACCACCATCTAGAGAATCCCGCACCGCGCGAGAAATGGTGACACTGCAATCCAGCGATTGCGACTGGTTCCATCGACTCAAGATGAACTTTGAAGAGTCCTGGAGTGGAACTGGGCAAAAGGAATTGCCTCCATGGACGCCACCATCAGTCCCAGAAGACGCATACACTTCCGTAGGGACATTGCCGTTGAGGCTGTCATAATCTGTACATGTCGAAGAAGACATGACTGTTTGTCTGGTGGTAAGGAAACTACCGACCGAAACGTGTCGAGATGCATTCCCAAAAAGAGAATTGTCCTCGATGGTTCCAGGGACGACTTCTCCCAATTGACCAGCCAACCGAAGTCTTTCAGAAACTGAAGAGACAAATCCCGAGCCGTCAATGCCTCCTCCTCCGAGGAAGCCACGATCAAAAGATCGTCCAGATAAGGGAGAATCGTAATCCCCTGTCTTCGAAGGAGTGCCATGAGGGGCGCCAGAACTTTTGTAAAGACCCTTGGCGCTGAGGCTAAGCCGAACGGCAGAGCCACGAACTGGTAATGATTCTGACCTATGGCAAATCGAAGAAAGCGCTGATGAGCCTTTCCGATGGGAATATGCAAATAGGCGTCGCGAATGTCGATTGACACCAGAAAAATCGTTCTGTGACAGAGCTGCCACAACGGAACGAAGCGACTCCATGCGAAATTTCCGGGTATGGACATGCCGGTTTAATCGCTTGAGATCCAGAATCGGGCGAAATTTGTTCTCCTTTTTGGGAACTATAAAAAGGTTGGAATAAAAACCTTTTCCTCGGTCCTCTGACGGAACCGGTATCACTACACCCTTTTGTAGTAGCGATTCGACCTCTCGCTGTAGAGCGACAACAAGCTCGGGTTCCGACGGAACGCGAGATTGACAAAAACATTTGGGGGTTGAGAAGCAAACTCTATGAAATAGCCTGCCGACACTATCCGCGTTACCCAGGAATCTGGAACGCGAGCCATCCAAGTCTCCTTGAAAAGAAGCAGGCGACCCCCCCCTCGAGAATCCTCGAGTGGACCCCTGGCGTCAATCCGACTTTGCGGGTTTCTTGTCAAGTTCCCGCTTGTTCTGGCGGAAACTCTGCTTCCAGGGAGTACGAGTTTTCTGAGAGGATTTCTTTCCTGAGAAAGAAGGACGACCCGATCCCCACGAGGAGTGACTAGATCGTCCTCGGCCCCCAAAGGACCGCCGACCACTATAAACACCAGGCTTACTGGACACCGAGGCCATGGCCCTTCGCTGTGTGTAATGCTGATTCCTTTGCCTTAGCCTTGGAAATCAGCTCTGTGAGGTCGGATCCAAAAAGATGGCCACCCTTGTAAGGTAAGGCCAACACCCTTGTTTGGAAACTGCGTCCCCGGCCCACTGTCTGAGCCATAAAGCTCTTCTGACTGTGACCGCTGAAGCTTGCGCTTTGGCCAGCAGAGATGCCGTATCCAGACCGGCATCAAAGATATAACAGGCTGCCGTTTCTAACCATTCACAAGTTTCCAGTATCTCAGATAACGGAGATTCATTTTGCAACTCCGTCTTCAGACGTGCCAACCAGCTTAGAGAAGCTCTAGCAGCACACATGGATCCTAGCACTGCTCGAAATCCATGACCCGCCGCCTCATAGCTTGCTTTTGCCGCCAATTCTGCCTTTCTATCCAAAGGCTCCTGTAAGCTCGCTTTCCCTTAATAGGGAGTAGTGAGGATTTACTAAGCTGAGATAAGGACACATCCACTTCAGGAGCAGAAGTCCAATTAGCCTTTAACTCCGTAGAGCAAGGATAAAGTGTATCAAAGAAATGCGTTCCATGAAAACGCTTATCTGGACATAGACGTTCCTCCTCTATTACACCATTAAGCTCATCCAGAGCTGGCAATGTTGTACGCGAAGCACGGGACTCCTGGAACATGCGTGCTGATTTACCAGGACGACTAGTTACCTCTCAGGTAACTGTAGTATATCTCTCATGGCTTCAATTAATGCCTCCGTACGCTTCGTCATAGAGGAACGTCCCTGCGGCTCGTCCGCATCTGAATCGGATATTTCTCCATCCGAATATAAAGGGGAACTCTGCCCAATATCAGATACATCTGACTCGCTCCGTGTAGAGGCCGGTAACGGCCTGCGTCGCTTCCTCTGGGAGGAATTAGCAGACACATATTGACCTAAAAGGTCAGATAAGTTATTAATCGATCGAGCGATATCATCCAATTTTCCACCGCTGTCGACCGCAGCGCTAGACGCTGTGGAGGTCTGCGTATCTGATTGCCGCAATGGCACTGGGACGTGATCCGCGGCATCTGAACTCTGTTCAGACATGTCTCATCTGAATGAGCAGGTCAAAGCGGTAATACCAGCAAAAAACTATGCGGTTTTTTTTTTTTTTTTTTTTTTTCAAACGCTGAAGGGTTAACGCTCCACCAAGCAGAGTTACCCCAGCGGTATTCAGTCAGCAAATTTAGCAGGTAGAAATAACCCTCAAAGGGGTTAATATTGCAAACTCACCAAAATATATATATATTTGTGAGCCCCAGCCAATTTTTATGTCTCTGACGAGACTGCAGCTGCAGGATAGCGATCGCTGCGCTGCGGGGTGAGGAATCCACACTCACCCAGCTGGCCGTGGTGTCTATATGAGGAGGGGAGCGGTCCGAGGAGCCCAGGAGCCTGAGTAATGGCCGTCACAGTGAGGGGGTCGCAGGAGAAAAGCCAGAGCGCGCGTCTTCCTGCTCAAAAGACCGGGATAGATAGGCCACGCCCCCTGCTAGCTCAAATAATGAGCGCGAACTCTCCCCGCTCCTGCTCCCTCTCTGTCCTGCAGGTATCTGCCTGCGGACAAAAAATCACCACATCTTCATGTAGTAGCGCTGTCACAGCAGCGCTGAAGCATACTGACTTTACATGTAGTAGCGCTGTCACAGCAGCGCTGAAGCTTACTGATATTTACATGTAGTAGCGCTGTCACAGCAGCGCTGAAGCATACTGACATTACATGTAGTAGCGCTGTCACAGTAGCGCTGAAGCATACTGATATTACATGTAGTAGCGCTGTCACAGCAGCGCTGAAGCTTACTGACATTTACATGTAGTAGCGCTGTCACAGCAGCGCTGAAGCATACTGACATAGTAACGCTGACATTAACAATAGCGCTGCTCATTCAGACGCTAAAGCACTCACACATAATTATTATTAAAATTTGTGTGGAGTACTCACCAGCCAAGGCGCCACAGGGACCCTCAGGGGTTTCTGGCGCAGTGCCCATGCTTCCCTCCAGGGCGAAGAACGCAGTGACCGCACGTGTGGTTTGCGTTCCCGCCAGAGAAGCTCTCCTCATCCCCCAGGGCCGGCAAGGATTCTGCAGGGACTTTGAGTGAATACAGATCCGCCAAGGGAGAGGTTGGGGTACAGCAGCGCTGATACCCTGAGACCTCTAGACCAACTAGTGATCCAAGTCTCCTGTCCGAATATTAAAATAATAAAATTTTCTGAGGAGCTGCATTAGCAGCGACCATCCTCTGGACCTCAAATCTTAGACTGGAGCTGAGTAGGAGGAGCCCGAGCTGGAGGGGCCAGCCAGTCATCACTCTTTTGATCTGAGGTAACATCCTGATCTGGGGCTCCGCCTACCCATCAGTAATGAATTACTGTGGCTCTCTTCCTTCATCTGCAGCTGAAAATATGATTTTTTTATTTTCACGGCTCTACGTTATAAACTTCTGTGAAGCACTTGGGGGTTCAAAGTGCTCACCACACATCTAGAAAAGTTCCTTGGGGGGTCTAGTTTCCAAAATGGAGTCACTTGTGTGGGGTTTCTACTGTTTAGGCACATCAGGGGCTATCCAAACGTGACATGACACCCACAGACCATTCCATCAAAGTCTGCATTTGAAAAAGGCGCTACTTCCCTTTCGAGCTCTGCCATGCGTCAAATAGTGGTTTCCCCCCACATATGGGGTATCAGCGTACTCAGGACAAATTGCACAATAAATTTTGGGGTCCTTTTATCCTTTGGAAAATAAAATTGGGATGAAAAGATCATTTTTGTGGAAAAAATATGATTTTTTAATTTACGGCTCTACGTTATAACTTTCTGTGAAGCGCTTGGGGGTTAAAAGCTCTCACAACACATTTAGATAAGTTCCTTGGGGGGTCTAGTTTCCAAAATGGGGTCACTTGTGGGGGGTTTCCACTGTTTAGGCACACAGGGACTCTCCAAATGCGACATGGCGTCCAATCTCAATTCCAGCCAAAAAAGTCAAATGGCGCTGCTTCCCTTCCGAGCTCTGCCATGCGCCCAAATAGTGGTTTACCCCCACATATGGGGTATCAGCGTACTCAGGACTAATTGCCCAATAACTTTTGGGGTCCTTTTATCCTTTGGAAAATAATAATTGGGATGAAAAGATCATTTTTGTGGAAAAAATATGATTTTTTAATTTTACGGCTCTACGTTATAACCTTCTGTGAAGCCCTTGGGGGTTAAAAGCTCTCACACTAGGGTTGAGCATTCCGATACTTCCGATACCTGAAATCCAATGTAAGTCTATGGGAACAAAATATCGGAAGTAAGTATCGGAAGTACTTCCGATATTTTGTTCCCATAGACTTACATTGGATTTCAGGTATCGGAAGTATCGGAATGCTCAACCCTACGACAACACATTTAGATGAGTTCCTTGAGGGGTCCAGTTTCCAAAATGGGGTCACTTGTGGGGGGTTTCCACTGTTTAGGCACACAGGGACTCTACAAATGCGACATGGCGTCCAATCTCAATTCCAGCCAAAAAAGTCAAATGGCGCTGCTTCCATTCCGAGCTCTGCCATGCGCCCAAATAGTGGTTTACCCCCACACATGGTATAATCGGTGTACTCTGGAGAAATTGTACAACAAATATTGTGGTTCATTTTCTCCTGATACCCTTGACAAAATTTTAAAAAATTGTGTCGAAAGAAAATTTTGGGAAAAAAAGTTAAATGTTAATTTTTTCCTTCCACATTGCTTCAATTCTTGTGAAGTACCTAAAGGGTTAATAAACCTCTTGAATGTGGCTTTGAACACGTTGAGGGGTGCAGTTTTTAGAATGGTGTCACTTTTGGGCATTTTCTGTCATATTGACCCCTCAAATTCACTTCAAATGTGAGGTGGTCCCTAAAAAAAATGGTTTTGTAAATTTTGTTGGAAAAATGAGAAATTGCTGGTCAACTTTTAACACTTATAACTTCGTAACAAAAAAAAATTTTGGTTCCAAAATTGTGGTGATGTAAAGTAGACATGTGGGAAATGTTATTTATTAACTAATTTTTGTGACATATCTCTCTGATTTAATGGCATAAAAATTAAAAGTTTGAAAATTGCAAAATTTTCAAAATTTTTGCCATATTTCCATTTTTTTCATAAAAAAACGCAAGTTATATTGAAGAAATTTTACCACTATCATGAAGTACAATATGTCACGAGAAAACAATCTCAGAATCGCCAAGATCCGTAGAAGCGTTCCAGAGTTATAACCTCATAAAGAGACAGTGGTCAGAATTGTAAAAATTGGCCTGGTCTTTAACCTACAAATGGCTTGGTCATTAAGGGGTTAATATTTTTTATTTGTGTAAAATAATTTGATTTGCAAAAAGACAAAGTTTTGCTTGTGTACAACTTGATTAAAAAATCCGATTTAAATCCAAAAAATCCGATTTAAATCCAAAAAAATCCGATTTAAATCAAAAAATCCGATTTAAATCAAAAAAATCCGATTTAAATCAAAAAAATCCGATTTAAATCAAAAAAAATCAGATTTTTTTGGATTTTTTTTTAAAAAAATCATGATTTTTATCCACCCTGTTTTATTTTAATATTGGACATTTTTCTCGGATTTCTTCGTAGTAGATTATTTGAATCTCCGATTTGTCCGCTTTCTTTTGATCTTGTCCATTTGTGTACTAATTGGATAGCTTTACTTTCCATTCACATCATGTATAATTTTAATTGATATGCACATTTGCCTTGGAATTTTGTTGAACTGAATCCAATTGAGCATATCTGGGACATCATGTCTCGTTCCATTGCACCACAGACTGTCCACGAGTTGACTGATGCTTTAATCCAGGTCTGGGAGATCCCTCAGGAAAACATCCACTGCATCACGAGAACCATACCCAAGCGTTGGAGGGAGGTCATACAGGCACGTGGAGGCCACACACACTACTGAGCATCATTCTCTAGTCTTGAGGTATTTCCACGGACATTGGATCAGCCTGTAATTTGATTTTCCACTTGGATTTTGAGTATTATTACAAATCCAGACCTCAAAAGGATATTCATTTTGATTTACATTGATAGTTTTTGTTTTATTGTTCTCAATGCATCTCCCTTTATAATGAAGATTTGCAACTGGAATATTTCAATCAGTGATACCTAGGATGTGGTATTGTAGTGTTCCATTTACTTTCTGAGCAGTGTATAAATTACCTAAATTAACTGTTCACTCAATGTTTAGGCTACTTTCACACTTGCGTTTCTTAGCGCTGCGCATCGTGTGCTATTGGTCGCATGCGCAATGTTCCCTATCATTAACATGGCGGGCGCAGTGTCTTGCGCTTGCACGCGCTCATTAGCGTTTGGCATGCGCTGCGCATTTTCCAGGTGTGCGCCCAGACGCGCTAGACGCTACATGTTGCATTTTTTTTTCCGGCACACCTATTTAAAAATGCGCGTGCGCACGTGTGCGCAAAAAAATAACATTGGCGTCTATGTGGGCGCTGGCGTGCGCGTGCCTTTGCGATTGTCAGCGCTTGTGCGCGCAAGCGATTTTTTAGTAAACATTGTCTAGACACTTGTCCAATGACCCCTAGACAAGATACATTGTTTGTGAGGAGTCTAGATAAAAGTAGTATAGATTAAAGGAAGGTGTCAGTGCCACACAGACCCCTACACAGACTGCCTGGAGACTGCATGCTGATAAGACCTGAAGATACAGCCTGGATCCCTATAAAAAGGCCTGCAAACAGAGTGCACCAAACTACACTGCCTGGAGATTGGAGCTGGACACTGGACGATCCATCTTGGACCACAACAGCCTGGATATTGCCTGGAGACACTGTGCCTGGACTCAAGACCTACCCAAAGTGCAAGAATGTGAGTATTCTTTAACCAAATGACAGGCTGTCCTTATAATGTAATATGTGCTCATGTAATTTTTTTTTTTTTTTGCAGCATGTCTTCTGGATCAGAATATTCACCATCCCGGCAAGAACTGGCCGAAGCAGAGCATGATGTGAGTATCTTCCTGCCTTTGGGTAAGTATAGCTGCAGAATCTACAAATGGCTAAAATTTGTGTTTCTTTTTCAGACATCTTCGTCGGACACGGGCATTGAGGAGTCTCAGCAGGAGCAGTCGCAGCCGAGTCAAGTCCCGGTGGCGAGACGGAATGTAAGTATACAGGTCCTTCTCAAAAAATTAGCATACAGTGCTAAATTTCATTATTTTCATAATGTAATGATTACAATTAAACTTTCATATATTTTAGATTCATTACACACCAACTGAAATTTGTCAGGTCTTTTATTGTTTTAATACTGATGATTTTGGCATACAACTCCTGATAACCCAAAAAACCTGTCTCAAAAAATTAACATATTTCACCCGCCCAATAAAATAAAAGTGTTTTTTAAAAACAAACAAAAAAAACATCAAATAATAATGTTCAGTTATGCACTCAATACTTGGTCGGGAATCCTTTTGCAGAAATGACTGCTTCAATGCGGCGTGGCATGGAGGCAATCAGCCTGTGACACTGCTGAGGTGTTATGGAGGCCCAGGATGCTTTGATAGCGGCCTTAAGCTCATCCAGAGTGTTGGGTCTTGCGTCTCTCAACTTTCTCTTCACAATATCCCACAGATTCTCTATGGGGTTCAGGTCAGGAGAGTTGGCAAGCCAATTGAGCACAGTAATACCATGGTCAGTAAACCATTTACCAGTGGTTTTGGCACTGTGAGCAGGTGCCAGGTCATGCTGAAAAATGAAATCTTCATCTCCATAAAGCATTTCAGCCGATGGAAGCATGAAGTGCTCCAAAATCTCCTGATAGCTAGCTGCATTGACCCTGCCCTTGATGAAACCAGTGGACCAACACCAGCAGCTGACATGGCACCCCACACCATCACTGATTGTGGGTACTTGACACTGGACTTCAGGCATTTTGGCATTTCCTTCTCCCAGTCTTCCTCCAGACTCTGGCACCTTGATTTCCGAATGACATGTAAAATTTGCTTTCATCAGAAAAAAGTACTTGGGACCACTTAGCAACAGTCCAGTGCTGCTTCTCTGTAGCCCAGGTCAGGCGCTTCTGCCGCTGTTTATGGTTCAAAAGTGGCTCTACCTGGGGAATGCGGCACCTGTAGCCCATTTCCTGCACACGCCTGTGCACGGTGGCTCTGGATGTTTCTACACCAGACTCAGTCCACTGCTTCCTCAGGTCCCCCAAGGTCTGGAATCGGTCCTTCTCCACAATCTTCCTCAGGGTCCGGTCACCTCTTCTCGTTGTTCAGCGTTTTCTGCCACATTGTTTCCTTCCAACAGACTTCCCATTGAGGTGCCTTGATACAGCACTCTGGGAACAGCCTATTTGTTGAGAAATTTCTTTCTGGGTCTTACCCTCTTGCTTGAGGGTGTCAATGATGGCCTTCTTTACATCAGTCAGGTCGCTAGTCTTACCCATGATGGGGGTTTTGAGTAATGAACCAGGCAGGGAGTTTTTAAAAGCCTCAGGAATCTTTTGCATGTGTTTAGAGTTAATTAGTTGATTCAGAAGATTAGGATAATAGGTCGTTTAGAGAACCTTTTCTTGATATGCTAATTTTTTGAGACAGGTTTTTTGGGTTATCAGGAGTTGTATGCCAAAATCATCAGTATTAAAACAATAAAAGACCTGACAAATTTCAGTTGGTGTGTAATGAATCTAAAATATATGAAAGTTTAATTGTAATCATTACATTATGGAAAATAATGAAATTTAGCACTATATGCTAATTTTTTGAGAAGGACCTGTATACCTTTGAATGTCTATTTCTTTTCTACTCCTATTGTTCTTTTATTTTTAAAAAATATACAAGATTGTAATTTTGCTCTTATTTTGTTTCTTCTAGGTTCCACAACGGGACGACGACCTGTATGTGGATAATGAGGCCTTCATCTCCCAGGGCCATGAGCGTGTCCCGTTGTGGACAGCCGTGATCTGCAGTACAAGGACAATGTGGTGACCCGGCGGCTATGGAACGAGGTGGCCGCAGCGTTGATGGATGGCTGGACAGCGCCTCTCCAAACCTGAAAAAGGCGTTTAGTAAGTATTTTCATTCTCTGTAATGCTGCACTCACTGTTGTTCCTGAGGCCACTGATGGGTTTACTGGCAGATATATTCTGCCAGTAAACCCAACAGTGCCCTATGGTTCAACACTGACTGCCCTGTGTATGCTCTTGCAATGTGTTCTGCATTCTAGTGTTTGTTTTTATGCTGCACTCACTGTTGTTCCTGAGGCCACTGATGGGTTTACTGGCAGATATATTCTGCCAGTAAACCCAACAGTGCCCTATGGTTCAACACTGACTGCCCTGTGTATGCTCTTGCAATGTGTTCTGCATTCTAGTGTTTGTTTTTATGCTGCACTACTGTTGTTCCTGAGGCCACTGATGGGTTTACTGGCAGATATATTCTGCCAGTAAACCCAACAGTGCCCTATGGTTCAACACTGACTGCCCTGTGTATGCTCTTGCAATGTGTTCTGCATTCTAGTGTTTGTTTTTATGCTGCACTTACTGTTGTTCCTGAGGCCACTGATGGGTTTACTGGCAGATATATTCTGCCAGTAAACCCAACAGTGCCCTATGGTTCAACACTGACTGCCCTGTGTATGCTCTTGCAATGTGTTCTGCATTCTAGTGTTTGTTTTTATGCTGCACTTACTGTTGTTCCTGAGGCCACTGATGGGTTTACTGGCAGATATATTCTGCCAGTAAACCCAACAGTGCCCTATGGTTCAACACTGACTGCCCTGTGTATGCTCTTGCAATGTGTTCTGCATTCTAGTGTGTTTTTATGCTGCACTTACTGTTGTTCCTGAGGCCACTGATGGGTTTACTGGCAGATATATTCTGCCAGTAAACCCAACAGTGCCCTATGGTTCAACACTGACTGCCCTGTGTATGCTCTTGCAATGTGTTCTGCATTCTAGTGTTTGTTTTTATGCTGCACTTACTGTTGTTCCTGAGGCCACTGATGGGTTTACTGGCAGATATATTCTGCCAGTAAACCCAACAGTGCCCTATGGTTCAACACTGACTGCCCTGTGTATGCTCTTGCAATGTGTTCTGCATTCTAGTGTTTGTTTTTATGCTGCACTTACTGTTGTTCCTGAGGCCACTGATGGGTTTACTGGCAGATATATTCTGCCAGTAAACCCAACAGTGCCCTCTGGTTCAACAGTCAATGACATGTGGATTCTTGAGCTATGTGTTGTGCTTTATATTCATTTTTTGACTGTCCAGTCACTCTTGTTCCTCATGTTAAGGTTGTTTTTGCTGCCAGATATATTGTAACAGCAAACATAACAGTGTCATGTGGTTCAACAGTCACTGACATGTGGATTCTTGAGCTTTTTATAATGCTGCATTAACAGTTTTAAATTTTCATTCAGGTATGTGTGTTGAGAGTGATTTTGCACAGACTCCATTGTCTAATTTTTTATTTTTTTTATTTTGATCATCAGTGAACAAAATCCGCACACGATGGCGCTCGATGAAGGACCGCTTCAACACTGATGTTCGAGCAGAGGGACAGGTTCGCAGTGGTTCTGCAGCAAGGCCCAGAAATAAATATCGCTATTATCGCGAGTTGGCGTTCCTGAGACCGGTCCTTGCTAGCAGAGCGTAAGTTTTTTTTTCTTTCTTTTTTTTTTTTTTTTTAAGTTTTTTCTTTATTTTATTTTCCACAGCTGATGCTTCTTGTTCATGCATTATAGTAATGTTTTTTTTTTCTTTCCACAGCACCTGGAGCAGCACCATGCAGCCTGTCCCTGAAGCGGTCCTTCCTCGGACAACCTTGGACTCGTCCCAGCCATCCGACACCCTGGAAGCAACTTGCAGGTCAGCAACACGGACAGCTGGTGACCAGGAAGCTGGTCCATCAGGTGTTCCCCTCTCCCAGGTCTCTGCCACTGGTTATGCGGGCACTTACCGCCAGCGGCAGAGGGCCATGGAGAGGAATGTCTTGCCCGAGTTTGTTCACTTGAGCGAGTCCTTTCAAGGCAATATCAAGACGCTTGGAGGCAGAGTTGGTAGCGGTTTTTCACTGATGGAACGTGGTTTTACCCACATGGATCACCGTTTCAACTGTGTCGAACAGCGTCTTGATCGCCTGGAGGCCGACCTCAACAGACCAGCGCACCATTTTTTCAGTAAAATAGAACGGGGCATGGCGGAACACCTTACTCCTGAGCAACAGCTGAGTGTGATGCAGGCCTGCAGCACTGCTTTCTTGCAGCAGATGCAGCAGAATCGGTACGTGCAGCAGTCAGTGGTTGCATATCCAACAGTGCCACCACTGATTCGCCACACATCACTACCGACTTCTGCTGCATACCACTGCACGGCCACCAGCATTCCGAGTCACCACTACACCACCACAAGTCCGAGTACTGTTGGACACTCCACCGTCGCCACCACCATGGCAAGCGCTGCTCCTGTGTGGAGCAACACCCCCACAGACACTGGTCCACAGTCATGGACTCAAGCCACCGCAGTACCTGCTTGGGCCATGGCACCCACTTCTCATTCTAGGAGTACCGCCACCAGTCAACAATTTCCCGCCACAGCACCCACTGATCCTATGAGTACCGTCACCAGTCAGCAACAATCCATTTCAAGGGCACCCACTTCTCCTTCTAGGAGTACCGACACCAGTCAACAATTTACCGCCACAGCACCCACTGATCCTATGAGTACCGCCACCAGTCAGCAACAATCCATTTCAAGGGCACCCACTTCTCCTTGGAACACCGCCAACCCTTTGGTTACTCCGAGCACTGCCAACACTTCCACCGCCACTGCCACCACCGAGCATGAGAGCGGTGACCCACATTCAGTCTTTTTTGTTTCAAGGCCAAGGTCAACCAGCTCAAGGCGGACACAGAGAAGTCGGTCCATGCATACTCCTGTCCCCAAGAAGAAAAATAAAAAATCTTTGTTTGTCCATCCACCCTCTCCTCCTAATGTGTCTCAAAGTGACTCTCATTTGATGTGTGATCTTCCTTCACCCACTACTTTTGTTTCCCCTTCCCCTCGAACCCCTTCATCGGTTTCCAGCCGCTCTTCATCTCTGCACACCCCCAGAGTATCGAAATCACCACCAAAACGCCAGTAGCAATAAAAAATTTGTAATAAAAAAGCAGATTTCTATACAACTTCTGTGGCAGTGACGATACATATAGCATCTTGTACAAACATTGTACTAATCTGATTTTTCTATGACTACTGGGGCAGTGACTACCAATTGCATGTTGTACAAACATTGTACTAATCTGATTTTTCTATGACTACTGGGGCAGTGACTACCAATGGCATCTTGTACAAACATTGTACTAATCTGATTTTTCTATGACTACTGGGGCAGTGACTACCAATTGCATGTTGTACAAACATTGTACTAATCTGATTTTTCTATGACTACTGGGGCAGTGACTACCAATGGCATCTTGTACAAACATTGTACTAATCTGATTTTTCTATGACTACTGGGGCAGTGACTACCAATTGCATGTTGTACAAACATTGTACTAATCTGATTTTTCTATGACTACTGGGGCAGTGACTACCAATTACATGTTGTACAAACATTGTACTAATCTGATTTTTCTATTACTACTGGGGCAGTGACTACCAATTGCATCTTGTACAAACATTGTACTAATCTGATTTTTCTATTACTAGTGGGGCAGTGACTACCAATTGCATGTTGTACAAACATTGTACTAATCTGATTTTTCTATGACTACTGGGGCAGTGACTACCAATTGCATGTTGTACAAACATTGTACTAATCTGATTTTTCTATGACTACTGGGGCAGTGACTACCAATGGCATCTTGTACAAACATTGTACTAATCTGATTTTTCTATGACTACTGGGGCAGTGACTACCAATGCATGTTGTACAAACATTGTACTAATCTGATTTTTCTATGACTACTGGGGCAGTGACTACCAATTGCATGTTGTACAAACATTGTACTAATCTGATTTTTCTATGACTACTGGGGCAGTGACTACCAATGGCATCTTGTACAAACATTGTACTAATCTGATTTTTCTATGACTACTGGGGCAGTGACTACCAATTGCATGTTGTACAAACATTGTACTAATCTGATTTTTCTATGACTACTGGGGCAGTGACTACCAATTGCATGTTGTACAAACATTGTACTAATCTGATTTTTCTATGACTACTGGGGCAGTGACTACCAATGGCATCTTGTACAAACATTGTACTAATCTGATTTTTCTATGACTACTGGGGCAGTGACTACCAATGGCATCTTGTACAAACATTGTACTAATCTGATTTTTCTATGACTACTGGGGCAGTGACTACCAATTGCATGTTGTACAAACATTGTACTAATCTGATTTTTCTATGACTACTGGGGCAGTGACTACCAATTGCATGTTGTACAAACATTGTACTAATCTGATTTTTCTATGACTACTGGGGCAGTGACTACCAATTGCATCTTGTACAAACATTGTACTATCTGATTTTTCTATGACTACTGGGGCAGTGACTACCAATTGCATTTGTACAAACATTGTACTAATCTGATTTTTCTATGACTACTGGGGCAGTGACTACCAATTGCATGTTGTACAAACATTGTACTAATCTGATTTTTCTATGACTACTGGGGCAGTGACTACCAATTGCATCTTGTACAAACATTGTACTATTCTGATTTTTCTATGACTACTGGGGCAGTGACTACCAATTGCATGTTGTACAAACATTGTACTAATCTGATTTTTCTATGACTACTGGGGCAGTGACTACCAATGGCATCTTGTACAAACATTGTACTAATCTGATTTTTCTATTACTAGTGGGGCAGTGACTACCAATTGCATGTTGTACAAACATTGTACTAATCTGATTTTTCTATGACTACTGGGGCAGTGACTACCAATTGCATGTTGTACAAACATTGTACTAATCTGATTTTTCTATAACTACTGGGGCAGTGACAATACCATGCTCATGTTGGACACAAATTGTACTAATCTGATTTTTCTATGACTACTGGGGCAGTGACTACCAATGGAATCTTGTACAAACATTGTACTAATCTGATTTTTCTATAACTTCTGGGCCACTGACAATACCATGCTCATGTTGGACACAAATTGTACTAATCTGATCTATCAAAAACCTTTGTGTGAATAGAAATATTTACTTTTTTTTGTTAATAAAAAGAAATTATAATGTGATCTATACAAATGTAATCAAAAAAATCATTGGCAATTCAAATGTTGTTTTCCTGTTGTACAAAATAAATGTGCCAATCTTCTTTTAGTAATTTTGGTTTGCTTTGTGTTTATTTCGCCACCTACACACTGCGACGTACACACACTGCGATGTACACTTTGCGTTTTTGACTACACATAACTACAGGAATGACACAAGTTTGTGTACTTCATGGAGATATGTTTAGTCCAAAACACAAATATATTACTTTTTTTGCAACAACAGTCTGTCTGTCTGATAATATTGCACAGACTGAATAGAGGATGGTGTTGAGTGCAAGGCATATCTATTTAACCTTGCCAGATATACTAAAAAATGAAATGAGTAGGTGTGTTTTTGACATTATTTCACTTTGTGATACAAGGCCAGGGATTCTAGATATAGCTTGTAATTGAGCACATCCTCTATTCAGTGTGTCTTGAAGAAACAGAGGAGATGATGGTGAAAATACACTTTATATGTACAATACCCTGACCTTGTATCATTACTATCACACCTGGCCAGGTGAATAGACGAGTTTTAACCAGATGCGTTGCTTCATTATGCATATATTTGAAGCGTACTGTAGTGATGCTGCTGTTTATAACTCATGTGTACTCACCTGCCCAGCCTTGTATCATTACTATCACACCTGGGCAGGTGAATAGACATGAGTTTTAACCAGCAGCGTTGCTTCAGTCTGCATTAATTTGAAGCATACTGTAGCGATGCTGCTGTTTAGAACTCATGTGTACTCACCTGCCCAGGCCTGATAAATTCTGAAGTGACGATGCGTTATTTGGGGCATCACCACTTCAGCATGCCACCAGGCATTAGTATAGAACAAGATGTATAATCTTTAATATCTCTGTGTTCCAAATCAAGTCACAGTGACACAAATAATTTATGTGTTAAATAAAGGTCATACAACTTGTGTGCATGTATATTTAACTACATAGTCAGGATTAAAAATAAATTCATGATGCACACAAAAATATGCATCATGAATTCACTGGCCATTTCATAATTGTTTTTTAATTTAAAAACAGACTGCACGTGGTACAAGTTATATAAAAAAAAAAAAAATTTACATACAGACAAGAACATTCTTTTACACCATTTGTTCTTGCCAATCCACCCGTCCTACATCTGAGATGAAGTAGGCCGCAAATTGGTCTCTCATTTGGCATGACTTCAACAGAAGACCTGAGAGGGTGCTGAGTGAACTCGGGCAATGGGTTAGGAGCTGCATCATCAAGTTCAAAGTTTGGGTGCTCTTTCGCCATGACAAAGTTATGTAGCACCACACAGGCCTTCACAACTTCATCCACTGTTTGCACTTTCAGATGAATGGCTGTGCCCAGAATGCGCCACCTGGAAACCAGTATACCGAAGGCACACTCTACAGTTCTCCTTGCCCTGGTCAGCCTGTAATTGAAAATTTTTTTGTTGTGGTCCAAGTCCCGGCTGGAGTAGGGTTTAAGTAGGTGTTGGCTCATCTGGAATGCCTCATCCCCAACCATTACAAATGGCATTGCTGGACCTTCGGTGTGGGGAAGAGGCCGTGGCATGGGGAAATTAAACTGGTTTCCATACAACCTCCGTCCCATGTCCGAGTTCTTAAACGCCTGTGAATCATTCCCACAGCCAAATGCCCCAATGTCCACTGCAACAAACATACAGTCTGCATCCGCAATGGCCATAAGAACTGTAGAATAGTACTTCTTGTAATTGTAGTACTCCGAGCCTGTTCTTTTAGGTTTGATGATGCGGATGTGTTTCCCATCAACTGCTCCCAAACAGTTGGGGAAATTGCATGTTGTCCAGAATTTTTCTGCTATTTCTAGCCACTTTTCGGTGTTGGGCAGGGGCATAAATTCCGGACAGAGAACAGTCCACAATGCCCGGCAGGTGTCAACAACAATTCCTGACAACGTGGAGATACCAATCCGGTACTGGAAGTGAAGTGAAGACAGGCTCTCTCCAGTAGCAAAGAATCTATAGAAAGAACAAAAAAAATATTATTGTATATGTTTTTGTAAAACATTAATAAACCAAAAAATGGCATCAAAATAATTCCGCAGGTCTTTGTTTACTAGCTGTCAGAACAATAATTCTGTCATCTTTGTAATAGTACATGGCATAAGTAATACAATGATGCAGGCATTGGTTTCTCAATAATACGTACCGTAATGTCACCAGGAGTCTTTCCTCTGGAGGAATCGCCCGACGCAGCTGGGTGTCCTGTCTCCTTATTAATTGTTGTACCCGAGCAAGTAAATCCATGAAGGATTGTTGTGACATCCGGGTGTAGTCGTTAAATTTCTCCGGGTTTGACTGCAGCTCACTGTAGAGCAGACCCGGGCAAGGGGCGGCCCGCGGGCCGCATGCAGCCCGCCGGCTGTCAGTGACCGGCCCGCGGAGGCGCTCCGGCAGTCTCAGGGCCCCGGCATCAGCTGGCACAATACTTACCTCTCCCGTGCCTCCGCTGCTGCAGCTCCGGGCTCCACCGGCGCTTCCTCTCACAGCCGCCGCTGAATGACGTCATCATTCAGCGGCCGGCTGTGTCAGAGAGCGGGGACGCTGGACAGGTAAGACGTGTCTCTGTGTGTGTCTGTGTCTATGTAGTGCGGTGCTTTGTGTGTGTGTGTGTGTGTGTATGTGTGTGTGTGTGTGTGTGTGTGTGTGAAAGTATGTGGGGAGTGCTTATGTGCTGTCTGTGTGTGATGATGGGCAGGCATTGCTGATAATGGGGAGGCATTGATGATGATGGGGAGAAGATGATGATAATGGGCAGGCATTGATGATGGGGAGAAGATGATGATGGGCAGGCATTGCTGATAATGGGGAGGCATTGATGATGATGGGGAGAAGATGATGATAATGGGCAGGTATTGATAATGGGGAGGCATTGATGATGATGGGAGAAGATGATGATAATGGGCAGGTATTGATGATGATGGGCAGGCATTGATGATGGGGAGAAGATGATGATGATGATGATGATGGGAGAAGATGATGATAATGGGCAGGCATTGATGATAATGGGCAGGCATTGATGATGGGGAAAAGATGATGATGGGCAGGGATTGCTGATAATGGGGAGGCATTGATGATGATGGGGAGAAGATGATGATAATGGGCAGGCATTGATGATAATGGGCAGGCATTGATGATGGGGAGAAGATGATGATAATGGGCAGGTATTGATAATGGGGAGGCATTGATGATGATGGGGAGAAGATGATGATAATGGGCAGGTATTGATGATGATGGGCAGGCATTGATGATGGGGAGAAGATGATGATGATGATGATGTGATGGGGAGAAGATGATGATAATGGGCAGGCATTGATGATAATGGGCAGGCATTGATGATGGGGAAAAGATGATGATGGGCAGGCATTGCTGATAATGGGGAGGCATTGATGATGATGGGGAGAAGATGATGATAATGGGCAGGCATTGATGATAATGGGCAGGCATTGATGATGGGGAGAAGATGATGATGGGCAGGTATTGCTGATAATGGGGAGGCATTGATGATGATGGGGAGAAGATGATGATAATGGGCAGGTATGTATATATACAGTATACAGTATATATATATATATATATATGTTATATATAATATATATATATATATAATATATATTATGTATATTATACAGTATTGGGTAGAACGGAGTTAATTATATTAGTCCGGCCCTCTAAAACCATCCCAATTTCTCATGCGGCCCCCTGGCAAAATTAATTGCCCACCCCTGCTGTAGAGGGTGTGATACGCTCCACGACTCTCCCGGAGTTCAACAATGGGATGTACCCACAAACGCCGCCGCTGCCGTCTCCGATGTCTATCTCTCTTCCTTTGTTCATGGCAAGCAACGGCATAAGACTGTGCCATAGCCATGTCCACATCCAGGTTGAAGAAGAAATTCTGCATAAGCTGATCCATGTTCACCAAGGCAAATGCAAGCAAATGTAAAAAAGGGCTGTGAACAGGCTCTATATAAAGATTTTAAATAAGACACACCCACTGGTGTCCCATTGGTGGGTTCTGTTGCAAGAATTTTTCAAGGATTTTCATCATGTGTTTTGCACAGAAAAAACGCAAACGCATACAAAAACGCTTTAAATCGCATACAATCGCTTACAAACGCTGCGTTTTTTAAAAGCAATGCGCGCTATTCGACTGCAAAAAATCGCAGCGATTACACGCGTTTGCACGCGGATTTTTCATGCGTTTCATGTGCGCACGATGCGCAGCGCTAAAAAACGCAAGTGTGAAAGTAGCCTTAGCATTTCTGCAATATTACCTAAAATTAATAAAAATCTGAGGTTCCTGCCTACTGTGGTGAGCACTGTGTCATCAGTATAGGAATGAATAGTTTGCAAGTACCAGATAAATATCATATTTATAACAGAATTATTTACATACAGAGAAAACTGCAATAATCCAATCAATTCATCACACAATAGTGGTGTGTTAGCTCGGCCTAATGAGGCTGGTGACGAAGGGTCAGCTCTGGTCTCATTTTATGCCCTAAACAACATGTATTCTTCTCAGTTTCTGGGCTACAGAAGGGCAATTAGTAGTTGCTTGGTAAATTCAAGCATTACTTTGACACACAGAATTAATGAACAAGATAACAATAACAAGTTTGTAAAGCGTTGTTTCACCACCTATTCAAGTCAATGGGTGAAAAACGCTTAAACCACGCTGAAAGAAGTGACATACTCTTTGTCCAAATAACCATGCAAAGCACAAAATACTGATAACAAAAAAACAGTGTGTGTGCATGAAATTTCTGAAATCTCTTCTGCTTTGCTGGTATTGTAAAGCGCAGGTGAAAATTTGCATTAACCCCTTCATGACCTGTGACACAGCGTATGGGTCATGAAAGGATCGCGTTCCTGCGGGTTGGGTGACCGGGGTCACTGAAAGGTCACCCAACACGCAGGCACAAGACCCTTTGTGCTTCACCACAGGGGGGGGTTGGCTTAACCCCTACGTGGCTACGATCGCTCTGATTGGCTGTTAAAAGTGAAACAGTGCTCCCTTTATTCCGAGCCCCGACGTGTGCCCAAACAGTGGTTTACCCCACATATGGGGTATCAGCGTACTCAGTAAAAATTGCACAACAACTTTGGGGGTCTAATTTCTCCTGTTACTCTTGGAAAAAAAAATTGGGGACTAAAAAAATTATTTTTGTGGAAAAAAAATGATTTTTTATTTTCACAGCTCTGCGTTATAAACTTCTGTGAAGAACTTGGAGATTCAAAGTGCTCACCACACATCTAGAGGAGTTCCTTGGGGGATCTAGTTTCCAAAATGGGGTCACTTGGGGGGGTTTCTACTGTTTAGGCACATCATGGGCTCTGCAAACGTAACATGACGCCCGCAGACCATTCCATCAAGTCGGCATTTCAAAACATCACTACTTCCCTTCCGAGCCCCGACATGTGCCGATACAATAGTTTTCTCCCACATATGGGGTACCAGTGTACTCAGGACAAACTGTACAACAACTTTTGGGGTCCAATTTCTCCTGTTACCCTTGTGAAAATAAAAAATTGTGGGTTAAAAAAAAATCAGTTTTTGAGGAAAAAAATGATTTTTTGTTTTTACAGCTCTGCATTATAAACTTCTGTGAAGCACTTGGGGGTTCAAGGTGCTCACCACACATCTGGATAAGTTCCATGGGGGGTCTAGTTTACAAAATGGCGTCACTTGTGGTTGGTTTCTACTGTTTGGGCACATCAGGGGCTCTGCAAACGTAACAAGATGCCCGCAGACCATTCCATCAAGTCGGCGTTTCAAAGCGTCACTACATCCCTTCCGAGCACTGACGTGTGCCCAAACAGTGGTTACCCCCCACATATGGGGTACCAGCGTACTCAGGACAAACTGGACAACAACTTTTGGGGTCCAATTTCTCCTGTAACCATTGTGAAAATAAAAAATAGGGGGCTAAAAAAATGATTTTTTGAGAAAAAAAATGATTTTTTATTTTCAGGGCTGTGCATTATAAACTTCTGTATAGCATCTGGGGTTCAAAGTGCTCACTGTCCATCTAAATAAGTTCCTTAGGGGGTCTTGTTTCCAAAATGGGGTCATTTGTGGGGGAGCTCCAAAGTTTAGGCACACAGGGGCTCTCCAAACACGACATGGTGTCCGCTAACAATTGGAGCTAATATTCCATTAAAGTCAAATGGCGCTCCTTCCCTTCTGAGCCCTGCTGTGCACCCAAACAGTGGTTCCCCCCTCATATGGGACACCAGCGTACTCAGGAAAAACTGGACAACAAATTTTGGTGTCCAATTTATCCTGTTACCCTTGGGAAAATAAAAAAATAGGCTAAAAAATCATTTTTGAGAAACAAAAATGATTTATTTTCACTGCTCTGCGTTTATAAACTTCTGTGAAGCACTTGGGGGTTCAAAGTGCTCACTACACATCTAGATAAGCTCCTTGGTGGGTCTAGTTTCCAAAATGGGGTCACTTGTGGGGGGTTTCTACTGTTTAGGCACATCGGGGCTCTGCAAGCGCAACATGACGCCCGCAGAACATTCCATCAAGTCTGCATTCCAAAATGGCGCTCCTTCCCTTCTGAGCTCTCCCATGCGCCAAAACAGTGGTTCCCCCCCACATATGGGGTATTGTTGTACTCAGGACAAATTGCACAACAACTTTTGTGGTCCAATTTCTCCTGTTACCCTTGTGAAAATAAAAAATAGCGGGCTAAAAAAATCATTTTTGAGGAAAAAAAATGATTTTTTTATTTTCACTGCTCTGCGTTATAAACTTCTGTGAAGCACTTGGGGGTTCAGAGTGCTCACAACACATCTAGATAAGTTCCATAAGAGGTCTAGTTTCCAAAATGGTGTCACATGTGTTTTTTTTTATTGTTTAGGCACACAGGGGCTCTCCAAACGCGTCATGGTGTCCGCTAATGATTGGAGCTAATTTTCCATTCAAAAAGTCAAATGGCGCTCCTTCCCTTCTGAGCCCTGCCGTGCACCCAAACAGTGGTTTATGACCACATCTGAGGTATCTGTGTACTCAGGAGAAATTGCCCAACAAATTTTAGGATCCATTTTATCCTGTTGCCCATGCAAAAAAGAAAAAAATTGATGCTAAAATAAAATTTTTGTTGGAAAAATTAAAATGTCCATTTTTTCCTTCCATGTTGCTTTAGTTCCTGTGAAGCACCTGAAGGGTTAATAATCTTCTTGAATGTAGTTTTGAGTAGCTTGAGGGGTGCTGTTTCTATAATGGTGTCACTTTTGGGTATTTTCTACCATATAGACCCCTCAAAGTGTCTTCAAATGTGAGGTGGTCCCTAAAAAAATGTTTTTGTAAATTTTGCTGTAAAAATGAGAAATCGCTGGTCAATTTTTAGGCTAAGTGCACACGATCAGGAATAATTGCGTTTTTTTCGCGGTTTTTCCGCGGTAAAAACGCGATAAAAATGCAAGCATTAAGCATCCTATACATGTTAATTGATTCCGCATGTTTTGGCCACATGTTGCGTTTTTTTCCGCGAAAAAAACGCTTCGCGGAAAAAATAGCAACATGTTCATTAATTTAGCGTAATCGCGGTGATTCCGCCGCCATAGGAATGCATTGAACCGCTTACTTTCCGCATGTGGCTATGCCCACCATGCGCAATGTAAGCGGTTCATGTGCGATGGTACCCAGGGTCTGGAGGAGAGGAGACTCTCCTCCAGGCCCTGGGTACCATATCCCTGGTAAAACAATAATTAAAATAAAAAATAATAATATTCTCACCTTCCGGCGGCCCCCGCAGCCTTCCCGCGGCCCCCGCAGCCTTCCCGCCTTCAGCGACGCTCCCGGCAACTTCCGGTCCCAAGAGTCCTTTGCGAGAATCACCCAGATGGCATAGCGGTCTCGCGAGATGTACGTCATCGGTGTGATTTGTCGCAAAGCACTCCTGGGACCGCGAGTTGCCGGGAGCGTCGCTGAAGGCGGGAAGGCTGCGGGGGCCGCCGGAAGGTGAGAATATCATTATTTATTATTTTTTTTATTATTTTTACATTAGATCTTTTTACTATTGATGCGGCATAGGCGGCATCAATAGTAAAAAGTTGGTCACACTTGTCAAACACTATGTGTGACTCGTGTGACCAACCTGTCAATCAGTTTTCCAAGCGATGCTACAGATCGCTAGGAAAACGCTAGCATTCTGCAAGCTAATTACGCTTGCAAAACGCTATTATTCTGGCGGGAATCAGCATACAAAAAACGTGCGTATTTCCTGCGGGAGAAGTGCGGGATTGCCGCGGAAATTTCCGCGGCAATTCCGCAACGTGTGAACTTAGCCAACCCTTATAACTTCCTAAAAAAAAATATTTTTGCTTCCAAAATTGAGCTGATGCAAAGAAGACAAATGGGAAATGTTATTTATTAACTATACTGTGTGTCACATAACTCTCTGGTTTGACAGAATAAAAATTAAAAATCTGAAAATTGCGAAATTTTCAAAATTTTCGCCAAATTTCCATTTTTTCACAAATAAATGCAAAAATTATCGACCTAAATTTACCACTAACATGAAGCCCAATATGTCACGAAAAAACAACCTCAGAATCGCTATGATCCGTTGAAGCGTTCCTGAGTTATTACCGCATAAATGGACACTGGTCAGAATTTCAAAAAATGGCAAGGTCATGAAGGGGTTAAGGAGCCATGCACTCCCTGAAACTATGCTAAATGGCACATGCGCCTCGTGAGCACCGACTGCGATTTTCCTAGACGGCTTAAATATATAGATGCGAATATCAGAGATGTAAATTGGAGATTTCTAAGTGACGTGAATTCTCTATGAATGCTGGGAATGAATTTTGCACTCTCGCGGCATACGGCGACGTGAACTCATCTGGCGGTCATTAAATGGAACGCTATATAATGGCAGACATATGTCCAGGTCGGTACCTTGTCTGGAAAAAGCCCACGTGAAACTCGTGTTAACAAGGTGTTCTCCCCCTGGTCCGTGCATCACAACATTATGGGTAAGCAGATTTTTTATGTCTTTGAATGTGGCTTTATTTAAGTTCGTCAGTCAGTCAATTGGCATGTTCACATGATATTCACTGGATTAGCTGCAGTGATCCTTGAAGATTTTTTGATATGTACTGCATAATACGGTAGTACTTTATTGTACTGACACTTTCTGTGGGTTCAAACCAAACTATTTTTGCACTTTATACTTCTTGTTATATATGTGTGTATTCCCAACAGATTTTTATTATATCAAAGTCTGACTTTCCCATGTACTATACTGTAATTTATCTATATTATTCTCTGCAAACCTTTAGGGACAGCATTTGGTACATTCTTGATTAAACCTCTCTATTTTTAAAACCTTATTGTTGTAATTGCTATTTTTAATGTGAATTTCTATAAATTTTAATAATTTTATTGAGCAAACAAATAGTTTTTGTAGGCTATATTACTCTTTCAACCATCCTGATGTATAAACCCACTTGGGATAACTTATGGGGGGGCTACACATTTCTAAAACATGATGCTCCCAACCTATTTCACACACTTTCTGTGAATCTAATGTTACATTCAGACATCCTTGTGACACGTCATAGTGCAGCCGTTTTTTTTCCTTGGACAGCACTTGAACCCACAGAGTATCATTGATCCAAACACACATCCATTTTAAGAACGGATCAGTGTGTCCATTCCGCGAGGTTCAGAACATGTTCTATTCTCATCTGTTTTGTGATCAGACACAACAATCAAAGTCTATGGGGATCCATATATGCCAGAAAAAACATGGAATATATCCTATATACTTCAGTGTTCCATCCGAGTTTCATCCATTTTTCACGGATCCATTGTTAATTGTTAATGGAGAAAATTGATGCAATATGGATGACACGCAAAAAAAAAAAATGGTCTGTTTTACATGGATGTAAAAATAGTCATGGATGTGTGATTGTAGCCTAACTGCTGCCCAATTAATCCACCTCACCCTCCAAACTGTTCTGCCTCTTCACTGACTCCCCATTACCTAAAGTATATAGTCGCTAAAGTATATATGACCCTGCCCCGACCGCAACAAAATGCAACATGTTGCGTTCGACGCAAGTGTGAAACTAGCCTTACAGGGCCATCTATATACTGTCCCCTCCACACACCTCTGAACTAATATCCCACTTCAACATGATGCATAATCTTCAGTTCTTAAAAGATGTCCTTCTCTGCTCTGCTCTACTCATCTCATCATCACCCAACGCTTTAACATTTCTCCCATGACTCCATCCGAATGAATGCACTACCCCAACCCATTAGACTCTCCCCACCCCTCAAAGCATTAAAACACGACTTGAAAGCCCACCTCTACAAGAACATACAACCCTGCAATAACCCTGTCGTCGACACAGAGCCACATCAGCTGTTCATATCCATACATGCAGGTTCCTTCCTTCTCCCCTTGTAGATTGTAGGCTCTCATGGACGGGATCCTCATTCCCATTCTACCAGTCCCTTACTTAGACATTTGTAGTTTAGCTCATTTTTTACCTTGCTATGTATTGATAAATTTTTGCGATGTAGTGTAAAAACAGTTTGGACCTACAGCACCCTGGAATTAAGGGAGCTATAGAATATTAACAATTCTCATTTAGTTAAAAAAAAAAAATGGCATTCGAGAACCCTTTAAGGTTAAAATTTGCTTTTTCTCTGCATTGCATCCTTATTTAATTATATAACAGTTCTTCATTGTAAGACAGGAAAGCTCCAATGACATACTTCTAAAATTATGTTTTCCCTACTGAGCAAAACACTGGGAAAAACATCAAGATGGATAAACATTAACACAAGATGTTAAGAATACATGGCTGAAAGAAAGACGTTCCCATGAGAACCGACCATCATTTACCTCTTCTAAAACACAAACTCGCTGGCTATACAATGAGATATGATATGGACAGCAAAAATCCTATGTCGAAATGTATAGAAATCGCACAAGTTACTGGTGTTTATACAGGCAGAAAAACATTGGTTTTGCCATTTGTTTCTTGTCCAAATTGTGTCATTTCGTGACTGATGCCAAACTCCTGACAGCAGAGCAGAGACCCTGAAACAACTTTACGGCTATGTCTGCGAGATATTAACGCCAGTTAAAAGCCGTATATAATGGACAGGGAATATTCATACACAAAAGCTACTCTTGTCAAGTTTACAGACCTGTTCCAGAACTGTAATGGAAAATCTGGGCTATTGGCTGTCCAACAAGAAGCCATTTACAAAAGCCTCTCCACTACCTGTACACTTCATTGAGCCGACAGTGCTCAGGACTTTCAGAGAGTAAACTGGATCAGTGCTTGAGGAGCAAAACTCAACATGATGGGATTTTGAAATGTTTTGCACTGTGCAACATTTTTTCAATATGAATTAAAGGGAACCGGTCACCCCCAGGGCCTTTTTAAGTAAAAGAGTCACCTTCAGCAGCACTAAGGCTGCATTCTGTGAAGGTGGCTCTTAGGTTTCTGATCGCTAGGAACAGTGAAATAACACTTTGATTTTCTGTCCGACATACCGCTATTGTGCCCGGGAGGTATGTCTTCTTGTCCTGTGTCAACGTCCTCAGAGGTGTCAATCATCCCCCTCGTTTCTGGCCCCCGCCTCCTCTCCTCCTTGCAACGTCACCGGCGCTGCTGTAGCGGCAGCCCCAGATCCCACCCCGCAGAGTGTTATGATGTATTCAACACTGCGGGGCTGAGAATCAGGCACCTATGCAGTGAGGCTCTCTGCGCCTGTCCCCCATCTCCCTCCGCTGCTTTCCTCTGCCACTTTCCTCACTGCGCAGGCGCTAGATTTCCAGCCCCGCAGTGTGAATACATCATAGCACACCGCGGGCGGGATCTGGGGCCGCCGATACACGAAGCGCCGCCGGTGACGTCGCAAGGAGAGGAAGCGGGGGCCGGAAACAAGAGGGGATGATTGACACCGCTGAGGCCGCTAATACAGGGCAAGAAGACATACCTCCCTGACACAATAGCAGTATGTCAGACAAATTATAAAAGTCTGTATTTCACTGTTCCTAGCGTTCAGAAACCTAAGAGCCACCTTCACAGAATGCAGCCTTAGTGCTGCAGAAGGTGGCTCTTTTACTTAAAAAAGGCCCTGGGGGGTGACAGGTTCCCTTTAACCCCTTAATCCCATTGGACGTACTATTCCATCCATGTGACCTGGTATGGTACTTAATTCCCAGGGACGGAATAGTATGTCCAAGGCGATAAGCTGCGCTCCCAGGGGGAGCGCAGCTGATCGCCGCCGGTTGTCAGCTGATTATCACAGATGACACCCGACCCTATGTGCCAGGAGTGGTCACGGACCGCTCCCGGCACATTAACCTCTGGCACACCGCGATCAAACATGATCGCGGTGTACCGGGGGCACAGGGGAGACCTTCAAAACAGCGCAATGTGTCACGTTGTTTCGAGGGACTCTCCTCACTGCAGGACCCCGGATCCAAGAAGGCCGCCGGGTCCTGCAGGGAGGCGGCTTCCTCAGTGCCTGCTGAGAGCATGCACTGAGAAGCCTGCAGCAGTGCCAGAGCGATCGCTGGTGTGAGAGTACTGTGCACACTGTCACACCAGCGATCTGACCCTACACAGTGATGTCCCACCCTGGGACAATGTAAAAATGAAAAAAAAAATAAAAAGCAAAAAAAAAATAATTCCTAAATAATGAAGAAAAAAAAAAGAAAAAATTCCCCAATAAATTAACTTCTATAATGTAAAAAGAAAACCCAACAACAATAAAAGTACACACATTTAGTATCGCTGCGTCCGTAACAACCCGCCCTATAATACTGTCCCATTAGTTAACCCCTTTAGTGAACCCCTTAAAACAAACAAAAAAAAACAAGTCTAAAACACAATGATTTATCATCATACCGACGAACAAAAAGTGGAATAACACGCAATCAAAAAGACGGATATAAACAAACATGGTACCGCTGAAAACGTCATCTTGTCCCGCAAAAAACGAGTCGCCATACAGCATCAACGAAAAAATAAAAAAGTTATAGCTCGCAGAATAAAGCGATGCAAAAATATATATTTTTTATATATATAATCGTTTTATTTGTATAAAATCGCCAAAACATAAAAAAATAATACAAATGAGGTATCGCCGTAATCATACTAACCCGAAGAATAAAACCGCATTATCAATTTTACCACACACGGAACGGTATAAACGCCCCTCCCCCAAAAGAAACTCATGAATTGCTGGTTTTTGTTCATTCTGCCTCCCAAAAATCGTAATACAAAGCGATCAAAAAATGTCATGTGCCCAAAAATGGTACCAATAAAAACGTCACCTCGTCCCGCAAAAAATAAGACCTCACATGACTCTGTGAGCCAAAATATAGAAAAATTATAGCTCTCAAAATGTGATGATGCAAAAACTACTTTTTGCAATAAAAAGCGTCTTTTAGTAAATCAAGCCCCCCTTTATCACCCCCTTAGTTAGGGAAAAATAATAAAATTAAAAAAAATGTATTTATTTCCATTTTCCCATTAGGGTTAGGGTTGGGGCTAAAGTTATGGTTAGGGTTGGGGCTAAAGTTAGGGTTAGGGTTGGGACTAAGTTAGGGTTATGGACTAGGGTTACGGGTATGCCACACTAAACGAGATCGCTAACGAGATCGCTAAAACGTCACTATTTAGCGATCTCGTTAGTGACCTCGTTGTGTGTGGCATGTAGCAACGATGTGGCCCCTGCTGTGATGTCGCTGATCTTTCACTAGCGTTCTGGACTGTTTTTTGATCGTTGGCATCCCGCTGGTGAGCCTATATCGCTGTTTGGCACCTTTTGCGAACGACGAGCGACCTCGTTTGTGACGCATATGACAGCGGCGCAGGCGGGACTAGGGTTTTTGCGTCACGGAGTGGATCGCAATATCTGTAAGTTCTCTTTTGCGTCACAGAGAGGATCGCAGAAGTTGCAAAGCAAGCTAGCAGGACGCAGAGAGCAGGAGCGATGCTGGAAATTCCTATGAATCAGAAGCGCTCAGTACATGCTAATGACATCCTAACGACCGCCAAAGTCGTTAAAGAGATCGCTGACCGCTGATGTGTCGTTTATGAGATCTGTTTGGCAGCTACTAGCGACCTAAAAGCGATCACACCAACGATTGCGTCGTTATCGTGATCGCTAGCGAGATCGCTAAGTGTGGCAGTACCTTTAGGGTTAGGTTTGTGGTTAGGGTTATGATTAGGGTTGGGATTAGTGTTAGGGGTGTGTTGGGGTTAGGGTTGGAGTTAGAATTGGGGGGTTTCCACTGTTAAGGCACATCAGGGGCTCTCCAAATGTGACATTTTCATGCCCGGGCATTATAAATTTGTGTGAAGCACTTGGGGGTTCAAAGTGCCCACCACACATCTAGATAAGTTCCTTTGGGGGTCTAGTTTACAAAATGGGGTCACTTGTGGGGGTTTCCATTGTTTAGGCACATCAGGGGCTCTCCAAACGTGACATGACACCCGCAGACCATTCCATCGAAGTCTGCAATGTAAAACGTCACTACTTCACTTCCAAGCCCCAACGTGTGCCCATACAGTAGTTTTCTCCCACATATAGGGTATCAGCGTACTCAGGACAAATTGGACAACAACTTTTTGGGTCCAATTTCTCCTGTTACCCTTGGCAACATAAAAAACTGGGGACTAAAAGATCATGTTGTGGAAAAAATATGATTTTTTTTATTTTCACGTCCGGGCGTTAAAAACTTCTGTGAAGCACTTGGGGGTTCAAAGCGCTCACCACACATCTAGATAAGTTCCTTTGGGGGTCTAGTTTACAAAATGGGGTCACTTGTGGGGGGTTTCCACTGTTTTAAGCACATCAGGGGCCTCCAAACGCGACATGACACCCACAGACCATTCCATCAAAGTCTGCATTACTAAACGTCACTACTTCTATTCCGAGCCCCAACGTGCGCCCACACAGTAGTTTTCTCCCACATATAGGGTATCAGTGTACTCGTTACAAATTGGACAACAACTTTTGGGGTCCAATTTTTCCCCTTACCTTGGGAAAATAAAAAATTGGTGACTAAAAGATCATTTTTGTGGGAAAAAATTGGATTTTTTTATTTTCATGCCCGGGCATTATAAACTTGTGTGAGGCACTTGGGGGTTCAAAGTGCTCACCACAGATCTAGATAAGTTCCTTAGGGGGTCTAGTTTCCAAAATGGGGTCACTTGTGGGGGGTTTCCACTGTTTAGGCACATCAGGGACTCTGCAAACTGAACATGACACCCATCAAAGTCTGCATTCCAAAACGTCATTACTTCCTTTCGAGCCCTGTGGTGCGTCCAAACAGTATTTCTCCCCCACATATGGAGTATCAGCGTACTCAGGACAAATTGGACAACTTTTGGGGTCCAATTTCCTTGGGAAAAATCAAAAATTGGGGACTAAAAAATCATTTTTGTGGAAATGTATTTATTTTTTTTCACACCCAGGCATTATAAACTTTAGTGAAACACTTGGGGGTTCAAAGTGCTCACAACAGATATAGATAAGTTCCTTAGGGGTCTAGTTTCCAAAATGGTGTCACATGTGGGGGGGTTTCCACTGTTTAGGCACATTAGGGGCTCTCGAAACGCGACATGGCGTCCAATCTCAATTCCCGCCAATTTTGGTTTAAAAAGTCAAATGGTGCTCCTTAACTTCCAAGCCTGCCGGGCGCTCAGACAGTGGTTTTCCCCCACATATGGGGTATCGGAGTACTCAGGAGAAATTGCACAACAACTTTTTCTGTCCATTTTCTCCTTTTACCCTTGTTAAAATACAAAAATTGTTTGTAAAAGATCATTTTTTTGACTAAAAAGTTATGTTCATTTTTTCCTTCCAAGTTGCTTCAGCTCCTGTGAAGCACCTGAAGGGATAATAAACTTCTTGAATGTGGCTTTGAGTAACTTGAGGGTGCAGTTTTTAGAATGGTGTCACTTTTGGATATTTTCTGTCACAGACCCCTTAAAGTGACTTGAAATGTGAGGTGGTCCTTAAAAAAATGGTTTTGTACAATTTGTTGTAAAAATGAGAAATCGCTGGTCAAGTTTTAACCCTTATAACTTTGTAGCAAAAAAAAAAATTTGCTTTGTGGGAAATGTTATTTAGTAACTATTTTGTGTGACATATTTCTCTGTTTTAAGGGAATAAAAATTAAAAGTTTGAAAATTGCAAAATTTTCAAATTTTCGCCATATTTCCATTTTTTCATAAATAACTGCAAATTATATTGAAGAAATTTTACCACTATCAGGAAGTACAATATGTCACGAGAAAATCTCAGAATCGTGAAGATCCATTGAAGCGTTTCCAGAGTTATAGCCTCATAAAGAGACAGTGGTCAGAATTGTAAAAATTGGCCCGGTCATTAAGGTTCAAACCACCCTTGGGGGTTAAGGGGTTAAATGGTTTTCTTGGGTAACTGAACACTTATATTTTATATTATTAGTTTTTTATTTATTCGTGAATTTCCATGCACAGTGCACTTTATATACCAAACACTGATTATGTATTATACTATCCCTTTATCGTGGCACATCCTTCCCCCTCTTTTTAAACCCTTTAATCTTGCCTTTTGTATTTTAAATGTTGTTAATATATCATTCTTTAACTAATAAAGTGATTTATGTGATATCATTGCCTATTTTTCACTACATTTTGTTTGTTTATGATTGATGGTATTTGTAGGCTGTTCTAATTTGGATATTTCTTTCTTATGTAGATTTTTGTTTAATCAAAAAAGTCTTAATGTGTAGAAAAAGAAATCAAAATATATGGCTCTCATTAACATTCATACAGTTTAGATGGCGGTCAGCCAGGGTGGATAAAAATCAAGGATTTAAAAAAAAAAAAAAAAATCGATTTTTTTGATTTAAATCGGATTTTTTTCAATAAACTGCTTTTTGAGGAAAATATTTTACCATCCAAAGGTTCTTCCATCATGAGATAAAGCTCAGTTGTTTAACTCAGTAGAATAAAGGCTGTATATGTGTAACATTCACAATGCCATGCTCTTCCAGAGGTTTCTGTAGGATTAGTGGGCAGTTTCTCTCCTATATTATCACAGACGCTCGCTTTACTTATGCAGTTCTCAAAACTGAATTTGACTCTGCAGAGGTCCCAGCCTCTTCTTCACTGCAAAAATGTTACAACATGAACAGAGTTGAGAAAAAGACCTTAATCCTATTGTTCTACAAACCTATATGAATACAGAATCAACCCTTCAGTGCCAAGTCCAAGAAGTTAGACAATATGTTTCTGATTGTTTGGAGTGGAATAGATCTGCACAACACAAGAAGAATGTGAATCTAAGTGTGAGGAGGAGGAAGGGCAAGCAGACAAGAAAATGAAAGTGAAACTTTGAGCACAATACTGCAGCATAGCCACAGACAGACAAGTCTGGATCTGTTTGTGTGTACGATCTGAGGTTTATTACATTCTTTCTTATAATGGCAGCAGGCCGTAAAAGAGACCCAATTTGGGAATATTTTAATGAAGCTCCTTCGCCTATCGGTAAGGCAGGCATGCGTGCAAAATGAAAACGATGCAACAAAGAGATGCAAGGCCTGGTGGCGCGAATGAGGCAACATCATGAGAAGTGCGGTGATGAAGATGACCAAAGAAACACTTCTGAACAGGCAGGATCTTCAGGTTGGTAAACATTTTTATTGAATCCTATTTCTAAAGACTGTCATGTGTGAGAAAAATTATATTTTCTTATTATTACTGCATGTTACAGTCATTTGGTACAGTTATGAAGAAAAACAAATATTCCTTTTGGGGCAGTGCTGTGTTGTGTACAATAAGCAGAAAATTGTATAAACAATAAAATAACAGCATTGACTTTTTTTGTTTAGGGGAATTCATGGATTCTGGAAACTATCCACCTCCAAGATCACCATCATCCTGTTCTACAGTTTCAGAGTTATCCATCCAGGATAGTGCTTCATTAGCAGCAGCATCATCATCAGACACCCACAGCCACATATCACCATCACCCAAAAGGAAGAAAAAACCTTTACCTCCTGGAACCACCATAGATAGGTTTGTGATAAGAACTAGCAGATTAGAAAAAGAGTTGATTGATGAAAAAATTGCCCAGTTTATTTATGCAACGAACTCTTCTTTCCGTCTGACTGAGAACCCACATTTCATTAATATGGTTCAGTCACTGAGACCAGGATACAGTCCACCCAGCAGAGCTGATGTTGCAGGGAAACTGCTGGATCAAGTGTATGACAGAGAAATGGAGCAATGTGCAACAGCTCTGGAGGGTAAAATTGTTAACCTAGTATTGATGGGTGGAGTAATGTCCACAATGATCCTATTGTATGTGCTTGTATAACAACAGAAGAAGGTAAAGTCTTCCTTGCACAAACAACTGATACGTCAGGAAATGCACACACAGCAGAATACTTACAAGAAGTGGCAGTAAAAGCTATAACAAATGTGAACAAAAATTCAAATGTCTAGTACGCAGTTTGGTCACTGACAATGCTGCAAACGTATCCAAGATGAGAAGAAATTTATATGAGCAGGGAGGGAATACAAAGCTAATAACATATGGTTGCAGTGCTCATTTGCTGCACCTCTTAGCCAAAGACTTAAGTGAAAGTGTTCCAGAAATAAAGGCTAATGTTGTTGAAATTGCTAAATACTTCCGTAATAATCATTTTGCTGCAGCAGCTCTGAAAAGGATGGGTGGAACCAAGCTAACGCTCCCACAAGATGTTAGATGGAACTCTGTGATGGACTGTTTTGAGCAGTATATCAAAAACTGGCCTATTCTGATGACACTTTGTGAAGAAAATCGAGATAAAATAGATGGCACTGTCACGGCCAAAATCTTCAACATTGGGCTTAAGAGAAATGTTGAACATATGCTGAGCTTCCTGAAACCCATCTCTCAAGCTTTAAACAAAATACAGAAAAATAGCTGTTTTATTGCGGATGCTGTTGAAATTTGGAAGGAACTGAGTGAACACTTAAAAACAGAACTACACATGGACAGAATTAAATTACAAGCAGTAAACAAACGAATGGGACAAGCACTGACTCCAGCTCATTTTTGGCAAATATTGTCAATATCCAATATCAGGGTCAAACCTAAGTGCTGAGGAAGAGGAGTTAGCTATGACATGGGTATCCAGCAATCATCCATCTTTAATGCCAACTATAATAAACTTCAGAGCTAAGGGGGAACCATTCAAGAAATATATGTTTGCTGAAGATATTTTAAGGAGGTCACACCAGTAAACTGGTGGAAGTCACTTAAGCGCTTGGATTTAGAGACTGTTCAAGTAATGATTTCACTTTTAACAGCAGTAGCTTCTTCTGCAGGCGTTGAAAGAATATTCTCTTCCTTTGGACTCATTCATTCTAAATTGAGATTTCGGTTGGGACCCAATAAAGCAGGAAAGCTTGTTTTTCTTTTCCAGATTATGAATAGGAACAAAGAAGGTGATGATGATGAAGATGACGACGAGTGAGCTACAGAGGACAGCAGGGACAGTAGTATTTAAGTTTTTCATGTGTCGGCTGGGCTGACAGTCTAAGTTTCTTAAAATATATATATATTTTGTTTAGCCAAATTAGTTAACAAACATGGATGTTTGTTTAAGCAAATAACTTACGCTGTAATGTTGTTATTGTTTCAGTTGAATAAATCTATTTAAATTGTTATTAAGGTCAGGATTATTTTTTCTCCTTCCTAAGTACAACAGAACAGTGGTGTCCAAATATGAATGATTAACCCATTAAACTGGGGGAGAAAAAAGTAATATAAAAAGTGATTCTAAAAATCTTCATCTACTTGCATGTTAAAGTAGCAAGAACTAGTTTAGGTAGAAACTTTGATTTAAATCACTGATTTAAATCAAGCCTTATGACTTGTGATTTAAATCAAATCCACCCTGCGGTCAGCCGAACAATGCTTTGACCGACAGCCATCTTAGCCGACTCTCCCATACACAGGAGCACTCGCTGGGACAAGCGAACACTCCTGTGTTCTGTATGAGAAATCTGCTGACTGACATGTCGTCCGGCAATATATATTGGTGAGAAAAAAAACTCAATCAGCAGTCCGAAATTGGACATGCGTGATCGATATCTTTCCCAACCATTAATTGGCCAACGCCCCATACATGGGCGGTCATATCACTGGTGCAGCCTGCGCTGCCTGACAGGGGCCCACAGGTAAGGGGGCCAACTAACACCTCCATATCAGCAAGTAGCATCTCTCAGAAATAGAACTATTGGATTGCAAAGGGCCCATACACTGGTCTTGCACAGGGGCCTTTTCCATCCGTGTCTGCCACTGTCCCCTTACACATTAATCCATCGGCCAAAACGGTCAATGTTGGTGGGTTCCATGGATATTACTCTAGTGCAGTGATGGCTAACCTGGCACTCCCGCTGTTGTAAAACTACAACTCCCAGCATGCCCTTGCAACCTGCAGCAGTTGAGGCATGCTGGGAGTTGAAGTTCTCCAACAGCTGGAGTGCCAAGGTTCGCCATCACTGCTCTAGTGTGTATGGCAGGCCTTTAGACACAGGATTTATAACAATACACTGTGTAGTATGGAGTCATATGCTACAATGCCCTCTTAGGCCCCTTTCCGTTTTTTTTGTGTCAGGCATAATCCGTCGAATACCTGAAGGGACGGATCCGGCGCTTGAAATGAAAAAAACTGATGCAACGGATCAGGTTTTTTTTTGCTGGATCCGACCTGAACTTTTGAACCCGGAAAAAGAAGTTTTGCAGCCGGAAAATGCAGTTACGCATGTCCGGACGTAGTAGTAGTAGTAGTCCCTGATTTCCAGAATCCGGATCAGTCTTTTGACGGATTGCACAAAACATTGGTCCGGTTCCATAGTCTTCTATTATTTCCGGCCTCCTGATGCGCTGCTTCAGGCACTATCAGGCGGCTTTGGAAAAAAAAAAAAACGTTGCAGTTACCGTTTTGTCCGGCCGCCGGAATGTCCATTCCGCCGGATCCGGACAAAAACGGATGCAACGCAAACATCAGGCACGATCCGGCGCTAATGAAAGTCAATGCTAAAAAAACGCATCCGGTACCGGTTCCGTTTTTTTTAACAACACGCCGGATCGCGCCTGAAGTAAAAAAACGGATGTGTGAAAGAGGCCTTACACACAGCTGAAAATTAGTTTCTTAAGGTGTCCAAACATATTTGTTAAACATCAAGTAAATTTGTACAGGGGTTAGCAGACTCTTTCCAGGCAGAAAACATCGGAGTTGATATCCGTTGGATTCCTTTCTGTAGTATACATGTTTACGTGGGAGATTGGAGAATTTGCTATTGTTGGCGAACATTAATATTAACCACAGCCTAAACTACAGAAAATCAACACTTTGGTTCTGCAGTATATTAGTTCTCCCTTTCACTACTATACTGTACAGATTTAGCTTCCATGGACGAGGATGTTAAGTTAACTCAATGCTTAGCATAACCAATATAAAGGGTTTTTCTGGGGCGTTTCCACATTAACTTTGCTATGAAAGAATTGTTATCAATGTATTTATAGATCATGGAGAGTTCAGTGTGTGACAACCATGTAATAATAGGAACCTATTTTTATTTAGTCACTGGAATCTAGTGTGATAAGAGAACCAAAATGCCCAGTTTCTTGCATACCCTTTCGTGATTTCTCTCCCATGCTCTCATTTGCACATGCACAAACCCAAGCTGCCAATTACACTTATATTTAGATTTGCTGCACAAAATGAAGGCTTGCAGAGCACAGCCTGGTGATAATTTTAAGGTCCTGGGAGTAACACCCCTTCTGAAAACCAGATTTTAATTACTAGAGAGTGACCACAAATCTCTGTATAGGGGAGTGGATGAGACATTTAGCTGCATGCAGACAGACAGAGGCATACAGTATGCAGTTACCGTACTTGTACAATGGCAACAATTCCATTATCGCAATCGTGGAGGCAGGACAGAAGAAAAAGTCATGGCAAAGCATTGAACGCCCAGGTAGAGGTCACATCAAAGGAAGGGGACTAATGCAGAGAGAGACGTGCATTACAAAAATTAAAAGGGTATTTCCCATCTCCAAGATCCTATCCCAATATGAAGCAGGTGTAAAATAACATTAGCAAATAACTCCAAATAGAAATGAAGTACAGTTTTTTGATTGCCTATCTTTCTTTCCTCATATGCAGGCATTGCAGGACCTTAGGTATCCATGGTTACAACCACTGATATAGTGACAGTTAGCTAGTTGATAGTGGTCATAACCATGGTACCTAGGTCCTGCAATGCCTGCACAAGAGAGACATGGTAAATCAAACTATACTACATTTCAAATTGGAGGAATTTGCTAATATTATTACACCTGCTACTACATACTGGGATAGGATCTTGGAGATGGGAATACTCCTTTAATAAGAAACTCCTCTACTGTTTACTTGACAAGCTTGGAAAATAAATATATATATACATATAAATACATACAGGTCCTTCTCAAAAATTAGCATATAGTGCTAAATTTCATTATTTTCCATAATGTAATGATTACAATTAAACTTTCATATATTTTAGATTCTTACACACCAAATGAAATTTGCCAGGTCTTTTATTGTTTTAATACTGATGATTTTGGCATAAAACTCCTGATAACCCAAAAAACCTGTCTCAAAAAATTAGCATATCAATAAAAGGTTCTCTAAACGACCTATTACCCTAATCTTCTGAATCAACTAATTAACTCTAAACACATGCAAAAGATTCCTGAGGTTTTAAAAACTCCCTGCCTGGTTCATTACTCAAAACCCCCATCATGGGTAAGACAAGCGACCTGACTGATGTCAAGAAGGCCATCATTGACACCCTCAAGCAAGGGGTAAGACCCAAAGAAAGAAATTCTCAAAAATAGGCTGTTCCAGAGTGCTGTATCAAGGCACCTCAATGGGAAGTCCCGTTGGAAGGAAACAATGTGGCAGAAAACGCTGTACAACGAGAAGAGGTGACCGGACCCTGAGGAAGATTGTGGAGAGGACGATTCCAGACCTTGGGGGACCTGAGGAAGCAGTGGACTGAGTCTGGTGTGAAAAAATCCAGACCAGTACACAGGCGTGTGCAGGAAATGGGCTACAGGTGCCGCATTCCAGGTAAAGCCACTTTTGAACCATAAACAGCGGCAGAAGCGCCCTGACCTGGGCTACAGAGAAGCAGCACTGGACTGTTGCTAAGTGGTCCCAAGTACTTTTTTTTTGATGAAGCAAAATTTGCATGTCATTCGGAAATCAGGGTGCCAGAGTCTGGAGGAAGATGGGGAGAAGGAAATTCCAAAATGCCTGAAGTCCAGTGTCAATACCCACAGTCAGTGATGGTGTGGGGTGCCATGTCAGCTGTGGTGTTGGTCCACTGTGTTTCATCAAGGGCAGGGTCAATGCAGCTAGCTATCAGGAGATTTTGGAGCACTTCATGCTTCCATCGGCTGAAATGCTTTATGGAGATGAAGATTTCATTTTTCAGCACGACCTGGCACCTGCTCACAGTGCCAAAACCACTGGTAAATGGTTTTACTGACCATGGTTTTTACTGTGCTCAATTGGTCCTGCCAACTCTCCTGACCTGAACCCCATAGAGAATCTGTGGATATTGTGAAGAGAAAGTTGAGAGACGCAAGACCCAAACACTCGGATGAGCTTAAGGGCCCCTATCGAAGCATCCCGGGCCTCCTAACAACCTCAGCAGTGTCACAGGCTGATTGCCTCCATGCCACGCCGCATTGAAGCAGTCATTTCTGCAAAAGGATTCCGACCAAGTATTGAGTGCATAACTGAACATTTTTATTTGATGGTTTTTTTGTTTGTTTTTTAAAAAAAAACTTTTATTGAACGGGTGAAATATGTTAATTTTTTGAGACAGTTTTTTGGGTTTCAGGAGTTGTATGCCAAATCATCAGTATTAAACAATAAAAGACCTGACAAATTTCAGTTGATGTGAATGATCTAAAATATATGAAAGTTTAATTGTAATCTTACATTATGGAAAATAATGAAATTAGCACTATATGCTAATTTTTGAGAAGGACCTGTATATACATACACACACACACAGCGGGTGAAAAGCATTGAAGACGTCATCAATTTTCTAAGTACGCTAAATATATTTTTAAATGTGCCATTGGTAGCAACCCATCCAATCACCAGGCAAATAAATCAAATACAGATGTCCATAAATTAAGTTATGTGTAATAATGAGGAAAAGACACAGGAAAAAGTATTGTACCATGAAAAAAGATCAGGTAAAAAAAAAGGGGGGAGAAGCCAGCGCCGCACATGGTCGCATGCAATATATAAAGTGCATATGCACATATTGGATTCTAACTGTATTTAAAAATGAGAACATTTGGCAAATAATTGATCAATTCTTTGAGCCACCCCGCCCGACAAGGCATTCATATGGGGCAGTCCTACTTACGTTTTTTATATTCGCTGTGCCATTACGGCCTCCTGAATGTATAAAAGCAAGACTGCCAAAAAATCAAAACAAAAGTACTTGAAGCATTGCTGTATCACTCCCATGGTGCCAGTAAGCAAGCGCAGGTGAAAGCCGACCAGGTCCGGAGATGGAATTTCGATTGACTTCCACACTGCCAGACCAGCAACCACAGATGAAGGGTGAAACAGGCCCAGAATTGATCAATTATTTGCCAAATGTCTTATTTTTAAGCAGTTAGAATCCAATATGTTGCATATGCACTTTATATATTGCATGCTGACCATGTGCGGCGCTGGCTTTCCCCTTTTTTTTCTTGATGTTGGTTCGTGGTTGAGCACCACATGTTGCCGTGCGCT
>JARQOD010000002.1:138273284-138290758 GCA_033576555.1 Oophaga sylvatica | reverse complement strand
GGGGTTTTTTGTTTCGGGTAGTTGTGCGGTTTTATGAAAAACCCCAAGATAAAGCAGAAGCGCAATATATACAGATAAGTTCGGGCTGGCACAGTCCTCAACCTCAAAGTCCATTGTAAACGAAGAACAGATAATAATTACATTATAAAATACTAAATGCAAACTTTTTCTCTGTTTACCCAGCGGGCTTCTATGTTGGCAATATTTATTATATGTTATTTTATATCTTCAACTTGTGCAAAAATTTGTAAACATTCGAAACTTTTTACAATATTACTTAGGTAGCCCTATATGGATCTCACCGATTCTTCTTTACTATTTTTCATTTTCAATCCACTTTCCACCCGGGGGCTGGAACAATGCGATGGTCCCAAGATCCCATTCAACAAGCTGCGCTTATTAGGGTTGAGCGCCCAGTTTTGCGAACCCTAGGGGCGCAAGGGTACCTTTCCCACGAGACACCGATTGCGTTTCAATCACATTTAAAAGAATGGACCGTGGCATGGATTGCGATTGAGCTGGGCGCATGTTCGTGTGATTTGACTTTCATTTCGATGAACTTGCAGGGGGCGAGCGGGGCACGGCCGGATACTGCTTGGCGGGAGCGGGGACGCTGCGGAGTGATGTCGTTACCTGCGTCTGGGACGGGGTCCGGCGATGGTGACGTTAAGGGCATACCATCCCTTCATTCCCCAGTGCCTGTGTATGTAACAATTTCTCCTTAATAATCCCTCCGGGATGGCCTTGGGTGGTGGGTTCTAGGTCCCTGCGACTAACAAAGACCCCTGGGTAAAGGCCCGGTTCAGGATGAAGCCCCAGCCCTTCGGAGCTGGAACTCCAGTCACACCCCCCTGCCCCGCGGGGTTCCCTCAGGGTATTTCTCTCTCGGAACTCTCCTTGTCCCGTCAGCTCTGCATGTTGTCGCTGACGGTTCCGCTGAGCTTCCCGCTCTTCCTCCTGCGGGCGTTTCTGCTTCTCCTCACGCGTGCCATCATATTTCCCACTGGGCGGTGTAGGCGCGTCATCCAGGCGCCATCTCGCCCCCCATCGACGCTGGCAACGACGGACAGGACCCCTCCGGTGTCCCGTCGGGGACCGATCATCTGCTGCGGCCTCCTGGCCGGGCGGGCGTTCCGGAACTGGCGGGTACCTCCTCAAACTCCTCGCCCCCCGCTTCACCGGTGGGATCAGGATCGGTACTTTCGGGGGCAGCCTCCGTTGCTCCTTCGCCTTGGGCAGCAGAATCTTTCGGTAACTCGAATCGGGGGGGGTCGTTGAGGGAAGATCACGCGTTCCCACAGCCTCCGCTGCTCCAGGGTTACGCCGGCGTCTCTCGATCTCTTCAAATCCAGGTTGGTGCTGGACCATCTTCTTCAGTCGTGCATTTTCTTCCTTTATTTCTAGCAACGCCTCTGCAGGTGCAGGACACGGATAACTCCGGTGCTGGTGGCAGCTTGGCTGGGGCACGGGGCCTGCCTTCCTCGCTTCCCTGCTCGGCTGCACACGTCCTGCTTCCATGATGTTCCAGAAGATTCGTTTTTCTTCCTCCAGAGACATCCGGTCTCTTCCGTGGAGGCGGGGTTTGCGTCTCCTCCTCCTCGCAGGGAAGGTGAAGAGGAGGCGGACCTCCTTTGCTGTAGGCAGGATCGCATATTGTAATAGCACTTTGAGAGGGCAGGCATTTTCTTCGCGCCAAGGGGGGTACACGCCCACGAGGTACCCCAACTTCTTCCCCAGCGCCTGAGGGCGCGAATATGCGACAAAATGGCGATTTTGGCGCCAAAAGTGCAAACAGTCCTTTTTTCACAAAAACAATTCCTTTAGGCACACAGGGCTCGCAATTCTGCGAGTTTCGCATCCTTTCGTGACGCCAATTTGTCTCGACCACGCACCACAATTGTGGGTTTCCAGGGCAATGGGGTACTCAGAGCCGAGCCGTAGAATCTATGGGATTGTCACAGGTAGCGGTGGCTCGGTCTGTGGCCCTGGCGGTCAGGCGTATGTTGGGGGTATATTTACAGGGGATAGATTTAAACAGTTCGTGACGGGCCCCCTGTAGTCTTCTGGTAATTTATACCAGCGCTGCTGTAGATCTCTAGGGGATGGTGAGGCAGCTAGATGTCGGGTCCCCTACAGGTAGGACTCTTCCCTCAGGGGCTATGAAGTTAGTGAAGTCGGGTTGCAGATAAATAACACAGTCTCACACGGTCAGCGTCTTTCCATACCTTTACTTGTAAGATGTTCAGGCAGGTCCCAGGGAGGCTGATCCAAAGGGGAGTGTATTTTGAGACAGCAGCTGGACAAGTTAGGGGCCTCCTTTACTTTCACAACACGATGAGTACAACCAGCCTGAAGCGTAGTTCCCTCATAACTCCAGCTAATCCATAGCTGTACTGCCCATCAGTTTTGTGGTAGGACCCCTTTCCCGTGAGAGAGCTGAATTCCTGTCTTGTCCTGCAGAGACTCAAGGTCTTCACTCCCCCCCGACCCCAGTTACGTACTGACTATTTGGGGCTGTTTGCCGCGACCTAAGGTCCGGGGAAATCTCTGGTTTCTTACCACTATGCTTGAAGCTAATAGTGTTCTTCGGTCCCCAGTGACCGGTAGCAATGTGCAGGACTTCTTCAATCCAAAAGCACTTTTCCAATAATCTTTCCACTGTGCCTTTCGCCTTGTCCTCGCTGGTAGCATAAACCCACTCCACTGCAAAAGCCGTATAGCCCCTCCTTCTTCTCTTCCTTTAGAGTTAGTTAACAGATTCTCAGTTTTCCACTAGGCAGGAGCACGTCCCCTGAACCTTTCACTGTCCTTGAGACAGGTGGGCTGAAGTAATTCTGCACTAACTTCTTCTTTCTTGTCAGTGTATTCAGGTGAGGTACAGCTCTGACTAGGGCTGAGGTGAACTAGACCACCGGGGACTAGACTCCACTTTCTGAACTGATGAAGAACCAGGCTGGACTGCTTCCTCCCTCCTAGTTCCAGCTAGACTCCACACGTCTGCTCTGTCCGAAGACAGGAAACCGACTACTCTAAAATCACTCAACCAATATACACCCTGACCCTCCCCTCAACAAGTAAGCTACACTACCCTAGGGGTTGGGGCTAGTGTATGTTGAGTGAATGGGTATTGAGCATTAAACTGCTGTCTCGCCACACATCTCCAGGGTACTGCGTGTGCCTAACACCAGGGCTAACACACAAACAGTGAAAACTCCATATTTAACAGAGTCATTAATTAACAGGCGTGATCTATTTCAAGTGTTTATTTGTTAATGTGATGATTATGACTTACAGCCAATGAAAATCCTAAAGCCATTATCTCAGTAAATTAGAATACTTTTAACACCAGCTTGAAAATGATTTTAAAATCTGAGATGTTGGATACGGAAATGTATGTTCAGTAAATGCACTCAATACTTGGGGCGGGGCTCCTTTTGCATCAATTACAGCATCAATGCGGCGTGGCATGGAGGCGATCAGCCTGTGACACTGCTGAGGTGTTATGGAAGCCCAGGTTGCTCTGATAGCAGCCTCAGCTCATCTGCATTGTTGGGTCGGTGTCTCTCATCTTCCTCTTGACAATACCCCATAGATTCTCTATAGGGCTAAGGTCAAGTGAGTTTGCTAGCCATTCAAGCACTGTGATACTGTTGTTTTTAAACCAGGTATTGGTACTTTTGGCAGCGTGGACAGGTGCCAAGCGCTGCTGAAGAATGAAATTTCCATCTCCAAAAAGCTTGTCGGCAGAGGGAAGCATGAAGTGCTCTAAAATTTCCTGGTAGAACGGCTGAGCTGACTTTGGTCATGATAAAAACACAGCGGCCCTACGCCAGCAGATGACATAGCTCCCCAAACCATCACTGATTGTGGAAACTTCACACTAGACCTCAAGCAGCTTGGATTGTGGCCTCTCCACTCTTCCTCCAGACTCTGGGACCTTGATTTCCAAATGAAATGCAAAATCTGCTTTCATCTGAAAACAGCACCTTGGACCACTGAGCAACAGTCCAGTTCTTTTTCTCCTTGGCCCAGGTAAGACTCTTTCTGGTGTTGTCTATTGGTCATGAGTGGCTTGACACAAGGAATGCGACACTTATAGCCCATGTCCTGAATACACCTGTGTGTGGTGGCTCTTGAAGCAATGACTTCAGCAGCAGTCCACTCCTTGTGAATCCCCCCAAATTTTTGAATGGCCTTTTCTTAACAATCCTTTCAAGGCTGTGGTTATCCCGGTTGCTTGTGCACCTTTTTCTACCACACTTTTTCCTTCCACTCAACTTTCCATTAATATGCTTGGATACAGCCAAGCTTCTTTAGGTATGACCTTTTGTGGCTTGCCCTCCTTGTGGAGTGTGTCAATGACTGCCTTCTGGACATCTGTCAAGTCAGCAGTCTTCCCCATGATTGTGGAGCCTACTGAAACAGACTAAAGGACCTTTTTAAATGCTTAGGAAGCCTATGCAGGTGTATTTTGTTAATTATTCTAATTTACTGAGATAATGACTTTTGAGTTTTCATTGGCTGTAAGCCATAATCATCAGCATTAACAGGAATAAACACTTTAAATAGATCACTCTGTTTGTAATGTAATGACTCTATATAATATATGAGTTTCATTTTTTGTATTGAAGAACTGAAATAAATTAACTTTTTGATTCTAATTTTGTGAGAAGCATCTGTACCTAAACTCTCGGACAGCAACGTCTCGTGGGCATTTTTTTTTTTCCGGCCTAAACTCCCATTAATTTGTGTATAAAATGCAAACTGGGATCCTGCATCAGTTGTAAAGTGCCCAGGGCAGTAGCCATGGGCGAGCTGCTGCTTCTCCATGCCCTGGTACCCCACAAATAAGGTGTCCCAGTCCATCAATGTTGTGCTGTGTACAATGCAGTGACCTCACTTTCAGGCTGGAGGCTTCCTCTGCACCCACATCCTTAGGTCAAGGATCAGCCACCCACATATCAAGGGACACCATCCGGTTCATTATTAAAGATTCAACTTTACTGGACAGTTCAGATACAACAGTCTTTAACACAAAGTTTTGTGCACACAACCCTCCAGTTTCCAGTTTCATCAACACAGTACATTTCAAGCCTCTGCTTACGTTTAGCTCGGACTATCCTAAGCTTGATCCTCCTGGCAGCCCCAGGGATTTCACATCCTGGCCCCACAGCACTCCCAAGATCCATGTTTCCCTCACATGGTTTTCCTATCCGGCTTCCTGTGTATGGAAGGGATTAAACCACACTCCTCAGTTCCTAGTTTGGAGCGAAGGCCCACGACGTTACACGAAGGTTCACAGGAAATTTGGTACGACCTCATGCTGTTAGAATGATATGTACTCCACGTGCCTCCAGCCCACTGCACACTGAACCTGAACTTCACATGAACTTGTCACTAACTCAGACCGACAAAACCAGGAAATGCTTCCCCTTCTTGCTTGACCTTTCCACTCAAATGATGGGCTGGTTCCAAACATTTACATGTATCTATTCCTGCAGTCTGTTGCTGTGAAGATCTAACCTTTAATCTACATTCCAGTAACATCTTGCATTACTTTCCTACATTAACACTATACTAACAATACTTCTACTAACAAACTAATAGGCCCGCCACTGCCTATCTTAATCTATCTGTAACTACTGTAGCTCCTAAAGTTCCTATCTATCACTACCTAAATACTAACTTATCTCCTATTCTTTTCCTAAACCTGAGCGGAGTGTGCAGAGTTACCTTAGGCATTACCAATACAGTACCCACACAGCAGCAACAGGAGTTAGAACCTTGTATGCATTTCACATTTTATATTACACCATAAACCGCAATGAAACCACATTTCACAGTACAACACTTTACAATTGTTGTCTTCAGGGGCAGGTACATGACAGTTTCTGTCACACCCTTACAAATCAAAAGAATATGGCTCAGAAGGGATCTGTCGTGCATACTACTCCAAGGCTGCAGCTTGAAGGACATGCCTCCAGAGAGAGTCTAGAATCCATGTGGTATACAGTCAGGGCCAGAAATATTTGGACAGTGACACAATTTTCACGAGTTGGGCTCTGCATGCCACCACATTGGATTTGAAATGAAACCTCTACAACAGAATTCAAGTGCAGATTGTAACGTTTAATTTGAAGGGTTGAACAAAAATATGTGTTAGAAAATGTAGGAATTGTACACATTTCTTTACAAACACTCCACATTTTAGGAGGTCAAAAGTAATTGGACAAATAAACATAACCCAAACAAAATATTTTTATTTTCAAAATTTTGTGGCGAATCCTTTGGAGGCAATCACTGCCTTAAGTCTAGAACCCATGGACATCACCAAACGCTGGGTTTCCTCCTTCTTAATGCTTGCCAGGCCTTTACAGCCGCAGCCTTCAGGTCTTGCTTGTTTGTGGGTCTTTCCCTCTTAAGTCTGGATTTGAGCAAGTGAAATGCATGCTCAATTGGGTTAAGATCTGGTGATTGACTTGGCCATTGAAGAATGTTCCACTTTTTTGCACTCATGAACTCCTGTGTAGCTTTGGCTGTATGCTTGGGGTCATTATCCATCTGTACTATGAAGCGCCGTCCAATCAAGTTTGCAGCATTTGGCTGAATCTGGGCTGAAAGTATATCCCGGTACACTTCAGAATTCATCCGGCTACTCTTGTCTGCTGTTATGTCATCAATAAACACAAGTGACCCAGTGCCATTGAAAGCCATGCATGGCCATGCCATCACGTTGCCTTCACCATGTTTTACAGAGGATGTGGTGTGCCTTGGATCATGTGCCGTTCCCTTTCTTCTCCAAACTTTTGGCTTCCCATCATTCTGGTACAGGTTGATCTTTGTCTCATCTGTCCATAGAATACTTTTCCAGAACTGAGCTGGCTTCTGGAGGTGTTTTTCAGCAAATTTAACTCTGGCCTGTCTATTTTTGGAATTGATGAATGGTTTGCATCTAGATGTGAACCCTTTGTATTTACTTTCATGGAGTCTTCTCTTTACTGTTGACTTAGAAACAGATACACCTACTTCACTGAGAGTGTTCTGGACTTCAGTTGATGTTGTGAACGGGTTCTTCTTCACCAAAGAAAGTATGCGGCGATCATCCACCACTGTTGTCTTCCGTGGGCTCCAAGGTCTTTTTGGATTGATGAGTTCACCAGGCTTTCTTTCTTTCTTTCTCAGGATGTACCAAATTGTAGATTTTGCCACTTCTAATGTTGTAGCAATTTCTTGATGGGTTTTTTTTCTGTTCTTGCAGCTTAAGGATGGCTTGTTTCACCTGCATGGAGAGCTCCTGTGACCACATGTTTCCTTCACAGCAAAACCTTCCAAATGCAAACACCACACCTCAAATCAACTCCGGCCCTTTCATCTGCTTAATTGAGAATGACATAACAAAGGGATTGCCCACACCTGTCCATGAAATAGCCTTGGAGTCATTTGTCCAATTACTTTTGGTCCCTTTAAAAACAGGGTGGCACATGTTAAGGAGCTGAAACTCCTAAACCCTTCATCCAATTTTAATGTGGATACCCTCAAATGAAAGCTGAAAGTCTGAACTTCAACTGCATCTGATTTGTTTTGTTTCAAATTCATTGTGGTAATGTCTAGAACCAAAATTAGATAAATGTCTCTGTCCAAATATTTATGGACCTAACTGTATATCTTACCCTAACCATGGTCTCACCATACTCACTGCTGTGACATTACACACCATATTCTCAAACACTGATGAGCTGCAGATATACCCTATCCACTAATGAGCCCTTGCACAAATAACTTTGATAAAGGTCAGAAGGGCCGAAACTTTGTCATATATTCTGTCTCATATGGCTTGGCTCAATAAATACAGTTACATTAAGCAACTTTCTATTTGTGCCAAAGGTTTTCTTATGATTGATTCCTTTTCCTTTTGCCACCACCTTCTTGAGTCATGCGGACCTCTTATATATTTATTTATTCAATTTCTCACCATATCCATGGGTCATAAGAATTGTATTTGTACCACTGATTGCTCTGCTAAAGGGGTTGTCTGCTCTTAAGTTACAAGCAGGGGTGGGATTCGGCCGGTTCTCCCCGGTTCGATGGAACCGCTTGTTAAAAAAGCTGCCGGTTCCCCGAACCGGGGATATTCACGGCCGCGATCCGTACTGGCCCCACTGCCCCAGCACCTGCCCCAGAGCCTGCTGTACTGTGATGCAGCCGGCAGCAGACACAGCCGACCGCGTCACAGTGTGTAGGGCCGGGAGCTGTGCACGGCCGTCACCTTGACGGCTGCACAGCTCGTTTTTCCTCTGTAAATGCTAGACTGTATGGGCTCCTTCCAAGTGTGATGTCGTTTCCTGGAGGGGGCGTGTTCTGCCAAAGCCAGGAAGAGAAGTGGCCATTAGACGTTGGTCTCAGCAGTCTGATGCCGGTGTCTGTAGCTGCTGGTGGAAATCAGAGGTGAGAGTCCTCAGTGACACCAAGGAGGATTTATTAATTAAAGGTTGGGGGCTGATACTGGGGGCTGTGTAGTGGGGTGTGAGGGGTTATGCACAGCTGTGGGGTCTGTGTGTGCTCCTAGGGGTTTATGCACGGTTGTGGGGTCTGTGTGTGCTCCTAGGGGGTTATGCACAGTTGTGGAGTCTGTGTGTGCTCCTAGGGGGTTATGCACAGCTGTGGGGTCTGTGTGTGCTCCTAGGTGGTTATGCACAGCTGTGGGGTCTGTGTGTGCTCCTAGGGGGTTATGCACAGCTGTGGGGTCTGTGTGTGCTCCTAGGGGGTTATGCACAGCTGTGGGGTCTGTGTGTGCTCCCAGGGGGTTATGCACTGCTGTGGGGTCTGTGTGTGCTCCTAGGGGGTTTATGCACAGCTGTGGGGTCTGTGTGTGCTCCTAGGGGTTATGCACAATTGTGGGGTCTGTGTGTGCTCCTAGGGGGTTATGCACAGCTGTGGTTTCTGTGTGTGTTCCTAGGGGGTTATGCACAGCAGATGTGTAGCCCTGGTGTTAGGCACACGCAGTACCCTGGAGAGTGTGTGGCGAGACAGCAGTTTAATGCCAATACCCATTCACTCAACATACACTAGACACACCCTTAGGGTAGTGTAGTAACTTGTGAGGGAGTGGTCAGGGTGTATATTGGTTGAGTGATTTTAGAGTAGTCAGTTTCCTGTCTTCGGACAGAGCAGACGTGTGGAGTCTAGCTGGGACTAGGAGGGAGGAAGCAGTCCAGCCTGGTTCTTCAGCAGTTCAGAAAGTGGAGGCTAGTACAGGTGAGCTAGTTCACCTCAGCCTAGTCAGAGCTGTACCTCACTTGAATACATTGACAAAGAAAGAAGAGCTTAGTGCAGAAATACTTCAGTCACCTGTCTCAAGGACAGTGAAAGGTTCAGAGACGTGCTCCTGCCTAGTGGATAACTGAGAATCTGGAACTAACTCTAAAGGAAGAGAAGAAGGGAGTGATACATGACTTTTTGCAAGTGTGAGTGTTTATGCTACCAGCGAGGACAAGGCGAAAGGCACAGTGGAAAGATTATTGGAAAAGTGCTTTTGGATTGAAGAAGTCCTGCACGTTGTAGCCGGTCACTGGGGACCGAAGGATCACTATTAGCTTCAAGCATAGTGGTAAGAAAACCAGAGATTTACCGGACCTTAGGTCGCGGCAAACAGCCCCAAATAGTCAGTACGTAACTGGGGTCAGGGGGAGTGAAGACCTTGAGTCTCTGCAGGACAAGACAGGAACTCAGCTCTCTCACAGGAAGGCTCCGACCACAAAACTGACTGGGCAGTACAGGTATGGATTAGCTGGAGTTATTGAGGGAACTACGCTTCAGGCTGGTTGTACTCATCGTGTTGAAAGTAAAGGAGGCCCCTAACTTGTCCAGCTGCTATCTCAAGATACACTCTCCTTGGATCAGCCTCCCTGGGACCTGCCTGAACATCTTACAAGTAAAGGTATGGAAAGACGCTGACCGTGTGAGACTGTGTTATTTATCTGCACCTGACTTCACTAACTTCATAGACTTTGAGGGAAGAGTCCTACCTGTAGGGGACCCGACATCTAGCTGCCTCACCATCCCTCAGAGATCTACAGCAGCGCTGGTATAAATTACCAGAAGACTACAGGTGGCGTCACGAACTATATATAAATCTATCCCCTGTAAATATTCCCCCAACAAACGCCAGACCGCCAGGGCCACAGACCGAGCCACCGCTGCCAGTGACACAAACCCCATAGACTTCTACGGGCTCGGCTCTGAGTACCCCATTGCCCTGGTAACCCACAATTGTGGTGGCGGGTCGACACAAAACTTTGGCGTCACGAACAGGATGCGAAACTCGCAAAATTGCGAGCCCTGTGTGCCTATGGAGTTGTTTTTTGTGAAAAGGACTGTTTGCACTTTTGGCGCCAAAATCGCCATTTTTGTCGCCATATTCGCGCCCTCAGGCGCTGGAGAAGAAGGTGGGCGTACCTTCGTGGGCGTGTACCCCCCTGTGGCGCGAAGAAAATGCCTGCCCTCTCAAAGTGCTATTACAATATGCGATCCTGCCCTACAGCAAAGGAGGTCCGCCTCCTCTTCACCTTCCCTGCGAGGAGGAGGAGACGCAAACCCTGCTCCACGGAAGAGACCGGATGTCTCTGGAGGAAGAAGAAAGAATCTTCTGGAACATCATGGAGGCAGGACGTGTGCAGCCGAGCAGGGAAGCGGAGGAAGGCAGGCCCCGTGCCCCAGCCAAGCTGCCACCAGCACCGGAGTTATCCGTGGTCCTGCACCTGCAGCAGGGGTTGCTAGAAATTCAGGAAGAAAATGCACGCCTGAAGAAGATGGTCCAGCACCAACCTGGATTTGAAGAGATCGAGAGACGCCGGCGTACCCTGGAGCAGCGGCGGCTGTGGGACGCGGTGATCTCTCCCCTCAACGACCCCCCACGATTCGAGTTACCGAAGATTCTGCTGCCCAGGCGAAGGAGCAACCGGAGGCTGCCCCCGAAAGTACCGATCCTGATCCCACCGGTGAAGCGGTGGAGGCGAAGGAGGTTGAGGAGGTACCGCCAGTTCCGGAACGCCCGCCCGGCCAGGAGGCCGCAGCAGATGATCGGTCCCCGGCAGGGACACCGGAGGGTCCTGTCCGTCGTTACCAGACGTCGACTGGGACGAGATGGCGCGCCTGGATGACGTCGCCTATACCGCCCAGTGGGAATATGAGTGGCAGCGTCGTGAGGAGAAGCAGAAATGCCAGCAGGAGGAAGAGCGGGAAGCTCAGCGGAATCGTCAGCGACAACATGCAGAGCTGATCGCGGACAAGGAGAGTGTCCGGGGAGAGAGAAAGGTACCCTGAGGGAACCGCGGCGGCAGGGGTGTGTGACTGAGTTCCAGCTCCGGAAGGGCTGGGGCTTCATCCGTGAACCGGGCCTCTACCCCGGGGTCTTTGTTAGTAGCAGGCGTGACGTGGAATCCCATCTACCGCAAGGCCATCCCGGGAGGGACTTAGTAAATGGAGACATTGTCACGTATACACGGCACTGGGGAATGAAGGGATGGTATGCCCTTAACGTCACCATCGTCCGTGACCCCGTCCCAGACGCAGGTAACGTCACCACTACCGCAGCGTCCCGTCTCCAGCTCAAGCAGTATCCGGCCGTGCCCCAGCATCGCCCCCTGCAGGTTCATCGCAAATGAAAGCCACATCTACATCGCAACATGCGACCCAGTTTCCATCGCAATCCATGACACGGTCCATATCGTTAACTGTGATTGAAACGCAATCGGTGTCTCGTGAGGAGAATGTACCCGTTGCGCCCCTAGAGGTTCGCACGAGAACTGTGGCGACCCAGACCCTAATAGCAGCGCATGACTTGTTAGTAATGGGATCTAGGGACCATCGCATTGTTCCAGCCCCCGGGGTGGAAAGTGTATTTGAAAATGAATAAATAGTAAAAAAAGAATCGGTGAGATCCATATAGGGTCTACTATAAGTAATATTGTAGAAAGTTTCAGAATGTTTTACAAATTTTTGCACAAGTTGAAGAGTATAATGTATATAATGCATATATATATTTCTAACAGTAGAATGCCCGGCTGGGTAACCAGAAAAAGTTTGCACTTTAGTATTATTATGTGATATTATATCTGTGTCTTTGTTTTACAATGGACTTTGAGGTTGAGGACTGTGCCAGCCCAGAACTTATTTGTATATAGTTGCGCTTCGGTGCTTTATCTTGGTTTTACATAAAACCAGCACAACTACCTCTGAATACAAAAACCCGTGTGGTGTGGCACTGAGTGAGGTCTGCATTCGGATGTCCTGCAGCCCACCCAGGACCCACGTTGAAGGTTTGGTGCGGGTCCTTCACAAGAATACTGTGTATTTATTGAATGTTTTGATGCCTTAATACTTTTGTATTTTTATATATTCAATGTTTTTGTTTTGCAACGTTCAAGACATCTCACCTCCCGGATGGGACGAATTAATGTTTAATGTTGATGTTTTCATGCATAAACAAAATGTCTCTTTGTATTTTACAGCCCGGGAGTGCTGTCTTTTACCATGGGGGAATGTGTAGCCCTGGTGTTAGGCACACGCAGTACCCTGGAGAGTGTGTGGCGAGACAGCAGTTTAATGCTCAATACCCATTCACTCAACATACACTAGACACACCCTTAGGGTAGTGTAGTAACTTGTGAGGGAGTGGTCAGGGTGTATATTGGTTGAGTGATTTTAGAGTAGTCAGTTTCCTGTCTTCGGACAGAGCAGACGTGTGGAGTCTAGCTGGGACTAGGAGGGAGGAAGCAGTCCAGCCTGGTTCTTCAGCAGTTCAGAAAGTGGAGGCTAGTACAGGTGAGCTAGTTCACCTCAGCCTAGTCAGAGCTGTACCTCACTTGAATACATTGACAAAGAAAGAAGAGCTTAGTGCAGAAATACTTCAGTCACCTGTCTCAAGGACAGTGAAAGGTTCAGAGACGTGCTCCTGCCTAGTGGATAACTGAGAATCTGGAACTAACTCTAAAGGAAGAGAAGAAGGGAGTGATTACATGACTTTTTGCAAGTGTGAGTGTTTATGCTACCAGCGAGGACAAGGCGAAAGGCACAGTGGAAAGATTATTGGAAAAGTGCTTTTGGATTGAAGAAGTCCTGCACGTTGTAGCCGGTCACTGGGGACCGAAGGATCACTATTAGCTTCAAGCATAGTGGTAAGAAAACCAGAGATTTACCGGACCTTAGGTCGCGGCAAACAGCCCCAAATAGTCAGTACGTAACTGGGGTCAGGGGGAGTGAAGACCTTGAGTCTCTGCAGGACAAGACAGGAACTCAGCTCTCTCACAGGAAGGCTCCGACCACAAAACTGACTGGGCAGTACAGCTATGGATTAGCTGGAGTTATTGAGGGAACTACGCTTCAGGCTGGTTGTACTCATCGTGTTGAAAGTAAAGGAGGCCCCTAACTTGTCCAGCTGCTATCTCAAGATACACTCTCCTTGGATCAGCCTCCCTGGGACCTGCCTGAACATCTTACAAGTAAAGGTATGGAAAGACGCTGACCGTGTGAGACTGTGTTATTTATCTGCACCTGACTTCACTAACTTCATAGACTTTGAGGGAAGAGTCCTACCTGTAGGGACCCGACATCTAGCTGCCTCACCATCCCCTCAGAGATCTACAGCAGCGCTGGTATAAATTACCAGAAGACTACAGGTGGCGTCACGAACTATATATAAATCTATCCCTGTAAATATTCCCCCAACAAACGCCAGACCGCCAGGGCCACAGACCGAGCCACCGCTGCCAGTGACACAAACCCCATAGACTTCTACGGGCTCGGCTCTGAGTACCCCATTGCCCTGGTAACCCACAATTGTGGTGGCGGGTCGACACACAGAGGGGTCTGTGTGTGCTCCTAGGGGGTTATGCACAGTTGTGGGGTCTGTGTGTGCTCCTAGGGGGTTATGCACAGCTGTGGAGTCTGTGTGTGCTCCTAGGGGGTTATGCACAGTTGTGGGGTCTGTGTGTGTTCCTAGGGGGTTATGCACAGCTGTGGAGTCTGTGTGTGCTCCTAGGGGGTTATGCACAGCAGAGGGGTCTGTGTGTGCTCCTAGGGGGTTATGCACAGTTGTGGGGTCTGTGTGTGTTCCTAGGGGGTTATGCACAGCTGTGGAGTCTGTGTGTGCTCCTAGGGGGTTATGCACAGCAGAGGGGTCTGTGTGTGCTCCTAGGGGGTTATGCACAGTTGTGGGGTCTGTGTGTGTTCCTAGGGGTTATGCACAGCTGTGGAGTCTGTGTGTGCTCCTAGGGGGTTATGCACAGTTGTGGGGTCTGTGTGTGCTCCTAGGGGGTTATGCACAGTTGTGGGGTCTGTGTGTGCTCCTAGGGGGTTATGCACGGTTGTGGGGTCTGTGTGTGCTCCTAGGGGTTTGTATATGTTTGAGGAAAAGGTACGTGTAAATGGGTGTGACTTAAAAATGGGTGTGGTTTTAAAAATGGGTGTGGTTTTCCTACACACAAACACAGAACCTGTTGTTAAAAATTTGAATCCCACCCCTGGTTACAAGTTTGCAGTCACTCTATCTAACTGCAGACTTGTGAATCCTCACATCACGTCCATTGCGCGCTGTGAGGCTCTCAGATGCAGGGAGCGGTTGATCATATGCAAGTTTGCAATATACATACTCCAAGCCACATTCAGACTAATGGTCATGGCCTCGCTTAATGCAAATTTATTGAGCAAGGTCAAAAACAGTCTAGTCAAAAAGTGGCCGGGAGTATGGAGATCTCTCCCGGCTCAGGAGAATCCTCACAATGTGCAGTATGCGTGATGTGAGGACTCACTAGTGTGCAGTCACATAGAGTGACTGCAGACTTGTTGTGACTGCAGACAATCCCTTTAATGTAGCACTGTAAAAACATCCAATGTGACTTGCTTATCTCTTAGATTTCTCAGCGGCTTAGAATGAGGAACATTGTCAAAACTTCTATTACATCTATAAATAAAAACTCCAATGTTGTCTGTTGTAGACTAAATCTCACTTCCCTAAAATGTACAACAGACGGGCATTCTTTGGCACAGCTTAATTGCCCTTGAGCTTTGTTGGCTAGAAGACGTCTAAAGGACGTGCCACTCCTGAAAGAGTTACTGTTCCTTCCTCATTTCTAATTGCTGGTAATATATCACCAATTTCGAGATCTGTCAATTGTATCATTTTTAGTCTTCAAATGAGAGCTGTATTATATAATACATAATGAGTGCAGTGGGGATTAGCAAAACACAAGGTTGATATCCTTCTGCTAAGACTAAAATGCAGGGACATTTATTATTAATAATGTTTGCAGTGTCAACAAGTCAACATTACTACAGCAGCCTAGGGGCACTCAGGAGCTCCTACCAGAGCCTGTCATTCCAGTTTTTATGAATAGGGACAATATTAATTAATAAATCATTTTTATTCTCTTAAGAAGGTCTTATTTTTTTTCTGCTGCTCCCCTGAGTAATCCGTTTTTGTATTTTTTTTTAATCTGTGATATATGGTTCCAGAGAAATGGGCCATAGTATTTAGCGTCCCAAAATGGACATTTTTATGGTCTTCACCAAGGGGACATTGATTTCAGGTAAATTATGCCAAGTAGTCTAAATGTACATTTGATTGACACCATTTATTTTATCTCATACTGGAAACCGGGGAGAAATTGTGAAAAAACCCACAATTCTGACATTGTTTTTGGTAGCTGTTTTTACAGTGTAAATTTTTTTGGTACATGACTATACTCATCAGTATCATCACGGTGATACCAAATATGTCCAGTTTTTTTTTATTATTTTAGTGGTATAAATAAAAAATAAGTCTGAAAAATAATTTTCTGGGTTGTCACCATTTTCCTGTATCATTTTCATATTTCGGTCAATGGTATTGCAGCGACCTAAAAAAGGAAATTTTGGCGTTTTTGATCTTTTTTCCTTTAATGGTGTTTACCAATTGGGTTAATTATTTTAATATTTTGATAGATCTGACTTTTCTGAATGTGGCGAAACCACATTTGTGTATTTTTTTTATTATTTTTATTTTTAATAGGGGAAAAGAAGGTGATTTGAACTTTTATGTTTTTTTTATCATATTTTCTTCAACATTTTTTTTTAATGTTCACTGTACTTGTTAATCCCCTTAGGGAAGTTTAAGCTGCAATTGTCTTATCGCTTATGCTGTACACAGGCAGTCAGGGTTGCAATATTATGAATAACTATATGAACACTGAGCAAAAGTAAGCAAAAAAATACAGAGACGCGTTGCTCAAACAATAGATACAGACAACAAAAATCTAGTGCTTTGAAGTCTCAAAATATACAGATTTATTATAATATTTGATCATTAAAAACACTCGATACAGATATAGACAGAGTGCCCCAAAGAAGACCCATACACACATATGTATAACAAAATAATAAGATTAGGTACTAGATCCCCAAGTCTATAAGGTACATTCTAGACTGCTAGAGAGAACTATGTCTACCTATTTAGGAAGACTATAATTACATCAAGTGATGTGACAAGATAGGGATGTGTATAGTTTGGTCAAAGAAACCCTTGGCTAGGTGAGAGGCTTTTTACATTGGCATGCCAGGGCCGGTATGTCACTCTCCACAAGGAAAAATGTGAGACCTCAGTCCAGAGCTTCTCCCCTAGCCAAATCAGTTCTCATACTCTGCACTGACGAGGGCCAATACGTCGAAATACTGTGCCTTCAAATTGAAATTCTGTTTTGGCTTTTATCATATTGCAAGACTTGAAAGTGACTTGTAGGATTGCTGCTTCCAACAGGTGGCACTATAGAGTTCTAGTCCTCTTCCTCTTTGAAGAGGCAATTTACATATTAAATTTCCCAGAGGAGCATTGCACGGCGAATAAGCTTCTATACATTGGCATGCCAGAGCCGATATGTCACTCTCTACAAGGAGGAATGTTACCCCTTAGACCTATAATGCACCATAATCTTGGTGATGTTGTTGTAAATCAAACACAATATCGCCATCTTGTGGATATATTATGAAAGTGTAATGTGCAATGTTTTAGAATGTACGGTTGTGGCCGAAAGATTAGAGACTGACATGAATTTAGGTTTTCACAAAGTTTGCAGTCAGGGTTTTTAGATCTTTAGTCAGATGTTTCTATGGTTACTGAAGTACATTTATAAGTATTTCATAAGTTTTAACCCATTAATGACCACTAATACGCCTTTCAACTGACCTGAGATATAAGAGAATATCATTCCCCGTCAGGTGAAACTGTAGCAGCTGTACACTCTAGCTGACACCCTGTTACAGGTGCTTCTCACAAAATTAGAATATCATCAAAAAGTTAATTTATTTCAGTTCTTCAATAAAAAACTGAAACTCATATTATATAGAGTCATTACAAACAGAGTGATCTATTTCAAGTGTTTATTTCTGTTAATGTTGATGATTAAAGGGAACTTGTCACCCCCCCGGCCGTTTTGAAGTAAAAG
>JARQOD010000002.1:138247318-138273184 GCA_033576555.1 Oophaga sylvatica | reverse complement strand
ACTCAGATACTGTGGTCCGTACTTAGACTGGTTTCACAAATCTCACATTCACAGACTTCATCAGACACACTATTGTGACATTACATGTGAATTATCCTCCAGTAAACTGCTGTGACATCACAATAATCCTGTGAGGTAGGCAGTTATGACATCACAAATGAGTTACAGTCAGGATCGCTGCTGTAATAACCTGACTAGAGCCCACTTGTGAGACGTGGCTGTGACAAGTGGATCCAGACAAGTAACATCACACCTCTATGGGCTTATGTGGAATTATATATATATATTATTATATATACTTATATATATATATATATATGTATATAATATATATATAATATATATATATATATATATATATATATATTAGTTATATATAAATAAAGATTATTATTATTATTATTATTATAGGTGAATACAAGTCAGGAAAGATGAATTTCTGTCTGGTGTCTCCTGGCTTTAGGCAAACTCAGAGGTGGATGTATGGACCATCACATTAGCAGCTAAAAATCAAGGGGCCCACATACTTTTCTTGGTCAAAGGCCCTTTGTCCAGCACTGAGAATATTGTATAACAGAAAAAAACTATACAGAACAACCACCATTACCACGTGATAACTATTATGTGCAAACACTGACTATAGCCGCTCTTATGACAGAGGCTGGAATAAGAGAATCTGCTACAAAGCAGCAAACTAAAATACACAAACAAAATACAATTCTGCCAATTGCGGTCATACTGAAGCAGACATATATTACAGCATAAAGTGGGCCACAATAGTGAGCTGGTAATCAATCCACATGTAGACAAACTATAAAATCCTTTGATAATTTAAAACCAGACATGTACAATTCCTGCTGTAAGTCACGTAAGTGGTACTGTAATTAAACAGAATTTCATCCGCTATTTATTTGAATCAGAGTTGTTTATGGGAAATGTTAAATTCCAAAGGAAAAGAAGCCAAGAAAATAAAAATATGACGTGGCTTACTACGGATAGCTAAACTGAGTTGACCGATAGCCGTGGCACTGAAACAAAGACATGTACGGTACCTGTTCATTTTCATAACCCGCTGATTTCCCTGCATCACTTTACCTGACAATTTCATAATTGAGGGGTGGCTTTTCTCACAATAGCTGAATAATAAAATTTCGTAGACTGAAACATTGGCCATCATTACTTTTATTGTATGCTGACTTATCAGTGGCATTCAAAAATGTAAGTGTAATCGTCATTTACATTTTATTTCACAAATCAATAGTACACATGAAAATAAGCAACTTTGTAGTATATCTTATCAGATAAATTTGCAGCTTTGGAAAATATCTTATCATCAGAGAAGTCTGCTTCTTTCTCCTCCAGGACTGATTTTTTTTTTTATTTTCAAAATTCACAATCCTCAGGTAAAATCCGTATTCAGTGAGGACAGATTGTTACATTACTGAGAGAGGAGATGACAGGTTCTACTGCTAAGATTCTCTGAAGAACAGAGGAGGGAGCTTTCCCTCTAGCTTCTCCCTCCTCCTCCCCGCTACATAGAATCTTATCAATAGCAGCTGTCATCTCCTCTCTCAGTAATTTAACAATCTGTCTTCACTGAATACAGATTTTACCTGAGAACGGAAAATTTTTAAAAATGAAAGCTCAGTCCAGGAGGAAAATGAAGCAGATTTCTTTGATAAGAAATAGTATAAAGTTGCTAATTTTCATGTGTACTATTAAGTTATGAACTAAAAAAACAAAACAACGGTTGCACGTCCACATGAGTCCTGTGGTTCATTTCTACTTGTTCTGGTGGGTTGACAACCAAGGTACAATTGCCCATGAGAATTTGATTTATATCACTGATCACTACTGTTGAAGTTATATGCTCCAATTTTATGCAGCTTCCCATTTTAATGTTAGTGCAAACAAGGGGGAGTAGGAGCTGAGAAGGCAAAGACGTGTGAAAACGTGTGAAGATTCCCCTCTCTGGGACTTACAGCTCAAATTGAAGGATGCGTTGTTTCCTAATATATAGGCATACACTGGCATAGGTCACCCACTGACATTCAAAAAAAATACCCCAAAACACATTTTGGCATATGCAGAGGAATATCTCCCCAATGTATGCCAAAAGGCACTATCCTGGCACATGGGAAGCAATAGATTCGAAGTATGCATCACTTTCTAGTCGCATGTGACATACATTTGGAAGACATTTTCTTTTTTAGATAATTAATTCCTTTTTTTTTTTACTGTTTAAAGAAGTTCTGTCACCAGATTTCACAATACTAACTACACATTACTAAACTGATCTCTACCATCTGATGAGACTGGTGTGCTTACTTTGAAAATCTATTGTTATTTAATAATGAATATAAAATGTTACACATTTTTTCATTGAGTCCAGATAATGAGGCCGAGATCTCGTGAGTCCAGGCATATTTAGTCTCTTATCCACCTAACCTAACAGCTGTGGTTTGTACTGAGCTGCATGAAATCACAGCAGCAACAGGAAAAAAGATACTGAAGAGCTGTCAGTCAGGCTGAATTAAAGAAGTTGTCCACTACTTGGACACTTCTTGTCACACCCCTCGCCTGGCCCCCATAAAATAATAAAGCTTATACTCATTTCCGGCGGGGTGGGCACTCCGTCTCCAGGGCCTCCCATGTGGTTTTTGTGACATGTGACACCGGAGCTCAATCAGCGCTGGCGTCACTGTCCCTGCTTCCTGACGAATTGAACATGAAGAGGAAGTCTGAGATCACCTGCAACCCGGACTTACTCTCCATGTTCAATTTGTCTGAAGGCGGGGACAGGGACGCCAGTGCTGACTGGGTGCGGGCGTCATGTGTCACAACTGCATGGGAGTCCCAGGAGAATGAGTGCAGACACCGTGGGATCAGCGCCGGCATGGGAGGAGAATATAAGCTTTATTATTTTATGGGGGCCAAACATTTCGATCATGAATGGGTTGTCCTAGTAGTGGACAACACCTTTAAACGTTCAAGAAGTGTTTTGCAGCAGTTCTTTCTTTTCAAAACCTACAGCAGCCTAATCAGAGCGAGAGAATTTAATATTGTATGCAGACTGTATTGTTAAATCTGGTCACTGTTGGGTTAAAATGAGTTTCTATGAAGTGGCTCTAGCTTGTATGTTTCTGTATAACTGAGGGAAATTGATTGGAAAATTCGGAGTCCCTCTGACAGCAGGGGCTGAATACCATTAGTTTTGCGGCTTGTACGATTTTCAGTGCTAAAATTAAACAGTCGCGGAAAAGTGAAATACATAAGATCCTGGTAGATGTGACAGGTTTAATATAGGACAACAGATGTCAGAACAAATACATTGGTTTCAGATCTCCTTGTCTGAAAATTAGAGCACTAATGTGCTTAGACTTTCCACACTGGTCTAGAACCAGCAGCCTCCCCAGAGTATGGCATGTGTACGGGAGGCTTATGGCCATACAGTCCGCTCATTAGTTTGGAGAAGGTTCACATGGAATCAGTAATTACAACTTATTTATTATGGATAGATTTCCAGGGGCTTTAGCCTTTGCTAAGACTTGACATCGGAATGGGTAGAAGTCCTCCTGGTTCCACGTGCGCACAATGCAGTTTGACTCATTCACTCGTCCGCATTAATCTACTGAAGCAGAACACGTTGTAATTAGACAGTCTTTGGGGTATATGCGACACTGCAGCATCGTGTCTTTAGGAAAGATTTGGCAGAGAAAGGCATGTGACTTGAGAGTTGCTCGCCCCTTGGCATGTCTCATTAGGCAGATCCCACAGGAGGTCCTCTGACAAACTATTTAATTAAGTGTTTCTGAGAGAAGAGCTCTGCGTCCCTGTGTTATCTTTGCCTACCCTCGCCAGGGGGCCGCTCTCATGCTCAATCCTTGGGAAAATCAGCAGCCTGCGTGAATCCAGAGAATCTGGAAACAGGAGCAACGCGGCTCTGCTGGCACAGCATTACTAAGAAGGCAATCTGCGGCTCATTCACCGCAGCGTGCACATGGGAAGCGTAGGCTTCAGGGTGTGCTCGTACAGGTAGGCCAGAGAGGTCATTCTCACCACTGGGGAATCACAGATTTGGTTAGTTGAAATTCCAAAATAAAGTCAGTCCTTGGTCAATCTCATTTTCATGCGGATTTACAATCTGGCCTGCTCTGATCATAGCTCCATCAGAGCATAATTAATGGTTTTCTACACTGAGACACAACAGAGTAAAATGGCACCGGCACATTCAGTTGTCATTTTATCATTTACTATGAACTAGATTAGCCTAGAATGCTGATAAGTTGTGAAAACCTGGAACATTTGATTTTTAAAAGGCAAAATGTATGAACAGAAAACATGTAGTTAAGACTTATAAGAGCTTATCTCATTACAAAAAAATATATTTTTATACAAAAAACTGGTCCATGAATTAGCCAATTGTGCAGATCTGTCTTCAGAAACCCCTCAGAACATGTCCAGCTGATCAGAAACCCCTCAGGACAGGTCCAGCTGATCAGAAACCCCTCAGGACAGGTCCAGCTGATCAGAAACCCCTCAGGACAGCTCCAGCTGATCAGAAACCCCTCAGGACAGCTCCAGCTGATCAGAAACCCCTCAGGACAGCTCCAGCTGATCAGAAACCCCTCAGGACAGCTCCAGCTGATCAGAAACCCCTTGGGGCAGCTCCAGCTGGTCAGACATTACTGCTGCCTATGCCTATGTGGCATTATATGTTGGACAGCTAAACTTAAAGGGGATCTGTCACCATGTGTTTGCTACATAAAACGAAAGCAGCATGATGTAGGGGCTGAACTCCTGATACCAGTGATAGGTCACTAGCCTGTCCTCAGTGTCATTTTCATACAATCACTGTTTTATCTACTGCAGATTTGCAGTGCTCAGAATGCTATGCCGTGTGTAACCACACACCCCTCCTCCACCCCCATCTCCACGACACTGATTTGCATTTTTCGGTGTACACTGTACATAGGCAGAAGGCTGCCAATCAGTGGTGGTCAGTGGGGTTATACAGAGCAGTTGACTAGGATGAATGAGACATGCATCCTTTAAAGTGACACATTACTGCAATCAGGCATTCATCATGCAGATTTCATAGAAAAAAGGCTGCCGAAAGATTCCCTTTAAGGATGTTTATTTGATACATGAACGCTGGGTTTAGAGCGGTTGTGCCCATATTGTTAGGTTATAATCACATATGACGATTTCTGCATTTTGCCATTGTAGTAAAGTACCGCAGGGTCTAGATCAGAGGTCTCAAACTGCATTCCTCAAGGGCCGCAAACAGGTCATGTTTTCAGGATTTCCTTGTATTGCACAGTTGATAATTTAATCACCTGCACAGATAGCATTGCACGAGGTGCTGGAATCACTAAGGAAATCTTGAAAACATGCACGGTTTGCGGCCCTCGAGGAATGCAGTTTGAGACCCCTGGTCTAGACGTTACAAAGTTTTTCATGGCAATGATTTCAAGGTAATCTGTCAACATGGTTTTGCTATGGAATCCGAAAGCTGCATGATGTAGGGGGAGAGACCCTGATTCCACAAATTAAAGTTATAGCCAGCTCACCCAGTCTGTAGTCTTTAGGAGCACACTGCTGCTTTATGCATGCATACAATGCGTTTCGACCTTCTCTGGTCTTCTAGGTCTCCAGAGGTCGAAACACGTCTGCACGCATAAAACAGCAGTGCGCCCTTTTTTTGATCCCCCTGTGTACATCAAGGATTCTGCAAAATGGAACATTTTTAAAGATATTATAATAAAATGGATTTTAACTGCCAAGTAGGAACGAATCCGCTGGAATTATTTGTTGCTTCCTGATTCCAGGAATGTGTCACTTGCTGGACTGCTTGCTGTAGTTTTGATAGAATCCCTGTTTTCTCTGCTGTAGATGTAGTAGTGGTTAGAATGCAGAGTTGTGTATAACCCCGCCCACACCCTGATTGGCAGCTGTGTACAATGCCATTGTCAGCAAGCTGCCAATCAGTGGTGAGGGCGGTGTTACACAGATTGGCTGGACTGCTGTGCACCAGAGACCTAGTCTGGCAGTGATAATCTAGTCTAATAAGCCACACATCCCTGAAATCATGGTCTCTGCCCTATATTATGCTGCTTTCAAACTAAATAGACAAAGATTGCTGACAGATTCCATTCAATACCACTATTGCTTTTCATTCTGTAACTTTTACCCGAACGCATTACACCCACTGTGATAGACCAATGATTCAGAGCTTTATACTCACCATTTGACGAAAAGCTTTTGAGCCTTTGTTGCGTGGAAAGGATCTTTCAGGTACCCAAACCCGTGTAAGGCCTTCGTTTGAGTTGGCTCGGGCTCTTTGTAGTTTGGCCAGCATGGCCTTTTCTTCTTTCTGTAATTGACGAACACACAAACATCATTTATAGGACACTCTCTTAACTCAAGAGCAGACCTTCCAACTGCAGTCCTGGCACATTTTAATGCTTGTGACAAGGTAATATCATAGATAGAATGAGCAATGGCGATTCTTCCGGACTATGTCAATCAGGGAGAAAATACACTTGACATCACAAGCTCTCATGATCCAGTCCGTTTCTATAAACAATAAAATCGTACCAAGAACTGAAGTAAATAGGACCAGAAGTAATTGTGTCACTTTCTACTGCCAATGATCAATCAGAATACTAAGACACACTATTTGCTTGTAGACACTTGTAATTCACCTTACAGATATTCAACGCCTAATTCTCCATTCAGTACACCTGGATATTTGGTAGCAAGCATGGGGATTTTTGTTGTTGCAGCAGGTGGAATAACTGTTGCACTGCAAAAACCTGATTAGAACAATACATGCACTGATATTAACAGAATGAGCACACAGAACTTTAAAATAAAGTGGATGTCTGGTCTAAAAGTCTCTGGGTCACTGTATGTGACTGCAGGCTGGTGAATCCTGACATCGCGTGCACTGCGCGGATTCTCTGGCACCAGAAACAGTGACACGCATACTCCCGGCCATATATCGGCTAGATGGAAGCAGCCTACCTCAATGTATGTGTATTGAGCTAGGCTGGAAATGTTGAAATGTGGCCAGGAGGATGCATATTGCATACTTGAGGTCACGTGACCGCTGTTTCCAGTGCCAGAGAATCATCAGTGTGCAGTGAGCCTAATATGAGGATTCACAAGCAGGTCACGAATTGACTGCAGTCTTGTAGTTTAAAAACGGGCTACCCTTTCCAAAAAACATGTGAAAAGCCCAAGTGCTGAAGTTTTGAATACTATCCTTTCCGATTAAAGGGGCTGCTTGACTTGAGACAAAAATCTGCAGACTGCAGAATCATGATTGCATGCGGCATGCCCACTGTCATGATTTCCTCAATGTTCCGGGCGTAAGTGATTTGTGGTCATGTGCGGATTAGACTTGTTCAGTTTTTCTCAACAGTAGCGAACCGAGAGAAGCAGAGTCTAGTCCGCACATGCAAATCATATACATGACGTCACATGACCACTGATTAGCACCGAGAATAACCGGGAATCGTGTGCATTGCACATGGTAACAGTTTGAAAGATGCAGTGACAGAAAGACTACAGACTTTTCTCACAACCTTTAATTTGATATGAATCAATGAGGAACCTGATTGATGAGTGAATTGTACATTAGCAGCAATAATCTGATAATCCAAAGCAAACCAAACTATTTATGATATATAAATCATAGATTATAGGTTTGTGAAATATTCACACTCTTGTAAGAGCTGCTATTATCAGCATCAAATAGAGAAGACGATTAAGGTAGGGTAAAACTATTTACCGTAGGTTTAGGCATTTAGTCTGTGTTCTCTAACTTACCCTCTTCTGGCTGCACCCGGTCACCAGGAAAGTTTTGATGTTGTGTTCCTTGAGATAAGCGTTTCTCTCACCTCCATGACCAGGTTCCACCTCATAATCTCCATTCAGATAATTTAATGTAGCACTTGTGATGTGTATCCTCCTGAACAAGAGGGACATCATTACTCCAATGAACAGACTAAAGGCAATGTTTATCTGTGTAGCGGACATTCAGTTGGGCTGTGTTCACATAACATTTACAAATGCATAAATGAACATCTCAGATGGCAAGCAGTGACGTACCTACACAGTTTGACTGCCTTCCATTTTATAAATAAATATATTATATGTATTATACAGATATACAGTCAGGGCCAGAAATATTTGGACAGTGACACAATTTTCGCGAGTTGGGCTCTGCATGCCACCACATTGGATTTGAAATGAAACCTCTACAACAGAATTCAAGTGCAGATTGTAACGTTTAATTTGAAGGGTTGAACAAAAATATGTGTTAGAAAATGTAGGAATTGTACACATTTCTTTACAAACACTCCACATTTTAGGAGGTCAAAAGTAATTGGACAAATAAACATAACCCAAACAAAATATTTTTATTTTCAATATTTTGTGGCGAATCCTTTGGAGGCAATCACTGCCTTAAGTCTGGAACCCATGGACATCACCAAACGCTGGGTTTCCTCCTTCTTAATGCTTTGCCAGGCCTTTACAGCCGCAGCCTTCAGGTCTTGCTTGTTTGTGGGTCTTTCCCTCTTAAGTCTGGATTTCAGCAAGTGAAATGCATGCTCAATTGGGTTAAGATCTGGTGATTGACTTGGCCATTGAAGAATGTTCCACTTTTTTGCACTCATGAACTCCTGTGTAGCTTTGGCTGTATGCTTGGGGTCATTATCCATCTGTACTATGAAGCGCCGTCCAATCAAGTTTGCAGCATTTGGCTGAATCTGGGCTGAAAGTATATCCCGGTACACTTCAGAATTCATCCGGCTACTCTTGTCTGCTGTTATGTCATCAATAAACACAAGTGACCCAGTGCCATTGAAAGCCATGCATGCCCATGCCATCACGTTGCCTCCACCATGTTTTACAGAGGATGTGGTGTGCCTTGGATCATGTGCCGTTCCCTTTCTTCTCCAAACTTTTGGCTTCCCATCATTCTGGTACAGGTTGATCTTTGTCTCATCTGTCCTTAGAATACTTTTCCAGAACTGAGCTGGCTTCTGGAGGTGTTTTTCAGCAAATTTAACTCTGGCCTGTCTATTTTTGGAATTGATGAATGGTTTGCATCTAGATGTGAACCCTTTGTATTTACTTTCATGGAGTCTTCTCTTTACTGTTGACTTAGAGACAGATACACCTACTTCACTGAGAGTGTTCTGGACTTCAGTTGATGTTGTGAACGGGTTCTTCTTCACCAAAGAAAGTATGCGGCGATCATCCACCACTGTTGTCTTCCGTGGGCTCCCAGGTCTTTTTGGATTGATGAGTTCACCAGTGCTTTCTTTCTTTCTCAGGATGTACCAAATTGTAGATTTTGCCACTTCTAATGTTGTAGCAATTTCTTGGATGGTTTTTTTTCTGTTCTTGCAGCATAAGGATGGCTTGTTTCACCTGCATGGAGAGCTCCTGTGACCGCATGTTTCCTTCACAGCAAAACCTTCCAAATGCAAACACCACACCTCAAATCAACTCTGGCCCTTTCATCTGCTTAATTGAGAATGACATAACAAAGGGATTGCCCACACCTGTCCATGAAATAGCCTTGGAGTCATTTGTCCAATTACTTTTGGTCCCTTTAAAAACAGGGTGGCACATGTTAAGGAGCTGAAACTCCTAAACCCTTCATCCAATGTTAATGTGGATACCCTCAAATGAAAGCTGAAAGTCTGGACTTCAACTGCATCTGATTTGTTTTGTTTCAAATTCATTTGGTAATGTCTAGAACCAAAATTAGATAAATGTTTTCTCTGTCCAAATATATATGGACCTAACTGTAGATATATAGATAGATATAGATATAGATATATAGTTCTTTTTTCTTTTACTGGAAACTTATTCCGGCATATATACCAAACATATGCAATAAATGTGATGTGAGCAGAGCCTAATCCAGCAATGTACATCAATGCGGTGGTCAGAAGTGTCACTCACCCTGCCTTGCCGCCAGCTTCCATATGATTGGCCAATGTCACATCATTAGACCATACATCAAACTGCCACTTTCGTAGGCCAAGGACACCGCAGTGAACTCGCCCACTGTGTATTCCCACTCGCATGTTTACATTTACCCCTGTTACTTCTCTTACTAACCTGAAAGGAAAAAAAACAAGTATGTCAAGGTCATAGCATCCTTTGGATAACACCATCACCATTTAAAGAGTTGTCCAGAATCTGAAAAAAATTCTGTAAGAGCAGGGTGGTACAATAAAAAGAATAAAAAAAAAAAATAAATAACCTGGTAAACGCTCTACTGCAGTGATCCCTAATGTGCGGAGAGGCTATGCTGCACATTAATGAGACTGCTGCAGCCAATCGTTGGCCTCAGCCGTGATGCCTCCATAAATGTCACAAGACTACTGCGGCCAGTGATTGGCTGCAGTGCTCACATGTATTTGCATCATGTGATTTCTGTAGCAAAGTATACAAAGACCAAAGGGGATCACAAGAGTGGCATTGCTAGAACAGCAGGGGATTTACCAAATGAGTAATGGCTGTTTTAATTTAATCACATTCTCTGCCAATTTTTTTAAACCATGCATAACCTCTTTATAGAGTAACTGTGATTAGGTTTTTGATACTTCATCTGAGAGCTGCATAATGTAGGGTCAGAGACCCCAATTCTAGCGATGTATCACTTACTGTATAGGGTGCTGGAGTTTTGACTACAACCGGTTTTATCTTCTTCAGATCTAACAGTTCTCTGAATGCTGAGCTCTGTATAACCCCACCCACACCACTGATTGGCAGCTTTCTGTGTACACTGTGAATAGGCAGAAAGCTGCCAATCAGTAGTGGGGGCGTGGCTGGAATACCTGGCAATAAGTGACACCGCTAGAATTGGGGTCTCTGCCCCTACTTTATGCTGATCTCAGTTTAGATAGGAAAAACCTGACGACAAAATGTAAATGACACTAGCCACCTTGCTCACGGTTTATTTTTTTGTGACTTAAATTCTAATTTTTGAGACATCTTAGTATAAAGAAAAAAAAAATCATTGCAAACAAATTAAAAGTACGTTTTTTTTAAACCTATACAATTCTATTTGAAGCAAAGGTCCACTTACGAGATGGCTTCAATCATATCAACTCCCATCTCCACACAGCAGTGAGCGTGATCCGCGCGAGCCTCAGGCAACCCGGAGACACAATAGTAGCAGTCGCCCAGGATCTTAATGCGTAAGCAGTGGTTTTCCTTGAAACAGAAAATGATAGTCATGAAATTTTGGAAATATGAAGCAAGAATAAACTGCAATACATTGAGGTCAGAGAAGTCAGAGTTCCCCGTCACAGGTCCAAAGTCGTTTTGTGAGCTGAATGCGGTATTATTCCTCCAGCTATAGTTTGTCCCTCGTGCATAGAACTTTTTTTTTTTTCTTTTTTACACTGTTCGGCAAGCAGTAAAAAAAAAAAAAAGTGGGACTCATTGAAAGCAAATTATTAAGCCATGAGTCAGTAACATAATTAGACGAACCACAAAAAAAGCATTTAACAAGAACAAGCTCCAAGAAAAAGTTAAACCGCCCAAATGTTAGGCAACCAAATAATGTCTGTGAGAGGAGGCGTGCGGCTGCCAAACCTCACCAGGGGGCCTCCTTCTCATGCTCAACAATTTGGAAATTTGTAGTCTGTGTGTGGCACAATTTTTAATGCAGCCAATTTTTTTTTTCAGTTTTAATACTTGGCGCTAAAACTAAATTTCAGACCGCGGGTGGAAACTTGTACACATACCGTAGATATTAGTATGTTACAACATCGCTCCCTGTTTGCTCAGTTTTTGGCCACAACTTGGACATTAACATGAATATGGTCTTAAATATATATATATTTAGAACCAAAATAGCTCTGTAGTAGTCAGACTACTAGTCCTGGTACTAAACTCCATCAGCAGCTGCTCAGTCAGATCTCGGGCTGCAGAAACGACTTATTGCTCACAGCCAGGAGGGACTTTGGGTGACTGCAATCCTTACATGTCCCTCCATTAACGAAAAAGTTTTACAGCCCACGTCACCAGCATAGAACTAAGGAAATGGCAATGTGAGATACAAAGCTCACAACTATTGATGGCAAAGGGGTAATCGATAACGGTTTAACAAAGGGAACCGGTCACCTGAAAAAAGGCCATTAACCTGCAGATATGGGGTTAATAGCGCTGTGAACCTGCGCAGCGCCAGCACTTAGACCCCTGCTACGGGAGGAAAGGAACTTTAATCCCCCCGGCAGCGTTGGAGTTTCAGTCACAAGTAATACAAGTCTATATAAAGAAATGTATCATTAATGAACAGATATAATTAATCTAACAGTACATATCTATATGAATCTACTTATTGCTTGGTTTTTTAACTTTGTAGTAATAAAGTAGTGTTTTTATGGGATTTTGTTTGGTTAGACAATAATACGAGATACAAGCCATACTTGATAGACATTGTAATTTTTTTTTTATTATGCATTTTACATAAATCGCACATTGATAAGTCACTTACTGCAGCTAGCTTGTCGAAACGTGCAAAGAGTTCGTTCAAAGTCATGACTAGTTCCTGTGCCGTGCATTGTGACGCCAAGCTGGTGAAGCCCTCAATGTCGGCAAAGAGGATACTGCAAAGAGAGAGGCCGAGAGTTCAGAAACGCAAGAAGTACCGTCCATTACATCGCCAATGCAAAACGCGATGATAGATCTTGTACGTGCAGAGGCTAAGCCTTCTCCAGCCGTCTGCCGCAGGACGGCCATTCACTTCTAGGTGCCACCTTGTACTGTGCGGGACCGTAATCGGGGAAAGATAGTCCTAGCTCCACATTACCTCACATTGTCGTGCTTCTGGATGTAGATTTTGTGAAACATCATATCCTCCTTTTTGGTGTTGATGTCTTCTTTCATTTCCATTGCAACATGCCGCGGCAGCACAGACAGCAGGAGGCGCTCCTGCACAGTACAGGTGGAGTCACACATAGAAGGGAAAACACAATACCGGTTATTTAGCATTTCTGCAGGTCTTTCCAAAAATAACAATTACAGTCAGTCAATGAGACAAGCATGGAGCGGCCAGGTTTGTGTTTCCGCCCCTTTCTTTATCTTGACGTATGGCTCCAGTGTGGGTAAGAAATCGCATACACTCACCTTCCATTCTCCGGACACATCTCTGTCCAGATGGCGGTGACCCCTGCCAGTGGTGCTTGAGAGCTGCAGCCAATCTCAACAGCCACTAACTGGGGAGGACACTGGCAGGGTACAATGCCGGCAGGATGGAGGAGTGATGGGGGCATCAGAAGGCCAGTGACTATATGCCACTTCTTATAGTTATTTACCCCACTGGGGAAATGAGTAAAGATGAAAAAAGGGGATGATGGATGCAAGGTTGGAGAAACCCTTTAAAGAGAATGTGTCAGCAAGATTTCAACCCCAAAATAAGGACTCTGTCACCAGGTATTTGCCCTGAGAGCAGCATGATGTAGAGGCAAAGAACCTGATTCCAGCAATGTGCCAATTACTGGGCTGCTTTCTGTAGTTTTGATATTATCATTATTTTATCAGCTAGAGATAATCACTAGAGGACTAGTAAACCTGCTGCTAGGTAGTCCGATATATTCACAAGCTCTGTACAACCCCGCCCTCACCACTAATTGACAGCTTTCTGCCTATGCACAGTGTACACAGAAAGCTACCAATCGGTGGTGTGGGAGGGTTATACAGGATTCCGCATTCAGAGAACTGGTAGATCTTCAACACATAAAAATGTGATTTTATCAAAACGGCAGCAAGCAGCCCAGTAAGTGTAATCATGGTCTCTGCCTCCACATAATTCTACTGACAGATGGGGCAACAAAAAAACCGTGACAGTCTCCATTGTGGTGCTATGTACCCTCTAGCTGACCAAGTGGATGACTAGCTGCTCAGACCTCTTACTTAGGACAGGCAATAGCAGTATGGGGGATTGGGGTGCACCTTCCTGGCTGCTCTATGGCTCAGCTGAGGGTGCAGTGCCAGGCAGAGGAGTATAGATTTTGCAGCAGTTGTGCCTAGTACTGCAGCTTGGTCCTATTCACATAGGAGACTACAGTGCCAGGCATAGCCACTACAGACTTTACCGCTCTGTGCCTGGGTGACAATGAAGGGGGCAGGGCTCTCCAATACACTTCATATAGCGGTCAGGTAAACGATTGTGTTGCCAGCAGCCATCTGCACAGAGAACTCGGTGTGGCCGCGTATTCCTATGATCTCTGTGAGAGAGCTGCAGTTTTGTCCTGGAAAAGGATCGGCTGTCAGAAATTAAATGTGCCGAATCTTTTTCTCCCCGACATCATCTGTGAGGGGAGAGTTGGGAGGCCCACCATACACATTAGACTGTTGGTCATTCACATCAATATAGGTGGTTCGGGCAGGCTTTAGTCTAATGTGCATGAGGGCCTAAAAAGTTAACGCGTCATCAGAAAACGACCTATTCTTTAAAAGGAACCTGTCACTTGATTCATGCTGCCCAAACTCCAGGAAGCATGAATTAGATCTGGCTACACAATTACAGCAAGATGTATTATTCTCTGTTACACTCCAGCGTTTCAGAAAAAACACAGACTGAAGAATGTAGTCCGGCACCCCCTGGCTAGCTTTTCAACACCCGCTCCCGTGGGTAAATTTAGCTAGAAACCTGTCAATCACATCTAGTGGCGCTGGGAAGAGTCAGCTGGGGGCGCTGGACCTAGGCTCTTTTAACTACATTTCCCCTTTACGGCTTCTCCTAGCGCCACTAGATGTGACCGACGGGTCTCTCGCTAGGTACACACTTGGGAAAGACCTGTCCATCACCTGGAGCCAAGCAGGAAAAAGCCACCCAGGGGCAGCACAGAACTTGGCTCTGGAAAATATTTTCACTTTGAAACATCAGATTGCTTCATAGAAAAACATACCTGGCTGCAGTCGAGCAGCCAGGCTCTGATTCATGCTGCCTTTGATTTGGGCAGCATCAATCAACTGACATGTTCCTTTTAAATCAGGTTTTTGTGTTAAATTTAGTTTTTTTTTTTAAAAAATGCTGGCAATTTTTTTTTCCCATATCACAATCTTTATTAAACCGAACAAAAATCTTGCAATTTTCATACTGCACACTGGGGCTTTTTTTTAATCTCTTCAGGTTTCTAAAAATCTACATGTACATTAGCAGCAATGAACAGACACTTTTGTCCTGAAGCATCTAATGAGCATGTGCACAAGTCATTATGAAAGGAAGGGGAGCAGGGGAACCATGAAATTACCTATTGTGACTAGTGGTTCCTGTGTTATCACCTGTGTATAGAGGTGTTATCAGTCCTAATCCTGATTCTGATGAGTTTTGCTGAAAAGGTTTCATGAAAGGACAGGAAGTAAAGGGCCCGTCTCACACAACGATCTCGGTAGCAAGATCGTTGCTGAGTCACTAGTTTTGTGACGCAGCAGCGATCTCCCCAGCGATATCGCTGTGTGTGACATTCAGCGACGATCAGCCCCCCTGCCGGGTATCGCTGATCGTCGCTGAAATGTCAGGACATTTTTTGATCGCTGGTCTCCCGCTGACAGGCACGCATCGCTGCGTGTGACAGGCGGGAGACCAGCGATCCGCTGGTAACCAAGGTACACAGCGGGTTTCCAGGCGCGGGGCTGTGCCTAGAAACCCGCTGTGTACCTTGGATACCAGCTCGCAGGGAGCTGGTATCCAAGGTACACAGCGGGTTTCCAGGCACAGCAGCGCCTGGAAACCCGATGTGTACCTTGGTTACCAGCTCCCTGCATCAGACAACAACAGATACCGGGAGCAGCGGCAGAGACTCCGCACTGGACCCTGGGAGGGCGAGTAAATCATCAATTGCTTTTTTTGTTTCTTTTTTTTTTTTTTAAAAAACAAACTGCGCCCTTTTAATAAAGACCATGCTAAAAAATAGCAGTGCCAACATTTTTTTATTAATACAATTAACACAAAAACCTGATTAGAACAATGTATCAGTTTCTGATGACACATTACCTTGAAGGATAGGAAATCAATAACTAAATCCCAGCAATTCTGTTTAATAGTGTCGCTTTTCTTGTCGTTAATTAATTATTTAATCACCTCTTCCGCGTCCCACTATCACTGTGTAACTAGAATGGATGCAGAGGACGAGTTCAACCATGCCTGGGGGCCCGGTAGCCACATAAGGTACTAATAGCGTAAGTGGCACATGGTATGTGGGGTTCTGTGGATGAGGATATTGCATTGTGGTCTGGGGGCTTCATGCTACTCCTTTGCTTGCTGTTCTCCTGCTCGTGCCCCGAGATGTGGCACACACGGCTGTCAGTTCACACTCACCTGCTGCTGGTTCTCTCTCTGAAGGTGCAGCCGGGCCTGGATGTAGCCGCGAGTTTCTTGGAATGCCTGTCTCTGGGACACCTCTGCAGGGTAGTGGGTGCAAATACCAATAATATTTGTGCAAAGGAAGATCAGCACGTTGGCGCTCAACTGGAAATGGAAAGAAAGAAAATAAAATAGAAATATAAATTCAGATATTATGCACATATTTCATGTGAAGACAGATATTTATATTCAGTGCAACGAGTCATAGAGCCATGTCCACTTACAAATGGAAATAAACTCCAGCCGTCCTGCTGCGAGCATATAAGCAATGATCTACAGATTTTCTTAAGACAGATCATAAAGCTCCCCATGCAGAGGGCATCTTAAAGACGTTTATAAGGAGTGACACAATGGATCTGATTTACCAACACCAGCGTGTCATTCTCATGTGGTTTTATAAGTATGGAGCTGATGCCGAACACATTTTCAAAGCAGAGAATTATTGTAATTATAGGTCTAATGTGAAAAATTATTTAATTGGAAGTGACAGAGTCGAGGCAATGTTATTAGTGTAAACAATCATTTGTCCATTGTAACAAATGAATAAAAATAGATCTATGTGTGATCATAATAAAGGACAGTGTAAATTCTAGAAAAGAGGGCACAGTACGAGTGTGATCCTAACACGACTTACAGTAATGATAATCACTTCATGCTATGCCCCATGCAAGCTTAAAGGGAATCCGTCAGTAAAGACCCCCACACGTTAGACTAATGTTGGCCAAACCTACCGATATCGACAGGCTTGGCCATCAGTCTATTGTGTATTGGAATCATATTGCCTCCCAGAGATAAGATACCATCAGACATGTCTGCCGACAGCTCCTACATAAAAGAACAGAAGAGCTCAGCCGAATGAGAGCTCCTGTAAGTGGGAGGGTAAGCAGAGATGGCTGATGGCCAAACTATCAACCAAACCATTGATTGTCCAACAGCCACCTCATGAGTATGACGGGCTTAAAGTCTCCTCTAACCCCCTCGAATAGCATAGATGGTCATGCAGGTCTTTGAAATGTAAATCCAACAAGACCTTGATATCTTTTATCTGTTGCTGCATTCCCAAGTAATTAGCATTTTGCATGCCATGGAAATGAAGTGCTAAGAGCGCTGGGCAAGACAGAGAACTTCTCAAGTCACTGCCTCTGCAGGTTGTTTCCACTCCCATCCCAGCCTCATTGAAAGCTCACTGCCCGATTTCCTTGCCTGGTGCCTGACGTGACAGATAGTGAACTATCAATAAAGCTAAACAATCTGTTGCTGGAAAAGGAAACAAACAGAGGAGGCAGTAACTTGTAAAGTGCTCTGTCACGCCCAGAGCACTTGATGCATCATTTGCATGTTAATTTAAATGCCAATTACTCAAGGATGCAGCAACAGATAAACAATATAAATGTGTAGATGGATTTACATTTCAAAGATCTGAATAGCATTATATGGGTTGATTTTACATATTTCTTTTAATAGCAAATTTGTACAATTGAGGAAATGTGTACATTATCACCTACAGCCTTAATGGGATATAAAATATATGGCAGCATACCAACTCTATTGGAAAAACCTTTTTTTTTTTGTAACTACCACCTACAAACATTACAGGAAATCACACAAAAGGCTGAGCCATGAACAAAATGAAAAATATCGATGATAAAACAACTGTTGGTTATATGGATGACAATGAAGGATGAATAAAATCAGATTTATTATAATAGTAGATTTGATTGATCATCCAGAATACCCAATGATTAAACGGTTGTCCAGGAGCATGATATTGATGAACTTAGGGATTGTAACATACACCTCCGTAGTACTCGTTTTCAGGTATTACAGTTCAAATCGTCAATATCATAGCTTTGGGCAGCCCCTTTAATTATGTATATTGCTACCTTATATATACCAAAGGCATTAAAGGAAACCTGCCAAGTTGCACATGAGGTCCAATGTGATAGCTCGGTATAGGGAAGGAGAAGCAGAATGATATATAGGTTTGTGGGAAAAGATTCAGTATAACGCTGCGGTCACATTAGCGTATAGCAGGCGATATGCTAACGTCCCTCGGCTCTCTGCTCTGCTGCGAGCATGGCGCCGAGTGGAAGTGCTCTGATTGTCATTTCTCCATCTCCTCCATTGCCAGCATCTGAGGGAATCGCACTGCACTTGGGTGACATCCAAGTGCAGTGTGATGTTTCACACGCACCCATAGACTTGCATGGGTACTTGCAATCAGATTCTCACAGATTGCGGAGATTGTTGTCTCATGCCAATTCGGAATGAGAAAACCATCGCAGATGTGCACTGCCCCATAGTAGAACACAGGGTCGAGTGTAACACAATTTATTGAATTGCACTTGCCCAATTTATTTGCGTGTGTGAGCGTGCCACAACTATTCCCCGAAATCCCTGGTGTTTGTACTTATATGAGTCCAGTGGGCGGTCCTAATCGTGACTGACAGCTGTATCTGAATGCAGTCATCCACGGAAGGCTGTCAATCACTTAATCGCACCACCCACTGGATCCACTGGAGTCATGCATACAAACACTGGGGATCTGAACATACAAAATGCAAGTCTGATCAGCTCCTCCTGCTCTATAGGATGGGCGTAAGTGATAGGATAAAATAAATAATAAAATACAACATTTACCTAATGTAATCCCTGCCATGTTGGTGATCCCACGGCTCTTTTTACTTGGCTGTAGTAGTGACACTGATCACTAGCTGCAGCGGTGTATGGCATGAGCCCAGGAATTGGGGACATATCTACATGGCACGTCATTGCTGCAAGCAAAGCTAAACAGCCCAGAAGAAAGCAGGAATGGTGTGAGGTCTTAAAGGTAAGTGTCGCAACTTATATTAAATCACCTTTGAATGCCTTGCCCATTTTATTTTCAGAAAATAGAAAAGCCCTTTAAGATTGCACAGCCAACGTTTATCATGCTTTATTTAAGGCACAAGGAAAAGTAATTACACACAAGAATAAGAGCAGCGTAGTTCATAAATTATTACTGTCCTTGCTATAGATACAATTATTCATCATTTATAGAGCACATATTTCACAAGCCTGCTCTATTACAGGCGGTCAATCCAGAGAAGAAAAAAACCACCGTCTATTTTAATAATGATAAACTGCTTTATAATCTTATTTTATGCCGAGATTATTGTTTGAAACTCCAGGTGCAGAGCCTGAGCCATAGTACAGTACAAGGATTCTGACAGTAAGGCCTCTTACACATCCGATAGAAGAAGAAGAAGAAGTAGTAGTAGTAGTTTTCCAGAATCCGGATCAGTCTTTTGCCAGATTGCACAAAAGACTGTTCCGGTACCATAGACTTCTATTGTTTCCGGCCGCCTGATGCGCCGCTTCAGGCGCTGTCAGGTGTTTCTGGCACAAAAAAAAAAAACCTTACATTGCGTCCTGTCCGGCCGCCGGAATTAAAATCTATGACGGATCCGGCAGAAAACGGACTAAACGCAATGACATGCGGCGCGATCCGGCACCAATGATAGTCAATGACAAAAAAACGCATCCGGCGGTTTAAAAAACCGGATCCGTTTTTTTTTTAAAAAAGTGCCGGATCGCGCCTGACGGCAAAAACCGGATGTGTGAAAGAGGCCTAACCTATCTGTTCTGCATCTGTCAGATGAAATGTTCATGGACACCATACAAAGATCTAATGACAACCCATCCATCCCTAGAACAGGACTTGTTTTATTAACATTTTGCGCATTATTTTATGAAAGCTAAACTTAACATATTTAAAAGGGCTGTCCAAACCCAATAGTTAATTTAATATTAATGTATTACAATTTAAAGGGAACCTATCACCAGGTTTTGGCTACCCTATCTGAAAGCAGCATAATAAAGGACAAGAGGTACTGATTCCAGAGATGTGTCACTTACTAAGCTGCTTGCTATCATCATTTGATAAAATCATTTATTCTCTGCTGCAGATCTAGCAGTTCTCTGAATGCTGAGCTCTGTATAACGTCGCCCACATCTTGATTATAAAGAGCTCATGAATATGCTCGGCTACCTGGCAGCAGTGATACTAGTCCTCTAGTGATAATCTCCTGCTGATAAAACAGTGATTTTATCACACCTACACTAAGCTGTCCAATAAGTGACACATTGCTGGAATCAGGGTCTGTGGCTCTATATTATGCTGGTATAGAATAGAAGCGTGTGATGTCACATGGCAGCCCTTGTCCTTACACGCTTTGGAAAACTCTGTTTCCTTCTTTAGAGGAGACTGTTGTCACGCAATACCTAGTGGCTTTTGTGTCCCTGTCCTGCAGCAGATCAGCGAGATTATGGTTAAAGAACAAGTACGGTATATAATGACAAAAAATGTACATGTTAGCACAAGGACTGGCGGATTGCACCGGCTTTCGCGCTCCGTGGACTGTGTGACGTCACACGCTGCTGTACCTGCACTGCCTTTTTTTTGTGTTTTAGCTCCACATCATTTACCGTGTTTAGGCCATCACGTCGGGTTGCCTGTTTGCCATGTTGCAGCTCTACTTCCTTCGTTATTTCACCAAGCACCTCCATACACCGGCTCAGCGCGGCTCTACTTTCAAAAAGATGCAACTAAGAACTTTGCTTTACTGCATATCGGTGAATAGGGTCATTACCTACTTCATTACTGTTTTCACTATGTTTGTTGAGGTTTTTTCCACATGTAACTGGATACATATTGGCACATAGGCTTTGATCGCAGGGTGGGAAAATTAGGCTGACCTCAATACTTCAATATTTATAAATCGCCTATTTGCAACCCGGTCTGTCGCCTACCCCACAGCTTGCTATTCAGTATACAGTGCACACATACTACCCCTTTTTTTTATTTCTGCAATTTAGCACACTTCCTGCGGGTCTTACATGTTCCTGGGACAGACAAACTAGCGCAAAGGTATACGGTATTCCTATTTATGGTTACTTGAGTGTATCTTATTATAATAGAAAAGTGTTTAATTATTAAAATTAAATTGTTAGAAATTAATATTAAATTAACTGTTAGGTTTCTGCCAACCCCTTTATTCAGGTATTGTATGTCATGGATGGATAGCATATGTCTTAGTCCTGGACAGCCCTTTAATGAAACCTCAACTGACCCATTAGAAAAGTCAATGAAGTCTATAGGGCACAAATTCGACACAGCAATATGGCTTCAGATCATGTCTGTGTTCATTCACGTCTGGATTCCAGGCATTTAATAAGGAATAACACAACTCCGCAGGCACTGCTACATAGGAAGGAAATGAATGGTAGCACTGGTAGAAGTGCGCTTTGATAATGTCTGTCTATGTGACACCATGATTATACAGCACAATCATTATCTGCTGGCAGAGGAAACACACTCTATATTAAGCATGAATATAAAACCTAAAGAGGATAAAAATGCTGCAACCCAAAAATAAACACAAAGGGGCGAGATCTGTAGGAGGAAGGACAGAAGAGCTGCATTTACCGTATGTGCTATGAATGACTGCACATTGCCAGGCACTGCAGGGGTTAATATTGTGCAGCCAGGGAGCCATGTTTTCTGGGTAGCAGTGGTGAACAGGAGAAATCCTATCATCCCATCTTCGGCCTCATTCACACGTCATTATTTTTGCATCAATATTGATCAGTATTTGTAGGCCAAAACCAGGAGAGTCCAAAACTCAGAACAGGCGTCAATCTTTCAATTATAGTTTTTCTCTGTAAGTTCCACTCCGGTCTTTGGCATACAAACACTGATGGAAAATACTGACGTGTGAATAAGGCCTTAAGGGGCGGTCCGAATCTCCTAAATCCCTTTTGAGTAACATAATCAAAGCTATTTTCTAATATACTTGCTTTAAAAATCCCCTACCGTTCCCTAACTGCACTGTCTAACAGCTATTGGATGTTTTTTGTTTTATTACTGGTCTGATGACGATTCGTTTGAGTATCACCAGTGCATGATGGGATACACAAAGCGTCATCAGGGGGCAGAGACTGCGGTCACTGTCACAGCCCCTGCCTCCTCCCTGAAACAAAGCGTCAGTGACACTCGTCTCAGAGGCTGTGCTGTCCCTGCGGTGTCTCCCCTGTACACAGCGCTGTCCCTGCTGCACACAGCGTCCGCTCTGTTGTTGGCTTATGAATAGTAATAAGCCGGCAGCAGAGCAGTGTCACTATACCCGCCGGGGCAGGAGTCCAGCGCTGCCCCCTCACATGACGTCACTGGTCTCTGCTGGGTTTAGTGACACTGAGCTGTTGTTGGCTTATTAATTTTCCTAAAACAGAGCGGACGCTGTGCACAGGGGAGACAGCGCAGGGACAGGCGGAAAAGGGGGTCTATGCTTCATTTCGTGAGGGGGCAGAAGCTGCGGCCGTGATTGTAGTCTCTGCCCCTGGTGATACTTCATTGGAGTACCCCAGCATGTACTGGTGATAATAAAATGAATATTCAAGAGACCGGAAATAGAAAAAAAATATACATTAGCTGTTACACAGTGTATGGCAGTTAGGGAACGGTAGGGAATTTTTAAAGCAAGTATATAAGAAAATAGCTTAGATTATGGGACTAAATAGTTAGGAGTAAAATAACTATTACTTAACCCTCGGTCCACCCTTTTAAGTGACACAAAGCATTGGGCAATTTGATGACCTAACGGATGTGTAGTGACATAACTGGGGTTGGTCACTCGCATCTCTGGCCACATTCGCACTTCTGTAGGACACGTCCTAGTGCGGGCCGCTCGGACAGCACACTGGCTCAGAGTTTCATTGATCCATACACACATCAGCTTTAAAAACCGATCCATGTGCCAGGACCGTGAGACTCAGAACTTGCCCTGCTCTCATCCATTTTGTGGATCAGACTCGACCATTAAAGTCTATGGGGATCAGTGTAAAGCAGATGACACTGAATATAGAATTTGTATTTCAGTTTTCCAGTCAAATTTCATTTGTTTTTTTTAACTGATACATTGTTAAGAGTCAATTGTTAGAAAAAAAAAAAAAAAGAGCGAAAAACAAAGAAAAGACAAAAAACGGAATCAACTAGGATGGCATCTGAGGAGGAAAAATGTCTGCTTCTCTCAGATGGAAATAATCACAAGGATGTTAATGAATCCGTAATCAAAAAGTTCCTTTAGCAGCCTCCCAGAAACACAGGATAATCCATCATCAGGATACAGGATCTGTCCCCAAAAAATCAATGAGAAGAAAAAATAATCTGTATTTGTTGTTGGCTCACCATATTAAATATTATTTCAGGACTGATGACCTCAGGCCGTGATCAAGGGTTTCCTGAAGATCTCCGCGAGGCCTCATTCAGACGTCCATGCTGCACATACGTGTTCCATCTGTTTTTCTCACGGATACAACACATTCACATTACAATCTATGGTGCTATTCACACTTCCATGTTTTTTTCACGGACCGTGTGTCCATGCAAAACTCACGGAGACATGTCCGTTTTTATCCCAGTATCACTAATGAGAAGGGCCTGTGAAAAACACTGATGACTGATGGTAAAACCAGCGACACTGCCTGTACACTGATGACGAAAAATCCAAGACACTGATGAGACCGGTACTGTTTCTTCACATACTGTAAAAAAGCCAGAAACTGCGGAACAAGGCCTCAGATAGAGGATTTATAGATGTGCATCGTGTCTCCTAGAACAGATTGGTCTGTTTATAGACACTGGATATTAGATTTCCATTTTTGTACCATTAAATAACAGCACGGATAGACAAGGAAGAAATAATAACTTTGAAATACTCGTGAGAACCAAGCAGTTTCCATTAAGAGAGCAGAGAGGAGACGGGAGTGAAATGATCCCTCAGCCAAAGGTTTGCACAAGCTACACCTTCCTGTGTGGTAAGTGCGGTTAACCGCAGCCAGCTGGAGCCTGGCCCTGTGCCAGTCTGCTACGACAGGGGCCAGGGCTGGAAAAACCCACAGAATACACGTCTCCATTCTCAACGCTCACTGCAGGAGTACTGCATACGGCATTCACATGCATCAAGAAAATCGCTCCAAACGTCACACATCAACGGCCACGTCATACAGAAGATGCATTTATCCAGGAATATCAGCCCACCCCCCAGACATCTGTAACCACACGGACTGGAGTTTCTAACCAGCAATGTTCCATAAACCCCGTATGATCCTTACAAACACCATCACAGTCCTAATGCACCGCACACTTCGCATGGGAAGTTTTTTTGCTGCTATGTTGAGTTTCATGTGATTTCCCCCATTGAATGTATATTAGATGATGAAAATCTGCAGGTAAAATACATATGCATGCTTAGTGCGTTTCTGCTATCGAAACACGAAAAATGCACGTACAGTCATGGCCAAAAGTTTTGAGAATGACACAAATATTATATTTTCACATGATCTGCTGCCCTCTGGTTTTTATGTGTGTTTGACAGATGTTTTTCTCACAGACAGAAATATAATAATTGCAAACATATGAGTAACAAAAGCTTATATTGACAGTTAGAATGAGTTAATGCAGCAAGTCAATATTTGGAGTGTTGACCCTTCTTCTTCAGAACCTCTGCAATTCTCCCTGGCATGCTCTCAATCAACTTCTGGACCAAATCCTGACTGATAGCAGTCCATTCTTGCACAATCAATGCTTTCATTTTGTCAGAATGTTTAGGTTTTTGTTTGTCCACCCGTCTCTTGATGATTGACCACAAGTTCTCAATGGGATTAAGATCTGGGGAGTTTCCAGGCCATGGACCCAAAATCTCTATGTTTTGTTCCCTGAGCCATTTAGTTATCACCTTTGCTTTATGCTGGAAAAGGCATTGTTGATCGCCAAACTGCTCTTGGAGGGTTGGGAGAAGTTGCTCTTGGAGGACATTCTGGTACCATTCTTTATTCATGGCTGTGTTTTTAGGCAAGACTGTGAGAGAGCCGATTCCCTTGGCTGAGAAGCAACCCCACACATGAATGGTTTCAGGATGCTTAACAGTTGGCATGAGACAAGACTGGTGGTAGCGCTCACCTTGTCTTCTCCGAATGAGGCATTTTCCTGATGTCCCAAACAATCAAAAAGGGGATTCATCAGAGAAAATAACTTTACCCCAGTCCTCAGCAGTCCACTGCCTGTACCTTTTGCAGAATATCAGTCTGTCCATGATGTTTTTTCTGGAGAGAAGTGGTTTCTTTGCTGCCCTCCTTGAGACCAGGCCTTGCTCCAAGAGTCTCCGCCTCACAGTGCGTGCAGATGCACTCACACCTGCCTGCTGCCATTCCTGAGCAAGCTCTGCACTGCTGGTAGCCCGATCCCGCAGCTGAAACACTTTTAAGAGACGGTCCTGGCGCTTGCTGGTCTTTCTTGGGTGCCCTGAAGCATTTTTGGCAACAATGGAACCTCTCTCCTTGAAGTTCTTGATGATGCGATAGATTGTTGACTGAGGTGCAATCTTTCTAGCTGCGATACTCTTCCCTGTTAGGCCATTTTT
>JARQOD010000002.1:138164767-138247218 GCA_033576555.1 Oophaga sylvatica | reverse complement strand
TTCATCATAGTGTTCCATGTGTCTGTGGAGAGAGTGAGCGAGCAAGAGAGCGACCCCTCCCTTCGTGTAGTCATTATATATATGTCCCTTAGATCACGTGGTCTCTATATATGGAGTTGTCACTTTACCATGCAGAAATAGCATGTGTAATGTCAGCTGAAATTCAGTATACTCAGTACAGAATTGAGTGTATAAAGAATAAATCCTTAACCAATAATTAATATTTAACACTATGCCGCATCAATAGTAAAAAGATCTAATGTAAAAATAATAAAAAAAATAATAAATAATGATATTCTCACCTTCAGGCGGCCCCCGCAGCCTTCCCGCCTCTCAGCGACGCTCCCGGCCAATCCCGTTCCCAGGAGTCCTTTGCGACAATCATCCCGATGACGTAGCATCACGCGAGATCGCTACGTCATCTGGGGTGATCTCGCAAAGGACTCCTGGGACCGGGAGAGTCGCTGAGAGGCGGGAAAGCTGCGGGGGCCGCCGGAAGGTGAGAATATCACTATTTTTTATTTTAATGAGTGCCATGCAACGCTCGATGGTCCAGATGGATGGAATGGAGGATGGCTGGTTGATGGACACCCATGCAAACACGGCTACGGCGCCAACAAGGAGGAGGTGGAGTAATGTTTTGGGCTGGAATCATGGGGAGAGAGATTGTCAGCCCCTTTAGGATCCCTGAAGGGGTAAAGATGAACTCCACAGTGTATGTTGAGTTTCTCAAACAGCACTTCCTGCCATGGTTCAAGAAGAACCGTGCATTCCGCAGCAAGATCATTTTCATGCATGATAATGCACCGTCTCATGCTGCACATAACACATCTGCATCTCTGGCTGCTATGGGCATAAAAGGGGACAAACTTATGGTGTGGCCCCCATGCTCCCCTGACCTCAACCCCATTGAGAACCTCTGGAGCATCATCAAAAGGAGTGTCTATGATGGCGGGAGGCAGTTCACATCTAATCAACAGCTCTGGAAGGGTATTCTGTCCTCATGCAAAACAATTGAAGCAGAAACCATCCAAAACCTGACAAATTCAATGGACGAGAGAGTTCAGAAGCTCCTTTCGAACAAGGGGTCCTATGTGCAAATGTAACATCACCTAGAATAAAGTTTTGAGTTGAAAACTGTTTGATTTCAGTTTGTAATAACCTACTAATGCTTATAATTTCAAAAATGACCATTTTTTTGTTCTTTATTAAAATGAAAAGGTTGAAAACTGTGCATAATAATTTGGAACATGCATTTTGAGTGCAGTTTGAGTGTTTTATTTTTTTAAAAATATACGGTTATCATAGGCAGTTTGTACAAAAACCTTTCAATTGTACTCTAATAGTTATTTGACTGGAAAATTACAATGACTGCAATTCATATAGGTAATTTGGGAAAATCAGAGAAAATATTATTTTCATAATTATTTGGAACACAGTGTGGTCCATACTCACCATAATCTGCTAATCCCCGAAGCCCTCGCTCACCTGAAAAAAATTAAAAAAACAAACAACCAATATACTCCCTGTGTCCGACGTAATCCCATTAATAACGATAGTACCACGACAATCTCCCGTGGAGAGCTGTCACATCAGCAGATGCGACCACTCTCCAGGGGCTCCGGTGATACAGTGACGGAGATAATCCTCTGCACTGTATCACTCCGCCGCCGACAGTTCACCGGAGTTCACCTGTCATTTGCGCCACTACAGCCGTGAGAATTTTCTCACGGCTATAGTGCCGTAAAGTGAACTCCAATGATACACTGCGGGAGGGTTATCTACGGTCAGTGTGTCACTGGAGGCCTATTGGTGACATCTGCTGATGTGACCGCTCTATAACGGAGATCGTCGTGGGACACCCTTTAGTATACTGGTTTTTTTTTAAATTTTTTGAAGGTGATCGATGCTTCAAATGGATTTAGGCGTACAATAAAAATAATGAAAAACCGTGTCATGTTTTATTGCATTAAAATACTTTATTCTTAATGTTTGTTTTTTTAACCCTTTCAAACTATAAGATTAATAATGGATAGGCGTCTTATTGAGGCCTCTCCATTATTAACCTGGCTTAATGTCACCTTACAATAGCAAGGTGTCATTAACCCCTTATTACCCTATATGCCACCGCTACACGGCAGTGGGAAGAGAGGGGCTAAGTGCCGGAATTGGCACATTGTACAGATGCGCCAATTCTGGGGCAGCTGGGTGCTGGTATTTTTAGCCAGGGGGGGGTGCCAATATTCATGGCCCCTTTCTAGGCTATGAATATCAGCCCATAGCTGTCTGCATAGCCTTCTGGCTATAAATTATAGTGGGACTCCACGTCATTCTTTTTTTTGGGGTCCCCCCATTTTAATAGCCAGTAAACGCTAGCTGCGGGCTGATGTCCCAGGCTAGAAATATTGGCCCCGGCCGTCAGCTTTCCCCCTCTGCCGCAGAAAATTGCGCAGGAGCCCACGCCATTTTTTCCCATTTTTTTTAAAATTATAGCTATTGCGTGAAGATTTTGTGTGTGTCTTTATGTACCGTTTTATTTATCTATCCCATATCTATTATCTATTTATCCATCTATCTGTGTGTAATGGAGTATGGGTTGGACAAATGTGAATGAGGAGGTTGGACAAGAAATTACATCACAAATCTTTATTTTTTTGTTAAATAACATCTATTTAGCTTACAAAAACGCATATAAATCCTCACGAAAAAACGCATCAAAAACGCATAAAAAATGCACCTGGGTTTTTTACCAAGAGGAACGGATTCTGTTCAGAAAATTCCGCAGGCTAATCTGCAACATGTGCACATACCCTTAGACTTCTCCTACACATATTGACGGTAGCAAGATGTCTGATGAATTCTCATTTCAAACAAACCTCCCCCATCTATATATGACTTATACCTCATACACTAGGATCAGATATCAGAAATTTTGAATATCGTACCTCAGAACCTTATTCACTAGGTCATATTTCCCCTCATCAGTCAACGTCCAACATCTTTACTTGAACCCTTACCGATCTGTCCATTTGTATGTACCCTCTCTTTTTTGAGAGAGAAAATATATATATATACAGACATGGCCAAAAGTTTTGAGAATGACACAAATATTAATTTTTACAAAGTCTACTGCTTCACTTTTTCTAATGGCAATTTGCATATACTCCAGAATGTTATAAAGAGTGATCAGCTTAACAGCAATTACTTGCAAAGTCAATATTTGGCTAGAAAATGAACTTTATCCCCAAAACACATTTCAACATCATTGCAGCCCTGCCTTAAAAGGACCAGCTAACCTCTTTTCAGTGTTTGCTCCATTAACACAGGTGTGGATGTTGATGAGGACATGGCTGGAGATCAATCTGTCATGATTAAGTAAGAATGACACCACTGGACACTTTAAAAGGAGGCTGGTGCTTGGCATCATTGTTTCTCTTCTGTTAACCATGGTTATCTCTAAAGAAACACGTGCAGTCATCATTGCAATGCACAAAAATGGCCTAACAGGGAAGAGTATCGCAGCTAGAAAGATTGCACCTCAGTCAACAATCTATCGCATCATCAAGAACTTCAAGGAGAGAGGTTCCATTGTTGCCAAAAAGGCTTCAGGGCGCCCAAGAAAGACCAGCAAGCACCAGGACCGTCTCTTAAAAGTGTTTCAGCTGTGGGATCGGGCTACCAGCAGTGCAGAGCTTGCTCAGGAATGGCAGCAGGCAGGTGTGAGTGCATCTGCACGCACTGTGAGGCGGAGACACTTGGAGCAAGGCCTGGTCTCAAGGAGGGCAGCAAAGAAGCCACTTCTCTCCTGAAAAAACATCATGGACAGACTGATATTCTGCAAAAGGTACAGGCAGTGGACTGCTGAGGACTGGGGTAAAGTTATTTTCTCTGATGAATCCCCTTTTCGATTGTTTGGGACATCAGGAAAATGCCTCATTCGGAGAAGACAAGGTGAGCGCTACTACCAGTTTTGTCTCATGCCAACTGTTAAGCATCCTGAAACCATTCATGTGTGGGGTTGCTTCTCAGCCAAGGGAATCGGCTCTCTCACAGTCTTGCCTAAGAACACAGCCATGAATAAAGAATGGTACCAGAATGTCCTCCAAGAGCAACTTCTCCCAACCCTCCAAGACCAGTTTGGCGATCAACAATGCCTTTTCCAGCATGATGGAGCACCTTGCCATAAAGCAAAGGTGATAACTAAATGGATCAGGGAACAAAACATAGAGATTTTGGGTCCATGGCCTGGAAACTCCCCAGATCTTAATCCCATTGAGAACTTGTGGTCAATCATCAAGAGACGGGTGGACAAACAAAAACCTAAAATTCTGACAAAATGAAAGCATTGATTGTGCAAGAATGGACTGCTATCAGTCAGGATTTGGTCCAGAAGTTGATTGAGAGCATGCCAGGGAGAATTGCAGAGGTCCTGAAGAAGAAGGGTCAACACTGCAAATATTGACTTGCTGCATTAACTCATTCTAACTGTCAATATAAGCTTTTGTTACTCATATGTTTGCAATTATTATATTTCTGTCTGTGATAAAAACATCTGTCAAACACACATAAAAACCAGAGGGCAGCAGATCATGAGAAAATATAATATTTGTTTTCATTCTCAAAACTTTTGGCCATGACTGTAACACACACACACACACACACATATATATACATATATTATTTTTTTTTATTTTTATTCCTTTCTAAATAATGCCATAATAGGTTACATTTATACCACAAAGCTGATTTACTCTGTTAATCTTTATCCCCCTTTTCAAGTCTGTTTCTTGATGAATATGAAAATCTTTCAATAAAAATTACCATTATTAAAAATAAAAAAATAGTTTCCAATATATAGGCCCCTCAAAGTCCATTTAAATCTGAATAGGTCCCTAAAGAAACAGGTTTTGTAAGGTTAAGTTTCTTGAAAAAAATGAGAATTTGCTGCTAAAAACTTTTAATCCTTCTAACATCCTAACAAAATAAACCAACATTTGAAAAATGATGCACATGTAAAGTAGACATATGGGAAATGCTATTAATTATTTTGTACAGCAAGACTAACTGGTTTAAACCCCTTCCCGACCTTTGACAGCGTATGCGTCATGAAAGTAGGGGCCAATCCGACCTGTGACGCATATGCTGTGTCATGGAAGGATCGCGTTCCTGCGGGTCGGGTGACCGGGGTCACTGAAATGTCACCCGACCCGCAGGCACAAGACCCTTTGTGCTTCACCACAGGGGGGTTGGATACGATCGCTATGATTGGCTGTTAAAAGTGAAACAGCAAAATCAGAGCGATTTGTAATATTTCACCAATGAAATTTGGTGAAATATTACAATCCAGCCATGGCAGATGCTGCAATAGCATCTGCCATGGCTGGACACGGAAATCCGACCCCGCCCCACACCGAAAGACGGCGGCGATTGGCCGCCGCCAATTGATGGCGGCTATCGGTCACCGCTGTCACGATCTGCTCCCCTCCTCATTGCCTCCGCTCTCCCACCTTCAAATCCACCCCCTCACCTTCCAATCTCCCCCCTTCACCTCCCCCGGTCCTCCAATGTCCCTGGGTCCGTCGGGTATATTTCATGGGCGCCGCCATCTTGCAAAATGGCGGGCGCATGCGCAGTGCGCCCGCCGGCTGGCAGATTCCATACATTTATTTTGATCACTGTGATACTCTCACAGTGATCAAAATAAAAAAAAAAAAATAAACGCCCCCTTTATCACCCCCATAGGTAGGGACAAATAATAAAATAAAGAAAATATTTTTTTTTCTATTAGGGTTAGGGTTAGAATTAGGGTTAGAACTAGGGTTAGGGTTAGCCTTAGGGTTAGAATTAGGGTTAAAATTAGGCTTAGGGTTGGAATTAGGGTTGGAATTAGAGTTGGGGTTAGGTTTGTGGTTAAGGTTAGAGTTGGGGGTGTTTTGGGGTTAGGGTTGGGATTAGGGTTAGGCTTGTGTTGGGTTAGGGTTAGAGTTGGGTTTAGTGTTAGGGTGTTGGGTTAGGTTAGATTGGGTTAGGGGTGTGTGGGTTAGGTTAGGGGTTAGGTGTGTTGGGTTAGGGTTGGAGTTAGAATTGAGGGGTTTCCACTATTTAGGCACATCAGGGGGTCTCCATACACAACATGGTGCCACCATTGATTCCTGCAAATTTTGCGTTCAAAAAGTCAAACAGTGCTCCCTTTATTCGAGCCCCGATGTGTGCCCAAACAGTGGTTTACCCCCACATATGGTTATCAGCGTACTCAGGAAAAATTGCACAACAACTTTGGGGGTCTATTTTCTCCTGTTACCCTTGGGAAAAAAAATTGGGGACTAAAAAAATATTTTTTGTGGAAAAAAAATGATTTTTTATTTTCACGGCTCTGCGTTATAAACTTCTGTGAAGAACTTGGAGATTAAAAGTGCTCACGACACATCTAGAGGAGTTCCTTGGGGGATTTAGTTTCCAAAATGGGATCACTTGGGGGGGTTTCTACTGTTCAGGCACATCATGGGCTCTGTAAACGTAACATGACGCCCGCAGACCATTCCATCAAGTTGGCATTTCAAAACGTCACTACTTCCCTTCCAAGCCCCGACGTGTGCCCATACAGTAGTTTTCTCCCACATATGGGATATCAGCGTACTCACAACAAATTGGACAACGACTTTTGGGGTCTAATTTCTCCTGTTCCCTTGGGAGAATTAAAAAATTGGGGAATAAAAGATCATGTTTGTGGAAAAAATATGATTTTTTTATTTTCATGCCCGGGTGTTATAAACTTCTGTGCAGCCCTTGGGGGTTCAAAGTTCTCACCACACATCTAGATAAGTTCTTTGCAGGGTCTAATTTCCAAAATGGGGTCACTTGTGGGGAGTTTCCACTGTTTAGGCACATGAGGGGCTCTGTACACGTAACATAACGCCCGCAGACCATTCCATCAAAGTCGGCATTTCAAAACGTCACTACTTCCCTTCCGAGCCCAACGTGTGCCCGAACAGTGCCCCCACATATGGGGTACCAGTGTACTCAAGACAAACTGTACAACAACTTTTGGGGTCCAATTTCTCCTGTAACCATTGTGAAAATAAAAAATAGGGTGCTAAAAAATCATTTTTCGAGAAAAAAAATAGATTTTTTATTTTCACGGCTCTGCGTTATAAACTTCTGTGAAGCACCTGGGGGTTCAAAGTGCTCACTGTGCATCTAGATAAGTTCCTTAGGAGGTCTAGTTTCCAAAATGGGGTCATTTGTAGGGGAGCTCCAAAATTTAGGCACACAGGGGCTCTCCAAACACGACATGGTGTCCGCTAACGATTGGAGCTAATTTTCCATTAAAAAGTCAAATGGCGCTCCTTCCCTTCTGAGTCCTGCCGTGCGCCCTAACAGTGACTCCCCCCCACATATGGGGCACCAGCGCACCCAGGAAAAACTGGACAACACTTTTGGGGTCCAATTTATCCTGTTACCCTTGGGAAAATAAAAAAAACGGGCTAAAAAATGATTTTTGAGAAACAAAAATGATTTTTTTATTTTCACTGCTCTGCGTTTATAAATTTCTGTGAAGCACTTGGGGGTTCAAAGTGCTCACTACACATCTAGATAAGTTTCTAGTTTCCAAAATGGGGTCACTTGTGGGGGGTTTCTACTGTTTAGGCACATCATGGGCTCTGCAAACGCAACAGGACGCCCGCAGAACATTCCATCAAGTCTGCATTCCAAAATGGCGCTCCTTCCCTTCTGAGCTCTCCCATGAGCCAAAACAGTGGTTCCCCTCCCACATATGGGGTACAGTGTACTCAGGACAAATTGCACAACAACTTTTGTGGTCCAATTTCTCCTGTTACCCTTGTGAAAATAAAAAATAACGGGCTAAAAAATCATTTTTGAGGAAAAAAAATGATTTTTTTTTATTTTCACTGCTCTGCGTTATAAACGTCTGAAGCACTTGGGGGTTCAGAGTGCTCACTACACATCTAGATAAGTTCATAAGAGGTCTAGTTTCCAAAATGGTGTCACATGTGGGGTTTTTTCACTGTTTAAGCACATGGGGGCTCTCCAAACGCGTCATGGTGTCCGCTAACGATTGGAGCTAAATTTCCATTCAAAAAGTCAAATGCCGCTCCTTCCCTTCTGGGCCCTGTTGTGCGCCCAAACAGTGATTTATGTCCACATATGAGGTATCTGTGTACTCAGATAAATTGCCAAACAAATTTTAGGATCCATTTTATCCTGTTGCCCATGTGAAAATGAAAAAACTGAGGCTAAAAGTAATTTGTGAAAAAAAAGAACTTTTTTTTATGGATCAATTTGTGAAGCACCTCGGGGTTCAAACTGCTCACTATGCATCTAGATAAGTTCCTTGGGGGGTCTAGCTTCCAAAATGGGGTCACTTGTGGGGGAGCTCCAATGTTTAGGCACACACGGACTCTCCAAATGCAACATGGCAACCGCTAAATATTCCAGCATATTTTCCATTCAAAAAGTCAAATGGCGCTCCTTCCCTTCTGAGCCCTGCGAGCGCCCATACAGTGGTTTATGACCACATATGAGGTATCTGTGTACTCCGGAGAAATTGCCCAACAAATTTTAGGATCCATTTTATAATGTTGCCTATGTAAAAATTAAAAAATTGATGCTAAAAGAAAATTTTTGTTGGAAAAATTAAAATGTCCTTTTTTTCCTTCCACGTTGCTTTAGTTCCTGTGAAGCACCTGAAGGGTTAATAATCTTCTTGAATGTAGTTTTGAGTAGCTTGAGGGGTGCAGTTTTTATAATGGTGTCACTTTTGGGTATTATCTGCCATATAGACCCCTCAAAGTGACTTCAAATGTGAGGTGGTCCCTAAAAAAATGGTTTTGTAAATTTTCTTAGTAAAAATGAGAAATCGCTGGTCAACTTTTAACCCTTTTAACATCCTAACAAAAAAAATTTTTGTTTACAAAATTGTGCTGATATAAAGTAGACATGTGGGAAATGTTAGTTATTAACTATTTTGTGTCACATACGGTAACTCTGGTTTAACAGAATAAATATTCCAAATTTGAAAATTGCAAAATTTTAAAATTTTTTGCCAAATTTCCATTTTTTTCACAAATAAACGCAAAAATTATCGACCTAAATTTACCACTAACATGAAGCCCAATATGTCACGAAAAATCAATCTCAGAATCGCTATGATCCGTTGAAGCGTTCCTGAGTTATTACCTCATAAAGGGACACTGGCCAGAATTGCAAAAAATGGCAAGGTCTTTAAGGTCAAAATAGGCTGGGTCATGAAGGGGTTAAGGTCAAAAAAATTGAAGTTTGAAAATTGAGAATTTTTCAAAATGGTTGCCAAAATTACGATATTGTTACAAAAAAACACAACATATATCGACCTACATTTACCACGAACATAAATTACAATGTGTCAAGAAAAAAAAAAATCTGAGAATCACTGGGATATGTTGAAGGTTTCCAGTGAAACTGGTCAGATTTCAAAAATTTGGTCTGGTATTTAAAAAAAAATAAAAAAATTCAAACTTGGCTCTGTCACCACGGGGTTAACAGCCAGAACAGCATTCAGTGCTAATGTGTTAAGAATACCAGACCCCTAACAGAAAGTGCAATGTATGGTAGATGAACACAATTATTTAATCGCCATGACTATGCTAAGGGCTTGTTCACACATTGCATTTTTACTGCAGGAAAAAAAATGCAGTGTTTTATAGTATCAGCTAAGTGAATAACATTTCTAAAATCTCATGCATGCGTGGGGTTTATTTTTTCTTTGCATATGTGAACCATCATAGCCTTTTTTCTTTTTTAATCTGCAGCATGAAAAATTATTTCAGGGTTTTTGCAGTGTTTTTCACCCATTCAAGTGAAATAAGAAAAAAAAAAAATAGCAAAAATTTGCTTTTTTTCCTCTCAATAAGTGTTTTCCTGCTGACGCCTCACTATTTGCAGCAGGAAAATCTGCTGCAAATACAGATTGAGTGCACATACCATAAAAAAAATTCTTTGAGAAAAATAAAAAAAATCTGACTATTGCAATATTTATATAGGAGAACAAGTATCAATATTGGATTTGTTTGCTTTGTGTACTCATAAGAGAAAGCTATGCTACTTTGTATTGATGAGATTTCAGAATTTCTGCGTGAAAAGAAACCTTGATTATTTATAATAAAAGGCCGATACTCTGTCCTGACCCAAGTCCACCATGACGAGGGTATACTGCACTTTGTAGGGAGCAGGAATACATGGTAATGAGCCCCTTTTTTTGCTGCCTAAATGACAAAGTCAATATCACACTATTGGTATCTATGATGACGGTTTGTAACTAATTACAGCAAAATATGGCGAATGGTATTCATTTATTATGTAAACTTATAAATAAAACAAATGTTCCAATACCTCAGCTAGTCTGAATTAGATTAGGTCATCCTAGAACTGAAAGTGCAAGTTTTATTGATTTTTAATTGCAGTTTTCTGTACAAAAATGTTCTAAATTGTCCAGAGCATAAAATTCACAAGATAAAATGAAACATTTACCATCTGTGCACAAAACAATATGCTCATTCTAAAGAATTTAAAAAATAAATAAATCAGTATTCGAGTCAATAAAACAGACTTGTTTACTTACCATAGATCTAATGAACTTGTGCAGAAAACCAGCAAGGTGAGATAGAATGCTACTATTATGGATTATTACTGCACAGGTTTGGTTACGGAAAAGCCCACATAAACACTAGATAAAGTCTCCCATCTCATCTACAGTGGCATGTAAAAGTTTGGACGCCCCTGGTCAAAATTACTGCTATTGTGAACAGTTAAGCAAGTTGAAGACTAAATGATCCCTAAAAGGCCTAAAGTTACACACATATGCACACACACGTACAGTCATGGCCAAAAGTTTTGAGAATGACACAAATATATTTTCACATGATCTGCTGCCCTCTGCTTTTTATGTGTGTTTTGACAGATGTTTTTATCACAGACAGAAATATAATTGCAAACATATGAGTAACAAAAGCTTATATTGACAGTTAGAATGAGTTAATGCAGCAAGTCAATATTTGCAGTGCTGACCCTTCTTCTTCAGAACCTCTGCAATTCTCCCTGGCATGCTCTCAATCAACTTCTGGACCAAATCCTGACTGATAGCAGTCCATTCTTGCACAATCAATGCTTTCATTTTGTCAGAATTTTTAGGTTTTTGTTTGTCCACCCGTCTCTTGATGATTGACCACAAGTTCTCAATGGGATTAAGATCTGGGGAGTTTCCAGGCCATGGACCCAAAATCTCTATGTTTTGTTCCCTGAGCCATTTAGTTATCACCTTTGCTTTATTGCAAGGTGCTCCATTATGCTGGAAAAGGCATTGTTGATCGCCAAACTGCTCTTGGAGGGTTGGGAGAAGTTGCTCTTGGAGGACATTCTGGTACCATTCTTTATTCATGGCTGTGTTTTAAGGCAAGACTGTGAGAGAGCCGATTCCCTTGGCTGAGAAGCAACCCCACACATGAATGGTTTCAGGATGCTTAACAGTTGGCATGAGACAAGACTGGTGGTAGCGCTCACCTTGTCTTCTCCGAATGAGGCGTTTTCCTGATGTCCCAAACAATCGAAAGGGGATTCATCAGAGAAAATAACTTTACCCCAGTCCTCAGCAGTCCACTGCCTGTACCTTTTGCAGAATATCAGTCTGTCCATGATGTTTTTTCTGGAGAGAAGTGGCTTCTTTGCTGCCCTCCTTGAGACCAGGCCTTGCTCCAAGAGTCTCCGCCTCACAGTGCATGCAGATGCACTTACACCTGCCTGCTGCCATTCCTGAGCAAGCTCTGCACTGCTGGTAGCCCGATCCCGCAGCTGAAACACTTTTAAGAGACTGTCCTGGCGCTTGCTGGTCTTTCTTGGGCGCCCTGGAGCCTTTTTGGCAACAATGGAACCTCTCTCCTTGAAGTTCTTGATGATGCGATAGATTGTTGACTGAGGTGCAATCTTTCTAGCTGCGATACTCTTCCCTGTTAGGCCATTTTTGTGCATTGCAATGATGACTGCACGTGTTTCTTTAGAGATAACCATGGTTAACAGAAGAGAAACAATGATGCCAAGCACCAGCCTCCTTTTAAAGTGTCCAGTGGTGTCATTCTTACTTAATCATGACAGATTGATCTCCAGCCATGTCCTCATCAACACCCACACCTGTGTTAATAGAGCAATCACTGAAAAGAGGTTAGCTGGTCCTTTTAAGGCAGGGCTGCAATGATGTTGAAATGTGCTTTGGGGGATAAAATTCATTTTCTAGCCAAATATTGACTTTGCAAGTAATTGCTGTTAAGCTGATCACTCTTTATAACATTCTGGAGTATATGCAAATTGCCATTAGAAAAAGTGAAGCAGTAGACTTTGTAAAAATTAATATTTGTGTCATTCTCAAAACTTTTGGCCATGACTGTATATATACATCATTTTTTACATCTTAAAAATTACAAAAATGAAAACTGGCTAATGCAAAAGTTTAGGCGCCCTTGGAGATGTGTGCTCAGATAACTGACCAAGGTTTCAGATCTTAATTAGCCTGTTAGGCTAAAGGGTATGCCACACTAAGCGAGATCGCTAGCGAGATCGCTCAAGCGACAGCGATTTTATGACGCAGCAGCGACATCGTCAGCGACGTCGCTGTATGTGACATGTAGCAGCGATGTGGCCCCTGCTGTGATGTCGCTGATCGTTCACGAACGTTCTGGACCGTTTTTTGATCGTTGGCGTCCCGCTGGTGAGCCTGAATCGCTGAGTTTGGCACCTTTTGTGAACGACGAGCGACCTTGGTGACGCATATGTCAGCGGCGCAGGCGGGACTAGGTTTTCTTTAGCGGCACAGACTGGATCGCAGTAGCTGCAAAGCAGGCTAGCAGGACACAGGAAGCAGGAGCGGTGCTGGAAATTCCTATGAATCAGAAGCGCTCGAGAACAATGGAAGGGAGCGCTATACATCGTCTTTCATGACGCGGTCAAAACATTAACCAACGATCTCGTTAGCTTGCGTCGTTGTCGTGATCGCTAGTGTGATCGCTTAGTGTGGCATACCCTTAAGTGCACACGTTCAGGAATGTGTGCAGAATTTTCCTGAGCAAAACCGGACTTTTTTCGCGGTAAAAACGCGTGTTTTTGCGCATTTTACCGCAATAATATAGCGGGAAAAAAGCTAGAATTACGCGAAATTAACCCCTTACTGCCATCGGACGTACTATCCCGTCCATGGTACCTGGGCCCGTATGACCGGGGACGGGATAGTACGTCATAGGCGATCAGCTGCGCTCCTGAGGGGAGCGCAGCTAATCGCCGCCGGGTGTCAGCTGATTATCACAGCTGACACCCATGACTGTGTGTCAGGAGCGGTCACGGACCGCTCCCGGCACATTAACCCCTTGCACACCACGATCAAACATGATCGCGGTTGTACTGGGGGCACAGGGGAGGATCACGCAGGGTGGGGGCTCCCTGCGCGCCCCCCTGAGACCCTCAGAGCAGCGCGATGTGATCGCGCTGTTCTGAGGGCTTCCTCCCTCCCAGGACCCGGATCCAAGATGGCGCCGGGGTCCTGGAGGGAGGCGGCTACCTCAGTGCCTGCCGAGAGCAGGCACTGAGAAGCCTGCATCTATGCCTGTGCGATCGCTGGTGTGACAGAGTGCTGTGCACACTGTCACACCAGCGATCTGATAAAATACTGTGATGTCCCACCCTGGGACAAAGTAAAAAAGTTAAAAAAGTAAAAATAAACATGTGTAAAAAAAAAAATCCAAAATAAATAATAATAAAAAAAAAAAATATTCCCAATAAATTCACTTCTTCCTGTAAATAAAAAAAAAAAACAATAAAAGTACACATATTTGGTATCGCCGCGTCCGTAACGACCCCCCTATAAAATTGTCCCACTAGTTAACCCCTTTAGTGAACCCCTTAAAAAAAAAAAAAAAAAACGAAGCAAAAAATCAATGCTTTATCATCATACCGCCGAACAAAAAGTGGAATAACACGCGATCAAAAAGACCGATATAAAAAAACATGGTACCGCTGAAAACGTCATCTTGTCCCGCAAAAAACGAGCCGTCGTAAAGCATCATCAGCGAAAAAATAAAAAAGTTATAGCTCGCAGAATAAAGCGATGCAAAAATAATTATTTTTTATATAAAATTGTTTTTATTCTATAAAAGCGCCAAAACATGAAAAAATGATATAAATGAGGTATCGCCATAATCATACTGACCCGAAGAATAAAACTGCTTTATCAATTTTACCACACGCGGAACGGTATAAACGCCTCCCCCAAAAGAAATTCATGAATTGCTGATTTTTGTTCATTCTAACCTCCCAAAAATCAAAATAAAAAGCGATCAAAAAACGTCAGATGCTCAAAAATGGTACCAATAAAAACGTCAACTCGTCCCGCAAAAAATAAGACCTCACATGACTCTGTGGGCCAAAATATGCAAAAATTATAGCTCTCAAAATGTGATGATGCAAAAACTATTTTTGCAATAAAAAGCGTCTTTTAGCGTGACAGCTGCCAATCATAAAAACCCGCTATAAATAGTAAATCAAACCCCCTTTATCACCCCCTTCGTAAGGGAAAAATAATAAAATAAAAAAAAGTATTTATTTCCATTTTCCCATTAGGGTTAGGGTTAGGGTTGCGGCTAAAGTTAGGGTTAGGGTTGGCGCTAAAGTTAGGATTAGGGTTAGGGTTGGGATTAGGGGTGTGTTAGGGTTAGGTTTGTGGTTAGGGTTGGGACTAGGGTTAGGGGTGTGTTGGGGTTAGGGTTGGAGTTAGAATTGGGGGGTTTCAGCTGTTTAGGCACATCAGGGGCTCTCCAAATGTGACATGGCGTCTGATCTCAATTCCAGCCAATTCTGCGTTGAAAAAGTCAAACGGTGCTCCTTCACTTCTCAGCTCTGCCATGCGTCCAAACAGTAGTTTATCCCCACATATGGGGTATCAGCGTACTCTGGACCCCAAGAGTTATTGTGCAATTTGTCCTATTTCTTCTGCTACCCTTGGGAAAATAAAAAACTGGGGGCGAAAATATCATTTTTGTACAAAAAAAAAATATTTTTTTGTTTTTACGGCTGTACATTATAAACTTCTGTGAAGCACTTGGGGCTTCATAGCACTCACCACACATCTAGATAAGTTCCTTGTGGGGTCTATTTTCCAAAATGGGGTCACTTATTGGGGATTTCCACTGTTTAGGCGCATCAGGGGCTCTCCAAATGCGACATGACGCCCCCAGACCATTCCATCAAAGTCTGCAATCCAAAACGTCACTACTTCCCTTCCGAGCCCCGACGTGTACCCATACAGTAGTTTTCTCCCACATATTGGATATCAGCGTACTCAGGACAAATTGGACAACAACTTTTGGGGTCCAATTTCTCCTGTTACCCTTGTAAAAATAAAATATTGGGGCAAAAAAATCATTTTTGCAAAAAAAAAAAGGATTTTTTATTTTTACGGCTGTGCGTTATAAACTTCTGTGAAGCACTTCGGGGTTCAAAGTGCTCACCACACATCTAGATAAGTTCCTTGTGGGGTCTATTTGCCAAAATGGGGTCACTTGTGGGGGGTTTCCACTGTATAGGTGCATCAGGGGCTCTCCAAATGTGACATGACGCCCCCAGACCATTCCATCAAAGTCTGCAATCCAAAACGTCACTACTTCCCTTCCGAGCCCTGACGTGCGCCCATACAGTAGTTTTCTCCCACATATTGGGTATCAGCGTACTCAGGACAAATTGGACAACAACTTTTGGGTTCCAATTTCTTCTGTTACCCTTGTGAAAATAAAATATTGGGGACGAAAAAATCATTTTTGTAAAAAAAAAAAAAAGATTTTTTTATTTTACGGCTGTACGTTATAAACTTTAGTGAAACACCTGGGGGTTAAAAGTTCTCACCACACATCTAGATAAGTTCCTTGAGGGGTCTAGTTTCCAAAATGGTGTCATTTATGGGGGTTTCCACTGTTTAGGCAGATCAGGAGCTCTCCAAACACGACATGGCGTCCAGCCAATTCTGCGTTGAAAAAGTCAGACGGCGCTCCTTCCCTTCCAAACTCTGCCATGCACCCAAACAGTGGTTTACCCCCACATATGGGGTATCAGCGCACTCAGGACAAATTGCACAATAACTTTTGGAGTCTTGTTACCCTTGGAAAAATAAAAATTGGGGTGAAAAGATCATTTTTGTGGAAAAAATATGATTTTTAAATTTTACGGCTCTACGTTATAAACTTGTGTGAAGCACTTGGGGGTTCAAATTGCTCACCAAAGATCTAGAAAAGTTCCTTAGGGGGTCTAGTTTCCAAAATGGGGTCATTTGTGGGGGGTTTCCACTGTTTAGGCACATCAGGGGCTCTCCAAATGCAACATGGCATCCAATCTCAATTCCAGCCAATTTTGGTTGGAAAAAGTCAAATGGTGCTCCTTCCATTCCGAGCTCTGCCGTGCGCCCAAACAGTGGTTCCCACACCACATATGGGGTATCAGCGTACTCAGGACAAATTGGACAACAACTTATGTGGTCCAATTTCTCCTGTTACCCTTGAGAAAATAAAAAATTAGTGACTAAAATATAATTTTTGTGGGAAAAAAATAGGATTTTTTATTTTCATGCCCGGGCATTATAAACTTGTGTGAAGCACTTGGGGGTTCAAAATGCTCACCAAAGATCTAGATAAGTTCCTTAGGGGGTATAGTTTCCAAAATTTGGTCACTTGTGGGGGGTTTCCACTGTTTAGGCTCATCTGGGGCACTGCAAACGGAACATGACCCCATCAACGTCTGCATTCCAAAACGTTACTACTTCCTTTCCAAGCCCTGCCGTGCACCCAAACAGTTCCCCCCCCCCACATATTGGGTATCAGCGTACTCAGGACAAATTGGACAACAACTTTTGGGGTCCAATTTCCTTGGGAAAATTAAAAAATTTGGGACTAAAAATCATTTTTGTGGAAAATTGTTTTTTTTTTTTTTTTTCACACCCAGGCATTATAAGCTTTTGTGAAACACTTGGGAGTTCAAAGTGCTCACAACAGATCTAGATAAGTACCTTAGGGGGTCTAGTTTCCAAAATGGTGTCACTTGTGGGGGTTTCCACTGTTTAGGCGCATCAGGGGCTCTCCAAACACGACATGGCGTCCAATCTCAATTCCAGCCAATTTTAGTTTGAAAAAGTCAAACGGCGCTCCTTCCCTTACGAGCTCTGCCGTGTGCCCAAACAGTGGTTTTCCCCCACATATTGGGTATTGGCGTACTCAGGAGAAATTGCATAACAACCTTATCTGTCCATTTTCTCCTTTTACCCTTGTGAAAATAAAAAAAAAGTTTGTAAAAGATCATTTTTGTGGCTAAAAAGTTAAATATTCATTTTTTCCTTCCACGTTGCTTTAGTTCCTGTGAAGCACCTGAAGGGTTAATAATCTTCTTGAATGTGGTTTTGAGTACCTTGAGGGGTGCAGTTTTTAGAATGGTGTCACTTTTGGGTATTTTCTGCCATATAGACCCCTCAAAGTGACTTCAAATGAGAGGTGGTCCCTAAAAAAAATGGCTTTGTAAATTTTGTTGTAAAAATGAGAAATCGCTGGTCAACTTTTAACCCTTATAACTTCCTAACAAAAAAAAATTTTGGTTCCAAAATTGTGCTGATGTAAAGTAGACATGTGGGAAATGTTATTTCTTAACTATTTTATGTGACATATTTCTCTGTTTTAAGGGAATAAAAATTCAAAGTTTGAAAATTGCAAAATTTTAAAAATTTTCGCCATATTTGCGTTTTTTTCAAAAATAAACGCAAGTTATATCGAAGAAATTTTACTTCTAACGTGAAGTACAATATGTCACGAGAAAACAATCTCAGAATCGCGAAGATCCGTTGAAGCGTTCCAGAGTTATAACCTCATAAAGAGACAGTGGTCAGAATTGTAAAAATTGGCCCGGTCATTAACGTGCAAACCACCCTTGGGGGTGAAGGGGTTAATGAACATGTTGCTTTTTCCGCGATGCGTTTTTTTCACGGAAAAAAACGCACCATGTGCACAAAAATTGCGGAATTCATTCTAAATGATAGGATGCTTAATTCATGTGTTTTTTATGCATTTTTTTTGCCGCGAAAAAACGCGAATAATCCTGAACGTGTGCACTTAGCCTTAGGGTTATGGCTTGTTCACGATCATCATTAGGAAAGGCCAGGTGATGCAAATTTCCCAGCTTTATAAAAACCAGCCTCCTATGACCATGTACCAAAACACAGCAATCACGGGTTCGTTTAACCCCTTAATGACCCAAGCTTTTTTCGGTTTTCGTTTTTCGCTCCCCTTCTTCAGAGCCGTAACTTTTTTATTTTTCCATCAATATGGCCGTGTGAGGGCTTATTTTTTGCGGGACGAGTTGCTCTTTTGAATAACACCATTGGTTTTACCATGTAGTGTACTCGAAAACGGGATAAAAATTCCAAGTGCGGTGAAACTGCAAAAAAGTGCAATCCCACACTTGTTTTTTGTTTGGCTTTTTTGCTAGGTTCACTAAATGCTAAAACTGACCTACCATTATGATTCTCCAGGTCATTACGAGTTCATAGACACCAAACATGTCTAGGTTCTTTTTTTATCTAAGTGGTGAAAAAAAAATTCCAAAGTTTGCTAAATAAAAAAAAAAAAAAAAATGTGCACCATTTTCAGATACCCGTAGCGTCTCCATTTTTCGTGATCTAGGGTCAGGTGAGGGCTTATCTTTTGCGTGCCGAGCTGACGTTTTTAAGGATATCATTTATGTGCAGATATGATCTTTTGATCACACATTATTGCATTTTAATGCAATGTCGCGGCGACAAAAAAAACGTAATTCTGGCGTTTCGATTTTTTTTCTCACTACGCCGTTTAGCCATCGGGTTAATCCTTTTTTTTATTGATAGATCGGGCGATTCTGAACGCGGCAATACCAAATATGTGTATGTTTGATATTTTTTTGTTTTTATTTTGAATGGGGCGAAAGGGGGGTGATTCAAACTTTCATATTTTTTTATTTTTTTCAGATTTTTTTAAAACTTTTTTTTAATTTTGGCATGCTTCAATAGCCTCCATGGGAGGCTAGAAGCATCCACTACTTGATCGCCTCTGCTACATATAGGTGATGAGCAGATCGGTGTTTTAGAGATCATTTCATTGTCAATGTGCTTAACTGTTAACAATAACAGTAATTTTTCCAGGGGTGCACAAACTTTTACATGCCACGCTATATCTACTAGTACAAGTTTTAAACTAGTGGAATTAAAAATGCCAGGACTTTTAACATCTACAGACTTCAGCCCCTCTTCACAAGAGCCATAACTTTTTTTTCGCTGACAGAACGTTCTGGTTTACGGCTAAGACTTGTAAAACCACCCCAAGGCCTCATTCAGACGTCAGTGTTTTTCATGTACGCAAAAAAATGTCACATGTGTCATCAATGTAGGGTCAGTGTTCTGGATCTGTGTGTCAGTCTTTTTCACGTGTGGATGAATAAATTACAAATCTTCTCCTATCCTTTGTAATGCTAAAAACAGCCAGCACCTAGATGGAGTTCATCACGAACACAAACTTGTATGGGAACTTTTCATCAGAGCTACTGGAAAAAAAAAGCAGACATGTCTCTTATTTTTGCAGGTACACAAGGTCCATGAAAACTAAGAAACATGTGAATAGCAGCATTGATCATAATGGGTACATCATGTACAATATACGAAAATGGTTGCACTCAATCGTGTTAAAGAATGTGAAATTTATGAAATGTGAATAGCAAAAAAGGCCTTTGAATATTAGGAAAAATACATGTGACTCAGACATGAGGCCACCTTGACGATGGCTGATGGGCAGACATTTGGCCAAATTTTGTGATAAGCGACTCATGTATTTTTCCTTATATTCAAAAGCCAGTTTTACTATTCACATTTCACAGATTTCACATTGAGTGCAACCATTTTTGTAGCTGTTTTTGGTATGCACCTGTTCAGATTAGTTCTTGATGTGCAAGTCAGTTTTCTGTTATTTGGGTTTTCATGTATCCATGAAAACCACAGATAGAATATGAACATGTACATGCAACATGGATGTCTGAATGAGGCCTAAAGTGGTAAATTACAAAGTTATCCAATATTTTTTTTTTAAGAGATGTTTCACAATTAAAAGATCTACATATGGATTAACCCCATTATTTTTAAGACCTTTCGAAAAAATTTTATCATATTGAACTGGACAGAGGATTTAAAAGAGGTTGCAGATCGAAAATTAAATATTTTTTAATTTTGCCTCTCCTTTGTGGAGTTATTAGTAGAGATGAGCGAATATCTTCAGTTCCCCGCTTATCCGGCAACCTATAGCGGGAACCCGGCTTACTGGATTGAGCCGGCTGAACAGCTGATTGCCAAAGCAGCTGCTTGTGTCACTGTCACAGCACATGCATGGAGAGCCCGACACAGGCTCTACATGCATGTGACAGTGACAGCCACAACACATGCAGCTATGGCGGCAATCAGATGTTCAGCCGGTGCGAACCAGGAAGCCGGGTTCCGGCAGTAGCTTATTCGGCAAGCTCTATAGCTTGTCAAATAAGCGGGGAACAGAAGATATTCGCTCAACTCTAGTTATTAGCAATCAGTGTGTTTGGCACCTAATGAGTTAACACCCAATTGGATTTAACAAGTTATCGGATAGTAACTCATAAGGCTATGTGCACACGGTGCATTTTTTAAGCGTTTTTTTCCGCGGCGGAACCGCTTATAAAAACGCTAACAAAACGCATCCCATGCAATCCTATGGGATTCCGCAGTTGCTGTGACAATGCAGTGGATTTTTCCGTTGCAGAATCGCATAGCGGAAAAAAACGCAGCATGTTCATTAGGAATAAGTACCCTTAACTGCCGCCGTTAAAAGGCGTATCGGCAGTAGCTAAGAGGTTAATTCTGCTCTGCAGTCTCCCTCCTCTAAATAGAATCTTATAAAAAACAAAGGTCATCTCCTATGTAGGGAGGGAGGGGCTAGAGAGAGCTCCGCCCTCTTACATTCTAAAGAGATTATCAGCAGCAGCTGCCAGAGTGGAAAAGGGAGGAGCCTTGCCACTAGCCCCTCCCTCCTGATCTACATAGAATCTTATAACAACCAACTGTCAGCTCCTCTCTCAGTAATGTGACACTGTCTTCACTGAATACAGATTTTTACCTGTGTACTGAGAATTTTCTAGGTGGAGAAAGCAGCAATTATTTCTCTGATGAAAAATATTAATGTTTCTTATTTTCATCTGTAATATTGAATAAAAATAAATTAACCCCTTAAATGTGGTAAAAACTGGAACGCTTCAACGGATCTCACTGATTCGGAGACTTTTTTTCATGACACGTTATGATAATGGTAAATTTAGGTCAATATGTTTTAATGTTAATTTATACTATCAGAAAATTGACAAATTTAAAAAATTTGCAATTTTCAAACTTTGAACGTTTATCCCTTTAATCCAGATTGTCATACCACACAAAAGCATTAATGGACAATGTTTCTCTCATTAGTACATAAAATAGGATATTTAGACCCATTTCAATATAAATCATAATAGTAGCAAGTCTTGGGGTACCTTCATTGTATCATATCAAAACCATTACCACCAACTAGAGCAATAAATGATGAACTTCGTATAACATTTATCTCAGGTCAGAGTCAATCTCTATTGTAACAAACAAGCAGAGACAAAAACCCATAAGAGAGCCCCTAAAAATCATTTAAAAAGACAAATATAGTCTGGTGTGGTTACAATTAAGTCAATCCTCATGGATATCGCCATCAGTGACTAGTTATTCATAGATACAGACACTCAATGGTCATTATACTGTATAGTGTCTTGCAAAGAGCAATACCAGACTGAAATCCCACCAAGGACAACATCGGCAAGGCGTCTGTATGTTCTCCCCGTGTTTGCGTGGGCTTACTACGGGTACTCCGGTTTCCTCCCACACTCCAAAGACATACTGATTGGGGCTCACAATCTAGAATCCCTACGGGGCCAGTGCCAATAATGGTAGACCGCAGGCTTCATCCTATATATCAATATAAGCTCTATTCACAAAAGATGACCATTAATGGAGGGCGGCCAAACAATATCTAATACATAGTTTGAATAAAGACCTAGGTCCATCAAGTTCAACCTTTCCCCACCAATTGTACATTTCGTCATTAATTTAACTATAACTCACAATGTCGTGTATCAAGGAAATCATCCAGTCCTTTTTTAAAAGCTGTCATAGTGTCGGCCATTACTACCTTATGTGGTCGGGCATTCCACAGTGTGACTGCTCTGACTGTAAAGAACCCTTTCCTATTTAGCTGCTGGAATCGCCTTTCTTCCACCCGTAATGAGTGCCCCCTGGTCCTTAGTATGGACTTTGCATTAATTCATGATGGTCAGTACAGAGGACTGGCACATGATTTATTTCTTCCAAAGTGGCATGACAAATGAAAAAAAAAAAAAATTTACAACCTAAACATTGCTAACTTCTGAACAGGTCATTATATCTGGCAGGCTCTTAGGCCATTATTTGGTGATAAATCACCATGGCAAACATCAGGACCACACAATCAAATTCTCAGGGTGCCGATGGTGTTAAAGAGGGAGCCCACCACACTCTTAACCATTTAGATGCTGTAGTCTCTATTGACAGCAACATCTAAGGGGTTAAACGGCCATGGTTGGTGCTAACATTGATGGTGGCTGATGCAGCAAGTAGTCGCTATAGTGTGAAGCTGGCAGCTGCTGGATTGCCATCTGTCTGGGGATGCTAGTCTTATATCTCAGGTGAGTAAAAAGTATTGGTGGTCACTCAGGAGTTAAAACGCTAATTACTGTAAGTTTTAAGTTAGATGGGCCAAGGTTGTCCCGCTATCGAGTGCAAGACCATTGGCTATCATATACTGGCCTGTTTACAATTGTTCTGTCTCTTTATAGACCGTGCCATCATCAGCACATCCAGTCTACAGGGCGAGATGGAATACTGATGATGATTTTCATGCCCGAATGGACGAATCGACCACCAACTTAATAAGCATGTTACTCAATCGTCAGGTAATCACTAGCATAGTTACATGATCCAACACTTGGGTACGAGTGCTCATAAGGTTGTCGGCTCATCTAAATACACCATTATAGACCTATGTAAGCAATTAAGCAGGAGGAACGTGGTGGCTAATCAGTTTGAGGTGCTACCATGCAGCACTGGGGTGGTGACCAGCGTGACAGCCGCACAGCCTGTATTCAGAGGCACAGCATAACGCAGCAACCTGCTTCCTATAGGAACAGGGACTGATCTGAGGAGGGCTAGTCTCTACGTGGTCATAGGACACGGTATATTACAATACTACACTTTACAAGGGGCTTACAACATCTACAGGAATCAGAAAATAGATTTTACAAGCAAACACAAAGCTGCATTTTACAAGGTAGAACAGTAGTGAAAAATTCAGCTGCCTAGAAGACAACAGAGCCGGATTCTGTTCTGTATTCAGTAATCGCACTGGTAATGGATGTTCTCTGTAATGCTGGGTTCCCGCCTGTTGATCACAGAGTTTGTCTTTGTGTTCACCTCCCACACACACACACACAGTTCTGCCTGGGAACAAGTACAGGCGCAGTCGTCATGTCTGTGACATCATGCACCGTTGTCATGGAGACAGCTGTCACAAGCCTTGTCCACCATGGGCACCAACCTTTCCCAGATAAGGCCACAAACAAACAAGATAGGAATGTGTACAATGGCTTTAGTATGGAGGAGAGAGGAGGTGTGGTGGGACTGGGGCTCTGCCTGCAGCCGAGCAGCTCCTCTCTACACAGCACAGAAAGCACATAACACTACATCTATCAGGGCGCTAATGTCTTATGGTATGAGGAGACACTGTATGACTGCACTGCATGAAAACTACGCAACCTGAAATACTTTATTGTAATTAAGGCCCCCACACATGAACACTCGGATGAGCGGATGCCGGGAACTTGGACGAGATAGCTGTCGGCTAACAGCTAGGAGCAGGTTCACACTAATACACTGATCCATAGAGCATTACATGGGGGCTTCTGTCAGAATCCTCAAAAAAACTGCATTCCATCTGGACCGCTGACAGAGACACACATGAGGCGGACACTGTGGACACGAAGGGCTCCGTCAGGCAAGTAAGCACAACAGGCAATGCGTCAGTAACCGATGCCCAGGACCATCAGTAAAGGTACAGTCATGGGGTAGCTTGGTGAAAACATTTCTGTGACTTCAAATCTGCTTAAAGTGCACTAAATGGATTTGTTTTGTCAGCAAACACAAGCTTTCAGCAAGCTACCTTCATATGAATGGGACAGTAGCAGAAACCACTGCAACAAACCTGCCGCAAGCAAAATTACCCTCAGGCTATGTTCACATGAGGAGTCCGGAATGCGTTTATTCTAACACAACGTTCCAAAAATACAGAAAAATTATACCAAATTTTACGTTTCTGGAAAGCTGCAGCAAAAAAAAAAAAAAAAAAAAAAATTATACTTTACATACATATCTATCTATCTATCAAGTGAATACTAATTTAGATTAACACCGTAATTTCCCACAGCAAATGCAGTGAATCGGACAAATGCTGATTTTGCTGAAGATTAAACATGGTTTTGACTATTTACATAAAAAGGGTCAATTCTGTGGTGAAAAGAAAGGAAAGACTAGAAGCTATGGGATGAAACTGAATGGGAGGAGACACAGATTAGATATTAGAAAAAACTTTTTGACAGTGAGGGTGATCAATGAGTGGAACAGGCTGCCAGGAAAGGTGGTGAGTTCTCCTTCAATGGAAGTCCTCAAACAGAGGCCGGATGGACATCTGTCTGAGATGATTTAGTGAAGCCTGCATTGAGCACGGGTTGGATACGATGACCCAGGAGGTCCCTTCCAACTCTACCATTCTATGATTCTAAAATGTGCACAGCAGGTAAATCTTCATATGGAAAAATCCTATGTGATGGTGAGGATTTCTGAGAAAACGTCTACATGCCAGCACATTTTACCGCAATATATCTACAGTTTTCTGCTCTGTGTGAACAAACTACTAATGTTAAGACAACTACTGTAAATAATAAGAACCTGCACACAGAATGGGAGTCAATTAACCAATCTTAACTACCCGTATATACCCATGTATAAGCCGAGATTTTCAGCCCATTTTTTAGGGCTGAAAGTCCCCCTCTCGGCTTATACGTGGGTCATATACGGGAGTCGGCGGGGGAGGGGGAGCGGGAGTGTCGGATTATACTCACCTCTCCGCCACCGCGGTCTCTGCAGCCCCCCTGCTTCTCCCACGATCTCCGGCTCCTTCCTGCAGCGGTCACATGGCACCGCTCATTAAAGTCATGAATATGCACATATTCATGACTTTAATGAGCGGTAGCATGTGACCGCTGCAGGACTGAAGCGCTGCTGAGAGCGCCGGGAGAAGAGGAGAGGCTGCAGGGACGCGCGGCGGAGGGGTGAGTATAGCAATATTTACCTGTCCCTCGGTCCACCGCAGCGCACTGCTCCCTCGGTCCGACTCCTCTGTGTGTGAATGATGAGGCAGAGGGCGCGATGACGTCGTTAGTGCGCGCCCCGCCCCCTGCCTGATCATTCACACACAGAGGAGTCGGACCAAGAGAGCAGTGCGCTGCGGTGGACCGAGGGACAGGTAAATATCTCAGGTGCCGGGGTCCTGAGCGAGCGGTGACACCCCCGCCCTGCTCAGGACACCGGCACCTGGCCCCAGCAACGAGAGGTGAGTATGTCATTTTTTTTGCAGCAGCAGCATATGAGGCCTAATACTATGGGGGCATAATATGGAGCATATGGGGGCATAAACTGTGGAACATATGGGGCATAATCTGGAGCATATGGGGGCATAATATGGAGCATATGGGGGCATAAGCTGTGGAACATATGGGGCATAATCTGGAGCATATAGGGCATAACATGGAGCATATGGGGGCATAATATGGAGCATATGGGGCATAATATGGAGCATATGGGGGCATAATATGGAGCATATGGGGCATAATATGGAGCATATGGGGGCATAATCTGTGGAGCATATGGGGGCATAATCTGTGGAGCATATGGGGGCATAATCTGTGGAACATATGGGGGCATAATCTGTGGAACATATGGGGGCATAATCTGTGGAACATATGGGGCATAATCTGTGGAACATATGGGGCATAACCTGGAGCATATGGGGCATAATCTGGAGCATATGGGGGCATAATCTGTGGATCATACGGGGGCATAATCTGTGGAATATATGGGGGCATAATCTGGAGCATATGGGGCATAATCTGTGGAGCATCATATGGGGCATAATCATTTTTTACCCTAGGCTTATACGCGAGCCAATACGTTTTCCCAGTTTTTTGTGGCAAAATTAGGGGGGTCGGCTTATACACGGGTCGGCTTATACATGAGTGTATATACGGTAATTACTCCTGGGTGTAACGCTGGCCATACACATTAGATGGCAGTCAGCAAAAAAATGATTTGGCCTATTGTCTTGCAGCCATCTTGGCCATGATCTCCCATACAAGATCACGGTGGTTTCAGGCAACTTTGGTCTAATGTATGTAGTGAGCTTAAAAGGGACCCTGTCACCAGCAAAAAACGCTGCTAACCGGCAGATATGGGCTTAAAATGCAGGTCAGAGTTACTAACCTGCACGACGCCTGCACGTAGCCGAGCGCTGTGGGGAGAAAATTATCTTTATTCTCCCCGGCAGCATTTGATTTCAGTCACAGCCCCCGTGACTGCCAGGGAGAATAAAGTTCATTTTCTCCCCGCAGCGTTAGGCTACGTGCAGGCGTCGGGCAGGTTAGTAACGCTATTAAACTGCAGTTTAGTGCCATATCTGCAGGTTAATAACAGTTTTGCTGGTGACCGGTATCTTTTAATCAGTAACTGTTGTATTAATGTTTATTTCATAAATCAATTGTCACATGAAATCAAGCAACTTTGTAGCATTTTAAATCTGAGAAATCTTTTTTCTCCACCAGGACTGATGATTCATTCTCAAAATTCTCAATTTCCAATGAAAACTGATTGCTACATTACTGAGATAATTCTCTCTCTCAAATCCGTATCAATTCTGCAGGAATTCCGCAAGCATTTTTCCCTGCGTTTTCTGACAAGCGGTGCCGATTCTCTGCAGAAAATTACGCAGGCTAATCTGCAACGTCTGCATATACCTTAAGGCCTGTGCAGACGTTGCAGATTTGGTGCGTTTTTGCCATGCAGATTTGCACACGTCAAGTATTTTTGACTTGCAGATTTGGTGCAGAAAATAATCTGCAGCATGTCAATTCTTTGGGCGTTTTTGCCAGAATTTTTCACCATTGACCTCACTCAAATCAGTAAAAAAAAAAAGTTTTTGCAGCTGCGTTTTCCTGCCAAGAGATTCAGAAATTGTGTGTACATATCCTAAAAATAAGGCCAGACACTGACTAATTGTCTGAAGATCAGGATGACCAATAATTCTGGTTCACAGTTGTTGGACCATGTTCCTGGCACAGGCGGATGGAGCTTCAGCTGTACTGCCGACACACCGTCTGGCCGTACCCTTACCACAAGAGCCATCCATTGTAAGCATACCAAGATGTTAAGATTTCATTATATACAAGTACTAAAACAATGTAGCGCACAATTACAAGAAGATATATAATGGCAGGATAATAGCTTTCAGGACTTGCATCATGATATCTGAGAAGAGTTGTTGAGAAATCTACAAGTCTGGTCAGACTTAGCATTGTGGGTAGGAGACACGCAATTGATGGATTATTCCATAAAATAAAGTACTCAGTAGATGAAAAATGACTAACGAAGCCTGCATAGGGTATGGTGGGTCCTCTATTACCCCCAACACAAGACGGGAGGTGTATGGAGTGGTTGGTATCTGACCTAAAATACGGATTTTTGTGTTACTCACCGTAAAATCCTTTTCTCCGAGACGCTCATTGGGGGACACAGGACTGTGGGTGTATGCTACTGCCGCTAGGAGGCTGACACTAAGTAAACATAAAAAAAGGTTAGCTCCTCCTCCGCCGTATACACCTCAGCACTGGCCGCAGGCAAACCCAGTTTAGTGCAAAAAGCAGTAGGAGGCTAAAGAATAAATTAATGTTAATACAGGTACAATATATCCAGAAGTAAATCTACTGATATAGACCCAAGCAAATAAAATTAACTTAGAAATCGAAGCCATCCGGCTAATAGGGAGGGAGCTGTGTCCCCCAATGAGCGTCTCGGAGAAAAGGATTTTACGGTGAGTAACACAAAAATCCGTATTTCTCCTTCGTCTCATTGGGGGACACAGGACTGTGGGACGTCCCAAAGCAGTCCCTTGGGTGGGAAACCGACTCCACAGTGTAATTTATAATCAAGCATTGCTTATATGTGCGCAACCGCGCCCTGAAGAATCCTTCTACCCAGACTGGCATCCGCAGAAGCCTGGGTATGGACATTATAATGCTTGGAAAAGGTATGCAGACTGGACCAGGTTGCTGCTTTACAAACCTGTTCCACTGAAGCCTGATCCCGAAGGGCCCAGGAGGCACCCACCGCTCTGGTGGAGTGAGCCTTGATCCCTGCAGGAACCACCGCGCCTCTGATGCGGTAAGCCTCCTGAATGGCTAACCGAATCCACCTAGCCAAGGTTGATTTAGAGGCAGCGAGTCCCTTCCTGCGACCTTCAGGGAGGACAAACAGCGTGTCCGTCTGTCGAAAGGACGCCGTCCGAGATACATATCTCCTGAGTGCTCTCACCAGATCCAGCGTATGGAGAGCCTTCTCCACTCGGTGCGTCGGAGCTGGGCAAAATGAGGGCAAAACAATGTCCTCATTAATATGAAATGAGGACACGACTTTAGGCAAAAAAGGTGGAGTAGGTCTGAGCACCACCTTATCCTGATGGAAAAGCAAGTACGGAGCTCGACAAGACAGTGCAGCCAGCTCCGAAACCCGCCTTATGGATGTTATGGCTACCAAAAACACCACTTTCCAGGAAAGAAACGACAGAGAAACCTCCTGCAAAGGTTCAAAAGGAGACTCTTGCAGAACTCCCAGGACTAGATTGAGGTCCCAAACCTCTAAAGGAGTCTTGTAGGGAGGAACTATATGGACAACCCCCTGAATAAAGGTCCTAACCTGAAAATTAGACGCGATCCTTCGCTGAAAAAGCACAGACAAGGCTGATATCTGCCGTCTAAGCGTACTTGGCGCTAGACCTGAATCTAGGCCTGCCTGGAGAAATGACAGAATGTTTGGAATTGAAAACCTAAGCGGGGAACAACCATGTTCCCTGCACCAAGCAAAAAAGACCTTCCAAGTACCGTGGTAGATGTGAGCCGAGACGGGCTTTCGGGCGCTAGCCATCGTCGCGGCGACCTTTTTAGAGAATCCAGCCCTGGTCAGGATCCAAGATTCAACGGCCAGGCCGTCAAACACAGGACCGCTGAGTTCTGGTGGTAAACTGGGCCCTGGGAGAGAAGGTCCGCACGCTCTGGCAGTCGCTAGGGTGCGTCGGCGAGCAACTGTACCAGCTCCGCGTACCAAGAGCGACGCGGCCAATCCGGAGTGATTAATATCGCTGGAACCCCTCTATCCTGATCTTTCTGATCACCCTTGGGAGAAGAGCTATTGGTGGAAATAAGTATGGAAGATGGAATTGATTCCACGGTAGAACCAGGGCGTCCACCGCAATTGCCTGCGGATCCCGGTACCGGGAGACGAAGTTGGGCACCTTGGCATTCATCCTGGAAGCCATCAGGTCCACATCTGGGGTTCCCCAGCGTCGACATATCTGCTGAAAAATCTCGGGATGTAGTGACCATTCCCTGAAGCTATGCCGTGACGGCTGAGAAAATCCGCTGCCCAGTTTTCCTCGCCCGGAATGTGGACTGCTGAAATCACGGAGTGATTTACCTCTGCCCAGGACAGAATCTGTTTTACCTCGTGCATAGCCGCCCGGCTGCGGGTACCTCCCTGATGGTTTATGTATGCCACCGCCGTGGCATTGTCTGACTGAATTCGGACTGGGCGGCCTGCCAGATGCTGGTGAAAATGCCTCAGAGCCAGCCAAATAGCTCGGATCTCTAAAATATTTATCGGGAGGATCGACTCCTGCTGAGACCAAGTCCCCTGGGCTGTGTGGTGACGAAACACTGCTCCCCATCCGAGCAGGCTGGCATCCGTTGTGACTACCATCCAGATATTCGGAGGAAACAAACGGCCCTGTTGAAGAGTGGAACTCCTCGTCCACCACATAAGAGTCTGTCTGACCTTCAGGGACAGACGGCACCGAAGATTGAGGGAATAAAGGCTCCCGTCCCATACTGCCAAGAGTGCATGCTGAAGGGGGCGAAGATGAAACTGGGCAAATGTAATCGCCTCGATCGTTGCCACCATCCTTCCTAGGACCCTCATGCAAAACCGGGTGGTATGAGGAATCGGTTTGTGAAGGATCCGTACCTCTTGACGGAGAACTAAGGCCTTGTCCTGAGGAAGGATTATCAACCCTTGAGCGGTGTCGAAATCCATCCCTAAGAAGGTGATCTTTCGAGATGGCACGGGAGATGACTTCTTCATATTCACCAGCCACCCCAGGCGAACAAGAGTGTCTAGGGTAATGCTGACACTTTCCTCGCATGTTTGGAAAGACGGACCCTTGATGAGAAGGTCGTCTAGGTAAGGCAAGATGACTATCCCCCTGGAGTGTAGAATGGATACAACAATAGCCATGACCTTTGTGAACACTCTGGGAGCTGTGGCTAGCCCGTATGGCAAGGCAGCGAACTGAAAGTGAAGTTTGCCGATGGCAAACCGAAGAAACCTTTGATGAGGGGGAAATATGGGGATGTGAAGATAGGCATCCTGGATGTCTATTGATGCTAGAAATTCCCCTTTTTCCATGGCAGCAATGACCGAGCGGAGAGACTCCATTCGAAAATGTCGAATTTTGACGAACCGATTCAGTCTTTTTAGATCCAGAATGGGCCTTACGGTACCGTCCTTTTTGGGTACAATGAACAGATTGGAATAAAACCCCGACCTCTTTCGACCTCTGGTACAGGTACGACAACCCCGCTGTGTCGAAGAGACTCGACCGCCTTGAATAAGGCGAGAACCCGAGACTCCTCCTTGGGAAGGCGCGAGGGAAAGAAACGATTTGAAGGAAGGCTGGTAAATTCTATCTTGTACCCCGAGGTGACTAATTCTCTGACCCATTCGTCTTGAGTAATTGATAGCCAAGTGGGACGAAACCAGAGTAGACGGCCGCCTACTCTGGAAGAATCGACCGGATTCTGCCTCCAGTCATTTATCCGAAAATCTTTGGGGCCTAGACCCTCTAGATTTCGGTTGTTGAGACCGCATTCTTCCCAACGGGTTGGTCTTGTTAGAGGCCTGACGATCTCTGGCCTGATTAGGTCGACCTGAGCCGCTGGAACTGGCTGTTGCAGCCCAACCTGGGTTGCGAAAGGCTCTAAAGCGAGGCTGAGGCTGTCGGCGAAAGGGCTGTTTGACCTTCTGCTGAGGCAAAAAAGAACTCTTCCCTCCTGTCGCATCAGATATAAGCTGATCCAGTTTTTCACCAAATAAACGACCGCTTTGATAAGGCAAGGACGTAAGTGACTTCTTTGAAGTCGAGTCTGCTCGCCAAGTCCTCAACCACAAGGATCTCCTAATGGCAATCGCATTAGCAGCAGCTAATGCTGCGCAATTTGCCGCATCCATAGAAGCGTTGATCAAAAAATCACCTGCGAGAGCCATCTGATTAGATATCTCCAAAACCTCAGGTGGCACTTCTACACCGTGAAGAGCTCTGTTCAGAGACTCCGACCAGGAAATCATGGCCTTAGCAACCCAAGTCGCTGCAAAGGAAGGAGAGAGAGATGACCCAGATGCTTCAAACACCGAGCGAGCCAGGCTTTCAATCAGACGATCCGTTGGATCCTTAATCGAGGAACCATCAGGAAGGGAGAGAAGCGTCTTAGATGCCAAGCGTGACACCGGAGGATCGACCACTGGGTATTCCGCCCACTTCTTAAGAAGTTCAGGAGCAAAAGGATACCTGGTATTGAGGGCCTTCTGTCCTGTAAAGCGCTTATCCGGTTTTTCTCGGTGGCGCTGCACAAGCTCCTCAAACTCAGGATGAGCACCAAAAACCTTATGGGTCTGTCTGGCTCGTTTGAAAGACACCTTATGACCAGAGGCCAAGGTGGATTCATCGTCTACCCCAGAGATTGATTGACAGCTTCGATCAGACTGTCAATTTGTCTCCTGACAACCTGGAGCTTCCAAATTGAGGGACCCTTCAGTATCGGAATCCGAATATTGATCACTTGCCTCTAAAGGTGAGGGAGAGCGAGAAGCTGAGCTGAAGGATGCCGAAGCCCTGGACGGCATAGGCGACGCAGTGTGGGTTCGCTTCCCCTGCGTCTGCCTGGTGAGAGCGCGGCCCCTGCAGGCCGGAGGTTCCTGAGACGTCGCCAAGACGGGTGAACCACTGTCCCTGCTCCTATCAGGAGCTTGAAGGGACTCGATTGCTCTTGTTAATGATGCCACAGATTGAGACAGAGACAGGGCCCATTCCGGGGGACCTGACGCACTGGGCTGGGCTATAGGTGAGGGCTCCTGAGCCCGTTCAGAGTCACAGGCTTCGCAGACCCGATTAGTCTGGGCATGCGGAAAAGGGGATTTACAGGCAATGCATGCGGTATACAGCACCGTGTGAGCCTTAGTTCTTCTGGACATACTGTATCTGTTCAGAGCTCTGTGACGATGCGGAGGTATGGTAGCGGGGCGCAGCGAAGTGGAGCCGGGCTGGAGGTAGCAGCACTTACCCCAGTCCTGTATCCCCGGACGCCCTTAAGCAGCGTTGACAGCGCAAAAGGAAAAGAGCAAAGGCTCCAGACTTTCAAAAAGAGCGCTCCCTGTCTGGGAGGCGTGGCTCATATAGCTGATCACAGGGGCCGGGGTCGAGAGGCGCGGCCTAGCGCCGTCAGATGCCGGAGACGCCACTTCCGGCCGCGGCCTAGTCTCCGGCCGAAGCCGGGGACTAAATTTCCGGCCGCGGCCTAGCGCCGGCCGAAGCCTCGGCCTAAATTTTTGGCGGTGGCCGCCCGAAAAACAGGGGGCGGGCCCGCCGGAAGTGACGCTGCCGGGGGCGGAGCACGGCCTATCTTCCGGCCGACGCCGGGAGCAAAATTAGACATGCGCCTGGTTCCCGGCCGAAGCCGGGGACTAAATTTCAGCCCGCGGCCTAGCACCGGCCGAAGCCGGGAGCTAGATTTTTGGCGGCGGCCGCCTAGAAGCCAGGCGGACCGTCACACGCAGAGAGGGGATGGCGCTCTCCGGGGGTTTCACAGACAGCCTCGCGGACCGCTCCCACCGAATCTCGACCGCCCCAGACGCTACCTGACGTCCGACACTGTTCTCCGGAGCTTTGAAGGTGGGTTCTCCTGCTTGCAGTCTTCTACCAAAAAAATGGGGAACGGTGCAGGCTCCAGCTCCATGACCTCTAATGGTGGGTCTTCCTTGCTGCAGTGGACTTGCGGCTCTCCCAGACATTAGTCCAGCGTCTCCCGTCTTTTAGAGGGGGGCTTGCAGCAAAAAAAGGAGGGACGGTGCAGGCACCCTAACTCCATCACCCCTTCAGGGGATGAGGAGAGGGACCGTCCGCCACCTTGCAGCACCGCAGTCTAGCATTGGTGGTGCAGTGGGGGCCGCACGGACTAACTCCTGCCTCTGTACAGCCTAGGGCTTCAATACCTTAGGGTGGTCAGGGCTGAGTCCGGCATTTATGTCCCACGTTGCGGGAGAGGATACGTTGGAGGCTTTACTCCACGTGCTCGCCCGTTGATGGTTTGGGGAATCGGACCCTTTCAATAGGATCCGTCGCCCCTATCTCATCTTCGTGGGAAAGAAAAAAAAAAAAAAAATGGTCTGGAAAAAGAACCAGACGTGTGCCTCCATCAGACACTAAGCAATAACTGGGTTTGCCTGCGGCCAGTGCTGAGGTGTATACGGCGGAGGAGGAGCTAACCTTTTTTTATGTTTACTTAGTGTCAGCCTCCTAGCGGCAGTAGCATACACCCACAGTCCTGTGTCCCCCAATGAGACGAAGGAGAAAGATCATATTCCCACTGTCAGGACAAGTCAGGCCTTGCTGTACAAGTAGCTATTAACCCTTCAGCCCCCAGTTCAATTCCTTGCTGTAATTTTTATGCATGTTGCAGCCACCATCTTCAAGGAGAATGAGGTTACCAATATTTAATGGTCAGCTTCTTCAGCATGTAAGCAGTCAGAACGGGCACCAGCTGGATAGGGTCTGCAAGTTTTGGCAGGGAAGACTGTTACTCGGAGCTCACATTGATGAGTTCCTGACTTACACCACCAGAGGCAAACGTGGTAGGTTCAGACATGGTTCTGAGTGAACCCTTCTGAAAATGGTAGGTTCAACCAAAAAAAACTGACTTGGTAGCGTAAGGGCTCGCTCAAACTGGCGAGTAGCCAGTGTATAACTCTGACGAGTGATATCTGATGAGTCATCGGATACCACTCGCTCCATTGTTATACTATGGAGCAGTGCAGACTAGCGTTTATTTCCTCATGCTGAGTCAGCACGAGAAAAATAAATGAAAAATCGCTGCATGCTGAGAATGGCAGCATATATCTTAGGGTGCGCACCCATACAAGCCAATGAATGTGTGTAAAGCATCGGACTGCACTCGGATGTCATCCGAGTATTATCCGATATATGCTGACTCACAGAATGAAAATAAAGAATCGGATTACAGTAAAATGAGACACTGATAACGTTTGCAGCAGGTTGAGGTAGGGGTCCTTCTGTATATAGGATCCGATGATAGAATCATCGGACGCTAGTTGCCAGTGTGAGCGAGCAGGAAAGGATATAAGAAAAGGTCTGGATTTGCCACAATATTAACAGAAGAAAAAAAAATGTATGAAAACCATTATTCAGTTCATTTCATGCCTAAAGTTCTTAAATAACATCACCCGACACTGTGTATACACAGAGAGAATAATGTGCTCAATTGGAAATAGAGAAAACATATTTTATGTGGCACTTTCACATCAGTGTCAGGGGACATTTGTTTTTAGTACAGATACAGTCTGAAAAATTTATGATACTGAGACCTTCTGAATTTCATTTTTCCCAGAACTGAAAAAACATTATCAAATACCCAGGGAATGACTTTCAGTTGCCCATAAATCCAAACCACCCACAAGCAGGGAACACCACTTATACCCATAAATATGAGGTTTTCCAATCACTTTAAGGCCTCATTCAGACATTAGTCATTTGTCTTGTACAAAAACAAACATTTTCAACAGTCTTTGGTCAGTGTCGGTTTTTACAATGAGAGTTTAAGCCATTTTTTGTGTGTATGAAGTGGTTTCTCAGCAATTGTGTGCCATCTAGCTCACCAACACCGATGAGGCCAGTGATTGGCAGCAGCGGTCATAAGTTGCAGACAAGATGACACTACTGCAGCCCTGCAAACAAATATCAGTGGGAAGCAGCAAAAAGATTATTTTTTTTTTTTTTACTTTAAAGCATTTCCAGCTATGGCTTGAATTTGGACTTAAAATTAACAATCACTTACATAGGAAAACAATTACAAAGTTATAATCATAAAGGGTTATTCCCAAAACCTCAATTTATCTAACTGATCGCTGTTGATCCTAACTACAGACTCTACTGAAAAGCAGAGGTGAGCATGTTCTACCTTTGCTCCATTCATTGTCCATGGAACAGCTGATATAATGCACCCCGCTTTCTCCAGCAATCCCAAAGACAATGAATGGAGCAGAGATCGAGCATGTGCACCTGTGCTCTACTCATGCAGAGCTGGTTCTCGGGATCCGAAGCCGAATTGTCAGAATCAGACCCCAGGAATCAGTAACTTAAGTCTTATTCTATGCATAGGGGATAACTTACGATTTGGGGAAAAATCTTTTTAATTAAAAGCAAAGAGTTAGTACGTAACTTTGATGGGAAATTACACTTTTTAACCTTTCAGAAGTCTGTTATCTGTCCTTTTCACATTGCAAGAGAGACCATCGCATGTAAAGTACACTGAAACGTCAGATTCTGACTATCTACACTGATGCCCTTAACTTTTCTGCCACTCAACAGAAACGACATTTCTCAAACTAAAAAAAAACAAAAATACATAAAATAAAAAGAATTATCGTATATTGATCCGTTTCCATGCTACTGTTTCAGTGCAGCTGCTAAAATTCACCCTGTTGGACTTCAATTTACTATGGCTGCAGTGGTCAAGTCCCACTTCCCCAATATGACCGCTGCAGCCACTCACTGGCCTCAATGGTACATAACAATAGATAGCTGAGGCTAGTGATTGCTGTTGCAGCGATTACATGGGATGTATGGGACTGTCCAATAAATCGTTGATTTAGGGGTAATTTTAAGGTCCCAGATAACTTATTTTCAGAAGAGATGCCAATCAGGCACGTCTAATTTTAGAAAGCAGATTGCCTTGTTGCTTGGAGGTGAAGTCGCAGCCAGACACGTCAAGCAATGGTTCTCTGATAGAAAGCACACAGAAGAGCTCAGCAGAAGACGGTCGAGTTGGCTGCCACATGAATGATCAGCCGAACCATCATTCAGCTAGCAGCCATCTAATACGTATTGCAGGCCTTACAAGTAGCAATGTCCTTGCCTGTAAATCCCTTCTGATGCAAAAAAAAATACCACATGCATTTCCTTGAAGGTAAACAATGGTTAAATAGCAGAAGATAATGATTTCAAGCCCTCCTTTTAAAGGAACCAGTCAATGTTTAGAATTCAATTAGCATAACTGAGTGATAGTAAATGCCTTTGTCCTTACTAACACTTTCTCCTGAGCCAGCATGAAGATCACCAATTTTATGTAAGCAAGTCATTTTGTGGCAAGGCTGAAATTAAGTGGACAGGTTTTTTTTTTTTAATAAATTATTTTTTCATGGCAATAAAAGACTTAGCAATGTATCTGAGAACTCTTCATAACAATCTAGAGTAAATGCAGATTTCCACCTTAAAAAAATGAAGTGTAAATTTAGTTAAAACCAAAATTTGAGTCAGTCTCAAAACTTTTGGCCTGTAGGCACATTCTCTGTTCTGCATCCACGATAATGTTCCATGTACAGAAATAAATTCTTTGTAGTGTCAGAACTGCATTATTGCAGCACAAAAATAGTCAAAATCGTAATTTCATTGCATACTCTCAACAGCCTCAAAAATGGCCACGAAGTTAAGTTCTGTTCGTTAATCTTCGAAGTACACATCTGTAGGCAATACTTTGACAGCATGGCCTATAAACATGTTTAGAAAAATCCTCTATGACATTTGGCTTCTAATTATAAGACGACCGAATCTGATGTACGGGTGCTATATCCACAATTAATTCAGTTTGTCACCCAGCTGAGGCTTGCACAAACTCCCAAGGAAGACCTTTGCCTCCTGCTCATATTTGTAGATACCCTTGACTTTTATAGTAAAGTCATGTGTAATCTGCCGAACAACACGGACATTAAGGCCTAAATTATTCTCCTGCATATGGCTTCCAACTTATACAAAGCTACACATGTATAGAAAATAAATAAAATTATGCTTTAGAGAAATCAAAGGATAAAATGAGCGAGAGGGAGAAAGAGAATGAAATATTTCCAGAGCAGATACCAGGGTATAATTCATCACACAGAAGTAACGCATCAGTATGCACACAGGAAATAGTCAATAAACTATATTTCAGGATCCAAAAAGGGGAAGGATGCGGATGTCAGAGGACAACAGACAAAAGATATATGTGAGAAAAGCTGGAATGCACATTAGTTTCCAGTACTGGCTCAAAAAAAAAAAAAAAATCCCTGTAGCCACCACATAGGAAAAGTGGCAAACGATCAAAATGTCAGATTGTAGTTGTCATTGCCGATTCTATGATAAGACCCATGTCTCCTTGTTTGCTGCACTTTCCATAAACGCCCTGTGCCTTAGAGGGACATTGTTACAAAGCAGTGCTAGGCCAGGATCACATGTGAATTTTGATGTCCAAGATGAACTCCGCTTATCACATACACAAATGTCTCTTTGGCATTTACACAGTTGCTATGGGAACCGGTATATCAAGACGACATGATCTGCGACTCCCTGCATTTCCCATTACACCGATCACTATCAATAATGATCTAACACCCAGTATCTATTAGATCACTCTTCGGGCACGTTCACATGACCAAACATTTGGTCCAAGAGCTGGTAGTGGGAAAAAAAAAAAAAAAAAAAAAGGACAGTATTTGGACCAATGTTATTCAATGGAGCTGTTCGCATGAGCCATTTTTCCACGAACCAAATATGTGCGTGAACTCAAGAAAAAAATTAAAACAAAAAATAAATCGCCGCACATACCAGTTCCTTCTGCGAGTTGGGTAAGACTCACTTACTCAAATTTATGGGTACCGTATGTTACAAATAAAAAAAAATATATATCAAATTGCTATGTGTCCGTGTTTTCCAGATGAAATTCACACTTTTCTATTCTTGTGGAAACCTTCTCTTAAGCTGTCCATGCACATCAGATAAATAACGCCCCGTAGAGGGGTTACCCGTATGGCTCAAAATGTACAGCAGGTTGGGGGAGGGGAGAATCTTCATTTGGAGATTTCAACATTCCTGATCATTTTTTTTCTGCCGGGAACTAAGCCAAAAAGGAAGATGCTCGATTTCCTCTCCTCTGTTGGACATCCATGCAAGCTCAGTCAAGTAGGTTGGAACATATTCAGTAGAATGACAGCAATATTAGCATAATGTGCCCCACTGGAGTTCCTATTACTAGAGAGCAGAGCATTGGGAGATCCCAGGTGACAGCTACACAGTGACGCTTGACATACATATTAGATTAAAGACTGGCTGGCTGTTTTTTTGTGTTTGGGGCCTCTTCACGCTCGCATCTTTGATATACATCACCCAGATAAGATGAACATCCAATCCTGTCAATTATGATGGGACCGGTCGGTCGACCACCTAACATTTATGGGAGCGTCATGACTCTGCCCAGAAAGGAGAATTGGGCATGTTGGCTTTCAATATGCCCCATGCTTTATGCTCACAGTAGATAGCAAGCCATCAGAGCTGTCTGGCAGCAACTTATTCTTTTTTTTGTCACAGAGAACACATGCATGCTCAAAGAAGAATAGCATGCATGTGTATGAAGGAGAGTGGGGATGTCAGAAGGAAAGGTGTTAGCCAAACAAGTGGTGTCAGGTGTAGGGCCACCTTTCTAAACAGGTCCATCCGTCTGAGGCTCAGCTCACCACCAAACTACAGAAAAACATGAACATTTGGCCGAGCTGTGACTTTCTTTTATATTCAGATGTGGGAGAAACTCACATGATTGCACGTTTTTCCTGCTGCATTCGCTCTGTGGCCACATTATAGAGCACTGCTTGTAGGGAACAAAATATCTGTCCATATGGAAACACGCAGAACAGGGGAGAGACAATGGCACCTATAAATCCCAGTTACCCCTTTGGTGTACATAGCGGCAGTTAAATACTGAGCTTTTACATTGTGATGCTCTCAGATGAGGTCAGGTAGAAAATCTACCAGGGTTAATTCACTACAAGAGAAAGGAAATAGAATATGCATTAGTAGGAAGACAGAAAGACTAGCAATGGCTCAAGTGGTTGTCTACCTGGACAAATTCACTGTCTGGAGTAGTCACATGCCCCTGCACCGTGACGTTATTGTCGCAGCAAGATGTAAAGACTGGTGGTGGTCTGCTCAGTGTCAGTATAGAAGCGAAGAGCATTAATAAGGGGGAGTATTGTTGCTTTTTGTTGTTGCACCTATTCTAAGACTTTAAATAAAACGTTAAGGGACGACCCCCTTTAATTGTCTAAATCCTAATCAAAGACTAATGCAGGTGCATGTCAACCAGAAGACATACCATGAATGGCACAAGCTACAAACGGAAACCGTATCAGATGTGATTTATTACTCTATAAACTTATCACAGCACCTGCACCAGCCTTCATCCAGACCCTTCTCAGTCATAGCACAGAATAATCAACAGCCACAACAAACAAGTAATGGAAGGATCAGCTGGAAAAGAAACTATTGTAGTTTATAAAGTGAGCGCAATGCTCGCAGCAGGACTGGCTGATCAGAAGACACTAAACACCAGACCATGTCTGGACACATGCCTGGACATCTTGTCTCCGGGAACACAACAGAACAAAGTGTGTTGTGGAGATTAGCTCCTAACAAGCTGCGGTCAAAGAGTCATTCACTCACCATGAATTCTAAAAACGTCAGCTCACGTACTTCCTATATATTGGTCTATAACCCAGTGTTCGCTATTCACAATGGAGGACACCAGACGTGTAATCTTAGAAGTGGCACAACACCGAAAAACATGGAAAAAGAAGAGTGCATGGAACAGGTGACCAAGTACTCAGACCATTGAATGCCAAAATGGCTGACTGTGGTGGAAACTTCATGTCACCAGATAGAAAGACAGAACACTTTAACAAGAGAAATCCTGTGAAAGGGGCTGGGTATATGGTCTGCACGTAGAAAATAATTTGAATTTGGGGGACCACATTCTTTGAAGGACAAAGTGACATTTTTAGTGACACCATTTTTTGCTTTATACACCTTCTGAACATTTTTGCCGTGTTTATTTGAATTTTTTAGAGCTTGGGTTGTTATGGATGTGGTGATAACAAATGTGCACTCATACTGTAGATATGTCCCCATATCCAGGTCCCCATACCCAGGTCCCCATATTGTAGATATGTCCCCATATCCAGGTCCCCATATTGTAGATATGTCCCCATATTGTAGATATGTCCCCTATTGTGCTGTTTTTCATATACACATAAAAGAAAAAAAAATTCTCACCTGTCGTCTGTTCGCTCCACATTCTTACTGTACATGCGGCCGCAGTCACTATAGACCCCTTGACTATCGCGGCCTGATACAGTAGCAGCCACTGGCTGCACTTTGCTTCAGTTTAATGTATTGCCGCGCAGAAACTCTCTGCACAGCAATACCAATGCCAGCCACTGGCCAATTAGAAGCCAGCAGCAGCTGGCGCATGACTGTGATAGCATACGATGACGCATCTGTCAGCTGCAGGCCTCTGATTGGCCTGAGGCTGGTATAGATATTGCTGTATAAAGTCTCTGCACTGCAATACATTTCAACTGAATGTCCATCTAAGGACACACATTCAGCTGAAATAAAACACTGTCATCGGCAGTATTTTTGTACAACTGACGTCACTGAGGCTGCGCTGACTCCCCGCCTGACCCGCGTTGAACTGACAGCGTGGGAAAATGTTCAGAAACTTTCCCACGCTAATCAGTTCATCTCCAGTCAGGCAGGGAGGCTGCGCAGGCAGCTTTCCCATCAATCCTCTGTGGTTTACAGCTGGGCCGGTTGCATTAGCACCGCTCCCGGTTGTAAACTATTTAACCCCTTCAGATGGATTGCGGCGTGGGACTTGACTGTACGACGGACAGGTATGGGTATATTGTTGTTTTTTTTTATTTTGGATTTTTTCCTGGGGAACGATGGCTTCGAATGGATTGGGAGTGTAATAAAGATGGAAAAAATGTGTGTTTATTTCATTAAAACTCTTTATTCTTAATGTGTGTGTGTTTTTTTTAGTCTTTCAGACTAGTGGATTAATAATGGATAGTTGTCTTATTGACACCTCTTCATTATCAGGCTTAATGTCACCTTACAATAGCAAGGTGACATTAACCCCTTATTACCCCATATGCCACCCACTGCAGGGCAATGGGAAGAGAGAGAGTAAGTGCCGGAATAGGCGCATCTTACAGATGCACCTTTTCGGGGTGGCTGGGGCAGAAATTTTTTTTTAGCCAGGAGGGGCCCAAAAACAATCGTCCCTCTCTAGGCTATTAATTTCTGCCCTCAGTCACTGGCTTGTCCTCTCTGGCAGAGAAAATTGCGCGGGAGTCCATGCAAGTTTTTTCCGTAAATTAATCCTTTAACACCTACAGCTCCAAAATTTTACACACATACACTACTCTCATTATTAGTGAGGGACATAAATAAATCTAACGGATATGCAATGGTTTACTGTATGTAAACCACGTCTCAGTTCCTGTCGGGTTCTATAATGATTTTACAGATGCCGACAATTGATTTTTCACCTATTCTGCTATCTATATCTCTATTAAATATTATATATATATATATATATATATATATTATAACCTATACTATGTGTATACATGTATTGTATCTATTCTATTTTAACCTGTCAGTGTGATTTTACAGTATAGCGCACTGAATTGCCAGCTTTTCTAAAGGATACCGATGCGTATTTCTCGCAAAAAACACATATGGTCTGTCTGGTGTGCAAGTTTTTCTCGTCCCCATAAACTTGAATTGGCGATTCACGGTATGCTGCGATTTCACTTGCACGTATAATACAGCCGAGAAAAAAAAAAAACGGTGATGGGAGCTGCCCCATAGATTAACATTGGTCCGAGTGCTATGCGATTTTTTTTCTCGCATAGCACTCGTCCGTATTTCTCTCTATTGTGACTCTGGCCTTACACAAAGTTCAGTTTAGTAGAACCACGGGGGAGGGAGAATATTTGTGCGCTAAATCTGTAATACAACCGCTCTATAGTGACAATACTAAATCGCAACCTGGCCTTAAACACAGACTTCAGTTGTGTTTTTGCTGCGTATTTTTCCCACAGGCAAAACCTGCTCTCTTGGTAGTAAAGAAGCGGCTTACAAAAGGCAGGTTTTGCTGCGTATTTGCTGCGTTTTTGTTGACTCGTGCATCCTGATAAAGTTTAGTGTACCCCCAAATAATCATGATGTAACTCCCTTAAGGTTTTTGCACCAAAAAGACAACAAAACATGATGCCTGCGTTTTTGCACATACCCATTACTTTCTATGGGTGAAAAAAACGCTGAAAGTGACATGCTGCAGTTTGAAAAAATGCAGCATTTTTCTAAATCAGTCAGGAAAAGAAAATGTGTGCATGAGATTTCTGACATATCAGGGTATGTTCCCACAGTCAGTAAACGCTGCGGGTTGGACGCTGTGTATATCAGCAGCGTCTAACCCACAGCGCCCAGATATTACAGCACAGTGGATGGGCTTTCAAGAAATCCTGTGTCCACTATGCGTGCTGAGGCGCCTCCGGCTTCCCTGCGGAGACGCACATGCGGCTCGTCTCTCCAGACCGCAGCATGTCTATGTAGCGGAGATGCTCAGTCCCTGCTGCGTAAATTATCCATTCACTATCATTAGAAGCAGTAAAACCGCATTATTTTCCTAGTCACATGCGTATTAAGTGCAGGAACGCAGCTTGCTATGCATGTGTACTAATTTAAATAAAGGTATAACCTTGTTTCAGTCAGAAGTTCGCGTACACTGCAGTTCTCGCGATGAGCTGAGCCGATCACGAGAACTACCGTACACGTGAACACCGGGGTTATCTCCGGTCACTAGCCAAGTTCTCACGATCAGCTAACCGCGAGAACTGCAGTGCACATGACCGCCGGGGATCGAGTTATCTCCGGTCATCAGCTTCAAGCTCCGCTGTGTCTGGATGTCAGGCTGAGTGGTAGCATAATGCCACCTTTCAGCCAAAGGCATCCAGATGTAGCAGAGCTGGAATCATCGTGGGACAGTATGTATATCTTCTCGGCGGACAGGTAAGGATATTGTTGCTTTTTTATTTTCTCTTTCAGAAGACGAGGGCGTTGGTGGAATAGGTGATGCAGTAAGTATGGTTTAATTAAGATCTATTAAAGGAGTCTGTGTCATTATTTCAATTAAAGGACTTTATTCTGGCTGTGTCTTTATTTACCATGTAACTATAGGATTAGTAATGGATAGGTGTGTTATAGACACTTCTCCATTACTAAGCCATGGGCTTGATGTCACCTCACAATACAAAGGTGACATCAACCCCACAAATATTACCCCACGTGCCACAGCTACAGGGCAAGTGGGAACAGCTGAGTAAAGTGCCACAATTGGTGCATCTTTGGATGTGCCAATTGTGGGGCGGCTGCGGGCTGCTATTTTTAGGCTGGTGAGGACCAAAATCCATGGGCCTCACAACCTGAGAATATCAGGCCGAAGCTGTCCGCTTTTTCCTTGGCTGGTTAACAAAAATATGGGGACCCCATGCTATTTTTTTTTTTTTTTTTAGAAGAGATCCCACTATTTTTGCTAACCATCCAAAGTAAGCAGACTGCTGTGACCTGGTATTATCAGGCTGGTAAGATTCATGGATATTGGATCCTTACCAGCCTGAAAAACCAGTCCCAGTAGTCTGCTTTACTCTAGCTGGTTAACAAATATTAGGGGACCCCACTTTTTTTTTTTTAATTATTTATTAAAAAGGAGGAGACCTCTCTCTGTGATTTCCTCCACTTCCTGTGTCATGTACTTCTGGCTGTGTCACAAGATTCACCATTATGTAAATTAGTACACATGCATAGTAAGCTGCGTTCCCGCACTTAATACACGTGACTAAGAAGATAATGCGGTTTTACCGCATCTAATGAAAGTGTATGGGTAATTTACGCAGCAGAGACTGAGCGTCTCCGCTACATAAATTGACATGTTGCGGTCTGGAAAGAAACGCCGAATGTCTGTCTCTGCGGGTAAGCTACGGGCACCGATGCACACAAAGTGGGCATGGGATTCCTTGAAATCCCATCCACTATGCTGTAACAGCTGGATGCTGCAGGTCAGATGCTTTAGATGTACGCAGCATCCAACCCGCGGTGTTTACATACCGTGTGCACATAGCCCCAATATTTCTGCAAACAGGAAATTACCGTATATACTCGTGTATAAGCCGAGATGTTCAGCCCATTTTTTTAGGGCTGAAAGTCCCCCTCTCGGCTTATACGCGGGTCATATACGGGGGTCGGCGGGGGAGGGGGAGCGGGAGTGTCGGATTATACTCACCTCTCCGCCGCCGCGGTTTCTGCAGCCCCCCTGCTTCTCCCACGATCTCCGGCTCCTTCCTGCAGCAGTCACATGGCACCGCTCATTAAAGTCATGAATATGCACATATTCATGACTTTAATGAGCAGTACCATGTGACCGCTGTAGGAAGGAAGCGCTGTGGAGAGCGCCGGGAGAAGAGGAGAGGCTGCAGGGACGCGCGGCGGAGGGGTGAGTACAGCGATATTTACCTGTCCTCTCTCCACCGCTGTGCTGCGTCCTCGTCTGACTCCTCTGGCTGTGAATAATCAGGCAGAGGGAGTGATGACGTCGTTAGTGAGCGCCGCGCCCCCTGCCAGATCATTCACTGCCGAGGACCAGGAAGAGGACGCAGCGCTGTGGTGCAGAGAGGACAGGTGAATATCGCAGGTGCCGGGGTCCTGAGCGAGCAGTGACACCGGCACCTGTCCCCCATAGCGCGCCGGTGTCACCGCCTGCTCAGGACCCCGGCACCTGGCCCCCAGCGACGAGAGGTGAGTATGTCATTTTTTTTTTTTTTCTTGCAGCAGCATATGGAGCATAAGCTGTGGAACATATGGGGGCATAATATGGAGCATATGGGGGCATAATATGGAGCATATGGGGCATAAGCTGTGGAACATATGGGGGCATAAGCTGTGGAACATATGGGGCATAATATGGAGCATATGGGGGCATAAGCTGTGGAACATATGGGGGCATAATCTGGAGCATATGGGGGCATAATATGGAGCATATGGGGGCATAACTGTGGAACATATGGGGGCATAATCTGGAGCATATGGGGGCATAATATGGAGCATATGGGGGCATAAGCTGTGGAACATATGGGGCATAATGTGGAGCATATGGGGGCATAATATGGAGCATATGGGGGCATAATATGGAGCATATGGGGGCATAATATGGAGCATATGGGGGCATAAGCTGTGGAACATATGGGGGCATAATATGGAGCATATGGAGGCATAATATGGAGCATATGGGGGCATAAACTGTGGAATATATGGGGCATAATCTGGAGCATATGGGGGCATAAACTGTGGAACATATGGGGGCATAATATGGAGCATATGGGGCATAAGCTGTGGAACATATGGGGGCATAATCTGGAGCATATGGGGGCATAATCTGTGGAACATATGGGGGCATAATCTGGAGCATATGGGGGCATAATCTGTGGAACATATGGGGGCATAATCTGGAGCATATGGGGGCATAATCTCTGAAGCATATTGGGCATAATCTGGAGCATATAGGGGCATAATCTGTGGAGCATATTGGGCATAATCTGTGCAGCATATGGGGGCATAATCTGTGGAGCATCATATGGGGGCATAATCATTTTTCACCCTAGGCTTATACGTGAGTCAATAAGTTTTCCCAGTTTTTTGTGGCAAAATTAGGGGGTCGGCTTATACACGGGTCGGCTTATACATGAGTATATACGGTACTTTTTTCCTTCCCAGAAGCCAACTTTCAATTGGCTTTATTTCAAATGCCAAAAAAACGAATGCAGAAAAAACGCATCAAAAACGTATGTGGAAAAAATGCATCAAAAACACAGGTGACCTGCCAGTGACCTCAGATGCAGATTTGGTGCAAATTTCACCTGCGTCAAATCCTGAGCCATTCCTTATCGTGTGCACATACCCTCAGACTATGCTGGTACTGTAAAACGCAGCTTAAAATTTGCATAGAAAAAATGCAACGTGTGAACATAGACATGTTGGGGGCAGAGTTAGGCTATAACACTAATGAGATATTAACCCCTCTCTGACATCAGACGTACTATCCCGTCCATGAAACCCGTGCCAATCTGACTATGGACGGGATAGTACGTCATAGGCGATCAGCTGCGCTCCCGGGGGGGAGCGCAGCTAATCGCAGCCGGGTGTCAGCTGATTATCACAGCTGACACCCGGGACTGTGTGTCACATTAACCCCTGGCACAACGCGATCAAACACGATCGCGGTGTACCAGGGGCACAGGGGAGCATCGCGCAGGGAGGGGGCTCCCTGCACGCTCCCCTGAGACCCTCAGAACAGCGCGATGTGATCGCGCTGTTCTGAGGCCTTCCTCCCTCCAAGGACCCGGATCCAAGATGGCCGCCGGGTCCTGCAGGGAGGCGGCTTCCTCAGTGCCTGTTGAAAGCAGGCACTGAGAAGCCTGCAGCAGTGCCAGAGCGATCGCTGGTGTGACAGAGTGCTGTGCACACTGTCACAACAGCGATATGACATTTTACAGTGATGTCCCACCCTGGGACAAAGTAAAAAAGTGAAAAAAATAAAAATAAACATGTTTAAAAAAAAAATCCAAAATAAAGAAAAAAAAAAAAAATATTCCCCAAAAAATTCATTTTTTCCTGTAAATAAAAAAAACAAAACAATAAAAGCACACATATTTGGTATCGCCGTGTCGGTAACGACCCCCCGTATAAAACTGTCCCACTAGTTAACCCCTTTAGTGAACCCCTTAAAAAAAAAAAAAAACAAAGCAAAAAAAATCAATGCTTTATCATCATACCGCCGAACAAAAAGTGGAATAACACGCGATCAAAAAGACCGATATAAATAAGCATGGTACCGCTGAAAACGTCATCTTGTCCCGCAAAAACGAGCCGCCATACAGCAACATCAGCGAAGAAATAAAAAAGGTATAGCTCGCAGAATAAAGCGATGCAAAAATAATAATTTTTTATATAAAATTGTTTTTATTCTATAAAAGCACCAAAACATAAAAAAATGATATAAATGAGGTAACGCCGTAATTGTACTGACCCGAAGAATAAAACTGCTTTATCAATTTTGCCACACGCGGAGCGGTATAAACGCCTCCCCCAAAAGAAATTCATGAATTGCTGATTTTTGTTCATTCTAACCTCCCAAAAATCGAAATAAAAAGCGATCAAAAAATGTCACGTGCTCAAAAATGGTACCAATAAAAACGTCAACTCGTACCGCAAAAAATAAGACCTCACATGACTCTGTGGCCAAAATATGCAAAAATTATAGCTCTCAAAATGTGGTGATGCAAAAACTATTTTTTGCAATAAAAAGCGTCTTTTAGCCTGACAGCTGCCAAACATAAAAACCCGCTATAAATAGTAAATCAAACCCCCCTTTATCACCCCCTTAGGGAAAAATAATAAAATTGAAAAAATGTATTTATTTCCATTTTCCCATTAGGGTTAGGGTTGCGGCTAAAGTTAGGGTTAGGGTTGGCGCTAAAGTTAGGATTAGGGTTAGGGTTGGGATTAGGGTTAGGGGTGTGTTAGGGTTAGGTTTGTGGTTAGGGTTGGGACTAGGGTTAGGGGTGTGTTTGGGTTAGGGTTGGAGTTAGAATTGGGGGGTTTCCGCTGTTTAGGCGCATCAGGGGCTCTCCAAATGTGACATGGTGTCTGATCTCAATTCCAGCCAATTCTGCGTTGAAGAAGTCAAACGGTGCTCCTTCACTTCTGAGCTCTGCCATGCGCCCAAACAGTAGTTTACCCCCACATATGGGGTATCAGCGTACTCTGGACCCCAAGAGTTATTGTGCAATTTGTCCTATTTCTTCTGTTACCCTTGGGAAAATAAAAAACTGGGGGCGAAAATATTTTTGTAAAAAAAAAAAAAAAAAAAAAAAGATTTTTTATTTTACGGCTGTACGTTATAAACTTCTGTGAAGCACTTGGGGCTTCATAGCGCTCACCACACATCTAGATAAGTTCCTTGTGGGGTCTATTTTCCAAAATAGGGTCACTTGTGGGGGGTTTCCACTGTTTTGGCGCATCAGGGCTCTCCAAATGCGACATGACGCCCCCAGACCATTCCATCAAAGTCTGCAATCAAAAACGTCACTACTTCCCTTCCGAGCCCCAACGTGTGCCCATACAGTAATTTTCTCCCACATATTGGGTATCAGCGTACTCAGGACAAATTGGACAACAACTTTTGGGTCCAATTTCTCCTGTTCCCCTTGTGAAAATAAAATATTGGGGGTGAAAAAATCATTTTTGTAAAAAAAAAAAAAAAAAGATTTTTTATTTTACGGCTGTACGTTATAAACTTCTGTGAAGCACTTCGGGGTTCAAAGTGCTCACCACACATCTAGATAAGTTCCTTGAGGGGTCTAGTTTCCAAAATGGTGTCATTTGTCGGGGGTTTCCACTGTTTTGGCAGATCAGGAGCTCTCCAAACAAGACATGGCATCCAGCCAATTCTGCTTTGAAAAAGTCAAACGCCGCTCCTTCCCTTCCAAACTCTACCACGCACCCAAACAGTGGTTTACCCCCACATATGGGGTATCAGCGTACTCAGGACAAATTGCACAATACCTTTTGGAGTCTTGTTACCCTTTGGGAAATAAAAATTGTGGTGAAAAGATCATTTTTGTGGAAAAAATATGATTTTTTAATTTTACGGCTCTATGTTATAAACTTGTGTGGAGCACTTGGGGGTTCAAATTGCTCACCAAAGATCTAGATAAGTTCCTTAGGGGGTCTAGTTTCCCAAATGGGGTCACTTGTGGGGGGTTTCCACTGTTTAGGCACATCAGGGGCTCTCCAAATGCAACATGGCGTCCAATCTCAATTCCAGCCAATTTTGGTTGGAAAAAGTCAAATGGTGCTCCTTCCATTCCGAGCTCTGCTGTGGGCCCAAACAGTGGTTCCCCCCAACATATGGGTATCAGCTTACTCAGGACAAATTGGACAACTTTTGTGGTCCAATTTCTCCTGTTACCCTTGGGAAAATAAAAAAATTAGTGACTAAAAGATCATTTTTGTGGGAAAAAAATAGGATTTTTTTATTTCATGCCCGGGCATTATAAACTTGTGTGAAGCACTTGGGGGTTCAAAGTGCTCACCAAAGATCTAGATAAGTTCCTTAGGGGTCTAGTTTCCAAAATGGGGTCACTTGTGGGGGGTTTCCACTGTTTAGGCTCATCTGGGCACTGCAAACAGAACATGACCCCCATCAACGTCTGCATTCCAAAACGTTACTACTTCCTTTCCAAGCCCTGCCGCGCGCCCCAAATAGTTTCCCCCCCCCCACATATGGGGTATCCGCGTACTCAGGAAAATAGGACAACAACTTTTGGGGTCAAATTTCCTTGGGAAAAATCAAAAATTTGGGACTAAAAAATCTTTTTGTGGAAAATTGTTTTTTTTTTTTTTCACACCCAGGCATTATAAACTTTTGTGAAACACTTGGGGGTTCAAAGTGCTCACAACAGATCAAGATAAGTTCCTTAGGGGGTCTAGTTTCCAAAATGGTGTCACTTGTGGGGGGGTTTCCACTGTTTAGGCGCATCAGGGGCTCTCCAAACGTAACATGGCGTCCAATCTCAATTCCAGCCAATTTTAGTTTGAAAAAGTCAAACGGTGCTCCTTCCCTTACGAGCTCTGCCGTGTGCCCAAACAGTGGTTTTCCTCTACATATGGGGTATTGGCGTACTCAGGAGAAATTGTACAACAACTTTTTCTGTCCACTTTCTCCTTTTACCCTTGTGAAAATAAAAAAAAAGTTTGTAAAAGATAATTTTTGTGGCTAAAAAGTTAAATATTCATTTTTTCCTTCCACATTGCTTCAGCTCCTGTGAAGCACCTGAAGGGTTAATAAAATTCTTGAATTGGGTTTTGAGTACCTTGAGGGGTGCAGTTTTTATAATGGTGTCACTTTTGGGTATTTTCTGCTATATAGACCCCTCAAAGTGACTTCAAATATGAGGTGGTCCCTAAAAAAAATGGCTTTGTAAATTTTGTTGTAAAAATGAGAAATCGCTGGTCAACTTTAAACCCTTATAATTTCCTAACAAAAAAAAATTTTGGTTCCAAAATTGTGCTGATGTAAAGTAGACATGTGGGAAATGTTATTTCTTAACTATTTTGTGTGACATAGTTCTCTGTTTTAAAGGAATAAAAATTCAAAGTTTGAAAATTGCAAAATTTTCGCCATATTTGCGTTTTTTTCAAAAATAAACGCAAGTTATATTGAAGAAATTTTACTACTAACGTGAAGTATAATATGTCACGAGAAAAATCTCAGAATCGTGAAGATCTGTTGAAGCGTTCCTGAGTTATAACCTCATAAAGAGACAGTGGTCAGAATTGTAAAAATTGGCACGGTCACTAACATGCAAACCACCCTTGGGGGTGAAGGGGTTAAATGTACACTGAGAAGGCACAGCTTATGTGAGGGGAGATAACTTTATCCCGTGTCAGCCTCCTGTATCTTGTGAAAATTATACTTGACAAATAATAGAGGGAATGTGCTCTCATGGTATAAAAGCTTCATTCAAATAAAACTAATCCCATCTCAACATGGCCAGCTAATCATGGTATACATTTCAGTTAATCTCCAGGAATTTATGGCTTTACCACCCAATCTTGTGGAACAAGTGGTATGACCATACTGAATGCCAGGTCTGGGAAGTTGTAATGACAGTATGTGCTTAGTAGAGGAGTGTCAGGGAGGCCCAGGAAGCTGGTGAGAAAAAGCACACATTTTCCCAACATTTCTGTGTGTGGTTCCTCTTAAGGCCCTGTTACACATAGTGAGATCGCTAGCGACATCGCTGAAACGTCACCGATTTTGTGATGTAGCAGCGACCTAGCCAGCGATCTGCTTAGTGTGAACTCCGCGACGATCAGCCCCCCTGCTGGGTGTCGCTGATCGTCGCTGAATGCCCTGGACTATTTTTTGATCGCTGGTCTCCCGCTGGCCAGCGCACATCGCTGCATGTGACAGGCAGGAGACCAGCGATAAGCAAGCTGGAGCTGGTAACCAAGGTGAACATCGGGTTTCCAGGCGCTGCTCGGCGCCTGGAAACCAGATGTGTACATTAGATACCAGCGCGCTTGTGCAGGGAGCTGGTAACCAAGGTACACAGCAGGTTACTAAGCGCCGAGCGGCGCCTGGAAACCCGATGTGTACCTTGGTTACCACCTCCATGCACCAGCACGCTGGTATCTAACGTACACTGCGGGTAACTAAGCGACGTGCGTCGCTTGTTACCCGCATAGTCGCTGTCCTGATCGCTGCTTGAGCTGCCTGTTTAGCAGCTAAGCAGCGATCATGTAGCGACACACCAGCGATCCTGACAAGTGCATATTCTTGTCGGGATCACTGGTGAGTCGCTATGTGTAACGGGACCCTTAGATTGGGACATTTGTCAGTCTAGATTTTAGAGAGCACAAATAAATGGATGACCTGTAATCACAGCCATTTAGGTTTCCGATCAGCTTTCTCTAGAACACATTTAAATGGACCATCAGCACAGAATGACTGTTCAAGTACAGGCGCTCGGTGCATCATCGTGCAGCCAAACATTTAAATACACATTATCACCTACTTGGTTTCCATCTATCTCCACCCTTCTCTGGCCCTAAGATGCCAGATCTGTCAAAGAGGACAAGGGGTAGAGATAGAGGAACTAAGCAAGTGGGAAGGTGTATGTAAATGATTGACCCGCCGTTAATCACGGAGCACCAGGACTTGTTTAAAATCATTCTGTGCTGACAAAAGTCACTTTAAAGTCAGCAGGATTTGACTCCCAAACTATTTATATGTTCATGTAGTCCTTGCAAAGACAAGTCTAGCAATACCTTTACATGGCCAGTTTGTTCCTTCGTTATCTCCCGTCTCAATCAATCTTTGAATTGATAGATGAGCCCTCGCGGGCAGGGTCCTCGCTACCCCTGTGCCAGTCGGTGACTTGTTTTGTTCAAGATCATTGTACTTGTTATTTATGTATATCCCTTTTCACATGGAAAGCACCATGGAATAAATGGCATAATATTATTATTATTATGTGAATGAAGCTGAAGTACTTTGTAAGCACTACCCAAGACTGTCACTCCGGCCCTATTCCCACCCCGTGCTGCCTCCTACAGCTTGACTGACAGCTCACTTCATAGCTTCTTTACTGTGTGACTTCTATCAGTCAGTCAATCAGAAATCAGTGATGGGTGGGAAATAGAGCAGAAGCTTAGGAAATGCTGTCACACACCCAAAGCATTTCAGCCTTATTTGCATATTGATTCAATTGCATATTTCTCAGAAACAGAGGAATGGACTGTCTAGGTAAAGGTATGGCCTGACTATCCTTTGCAAGTGCTACATGTGAATATAAATAGTTTGGGCGTGAAAATCTGCTAACAGACCTTCAACTAGTAAACTATTTTACAATGTTAGCTAATTTTCAATGCTCTTGAACCATTTAATATCACACTCCTCTGTGGCATACCTGTCAACACTTGTTACCTATCCTTAACTCTGCAGCCAGACTAATCCACCTCTCTCCTCGCTGCTCGTATGCTTCTCTGCAAATCCCTTCATTGGCTTCCAATTCCCAATGAATCCAGTTTAAACAACTAACGACCTCCTCTACACTCGTACATTCCTCACACAATTGCCTCCAAGACTTCTATCGAGTGTCTCCCATTCTCTTAAAGTCTGTGCCACAACACATCTAACTATGAATATGTTGGATAACTTTCAGAAAGAACATGAAAACACATCTCTTCAAGAAAGCCTACAGCCTGCATGAACCCCACTGGCACATCTACTACCACCAGAGATGCAGAAACCCCCTGGGACGTTTTTGACCTATTAACATGGGCATACAGGTGTGACAGTTTTTACTGTCATACCTGTATACCTTAGCAGTATTCTTGCTGAGAAACCCCATTTTATTCTGTTATGGTAATGAGCTCTTCCAGGCTCTGGGGCATGTGGTGCCTGGAGGAAAACTCTGCCTCCGATCAACATCATCACACCAGCCCCCTCACATGAGAGTCACCCTTTAACATAGACTTATATATACGGTAAGCCGTCATCTTGACAGCCATAGGCACAAAACTGTAACAACAATCTATAACACTGGAACCGTGAACTAAACCATATTAATTCTTTTTATATATATATATATATATATATATATATATATATATATATATATATATATATATATATATATATAAAATTGTATCAGTATGGGGCAGGAATTGATTCCAGAAGAAGAAAAAAAAAAAACAACTAAATGGTACAAACAACCTCATACTTTTATCATAACACAATCCATCTAGCCTAAATGCCATATTCAGCTCCAAGGCTATTTGATGATGAGAGTTCCTGGGAGCACGCAGATTAAAATCATTTCTGCAAATCCGCACATTGATTTCAATACAATAATAAGACCGACCCCAGCAGTTCAGGAAAATGAACATGATATCTGCCATTTTTAACTTTGCTAATTTCATAAGATACAACCTGTAATAACATTTCATTTGTAACCCTGGAAGCAAATTCTAAACAGCAAAACAACAAATGCCATGAAATCTACCATGTATCTTCTGTTATAGAGCAGCAGGAAAAATCCTGCACAGCGCGGAGAGAATTGCACAGCATCTCTGTGAAGCATCTGACAATCATAATCTGTAATATAGCCATCCAGCGATGTCAGCTCACATTAGACAGCCACCTCCAATGTGCACTGCAGGGTCAGAAATACAGATGCCTTCACAGCTGGTTACTTAGAGTCTAACTGCAGGCAACAACTGAGAATTACAGTGCAGTCATAGACCACTGGGGAATCAGCATAGGAAATAATACAACTGTCATCTGCATCACACAATCAAAATACAATACCGGAGCAGCGCTGTCATCATCTGCCCAGGTGTGCACAATGGAAATACTCCACCTTCTACTACCGGCGACCCCAGATATTCTGCCCATTATGTGTACAGACAGCGTGGTCACCAATACAGGAAATCACAGAGAAAGCAAAGAAAAAAAACGGATCAGAGAAGTAAATAGTGGAAAGGAGCGAGGTTAACAGCCTTTTTACATGAGCCGCTGTAAGCTGTTAAATGATTGGGTTTTTTTCTTTCACACTACATGTTATCAGGGAAACTACAAGCGTACTAGGACAATATTCCTGAAGTACTGGGGCTAGCTTAGAGTTGAAAATCAATAAAAGGACACAACCATGTATTACATTCATTTGGACATTTCCCCCTACCTTTAGGGCAATATACACCTTTGACGTGAACCAAAATATTTATTTTTACCTATGTTATTGTTTTCGTTTAAGGCAATCTGTCACAAGGTTTTTGCCACCTAATCCGAGCGCAGCATGATGTAGAGACAGAGACCCTGATTCAAGCAACGTGTCACTTAATGGGCTGATTAGTGTAGCTTTGATAATCTACTGCTGATAAAACTGATTTTATCACAAGAGGACTAGAAAACCTGCTGCCAGGTAGTCCTCTATATTCATGAGCTCTACAAAACCCTGCGCCCACCTTTGGCAGCTTTTTATCTCTCCAGTGTACACAGAAAGCTGTCAATCAGTGTGGGCAGGGTTATACAGAAGTCAGAGAACTGCTAGATCTGCAGCAGATATAACCATAACTTTATCAAAATAACAGCAAGCAGAACAATAAGGCCATGTTTACACGCAGCTTTAGCATACATTCAGTGCCTCCATCAGGCCTTATGTCTGAAGGCCTGCAAAATGGGATTTGTGCGTATGCGTTGATGGGGCGGCTGACTATAATGACGCAGACTGAGTCAACAGTGTGCACTGTAGGACATCATTTTCAGCCACATATGCCTAGCTGAGGTGGGCTGCAAGATGCAGTGGGCCACGTCTTGATTCCAGCCTCAAATAGGCAAATACGGCTGAAAATAACATCCAACAGAGAACAAGGTGACTCAGTCTGCATCATTATAGTCAATTGCACCATCAGCACCTATCCCATTTTGTGGGGCTTCAGACATAAGCCCCAATGATGCCACTGAACTTATGCTAAAACACTATGTGAACATCACTGGAAGCCGTATACCGGCCCCTACATCATGCTGCTCTCAAATGAGGTAGCAAAAAACTGGTGACAGATTCCTTTTAAAGAGTTATTCCCATCATCCTAACTGGTTTTCATTATCTAGACAAAGGAAAAATAATAAAATAAAAAAAATAGACAATTTGCGGTTTAAATTTCTCTCTGCTCCCACAACAGATCTTTTTTATTTTATAATTTACTGCTCATTGCCAAAGGGACAGGCCATCACTGGCGCCTAGGAACAGTGAATGAACATGTACAGTGTCATTAAGCTCTTTAATATGGAGCTTGTTAGCAGTGCATTGAAACCGGTCAGAATCGCTGGCACGCACTGTAGCTCCGGACCGAGCCACCTCTCCAGTCCGACTGAGGTCCCAGTGCCACAGAAGAAAAGTTGCCTCATATAACCGTTACATCAGGAGCATGGACAGGCCAGGAGTAAGATCATGTCGCAGGCCTGTACTATAACTCAGTCAGGAATGCCCACCAAGTAATCTGGAAGCCACTAGGCTACACAATTTGCGACCTGCTCCTAATTTCATCTTTTTTTCTCATGTACGTGTGTTTCCCAGTCATGCTGAAGATAAAATCACTTTATCCGTGCAGCTTCATTTCTGGAGTGATGATCCTTTCTAGATCTCATTAAGTATCTTGTGCTTTCCACTATCTAAAATCTGAGTGATCTTACCTTCTCAGATGCTCTATCCCCTCTCCACACTCTGATGTACCATGTACATTTTCATCTCCTCCCTGCTGCTATCAATAAGGACTTGTGCAGACAACAACATATTATGGTTCCAAGTGCAATCCGACAAAACAATGGATCGCACTTGGACCAACAATGTTCTATGGGGCAGTACACATGTCCGATTTTTGCCTCGGTGACAGCTAGCCCAAGAAAAAAAAACAAAATCGCAGCATGCCCGAGTGAGTTGGATCTGTTTATCAGATTGCAATCGGCCATACAAGGCAATGAGACTGCGGAAAACATCTTCGTCCATTTTCACGGACTGTCAGAACGGAGACATTTTTTTCCACCCGTCTACTCCTCATCCGAGAAAATCGGATCACACTGTGCTTCAACTCTGATCAGAGTTTGATTATAGTCCAATTACACAATTGGCCTGATTATCTCGGATGAGAGAAAATACTGTGATGTGACCCGAGCCTAACACTGAAAAGAAGGAGAGCTCAGGTCATCTGTGTCAGAGTTTGCAGACCAGCTAGCTAAACACTTTCTAATGAAAAGTATTTAGAAAGCTGCTTAAAGCGAGTCTGTCAGCCCAGAATTGCATTGTAAAATAAATAGATATCCTTACGGGGGAATTTGCCCCCATAAAAATCATATCTTTAGTTTATTTGCAGAGTGCTTCTGTGTCAAGAAAATCAACTTTACTTCAACATGCAAATTAGGGCACTTAGCGTGTTCCGCCATTTGTATCTGCATACCTCCGCCTCCCCCTTTTCTGATTGACAGCCCTTGCATTGTACAAGCAAGTGTTGTCTGTAACAAAGCTGGTCGCGTGTACACCAGTCCTCCATCCTGTACGCACTAGCTACAACAGCAGAGCAACGTCAGGAGACGAAACAACGTGCGAGCGCGCACTCACTCACATGCACACGCATTCAAATACAGACTGTACTTGTTTAGGCAATTCAAGTGTTGTCAATCAGAATTAGGGAGGCAGAAGTAAACAAATACAAAGGGTGGAATGGTGACCCAAGGCGCTAGACCACGCCAAGGGTGCACCAAGCACCCTAATGTGACAGAGCAGTGGTGTTTGGCGCTTTAACATCTGATTGATAGGTGAGGTACTACTTTTTATTTGCTCAGAAATCCCAGCATGTAGCAATTAAGGAATTAAGAATCTGCCAGCGACATGCTGGATTGGGATTGATGAGATTTTTCAAGCAATTTAAAGCATTCATGTGCAGTAGAGAACATCAGCTCATACCTGCCACCATCCCAAGCTTTTCTTGTGATTAGCCATCCTGGCCAGCAAATCAAAAGAAGAGCTGAGGAGAGGTGGTAGGTATGCCCACTCCAACGCAGAGGCAACCAACCACTAGCACCGACTCTAATGAACAGCAATATTACAGCAATTTGAGTCTAGCAAGCTATAAATCATTCTTGGTGTAGCCCTAACCTAGAATATATACCACTGTTCCAAAGAGCTTTTGTTTGTGTCAATTTTTTTTTTTTTTTTTTTTTTAAGAAGTGGCATTTTTGGCAAAATGTAGCACGTAGTGACGAGCGAACGTATTCTGATAAGGTGTTATCCGAGCACACTCGAGTGCTAACTGAGTGTCTTCGGCGTGCTCAAAAAATGTGTTTGAGTCCCCCCGGCTGCATGTCTCATGGCTGTTCGACAGCTGCAACCCATGCATTGATTGCCTATTTGTCAGCCATGGGACATGCAGCCGCATCATTTTGAGCACGTCAAAGACACTCAACGCATGAGCATGCTCGGATAACACCTTATCCGAGCACTTTCGCTCATCACTAGTAGCAAGCTGTGGATCGAGATTTTTCGACATAGGTGTCTTTACATGTCTCTACAGGACTTAAACCACCAATACAAGCAGGTTACAAATGTAATAAAAAAATCCACCAAAATATAAGAAACTACATAAAAAATAAAAAAATGCAAAAGTGTTAGGGAGATCTATGCTAGAAAAAGTTCATTACTTAAGTAACCAGCAGTTATGGTTGGACATTGAGAAGAAACTAAGATTGGAACATCCCAAAGATCAGATATATAACACATTGTTTTTAAAAGGTGTCAATTGCTGCCATTGAGACCTATTATAAGAAAATGTGAACCCATGGAAGATACCCAGAAACCTATTTAGCAAGGAGGTGTCCTGTTAAAATCATTATATTAAACAGTATTGAGATCTGGCTCAAATCATTTATCGGAGCGGTTACTAATCACTAAGGGGACCTTAAAAGACTATGAAGGAGCCTCCTGCAAAACTCAGGAGACAGTAATGTGCTCCACACTCCCAACCATCTAGTCAATATTGGAGAGGTTATCTGGTGTTTGAAAAAAACAAACACTACTATGCTCGGCATGCCACAACAGCTGTCAGTCCAGGATGGGGGTCTAGTTTTAGTATTATTATTAACAGCTGGAAAGCTACAGGTACAGCCTGAGAATTACATTTCATAAGATACACATGTCCTGCCAAAAACAGATGACAGCAATACCCCAGAGTTGTCAGAAGCTGGGAGATGAGGAGCTGTGTGCTGAGATCCCAGCACCTGTCTAGGACATGGCGGGAGGATGGAGACCACCGGGGATGTCCTTCTCCTGTTTCCCCTATGACATCCTGCAGATCAGCAGCACACAATCCATCCACAACCAGGCAGAGGAGCAGCAGGCCCATCCACCATGGCTGCAGCACCAGGTGATCCAGTGCTGGGCACAGCAGCAGCCCAGTGACCGATCACACACGCAGACCACCGCTCTGCCATCACAGGGGATCCCACCTCGGTCCCGGCTCCGTGCACACAGCAGCACAGGGGCGGCCACAGCCCGCAGCAGCCGCCAGCACATTCCCGCACAGCCTGGCCCTTCTGCATTGCTGGCTTCTCCGCAGACAGCGCTCCCACCCCGCACAAACCTCCGCAATCCTCTCCCCGACACCTACCGCACACCCCCGCAGTCCGCCCCCACCATCCCGGGCAGCCCCCCTCATCCCGCTGCTGTCCCGGAGGAAGGTCCGCACAGACGAGGAGGCGGGCGGGAGGGAAAAGGAGGAGAGACGCGGATACCGGGGGCACCGGGCATCACGTGGAGCAGAGGTGGCACTGCCGGGCTGCACGCAGGTAGCACTGACAGGGCACGTCCGGCCTGCACACGAGAGGAGGCTACAGGTGACACCACTGACCTGGGCTTCCCTGTGGTGACTGAATGGTGCTGGTTGGGTGGCAGTCGCTCTCCTGCGGGGATTCCTCCTCTGCAACTGGCAGCGTGTCCTCCGTGCTCTGCGTGGATTTCTGTCAGCCCCGGTTCTTGTCTCTTCCCATGTCCGGGGAAACCGCCTTGTGCCCAGGTGTTACACTACCAGCAACTTGGTATCCCCGGTATTCCCAGCCGACGTGCGCGCCCCCGCTCAGTACTCTCTCTATGTTCAGGCCGCACATGCGCAGTGGAGGCTCCACACGTGTACGCGCAATCCTGAATTTGGTATCTTGTTATCTTCTTAAAGGGCCAGACCCAGGTCGCTTGCCTGTACCCTGTCTGGTGTCTATACATGTTCAGGCCCCCTGATGCATCTGTACCTCGTGTATATACATGTTCAGTCCCCCTGATGTATCTGTACCTCGTGTATATACATGTTCAGTCCCCCTGATGTATCTGTACCTCGTGTATATACATGTTCAGTCCCCCTGATGTATCTGTACCTCGAGTATATACATGTTCAGTCCCCCTGATGTATCTGTACCTCGTGTATATACATGTTCAGTCCCCCTGATGTATCTGTACCTCGTGTACTATACATGTTCAGTCCCCCTGATGTATCTGTACCTCGTGTACATACATGTTCAGTCCCCCTGCTGTATCTGTACCTCGTGTACATACATGTTCAGTCCCCCTGATGTATCTGTACCTCGTGTATATACATGTTCAGTCCCCCTGATGTATCTGTACCTCGTGTATATACATGTTCAGTCCCCCTGATGTATCTGTACCTCGTGTATATACATGTTCAGTCCCCCTGATGTATCTGTACCTCGTGTATATACATGTTCAGTCCCCCTGATGTATCTGTACCTCATGTATATACATGTTCAGTCCTCCTGCTGTATCTGTACCTCGTGTATATACATGTTCAGTCCCCCTGATGTATCTACCTCGTGTATATACATTTCAGTCCCCCTGATGTATCTGTACCTCATGTATATACATGTTCAGTCCCCCTGATGTATCTGTACCTCGTGTATATACATTTCAGTCCCCCTGATGTATCTGTACCTCGTGTATATACATGTTCAGTCCCCCTGATGTATCTACCTCGTGTATATACATTTTCAGTCCCCCTGATGTATCTGTACCTCATGTATATACATGTTCAGTCCCCCTGATGTATCTGTACCTCGTGTATATACATGTTCAGTCCCCCTGATGTATCTGTACCTCATGTATATACATGTTCAGTCCCCCTGTGTATCTACCTCGTGTATATACATGTTCAGTCCCCCTGATGTATCTACTCGTGTAATACATGTTCAGTCCCCCTGATGTATCTACCTCGTGTATATACATTTTCAGTCCCCCTGATGTATCTGTACCTCGTGTATATACATGTTCAGTCCCCCTGATGTATCTGTACCTCGTGTATATACATGTTCAGTCCCCCTGATGTATCTGTACCTCGTGTATATACATGTTCAGTCCCCCTGATGTATCTGTACCTCGTGTATATACATGTTCAGTCCCCCTGATGTATCTGTACCTCGTGTATATACATGTTCAGTCCCCCTGATGTATCTGTACCTCGTGTATATACATGTTCAGTCCCCCTGATGTATCTGTACCTCGTGTATATACATGTTCAGTCCCCCTGATGTATCTGTACCTCGTGTATATACATGTTCAGTCCCCCTGATGTATCTGTACCTCGTGTATATACATGTTCAGTCCCCCTGCTGTATCTGTACCTCGTGTATATACATGTTCAGTCCCCCTGATGTATCGTACCTCGTGTATATACATTTCAGTCCCCCTGATGTATCTGTACCTCGTGTATATACATGTTCAGTCCCCCTGATGTATCTGACCTCGTGTATATACATGTTCAGTCCCCCTGATGTATCTGTACCTCGTGTATATACATGTTCAGTCCCCTGATGTATCTGTACCTCGTGTATATACATGTTCAGTCCCCCTGATGTATCTGTACCTCGTGTATATACATGTTCAGTCCCCTGATGTATCGTACCTCGTGTATATACATGTTCAGTCCCCCTGATGTATCTGTACCTCGTGTATATACATGTTCAGTCCCCCTGATGTATCTGTACCTCGTGTATATACATGTTCAGTCCCCCTGATGTATCTGTACCTCGTGTATATACATTTCAGTCCCCCTGATGTATCTGTACCTCATGTATATACATGTTCAGGCCCCCTGATGTATCTGTACCTCGTGTATATACATGTTCAGTCCCCCTGATGTATCTGTACCTCGTGTATATACATTTCAGTCCCCCTGATGTATCTGTACCTCGTGTATATACATGTTCAGTCCCCCTGATGTATCTGTACCTCGTGTATATACATGTTCAGTCCCCTGATGTATCTGTACCTCGTGTATATACATGTTCAGTCCCCCTGATGTATCTGTACCTCGTGTATATACATGTTCAGTCCCCCTGTGTATCTGTACCTCGTGTATATACATGTTCAGTCCCCTGATGTATCTGTACCTCGTGTATATACATGTTCAGTCCCCCTGATGTATCTGTACCTCGTATATACATGTTCAGTCCCCCTGATGTATCTGTACCTCGTGTATATACATGTTCAGTCCCCCTGATGTATCTGTACCTCGTGTATATACATGTTCATCCCCCTGATGTATCTGTACCTCGTGTATATACATGTTCAGTCCCCCTGATGTATCTGTACCTCGTGTATATACATGTTCAGTCCCCCTGATGTATCTGTACCTCGTGTATATACATGTTCAGTCCCCTGATGTATCTGTACCTCGTGTATATACATGTTCAGTCCCCCTGATGTATCTGTACCTCGTGTATATACATGTTCAGTCCCCCTGATGTATCTGTACCTCGTGTATATACATGTTCAGTCCCCCTGATGTATCTGTACCTCGTGTATATACATGTTCAGTCCCCCTGATGTATCTGTACCTCGTGTATATACATGTTCAGTCCCCCTGATGTATCTGTACCTCGTGTATATACATTTTCAGTCCCCCTGATGTATCTGTACCTCGTGTATATACATGTTCAGCCCCCTGATGTATCTGTACCTCGTGTATATACATTTCAGTCCCCCTGATGTATCTGTACCTCGTGTATATACATGTTCAGTCCCCCTGATGTATCTGTACCTCGTGTATATACATGTTCAGTCCCCCTGATGTATCTGTACCTCTGTATATACATGTTCAGTCCCCCTGATGTATCTGTACCTCGTGTATATACATGTTCAGTCCCCCTGATGTATCTGTACCTCGTGTATATACATGTTCAGTCCCCCTGCTGTATCTGTACCTCGTGTATATACATGTTCAGTCCCCCTGATGTATCTACCTCGTGTATATACATTTCAGTCCCCCTGATGTATCTGTACCTCGTGTATATACATGTTCAGTCCCCCTGATGTATCTACCTCGTGTATATACATGTTTCAGTCCCCCTGATGTATCTGTACCTCTGTATATACATTTCAGTCCCCCTGATGATATCTGTACCTCGTGTATATACATTTCAGTCCCCCTGAATGTATCTGTACCTCGTGTATATACATGTTCAGTCCCCCTGTGTATCTGTACCTCGTGTATATACATGTTCAGTCCCCCTGATGTATCTGTACCTCGTGTATATACATGTTCAGTCCCCCTGATGTATCTGTACCTCGTGTATATACATGTTCAGTCCCCCTGATGTATCTGTACCTCGTGTATATACATGTTCAGTCCCCTGATGTATCTGTACCTCGTGTATATACATGTTCAGTCCCCCTGATGTATCTGTACCTCGTGTATATACATTTCAGTCCCCCTGATGTATCTGTACCTCGTGTATATACATGTTCAGTCCCCCTGATGTATCTGTACCTCGTGTATATACATGTTCAGTCCCCCTGATGTATCTGTACCTCGTGTATATACATTTCAGTCCCCCTGATGTATCTGTACCTCGTGTATATACATGTTCAGTCCCCCTGATGTATCTGTACCTCGTGTATATACATGTTCAGTCCCCTGATGTATCTGTACCTCGTGTATATACATGTTCAGTCCCCCTGATGTATCTGTACCTCGTGTATATACATGTTCAGTCCCCCTGATGTATCTGTACCTCGTGTATATACATGTTCAGTCCCCTGATGTATCTGTACCTCGTATATACATTTCAGTCCCCTGTGTATCTGTACTCTGGTATATACATGTTCAGTCCCCCTGATGTATCTGTACCTCGTTATATACATGTTCAGTCCCCCTGATGTATCTGTACCTCGTGTATATACATGTTCAGTCCCCCTGATGTATCTGTACCTCGTGTATATACATGTTCAGTCCCCCTGATGTATCTGTACCTCGTGTATATACATGTTCAGTCCCCCTGATGTATCTGTACCTCGTGTATATACATGTTCAGTCCCCCTGATGTATCTGTACCTCGTGTATATACATGTTCAGTCCCCCTGATGTATCTGTACCTCGTGTATATACATGTTCAGTCCCCCTGATGTATCTGTACCTCGTGTATATACATGTTCAGTCCCCCTGATGTATCTGTACCTCGTGTATATACATGTTCAGTCCCCCTGATGTATCTGTACCTGTGTATATACATGTTCAGTCCCCCTGATGTATCTGTACCTCGTGTATATACATGTTCAGTCCCCCTGATGTATCTGTACCTCGTGTATATACATGTTCAGTCCCCCTGATGTATCTGTACCTCGTGTATATACATGTTCAGTCCCCCTGATGTATCTGTACCTCGTGTATATACATGTTCAGTCCCCCTGATGTATCTGTACCTCGTGTATATACATGTTCAGTCCCCCTGATGTATCTGTACCTCGTGTATATACATTTCAGTCCCCCTGATGTATCTGTACCTCGTGTATATACATGTTCAGCCCCCTGATGTATCTGTACCTCGTGTATATACATGTTCAGTCCCCCTGATGTATCTGTACCTCGTGTATATACATGTTCAGTCCCCCTGATGTATCTGTACCTCGTGTATATACATGTTCAGTCCCCCTGATGTATCTGTACCTCGTGTATATACATGTTCAGTCCCCCTGATGTATCTGTACCTCGTGTATATACATGTTCAGTCCCCCTGATGTATCTGTACCTCGTGTATATACATGTTCAGTCCCCTGATGTATCTGTACCTCGTGTATATACATGTTCAGTCCCCCTGATGTATCTGTACCTCGTGTATATACATGTTCAGTCCCCCTGATGTATCTGTACCTCGTGTATATACATTGTTCAGTCCCCCTGATGTATCTGTACCTCGTGTATATACATGTTCAGTCCCCCTGATGTATCTGTACCTCGTGTATATACATGTTCAGTCCCCCTGATGTATCTGTACCTCGTGTATATACATGTTCAGTCCCCCTGATGTATCTGTACCTCGTGTATATACATGTTCAGTCCCCCTGATGTATCTGTACCTCGTGTATATACATGTTTCAGTCCCCCTGATGTATCTGTACCTCGTGTATAAACATGTTCAGTCCCCCTGATGTATCTGTACCTCGTGTATATACATTTTCAGTCCCCTGATGTATCTGTACCTCGTTATAATACATGTTCAGTCCCCCTGATGTATCTGTACCTCGTGTATATACATTTCAGTCCCCCTGATGTATCTGTACCTCATGTATATATACATATTCAGTCCCCCTGATGTATCTGTACCTCATGTATATACATGTTCAGTTCCCCTGTGTATCTGTACCTCTGTATATACATGTTCAGTCCCCCTGATGTATCTGTACCTCTGTATATACATGTTCAGTCCCCCTGACTGTATCTGTACCTCGTGTATATACATGTTCAGTCCCCCTGATGTATCTGTACTCTGTATATACATGTTCAGTCCCCCTGATGTATCTGTACCTCGTGTATATACATTTCAGTCCCCTGATGTATCTGTACCTCGTGTATATACATGTTCAGTCCCCTGATGTATCTGTACCTCGTGTATATACATGTTCAGTCCCCCTGATGTATCTGTACCTCGTGTATATACATGTTCAGTCCCCCTGATGTATCTGTACATCGTGTATATACATGTTCAGTCCCCCTGATGTATCTGTACCTCGTGTATATACATGTTCAGTCCCCCTGATGTATCTGTACCTCGTGTATATACATGTTCAGTCCCCCTTGTAACGGGTCTGGTGGGTGGAACTACTGACGAGACAGGTCAGGTTGGTGGAACCACAAAGCTTTATTATACAAGAGAGTTTACTTGTAAGAGAGCGGGTGGCACCCGGGAAAAGGGCAGGGAATCACGGCAGGGGATATAGGTAGTCTCTGGACAGGCAGGTTTGTCACAGCAAGTGACCAAGGAAGTCTCTGGGCAGGCAGGTTGTAACGGTAAGTGACCGAGGCAGTCTCTGGACAGGCAGGCTGTTACGACAAGTGACCAGGCAGTCTCTGGACAGGCAGGTTGTCACAGCAAGTGACCAAGGCAGTCTCTGGGACAGGCAGGTTGTCACAGCAAGTGACCAAGGCAGTCTCTGGGACAGGCAGGTTGTCACGGCAAGTGACCAGGCAGTATCTGGACAGGCAGGTTGTCACAGCAAGTGACCAAGGCAGTCTCTGGGACAGGCAGGTTGTCACGGCAAGTGACCAGGCAGTATCTGGACAGGCAGGTTGTCACAGCAAGTGACCAAGGCAGTCTCTGGACAGGGCAGGCATATACGACCTGATATGGTGGAGCCTCCAGGTAGGCTGCAGTCGGATGGCAGATGATCGCTCCCAGGTGAGCAGGCAAGAGCCGTGGATCTCTGCAGATGATGTCCGAACTTCCGGATGGAGCTGCAGTCGGATGGCAGATGATCGCTCCCAGGTGAGCAGGCAAGAGCCGGGGATCTCCGCAGATGATGTCCGAACTTCCGGATGGAGCTGCAGTCGGATGGCAGATGATCGCTCCTAGGTGAGCAGGCAAGAGCCGGGGATCTCTGCAGATGACGTCCGAACCTCTGGATGGAACTGCAGACGGATGGCAGACAGGCAAGCCGACAGGTAACAGGCAGGTAACTGGAATCAGGAGCTGATGGCTGAAACAGAGTTAGACTGCACAGGAACAACATTGCTCGGGCACCTACATTAAGGAGGAAGCCCTTAATATAGGGTGGAGTCCTCCAGCATTGGCTGGAGACTGATTTGGAAAATGCGCGCGGCTCCTTTAAGAGCGGGGGAGGGTGCGGGCGCGCGCCCTAAGGCCAGTAGCAGGGAAGGAGCGCGCGGGACCAGCAGGGCGGAAGGAGGACGCCGAGGATGCCAGAGGCGCAGAGGAGGCTGGGAGCACCGAGGACGCTGAGCGCAGGTGAGGAGAGCGACGTCCCTGTCTGGCAGCAGGCAGGGACGCGGGCGCTACAGTACCCCCCCCTCTAGGCCCCCCCTTCTTTAGGCCAGAAAGAAATTTAGCTAGGATAAGAGGGGCATGGATGTTCTCCCGAGGCTCCCAGGTTCTCTCCTCAGGACCAAACCCCTTCCAATCCACCAAAAAATAAGTCTTTCTTCCTACCCTTTTTGTGGCCAGAATGTTCTCTACCTCAAATTCATCATCAGCAGACACTGGAGCAGGAGGTGTACCTGTAGACTTAAAAAAAGAGTTAAGAACCACAGGTTTGAGGAGAGATACATGAAAAGAATTAGGAATTCTCAAATTGGCCGGGAGTTTCAATTTATAGGACACCGGATTGATCTGACTGATGATCTCAAAAGGACCGATGAACCGAGGACCTAACTTGTAGGACGGAATTTTGAGTCGAACATATTTTGACGAAAGCCAGACTTTGTCCCCAGGACGGAATTGAGGAGGATCCAGACGTTTTTTGTCAGCATGTCTTTTCATGCGCTCGGATGACTGAATGAGTGCGGACCGGGTACTCTCCCAGATGGAGGAGAATTCTCTAACCAGAGATTCCGCAGCTGGATTGTCCACAGAGATGGAAACAGGGACAGGGATCCGAGGGTGCTGACCGAAGACTACAAAAAACGGAGACTTGGTGGAAGATTCGCTCTCATGATTATTGTAGGAGAATTCGGCCCAAGGCAGGAGCTCCACCCAGTCAGAATGGTGGGCATTAACGAAGTGTCGAAGATAACTGGTCAAATTCTGATTTATTCGTTCAACTTGTCCATTGGACTGTGGGTGGTAAGCGGAGGAAAAATCCAGGGTGACGTCTAGCAACTTACAAGTGGCTCTCCAGAAACGTGAGGTGAACTGAACCCCACGATCCGACACAATGTGACGAGGCAGACCATGAAGACGGAAGATGTGGCGGATAAAGTCTTTAGCCAACTCGGGTGCAGACGGAAGACCTGGCAGAGGAATGAAGTGAGCCATCTTGAAAAGCGGTCAGTGACCACCCAAATGACTGTACAACCAGCAGAGACGGGAAGATCAGTAATGAAGTCCATGGCTATATGCTGCCAGGGGGCAGCGGGTACAGGAAGCGGAAGAAGACGGCCGGTAGGCAGGTGTCTCGGAACTTTGTTGCGGGCACAGGAAACACAGGCAGAAACAAAGTCTATTACGTCTTTGTGCAGGGTAGGCCACCAATAATGCCGGGTAATGAGTTGGAGGGTCTTTTTTTGACCAGCGTGGCCAGCGAGTTTAGACAAGTGACCCCAATGTAGGATTCTCTTCCGATCGGTTTCTGATACGAACGTCTTACCAGGAGGGAGACGATTTAGACTCACGGGAGCCACCTGCATCACTCTGGCGGGATCGATGATATGTTTAGGCTCATCTTCGAGATCCGACACCAGGAAAGACCGAGACAAGGCATCCGCCTTGACGTTTTTGTCAGCTGGGCGAAAATGCAAAAGAAAATCGAAGCGGGCAAAAACAAGGACCACCGGGCTTGGCGAGGATTAAGTCTCTGTGCCTGCTGGAGGTATGCCAGATTTTTGTGGTCCGTGTAGATGATTACCGGATGAAGAGCCCCTTCGAGTAGGTAACGCCACTCCTCCAATGCCAACTTAATGGCCAATAACTCTCGATCTCCTATGGAGTAGTTGCGCTCGGAGGAGGAGAAGAGTTTGGAGAAGAAACCGCAGGATACCATCCTCCCGGATGGCGATTTTTGGGTAAGAACCGCTCCGGCTCCAGCAGAGGAAGCGTCCACCTCCAGGAAGAACTGCTTGTTGCCATCCGGGCGATGCAGCACTGGAGCGGAAGAGAAGGCCTGTTTCAGAGAAAGGAAGGCCTCCTCTGCTTCGGTCGTCCACTGTTTGGGGTTAGCATCCTTGCGAGTGAGCGCTGAGATTGGAGCAGTCCTGGAAGAGAAGTGCGGTATGAAGAGACGGTAATAGTTGGCGAATCCCAGAAACCGCTGAATGGCCTTCAACCCCTCTGGTCGGGGCCATTTCTCGATGGCAGACAGTTTCTCTGGATCCATTCGTAGGCCTGTCTGAGAAATAATGTAGCCCAGAAACGGAAGCGAAGTCTGCTCAAAGAGGCACTTCTCATATTTGGCGAAGAGGTGATTCTGCCTGAGCCTGAGCAGAACCTGACGAACATCCCTCCGGTGAGACTGAAGATCCGGAGAGAAGACCAAGATGTCGTCAAGGTACACCACAACACAGGAGTAGAGGAGGTCCCGGAAGATGTCATTGACCAACTCCTGAAAGACTGCTGGAGCATTACAGAGACCGAAGGGCATCACCAAGTACTCGTAGTGGCCGTCCCGGGTGTTGAATGCCGTCTTCCATTCATCTCCTCGACGGATACGAACCAGGTTGTATGCTCCACGAAGATCTAGTTTGGTGAAGACTCTAGCCCCTCTAAGACGATCAAACAGTTCTGGAATGAGCGGAAGAGGATACTTATTCTTCACCGTGATCGAATTTAGGCCTCTGTAGTCAATACAGGGACGGAGAGATCCGTCTTTCTTTTTAACGAAGAAGAAACCTGCTCCCGCTGGGGAGGTAGATTTCCGGATGAATCCCTTTGCTAAGTTCTCCTCGATATATTCGGACATCGACCTGGTCTCAGCAGCAGACAACGGGTAAATACGCCCACGGGGAGGCGTAGTACCGGGCAACAGGTCAATCGGGCAATCATATGGTCTATGCGGGGTAATGTCTCTGCTTCCTTTTTATTGAAGACATCAGCAAATGACCAATATGGAATCGGGAGTCCAGGTAGATTAGCAGGTGTAGGAGAAGAATAGACAGGATGAACAGGCACCAGACACGTTTTATGACAGTCCTGTCCCCAGCGAAGAACCTCTCCATTCTGCCAGTCGAGCACAGGTGCATGTTTTTGGAGCCAAGGCAAACCTAGTAAGAAAGCATGAGAGAGTCCGGGTAAAACATGAAACGAGATGCTCTCAGAATGCAACATTCCCACCTGCAGGGTTATGACTTCGGTGATAAGTCGGATGGGACGAGGTAGGAGGCCCCCATCCACAGCAGCAACAGATACAGGTTCAACAAGAGGTTTGGTGGGAATGTGATACTTCTCTACTAGAGCCTGTGACACGAGATTCCCAGCTGCTCCAGAATCAAGTTGGGCCATTTCGAAGTGGCGGTTCTTACCGAGCAGAATTGAAACCGACAGCAGCAGGGATGAAGAGGATTTATTTTTGTCTAGATTGACCTCTCCGAGCGAACCTAGACACAGGCGTTTCCCGACTTCTCCGGACAGGTTTGGATCCAGTGCTCCTTACTGCCGCAGTAGAAGCAACTTTTCTCGGCACGGCGTGAGTCCTGACGGGCTTTGACCATCTTGGTCTGGTCGACCTGCATAGGCTCAGCAGTGTGCACCTGAGGAGAAACGGAAGAGGTTATAGATCTCTGACACGAGGGTGCAAGATGGGAAAAAAAATTTTTTACGGGTGATCTCTTTGGCTCGTTCCTGGAACCGTAGATCAATTCGATTGGCAAGATTTATTAAATCATCTAGAGAGGTTGGAATGTCCCGACCGGCAAGTTCGTCTTTAATACGGCCGGACAGACCCTCCCAGAAGACCGAAATTAGAGCTTCATTGTCCCAAGCTAGTTCTGAGGCTAAAGTCCGGAACCGTATGGCATATTGACCAACGGTGAGGCTCTCCTGACGGAGACGCAGCAGAGATGATGCAGCGGAAGTCTTCCGTCCAGGTTCGTCGAATACCTTCCGGAAGGCCGAGAGAAAAGCAGGCAGGTCAGATACCAGAGGATCCTCTCTCTCCCAGAGAGGATTAAGCCAGGCCAGGGCCTCTCCGGTGAGATGGGACATGATGAAGGCAATTTTGGCCCGGTCAGAGTTAAACTGGTGTGCCAGGAGTTCAAAATGCAGGGTGCACAGATTAATGAAACCCCGAGCCAGAGCAGGATCGCCTCCAAACCTAGGAGGAGCTGACAGTCGGGGTCCGGGAATGGAAACCACGGAATTGGGAATCAGCGGGACTGACGGATTATGAGTCATGGCTCCAGCGATGGTTGCTGGTGATGAATTCAGAGTGTCCAGACGGGAATTGACGTTCCGCAGGTGACCCAGGATGGCCTCCTGTTGAGACCTCTGGCGAGACAGCTCATGACACAGTTCCGGGAGTGAAGGGGTTTGGGTGCCACCGGGTTCCATGGCCCGAGCAAACTGTAACGGGTCTGGTGGGTGGAACTACTGACGAGACAGGTCAGGTTGGTGGAACCACAAAGCTTTATTATACAAGAGAGTTTACTTGTAAGAGAGCGGGTGGCACCCGGGAAAAGGGCAGGGAATCACGGCAGGGGATATAGGTAGTCTATGGACAGGCAGGTTTGTCACAGCAAGTGACCAAGGAAGTCTCTGGGCAGGCAGGTTGTAACGGTAAGTGACCGAGGCAGTCTCTGGACAGGCAGGCTGTCACGACAAGTGACCAGGCAGTCTCTGGACAGGCAGGTTGTCACAGCAAGTGACCAAGGCAGTCTCTGGGACAGGCAGGTTGTCACAGCAAGTGACCAAGGCAGTCTCTGGGACAGGCAGGTTGTCACGGCAAGTGACCAGGCAGTATCTGGACAGGCAGGTTGTCACAGCAAGTGACCAAGGCAGTCTCTGGGACAGGCAGGTTGTCACGGCAAGTGACCAGGCAGTATCTGGACAGGCAGGTTGTCACAGCAAGTGACCAAGGCAGTCTCTGGACAGGGCAGGCATATACGACCTGATATGGTGGAGCCTCCAGGTAGGCTGCAGTCGGATGGCAGATGATCGCTCCCAGGTGAGCAGGCAAGAGCCGTGGATCTCTGCAGATGATGTCCGAACTTCCGGATGGAGCTGCAGTCGGATGGCAATGATCGCTCCCAGGTGAGCAGGCAAGAGCCGGGGATCTCCGCAGATGATGTCCGAACTTCCGGATGGAGCTGCAGTCGGATGGCAGATGATCGCTCCTAGGTGAGCAGGCAAGAGCCGGATCTCTGCAGATGACGTCCGAACCTCTGGATGGAACTGCAGACGGATGGCAGACAGGCAAGCCGACAGGTAACAGGCAGGTAACTGGAATCAGGAGCTGATGGCTGAAACAGAGTTAGACTGCACAGGAACAACATTGCTCGGGCACCTACATTAAGGAGGAAGCCCTTAATATAGGGTGGAGTCCTCCAGCATTGGCTGGAGACTGATTTGGAAAATGCGCGCGGCTCCTTTAAGAGCGGGGAGGGTGCGGGCGCGCGCCCTAAGGCCAGTAGCAGGGAAGGAGCGCGCGGGACCAGCAGGCGGAAGGAGGACGCCGAGGATGCCAGAGGCGCAGAGGAGGCTGGGAGCACCGAGGACGCTGAGCGCAGGTGAGGAGAGCGACGTCCCTGTCTGGCAGCAGGCAGGGACGCGGGCGCTACACCCCTGCTGTATCTGTACCTCGTGTATATACATGTTCAGTCCCCCTGATGTATCTGTACCTCGTGTATATACATGTTCAGTCCCCCTGATGTATCTGTACCTCGTGTATATACATGTTCAGTCCCCCTGATGTATCTGTACCTCGTGTATATACATGTTCAGTCCCCCTGATGTATCTGTACCTCGTGTAATATACATGTTCAGTCCCCCTGATGTATCTGTACCTCGTGTATATACATGTTCAGTCCCCCTGATGTATCTGTACCTCGTGTATATACATGTTCAGTCCCCCTGATGTATCTGTACCTCGTGTATATACATGTTCAGTCCCCCTGATGTATCTGTACCTCGTGTATATACATGTTCAGTCCCCTTGCTGTATCTGTACATCGTGTATATACATGTTCAGTCCCCCTGCTGTATCTGTACCTCATGTAGAGTACAGACCAAAAGTTTGGACACACCTTCTCATTCAAATATTTTTCTGTATTTTCATGACTATGAAAATTGTACATTCACGGGGGGCGTGGCGATGTAGTGCAGCGAGGAGGACGCGCTGTGGCAGAGCTCCTCGGATCCTGAAGCCCATCCTGGTGCCCATCTACTCTGACCGGTACTCACCGGCATCCGACATACTCCCCCGGCTCCCAGGAGCCATCCGGTACTCGGAGGTCACGCTGCACGGTCCCTGTGAGTGGGACGCTGTGGAAGAAGCCGGCGGGAACGCAGGGCCTGGGGAAGGCGGCGGCCATTTTACTGTGCGATCCGACAGGAAGGACGCACGAGTGGAGGATCTCAGTCTCGGGGGAGCAGCTGGAGAAGTGAGATCACTTTACTGGAAGTACCGTTGGGAGACGCAGTGTGAGCTCTGAAAAACGAGCCCTGCGCTCCCTTGCTAACAATCTAGCTTCCCCTGATTCTTGTGCCTCCCCCGCCATCTTGGGGATCTCTGATCACTTGCCGCTGCCCCCATAAGTGCCGTGACGCAGCAACTCAGCCTGACCCACAGAACTTATATGGTGCTTCTATTTTACTGCAGCATTTAGCACATCACTTTAATAAATTATCTGTGGCCATTTGTATTCCTATAAGGAGCTGGGAGGATATATACTTATTTGCAGCGCTTCTGCTTCTGGAGAGAGGAACTCACTGCTACGTGGTCGTTAAATTGCCACATTGCGTCACTATTAGTTTGGAATAAATAGAACTCCTTACAGCTATCTGCATAACAGATACATCCATATCATATATTGTCTAATAGTGGTGCTGCTGCTCCTGAATGAGGGGACTTTCTTATTATATAGCTATTGAACCTGCCATACTACATTGCTATTGATCATGAATCGCTCAAGGGGTCAAGCATGGCGGACAAGTTAAAGGAATTTGCAAGGCCCGACCCGTCTGATAATGCACGTTCTCTCAGGAATAACTCCAAAACTGGAGAGCAACGTAAAAACCCATCCTCTGATAGTGTGGAAAGTGGCGTCACCGAGGATCTAACTCTAAGGCAGGTATCCGAGCAGTTAATGCAGGCCATCTCCCTGACCAGAACGTCATTGACCGAAAAAATAGAGGACGTGCACTCTGAGGTGGGGCGTCTCCGGCATGATATGCAGGCCATGAGGGGCGCATTACAGAGGTGGAGACGAGAGTGTCTAACTTAGAGGACACTCTTCCCACCCATAGAGGCCAAATTAACCACCTAGACCCTTCTGGTGAGACTCCTTAATTGTAAGGACAGGGATGCTATATTGCGTATGGCGCGACAAAGAAGTCCCATCAAATTTAACAGCGCCACAATCTCGATATTCCCTGATTTTTCTATGGAACTCCAGAAGCAGAGGGCACAATTTATGGAGGTCAAGAAGCAACTTCGAGGAAAGAATATTCCATACTCAATGATTTACCCAGCTCGCCTTCGAATTGTCCATGACGGTTCTTCTGTATTTTTCCACGGATCCGACTGGGGCATCTGAATGGCTACAGACCCATCTGGATCTTGTGGAATGGAGTCCAATCTGTATGCGGATGTTGGGAATTCTCCTACCAGTCATAAATTGAGCTCTCTTCCTAGCGTCCACTTTAACAACAATACCGGACGCAGTTTTCAGTGAGGGTATCCCCTTATTTACCTCATAATAGGAGCGCAAAATTTTGCTTCTCCACTTTTGAGCTCTTTTTCATTTTGTTTACAGAGCTTGGGACTATGCTCTTCTTTGAACTTTAATCTGTTTTTTTCTTGCTTTACTATTGTTAATTGAAGTTTATGTAGGTACTGCTGCCAGAATATTCATTATGATGCCTGTAGGGTTCAATTTGTTTGACACTGTACACCATATCAACACAAAGGACTATGGGTCTGAATTAATATGCATGACCTGGAATGTGAAGGTCTTGGGTCTCCCCGAAAAAGAATTAAGTTTTTTCCCAGATTAAACGTCACCGCCGGCACATTGTGCCCTGGTTGAAACACACTTGACCAGAGATTCGGCTCGTTACGTGCAGAAACCATGGGTACAATGGTTTATACATGCGTTTCACACCAGCTACTCTAGAGGGTTTCTTGTTAATCCATAAGGACACTAATGGGAGATCAAGGAAGCTCGAAAGACCCTGAAGGACGCTTTGTTTTTGTGCATGCGTTGATAGATTTGAAAGATTATGTCATAATGTGTATTTATAACCCATCCCCAGCTAATATATCATTGTCAGAAAGGCGGTAAGCTTTGCCTTAAACTATCCAGATGCACTAGTTATGTGCATGGGAAATTTTAACTTAGTCAGGAATAATGACTGGATAGACTTAGACTAGATGGTGGATACCCGGGACGACCTGCTCTCCGCCTCCCCTATCATTGCTCATTGAGGGCAGTGGTTGGTTGGATTTAGGGAGGATACTCATCCTGACGTGAGAAAATATACCTGTCACTCATCCATTAGATCCCACTCTATCTCGTATAGACTATATATTTGGTTCCAGCACTTGCAACGTGGGGTGGCAGGTGTAGAACATGGGAATAAGGTCATCTCAGATCACAGCCCTATAATACTTACGCTTAGATTTGGTCAAAGGAATCGTAATTTGTTTGGAAGCTGAACCCATTTTGGCTGAAACTGATAGCCCCAGTGACAGAACTCTAGACCATTTAGACTGCTTTATTTCCTCCCACCCGAACCCCAAAATATTAACTTGTTTTGGATACCCTTAAAGCGTATCTAAGGGGATGTTGTCTCCACAATTTCCTATGTTAAACGGGTGACATCCAGGAAGATGAGGAAATGGAAAAACGATTAAGTGATTCAGAAGCAAATTATATAGCCAATCAAACAAATGAAAATAGGAATGAATGGCTAAACTCCCATAGATTATATACTCAATATATGGATACCAAATCTAAGCGTAAATTATTTTTTACTCATCAGTCATATTTCGAGTTGGGAAACCAGTCCAGTAAGTTATTAGCATTTATGGTGCGCCAACATAACACATCTAATACCATACTTCAAATTAGGAAACCAGATAAATCGATTGTGACCTCAACGGGTGACATACTTCAAAGCTTCCATGAATATTATAAAACGTTATAAGCTCCAAAGTGTTTTAGGACCTCAGACTGCCTCAAATATTTATCAGATGTAAAATTTCCCACATTGAGTCCCGCCCAGCAAGCCTTTCTAGATGCAGACTTTACAATAGAAGAAGTACATGAAGCCATAGCGGATATGGCCTCTGGAAGCGCCTGGGCCGGATGGATTTCCCATAGAAATGTACAGGAAATACCGAGATGTTTTGGCACCACTCCTTCTGAGGGTGTTTCAGGAGACCTGGGAAGGGGCTCTTTACCAGACTCCTTTTATGAGGCAAATATAATAGTGCTTAGGAAGGAGGGAAAAGATCCTCTTGAATGTGGATCATATCGCCCCATATCGCTGGTAAAGGTGGACTAAAAGATCTTCACTAAAATCCTGGCCACTAGATAAATTCATGATATTAGAAATAATACATCCAGACCAGACCGGTTTCATGCCTGGAAAAGTACATCCATCAACATTAGGAGAGTTCAGTCATGGTCCAGTACAGCTCCCTGGTGCCAGATAATGAATGGGCCTTGGCTTCGCTGACGCGGCTAAGGCCTTTGATTCTCTTGAGTGGTCTTTTTTATTTGCATGCTCACAAAAATATGAATTCTTTCCCAAATTTAGAAAATGGATATGTGCAATGTATACGAAACCAAAAGCTCGAATAATAATAAATAACTCTGTACTGAATCATTCTCCCTATCGAGAGGAACACGCCAAGGTTGCCCCTTTCCCCGCCCTGTTTGCACTTGCAATCGAAGCACTGGTGATCCACATAAGATCAACTCCTGTCATTAAAGGATAGAAATAGCGGACCGATTGGATACCATTGGCTTATATGCCGATGACATGGTGATATTTATGGACAAAGCAGAAAAAACACTATCCCAGTGATTGATATTATAGACACATTTAGTAATTATTCCGGATTATACATAAATTGGGATAAGTCCGCCCTGATGCCTCTCTCTCTGGGTCCAATGAACACCTTGAAATGTTATCCCCATTACTTGTCGTAACTAATTTTAAGTATCTGGGAAAAAATATTTCAAAATATAGTAGACTAGACTTTAAAATAAATATTCTCCCGCTGATAGATCTTGAAGTTGTTAAACTTAAATTTGCTATCTGGATAGATTGCTATTATCTGTCTCCGACGTATCAACTTGATTAAAATCATCCTACTCCCCAAACTCATTTATTCTCTCAAACATAGTGCATGCTGATCCCTAAATTTTTTTTTTCAGGACTTAATTCATTAATTTCATCCTTTATATGGGGGAAGACTAGACCTAAACTCAAACTGTCCACCTATACAGTCATGGCCAAAAGTTTTGAGAATGACACAAATATTATATTTTCACATGATCTGCTGCCCTCTGGTTTTATGTTGTTTGACAGATGTTTTTATCACAGACAGAAAAATAATAATTGCAAACATATGAGTAACAAAAGCTTTAATGACAGTTAAATGAGTTAATGCAGCAATTCAATATTTGCAGTGTTGACCCTTCTTCTTCAGAACCTCTCAATTCCTCCCTGGCATGCTCTCAATCAACTTCTGGACCAAATCCTGACTGATAGCAGTCCATTCTTGCACAATCAATGCTTTCCATTTTGTCAGAATTTTAGTTTTTGTTTGTCCACCCGCCTTGATGATTGACCACAAGTTTCTCAATGGATTAAGATCTGGGGATTTTCCAGGCCATGGACCCAAAATCTCTATGTTTTTTTCCCTGAGCCATTTAGTTATCACCTTTGCTTTATGGAAAGGTGCTCCATCATGCTGGAAAAGGCATTGTTGATCGCCAAACTGCTCTTGAGGGTTGGAGAAAGTTGCTCTTGGAGGACATTCTGGTACCATTCTTTATTCAGGCTGTGTTTTTAGCAAGACTGTGAGAGAGCCGATTCCCTTGCTGAGAAGCCCCCCCACACATGAAGGTTTCAGGATGCTTAACAGTTGGCATGAGACAAGACTGGTGGTAGCGCTCACCTGTCTTCTCCGAATGAGGCGTTTTTCCTGATGTCCCCAAACAATCGAAAAGGGGATTCATCAAGAAAAAAACTTTACCCCAGTCCTCACAGTCCACTGCCTGAAACCTTTTGCAGAATATCAGTCTGTCCATGATGTTTTTCTGGAGAGAAGTGGCTTCTTTGTTTGCCCTCCTTGAGACCCAGGCCTTGCTCCAAGAGTCCCCGCATCACATGCATCAGATGCACTCACCCCTGCCTGCTGCCATTCCTGAGCAAGCTCTGCACTCTGGTAGCCCGATCCCGCAGCTGAAACACTTTTAAGAGACACTCCTGGCGCTTGCTGGTCTTTCTTGGGGCCTCTGAAGCCTTTTTGGCAACAATGGAACCTCTCTCCTTGAAGTTCTTGATGATGCGATAGATTGTTGACTGAGGTGCAATCTTTCTAGCTGCGATACTTCCCCTGTTGGGCCATTTTTGTGCTTGCAATGAGACTGCACGTGTTTCTTTAGAATAACCATGTTTAACAGAAGAGAAACAATGATGCCAACACCAGCCTCCTTTTAAAGTGTCCAGTGGTGTCATTCTTACTTAATCAGACAGATTGATCTCCAGCCATGTCCTCATCAACACTCACACCTGTGTTACGGGAGCAATCACTGAAAAGAGGTTAGCTGTCCTTTTAAGGCAGGGCTGCAATGATGTTGAAATTGTTTTTGGGGATAAATTCATTTTTCTAGCCAATATTGACTTTGCAAGTAATTGCTGTTAACTGATCACTCTTATAACATTCTGGAGTAATATTTAAATTTGCCATTAGAAAAAAATGAAGCAGTAGACTTTGTAAAAATTATAAATTGTGTCATTCTCAAAACTTTTGGCCATGACTGTACAGGGCTAAACAGATGGGGGGTGGTTGCCGGATTTTTTATATTACTTGGCTGGCAGGTCAGAGCTCTGAGTAGATGGAAGCCTAATAATGTTTACCTAAACTCAGAGAGTCATTTGGCTCATGCGGCAGGACTGACTGTTTTGGGGTTTCTAGAAGTAGACAAACCTAAATCCTGGATTATTACCCTAAGGCCGCGTCACACTGGCGACAGAATCGGACGACTGCAATGCGATGAAAATCGTATTTCAGTCTGCCCTATGTTAATCTATGAGCAGCTCCCAGTATCCGTTATTTTGTGGTCCTTTTAAACGCCGTGTAACAATCGCGCATGCTGCGATTGTCACCGATTGTTGGTCGACAATCGCCAATGCAATCTATGGGAGCGATGAAAAATCGGATTACAAACGGACCACACTGTGTGACTGCGATGAAAAACGCATCGGTGTCCTTTAGAAAAGCCGGCAATTCATCCCCGCTATACTGTAAAATCACACTGACAGCTTTAATAAAGACTAGAAAGAATAGGTATACACACATAGAATACATATATATATATATATATAATATATGTAATTGTGACATGTATATATAAACATATATTTATATTTCCTAACTTCTACATACTGTAATAGCCGCAAATTCAATTGCCGCTTCTGTAAATCACAGAAGCCGACATGAAATGAAACATTTTTCCACACAGTTAACCATGTCATTTCCTGTAATTTGATATTTGTTTAGAACTTACAATTACATGAGTGTATTTTTTGCAAAATTTCAGACATGTAGGGGTTAATTAAAGTTAAATTCGTTGAAAAAAAATGCGTGGGCTCCCGCTGTATTTTCTCCACCAGACAGACAAAGCAAGCGAGTGGGGGCAGATAATATAGCCTAGGGGTAAAATTTTTTTGGTGCCCCCCCTGGCAACTAACATCTGCCCCCAGACACCCCAAAAGGGCAAATCTATAATTAGATTCGCCCTTTCTGGCACTTTGCCTTCTATTCCCATTGCCCTGTAGCGGTGGCGAAAAGGGTTAATAATCTTACCTTAATGTCACCTTAGTATTGAAAGGTGACCTTAAGGCAGTTAATAATTGAGAGCTTCAATTAGACAACTATCAATTATTAATCCTTTGAAGTAAATTAAAAAAACACAACACATTAATAAAAATTACTTTTAATGAAATAAAAACACATTTTTTTAAACAACTTTTATTTTACACTTAATCCGTGCGAAGCATTATCTCCTAAAAAAAAAAAAAAAATAAAACAACATTATTCTTACCTATTCCCCGATCTGTCACGCCCCCACGCTGTAACCCCCAAAGGGTTAACTACTTTGACCCAAGCAGTGCAAGTAATCCTCATCTCAGCTCAAAGCTCCTGAAGAAAAAGTTCCTCTCCTGGCGACAGGAGAGGATGTTTTAATGAAGAACTTAATTGATTGTATCCACTTTCCCTTTAGTCAGGTCACTTAATTAAATTGCAATAAATCAATTAACCCATTCGATTCACTTCCCCCTACTTCCTGGGAAGAACTTATTCATTCAGGGGTTTTACAGCTAGGAGACAGAATTATCTCTCGCTAACTGAACCTTTAACCCTTTCTGAGGATTACACGTGGGACCTGACTGAACTCGGATTGGAATATGATTTTGCTTTTTATTTTATTTTTTATTACAGAAAGGTTTTAGCAGGAAAAAAAAATAACAAAAACGGTGATTTTTCATTAAAAATTATTTTTTATTAAACTGGTGTTTTATTTTTCTTTCATACAATAGATTAATAATTGATGTTGTCTAATTGACAGCTCTCAATTATTAACCTGCCTTAAGGTCACCTTTAAACTAGGTACATTAAGGTAAGATTATTAACCCTTCGCCACCCTACAGGCAAGGGAATAACGGGCAAAGTCCAGAAAGGGCAATCTAATTATAATTGCCCTTTCTGGGTGTCTGGGGCGAGTTTATGCCAGGGGGGCACCAAAAAAAGTACCCTCCCTAGGCATTATTACTGCCCCCACCGCTTGCTTTGTCTGTCTGGTGGAGAAAATACAGCAGCCCACGCTTTTTTTTTCAACAATTTACACCCTTTAATTAACCCCTACATTCTAAATTTGCACAAATACACTCTTAATTTAATTCTAAACAAAATCAATATACAGGAAATACAGGGGGGGGGGGGGGGGGGGGGGGTTTTAAATTTGTGGAAACAAGTATCATTTATGTCGGCTTCTGTTATTTCACAGAACCGGCAATTGAATTAGCGGCTATAACAGTAGTAAAGTCTGAACTTTAAAATATGTTAAAACATGTACAATGACATTAAATATTATATGTGTTCTATGTGATATATCTATTCTTTTTTTGTGATGGAAAACTATTTCTTTTGGATCCATTATTTCGTTTTGCAAGCCTGCGAAAATTCTCGCATCGGATGAAAACGGATGTTACAAGGTACACACCATGCGACTAATCGCATTTTGAAGGAAAAACGGATCCAAAGGATGTTTTTTGCATTTTTTAACCGACAATCGACCGTCTAAAAAGGGGGGGGACCGTTTTTTGTCGTTGTGTGGACGCCGCCTTACTCCGGTTGTCACGGTCATCTGGAGACAACTTAACCCCCTCTCTGACATTAGACACTATCCCCCAAAAAACCCTGCCATTCTGACCATGGACGGGTATTACGTCATAGGCGATTAGCGCGCCCCGGAGGGAGCGAGCTAATCGCCGCCGGGTTCACATTACACAGCTGACCCCGTGACTGGTGTCAGACGGTCCGGGACCGCTCCCCACATTAACCCCTTGCACACCGCTCAAACGACACGGTGTGCTGGGGCACAGGGAGGATCGCGCAGGGGGGGGGGGCTCCGGGGGCGCCCCCCTGGGCCCTCAAGCACGCGATGTGATCGCGTTTTCTGAGGGTTCCTCCCTCCCAACCCAGATCCAAGATGGCGCGGGGTCCGGAGGAGGCGGCTTCCCAGTGCCTGCCGAGGCAGGCATAAAGCGTCCGCACTGCCTTTCACATCGCTGGGTGACAGAGTGCTGGCCACGTCACACCAGCGATCTTTAAAAACAGGATGTCCCACCCTGGGACAAAGAAAAAAGTAAAAAAAATAAAAATAACTTTTAAAAAAAAAATCCAAAATAAATAAAAAAAAAAAAAAAAATATTCCCCAAAAAAAAATTTATTCTTATGAAAAAAAAAAAATAAAACAAAAAAGTACACAATATGTACGCCGCGTCCGTAACGACCCCCCCTATAAAACTGTCCCACAAACCCCTTTTGGAACCCC
>JARQOD010000002.1:138101111-138164667 GCA_033576555.1 Oophaga sylvatica | reverse complement strand
ATCACGCAGACACCGGCACACAATCACCGCCCACACACACAGCGCCGCACACTATACACGCACCGCCCACACACACAGCGCCGCACTCTATACACGCCCACGCACCGCCCACACACAGCGCCGCACACTATACACGCCCACGCACCGCCCAGACACATAGCGCCGCACACTATACACGCCCACGCACCACCCACACACACAGCGCCACACACTATACACGCCCACGCACCGCCCACACACTTCCCTCCTCCCGATCTGCAGCTGTTTCACCCGCAGCAAAACCGCAGATCTTTTTTAGATCTGCGGTTTTGCTGCAGAAGTGCCCGACTCAATGCAAGTCAATGGGCGCCGAACCGCTGCAGTTCCGCACAAAGTATTGACATGCTGCGGAAAATAAAACGCGGCGAAACCGCTCGTTTTTTTCCGCAGCATGTGCACAGCAGACATGCGGTTCCCATTAGATTACATTGGTAGTGCACTGTGCTGCGGGTCGGATGCGTTTCAGCACGTTGAAAACCGCAGCGGAAACGCATCTAAAAACGCAAAGTGTGCACAGGGCTTAAACGAATTTAAAAAAAAAAAAGAAAATTGTAAATTCACACTGAAGGCATCAAAACTATGAATTAACACATGTGGAATTATATACTTAACAAAAAAGTGTGAAACAACTGAAAATATGTCTTATATTCTATGTTCTTCAAAGTAGCCACCTTTTGCTTTGATGACTGCTTTGCACACTCTTGGCATTCTCTTGATGAGCTTCAAGAGGTAGTCACCGGAAATGGTTTTCACTTCACAGGTGTGCCCTGTCAGGTTTAATAAGTGGGATTTCTTGCCTTATAAATGGGGTTGGGACCATCAGTTGTGTTGTGCAGAAGTCTGGTGGATACACAGCTGATAGTCCTACTGAGTAGACTGTTGGAATGTGTATTATGGCAAGAAAAAAGCAGCTAAGTAAAGAAAAATGAGTGGCCATCATTACTTTAAGAAATGAAGGTCAGTCAGTCCGAGAAATTGGGAAAACTTTGAAAGTATCCCCAAGTGCAGTTGCAAAAACCATCAAGCACTACAAAGAAACTGGCTCACATGAGGACCGCCCCAGGAAAGGAAGACCAAGAGTCACCTCTGCTTCTTAGGATAAGTTTATCCGAGTCACCAGCCTCAGAAATCGCAGGTTTACAGCAGCTCAGATTAGAGACCAGGTCAATGCCACACAGAGTTCTAGCAGCAGACACATCTCTACAACAACTGTTAAGAGGAGACTTTGTGCAGCAGGCCTTTATTGTAAAATAGCTGCTAGGAAACCACTGCTAAGGACAGGCAACAAGCAGAAGAGACTTGTTTGGGCTTAGGAACACAAGGAATGGACATTAGACCAGTGGAAATCTGTGCTTTGGTCTGATGAGTCCAAATTTGAGATCTTTGGTTCCAACCACCGTGTCTTTGTGCGACGCAGAAAAGGCGAACGGATGGACTCTATATGCCTGGTTCCCACCGTGAAGCATGGAGGAGGAGGTGTGATGGTGTGGGGGTGCTTTGCTGGTGACACTGTTGGGGATTTATTCAAAATTGAAGGCATACTGAACCAGCATGGCTACCACAGCATCTTGCAGCGGCATGCTATTCCATTGTGTTTGCGTTGTAGTTGGACCATCGTTTATTTTTCAACAGGACAATGACCCCAAACACACCTCCAGGCTGTGTAAGGGCTATTTGACCAAGAAGGAGAGTGATGGGTGCTACGCCAGATGACCTGGCCTCCACATTCACCAGACCTGAACCCAATCGAGATGGTTTGGGGTGAGCTGGACCGCAGAGTGAAGGCAAAAGGGCCAACAAGTGGTAAGCATCTCTGGGAACTCCTTCAAGATTGTTGGAAGACCATTTCCAGTGACTACCTCTTGAAGCTCATCAAGAAAATGCCAAGAGTGTGAAAAGCAGTCATCAAAGCAAAAGGTGGCTACTTTGAAGAACCTAGAATACAAGACATATTTTCAGTTGTTTCACACTTTTTTGTTAAGTATATAATTCCACATGTGTTAATTCATAGTTTTGATGCCTTCAGTGTGAATGTGCAATTTTCATAGTCATGAAAATGCAGAAAAATCTTTAAATGAGAAGGTGTGTCCAAACTTTTGGTCTGTACTGTATATACATGTTCAGTCCCCCTGATATATCTGTACCTCATGTATATACATGTTCAGTCCCCGTGATGTATCTGTACATCGTGTATATACATGTTCAGTCCCCTAATGTATCTGTAACTCATGTATATACACTGCTCAAAAAAATAGGGAAACACTTAAAAACACAATGTAACTCCAAGTCAATCACACTTCTGTGAAATCAACCTGTCCAGTTATGAAGCAACACTTATTGTGAATCAATTTATCCTGCTGTTGTGCAAATGGACCAGACAACAAGTAGAAATGATAGGAAACTAGCAAGACAACCCCTCTGAAGGAGTGGTTCTGCAGGGGGTGACCACAGCCATATCTTTGTTCTCATACTTTTTGGCTGTTGTTTTGGTCACTTTTGCATTTTGTCACTGGTCTCACCGCTACAGTAGCATGTGGTGGTGTATACAACCCACAGAAATTGCTGAGATAGTGTACCTCATCCAGGATGGCACATCAATGCGAGCGGTGACAAGAAGTGTAGCTGTGTCTGTCAGCACAGTGTCCAGAGCATGGAGCAGAAATCAGGAGACAGGCCAGTACACCAGGAGACGTGAATGGGGCCGTAGGAGGGCAAAAACCCAGCAGCAGGACCGCTACCTCTGCCTTTGTCTAAGGAGGAACAGGAGAAGCAGTGCCAGAGCCCTGCAAAATGACCTCCAGCAGGCCACTAACATCCATGTGTCTGCTCACACTTTCAGAAACAGACTCCATGAAGGTGGTATGAGGGTGTGCTTACACCCCAACACCGCGCAGGGCAATTTGCATTTGCCAGAGAACCCCAAGATTGGCAGATTCAACATTTGCTAAAACTTTTCCCACGAAAATGTACATAAATCTAATCAGCTTCTCCTTCTCTACAACACCCTGCCTGCAGGTCACATGGCGTTTGCAATGTGACAGGTTCCCTTTAAGCTGGTGCTGAATATTATGACAGCACATTTTTATCGTTTTACAGTTCAAAGTAAATGCTGTCCTTGATTTTAGTACATTATCCAGAAAAAAAATTAAAACAAATAGGAAACCCTGCTTTCATCCATGGTACATCATCCATTGATGCATGATGTAGATTTTTTCCACACAGAAAATCACTTGTGAATTATGCCATTAACTATTATAGAGGTCTTTGCACTGACCGTGTGCAGATAGACAAGAAAAATAGATAACTGAATAAACCTATGTCTATGCCTATAGACACAAAGAGGTTGTCCGCTACTGGACAATCCATCACTAATGGCCTTAGGATGCTGCATGATATAAAAAGTCTGTATGCACCACTCAAACTGGCTGCACTCACAGCACTATGTCCCCTGCTGGTCTCCTGGCATAAACAATGTCATGTGACAGATGCAACCTTCTCTTTTTTTTAGTCAGAATGAAATAAAAATTTTATCACTGCATCTGATCAGCAGCTGCTGATTGTCCACAACTGTCACGTGACATTGTGTCATGTATAGTGTACAGTTCCTATAGCGTCTTGTGCTTGGGTGCGAGGAAAACACAGGAGACATAGGTTGAAATGAAATGACTTGTATTACTTCATACAAGCATGCTGAAAAGTTCACACAGTTTGCAGGAACAGCGACAGGAGACACAGCAGGCCAGAGTAACTTCAAGCACTACAATAAATCTCCAAAGCAGGTTCAGGATCTCTTCTCTGTACCGTAATTCCTCTGCAAACATGGATTCACCAAACAGCAGGTTTCCAGAGTCCAAAAGTGTTCCAAGGTTCCTCAGTAGGGAATAGCTGGAGTACAAGTCCAAGGCTTCCAGGAGTCAGGTCACAGACTGACTGAGGCTTGATTCAGGAGCACTGATTGTTCAGCTGAGGCTGCTTAAGAAGCAAGAGGGAAGAATCAGGGCGGGAACATGAAAACTGGAAACTCCATATTAACTGAGGGCAAGAGCTGCAGAAAGACAGAAAGCAAAATGGCCGACGGAAAACTGAGTTTCAAGGAACATGTCAACAGAGACAAAGAACCTTACATTACTCCCCCCTTAGGGACAACCTCCGGATGACCTCAGACCAGGCTTGTCAGGGTACCTCTGATGAAACTGGCGGAGCAGGCGAGGAGCATTTACATTATTGACTGGTTCCCATGAGTTGTCCTCCACTGGGTAGCCCTGCCATTTAATCAAATATTGCAACTGATTTCTGTACAACCTGGAATCTAGAATCCTTTCCACCATAAATTCTTCCTGACCATCGACCAGCACTGGGTCAGGGCAAGGAGAAGAACGTCCAGGAAACGTATTGGGTGTTGCAGCCTTTAGTAGGGATACATGAAAGACAGGGTGGATTCTCATAGTTCTGGGTAGTTGAAGACGACAAGCAACAGCACTTATAATCTTATTGATCTTATAAGGTCCAATGTACTTATGTCCCAATTTAGACGATGGAATCTTTAATTTAAGATTTCTGGTTGACAGCCAGACCAAATCTCCTACCTTGAAAGCTGGTGCAGGTTTACGAAATTTATCTGCTGCTTTCTTGTACCTTTCCTGAGCCAATTCTAGATTTTCCTTTAGAAGATCCATATTCTTTTGTAAAGAAGTGATTCTTTCAGCCACTGCCGGCAAGGGCGTATCTATGGGAAATCGAGGAAGAATGTTAGGATGATAACCTAGATTGGAGTAAAAAGGAGACTGCTTAGTGGAGGCGCTCTGAGAGTTGTTATAAGAGAACTCAGCCAGTGGAAGTAGATCCACCCAATCATCCTGTAGGTGGCAGATAAAACAGCTGAGATACTGCTCCAGGGTCTGATTGGTTCGTTCTGTCTGTCCATTAGTCTGGGGATGAAAAGCAGAAGAAAGGTTTACTTTAATGTCCAATGCTGCACAGAAATTTTGCCAAAACCTTGAAGTGAATTGCACCCCTCGATCCGAAATGACCTCATCCGGTACTCCATGTAAGCGAAACACATTCTTAATCATCAAGTCTGATGTCTGTTTTGCAGTGGGTAAGCCGACACAAGGGATAAAATGAGCTGCCTTTGTTAGACGGTCAACCACCACTAGAATGGTGTTCTTCCCTTGAGAGGTTGGTAACTCCACAATGAAGTCCATAGAAATGGATCCCCACGGGCGGGACGGGGTGGGAAGAGGTTGCAACAGACCAGTTGGTGAGGAGCGAGGTGTTTTGCATCTTGCACAGACTTCACATGAAGTGACATAGTTTAAGACATCTTTCCTGTAAGTGGGCCACCAAAAGAAACGAGAAAGAAATTATTGTGTCTTTAGAATTCCCCTATGCCCGGCTATCTTGGAATCGTGGATGAGTTGCAATACTCTCAATCTGACTGTTTCAGGTATATACAGACGTTGTCCCTGAATCCACACACCATTCTTAAAGACAAGACTTACGTCCCTTGGGGGTTGAGCCAACAAAGAATCCGCATGGTATGCTTCCTTGATGTCCTTAAGTAGGTCTTGATTATGAATCACTCCCAGGAATCTAGAGTCAGGAAGAATAGTCTTAGGAGGAGTAAGTGGACGTGTCTCTGCTGAATGAATCCTAGAGAGTGCATCAGCCTTTCCATTGCGCGATCCTGGTCTATAAGAAATGACAAAATTAAATTGGTTCAGGAAAAGATTCCAGCGAGCCTGGCGAGGAGTCAGGCACTTAGCCGACCTGATAAATTCAAGGTTATGATGGTCTGTCAGGACGACTATTTGCTGTGCAGCTCCCTGAAGAAGGTGTCTCCATTCCTTGAAGGCGGCAATAATGGCCAACAATTCTCTATTGCCCACATCCTAGTTCCTCTCAGCCGAAGACAACTGCTGGGAAAAGAAGGCACAGGGATGCAAGACATTCTTCTCACCTGTTCTCTGAGAGAGTATAGCTCCAACGGCACAGTCTGAAGCATCCGCCTCTATTATGAAGGCAAGCTCGGGGTTGGGATGTACTAAGATAGGTGCGGTGGTAAATTTATCCTTTAAACAGGAAAATGCTTCCTGAGCTTGCGGGGTCCAGGAGAACCTAGACTGTTTCCAGGTAAGTTGGGTGATAGGTGACACTACCTCAGAAAAATTCTTAATGAAACGTCTATAGAAGTTGGCAAACCCGATGAAACGCTGCACCTCCTTCACATTTCTAGGAATTGGCCAATCCTTGATGGCTTGGATCTTGCTTCCATCCATACTAATCCCTTGCGTAGATAGTACATACCCCAGAAATTGAATTTCGGTCCTATGGAATTCACATTTTTCAAGTTTGATGTAGAGATGGTTTTGTCTTAGGCGTTCTAAGACCATTCTCACATGTCCATGATGTTCCTCTGTGGAGTTAGAAAAAATTAGAATATCATCCAGATAAATCACCACAAATGTATCTAGGAGATCCCTGAAGATATCATTCACGAAGTGTTGGAAAGTGGCTGGGGCGGTACTCAGACCAAAAGGCATAACTAGATATTCAAAGTGTCCATAGCGTGACCTGAAAGCAGTCTTCCATTCATCCCAGGTCTGATACGGACCAAGTTATAGGCCCCACGGAGATCCAGTTTAGAGAAAATTTTGGCATGCCGCACTCTCTCCAACAACTCAGGGATTAAAGGCAATGGATAACGGTTTCTAATAGTAACCTTATTGAGTTCCCTATAGTCTATGCAGGGTCTCAGAGATCCATCTTTCTTCTTCACAAAGAAGATGGGTGCACCTGCGGGAGATGAAGAGGGCGTATGAAGCCCTTGGCTAAATTTTCGTCTATATAATCCTTCAAAGCTTTTAGCTCGGGCCCCGCTAGGGGGTAGATCTTACCAAAAGTTATCTCGGCTCCGGGTAATAATTCAATTGGACAATCATATGGACGGTGAGGAGGAAGCTGATCAGCGTTCTTCTTGTCACATAAATCGTCATAGTCCTGGTATACAGCTGGTAGTTCAGGGACTGACATGGTTCCTTTAGGAACAGAGCAAGCTGAAACTCCTTGACTCATCTGTTTCTCCGGAAAGTGTAATTCCTTGGTCTCCCAGTTAATCGTAGGATTCTGCCCCTGCAGCCATGGTAGCCCTAGAATGATGGGAAAGTGGGGAGAAGAGATAAGCAAAAAAGACATTTTCTCCTGATGATCTTTACCCATAAGGACCCTCAAAGGCTCTGTTTCTTGATCCACTGGTCCAGAAGTCAGTAGAGAGCCATCCACAGTCTCCATCTGTACTGGAGTAGCCCTCTTCACTGAACGTATCCCCTGTTTCAGAGCAAAGGAGATATCCATAAAATTTCCACTTGCTCCTGAGTCGATCATAGCAGAGCTAGACACCCAGACTGAGTCAACCCAGAGTTTGATGGAAAGGAAGCAATGAGAATTGTTTCTTTTACAACTCAGCTGGGACACCGCTGAGGAAACTTGAAAAATTGCAGCGTTTATACCGTCATCGTCCCCAGAACTAACAGAGTTTAAGTCCGAGAAATCAAGATCTCTTGCAGCAGATCTCTCTGGAGCCTGAGGCTCGGACATGACAGAGCTCCTCTCGCAACACTCACAGTGAATGACTGCTGCAGTAGTCTTACGAGAACGGCTGGGGCAGTTTATAATGAAGTGCCCTGACTTACCACAGTAGAAACAGATTTTCCTTTATACGATGTTCTTTGCGTGCATCACTAACCCGTCTTTGTAAAGAGTCCACCTGCATGGGTTCAGGTTCTGGTTCCCTTGTGATCCTACTCAAAGGTTCCTTAGCTGAGGAGGGAGGTAGTAAAAGGTTAGTGCGATTATTTTCAAACCATCTCTCTTGTCTGCGTTCAGTCAGACGAGCATCAATACGGATACAATAGTTAATAAAGTCACCTAACGCAGTGGGGGGTCGGCACGAGCAAGTTCATCCTTAATCAGTGGAGACAACCCTTTCCGAAAAATAGATTTTTTAGCGGAAGTGTCCCAAGTGGTATCAAGAGCCCATCTCCTGAAATCCAGGGCATATTTGGCTACTGAACGCTTACCTTGGCGCAAAGTTAACATGGCTGCTTCAGCTGTTGCACCTCGATTGGGGTCATCAAACACCTGCCCCATGGCTGAAATAAAAGCATCAAGGTGATTCAAACAATCATCCTCAGTCTCAATCAGAGGGTTTGCCCACATCAAAGCCTTATTGGTAGAGTTGAGCGATACTTTCCGATATGCTAAAGTATCGGAATCGGAATGGTATCGCCAATATCACTAAAATATCGGCGATACCCGATACCGATACCGGAAGTCCCATGTAAGTCTATGGGAACAAAATATCGCAACTAAAAAAACCCCATTCTTTCCTTGTAAACACTAAATATACACACATAGAATACATATATATATATATACATGTCATTGTGACATATATATATACATATATGTATAGTTTATACACTTCTACATAGTAAAATATCCTTTGATTCAATTGCCGGGTAAAGCCGGCTTCAGTGAAAAGACAGAAGCACCCGACATGAAATGACACTTGGTGTACATAGGGTTAAACATTTCTTTTCATGTCCTTTGCTATCTAATTTGCACAAACAATTAAATCAGAATATGGTGCAAAATTTCACACCTGTAGGGGTTAATTAAAGGTGTAAATTCGTTGTAAAAAAAACGGACTTTTTTGCTACGAATTTACACCTTTAATTAACCCCTAGAGGTGTGAAATTTTGCACACATAGTCTGATTTAATTGTTTGTGAAAATTAGATAGCAAAGGACATGAAAAGACATGGTTAACCCTATGTACACCAAGTGTCATTTCATGTCGGGTCACCCGACATGAAATGACACTTGGTGTACATAGGGTTAAACATTTCTTTTCATGTCCTTTGCTATCTAATTTGCACAAACAATTAAATCAGACTATGTGTGCAAAATTTCACACCTCTAGGGGTTAATTAAAGGTGTAAATTCGTTGTAAAAAAAACGGACTTTTTTGCTACGAATTTACACCTTTAATTAACCCCTAGAGGTGTGAAATTTTGCACACATAGTCTGATTTAATTGTTTGTGCAAATTAGATAGCAAAGGACATGAAAAGACATGGTTAACCCTATGTACACCAAGTGTCATTTCATGTCGGGTTCTGCATTTTCACAAAAGCCGGCAATTGAATTAGCGGCTATTATACTATGTAGAAGTGTATGAACTACAAATATAAATATATATATATATGTGTCACAAATTCAATGACATGTATATATATATATGAGGTGTAAAATTGCTGAAAAAAAATGCGTGGGCTCCCGCCCTATTTTCGCAACCGGACAGACAAAGCCAGTGAGTGGGGGCAGATAATAATAGCCCAGAGAGGGACCATTATTTTTGCCCCCCCCCGGCTACTAACATCTGCCCCCAGACACCCCAGGAAAGACAAATCTATAATTAGATTCACCCTTTCTGGCACTTTGCCCGTCTATTCCCATTGCCCTGTAGCGGTGGCGAATGGGTTAATATGGGGTTAAAGCCACCTTGCTATTGAAAGGTGACCTTAAGCCAGGTTAATAATTGAGAGCTGTCAATTAGACAACTATCAATTATTAATCCTATTGCATGAAATAAAAATAAAACACACACACTTTAATTAAAAATCATTTTAATGAAATAAAGACACATGTTTTTGACCATATTTTATTTTACTGCAAAAACCATTTCCTGTAATAAAAATAAAATAAAAAAGCAAAATTATTCTTACCTATCCCATGCACAGTCAGGTCCCACGGTGTAATCCTTCAGAAAGGGTTAATGTTTACTGCAGGGACCGCAGCTAATGCTGCAGCCTCACAGTAAACCCCAAATGAATGAGTTCCTCTCCTGCCTGACAGGAGAGTAAAGGCTGGGTGTCACATAACGATACACCAGCGATCCCGACAACGATATGCACTTGTCAGGATCGCTGGTGTATCGCTACATGATCGCTGCTGAGCTGCCAAACAGGCAGCTCAGGCAGCGATCTGGGACAGCGACACTGCGGGTAACATCGCTTAAGGGCCCGTCTCACATAGCGATATCGCTACCGAGATCGCTGCTGAGTCACTAGTTTTGTGACGCAGCAGCGAGCTCACCAGCGATATCGCTGTGTGTGACATTCAGCGACGATCAGCCCCCCTGCCGGGTATCACTGATCGTCGCAGAAATGTCAGGACCTTTTTTTGATCGCTGGTTTCCCTCTGACAGGCACGCATCGCTGCGTGTGACAGGCGGGAAACCAGCGATCAAAGGTCCTGACATTTCAGCGACGATCAGCGATACCCGGCAGGGGGGCTGATCGTCGCTGAATGTCACACACAGCGATATCGCTGGTGAGCTCGCTACTGCGTCACAAAACTAGTGACTCAGCAGCGATCTCGGTAGCGATATCGCTATGTGAGACGGGCCCTTAAGTGGAAAGCTTAATTGATTGCTTTCCACTTTCACTTCAGGTCAGCCAGGGACACAATCAGTGACGTCAGAGGGAACTGATTAACAAAAATAGGGGTTCCCTTCGAAAAAAAAATGGCGTGGGGTCCCCCCTATTTTTGTTAACCAGCCAGATGAAGCAGACCGCTGAGGCCTGGATTTTCAGGCTGTTAAGGAGCCAAGATCCATGGACCTTGCCAGCCTGATAATACCAGGCCACAGCAGTCTGCATATCTTGGCTGATTAACAAAAATAGGGGATCCCCTCGAAAAAAATTGGCGTGGGGTCCCCCTATTTTTGTTAACCAGCCAGATGAAGCAGACCGCTGAGGCCTGGATTTTCAGGCTGTTAAGGAGCCAAGATCCATGGACCTTGCCAGCCTGATAATACCAGGCCACAGCAGTCTGCATATCTTGGCTGATTAACAAAAATAGGGGATCCCCTCGAAAAAAATTGGCGTGGGGTCCCCCCTATTTTTGTTAACCAGCCAGATGAAGCAGACCGCTGAGGCCTGGATTTTCAGGCTGTTAAGGAGCCAAGATCCATGGACCTTGCCAGCCTGATAATACCAGGCCACAGCAGTCTGCATATCTTGGCTGATTAACAAAAATAGGGGATCCCCTCGAAAAAAATTAGCGTGGGGTCCCCCCTATTTTTGTTAACCAGCCAGATGAAGCAGACTGCTGAGGCCTGGTTTTTCAGGCTGGTAAGGATCCAATATCCATGGACCTTGCAAGCCTGATAATACCAGGCCACAGCAGTCTGCTTAGCTTGGCTGGTTAACAAAAATAGGGGATCCCCTCGAAAAAAAAACGGCGTGGGGATCCCCCCTATTTTTGTTAACCAGCCAAGTAAAATGCAGACTGCTGCGGCCTGGTATTAAAAGACTGTCAAGGCCCATGGATTTTGGCCCTCAACAGCCTGATAATACCAGGCTACAGCAGCCCCACATTTGGCGCATCAAAAGATGTGCCAATTGTGGCACTTTACCCGGCTCTTCCCACTTGCCCTGTAGCGGTGGCAAGCGGGGTAATAAGGGGTTATTGTCACCGTTGATTGCACGGTGACAATAAGCCCGGTTAATAATGGAGAGGTGTCAATAAGACACCGATCCATTATTAATCCCAAAGTTATTAAATGTGTAAAAAAAAGACAAAGCAAGAAAAAAGTATTTTAATGAAATAAAAGAGACAACACAGTTTTCATTTCTTTTATTACTCTCTCATTCCTGCGACGCCATCGATCTCCTGTAAAAAAAGAAAAAAAACAAACCAACAGTATACCACCTGTCCGACGCAGTCCATAGTAACGATTGTCCCACGACGATCCAACTCTGCTACATCGCAATGACAGGCAGAGCCTGTCATCGCAACGCAGCACAGCTGATTACCTGCTTCCCCGGCGGTGACGTCATCGGACTGACTGCTTTACGGCCGGGATTACCCAGCAGTCACTGCAGTTATCGCGAGATACTGCATGTGACCGCCGGGGAGAAGAGGATGGCGGCCATGAAGCAGTCCAGGACGTGACCGCCGGAGATCTTCTGCCAGGTAAGTGCCGCTGACTCCTGACAGACCCGACAGACGGACACTGACAGTGACAGTGACATCCCGATTCCGGTATCCGATAAGACGAAAATATCGGAACTCGGAATCGGAATTCCGATACAGCTAATATCGGCCGATACCCGATATTTGCAGTATCGGAATGCTCAACACTACTTATTGGTAAGCAACATGATTATAGTAAGCACTTTGGATCGTTCAGTGGGAAATTGTGAAGCATGTGCAGAGAAAAATAAATTGCATTGATTAATAAATCCCCTGAATTTCTCACGTTCACCGCCAAAACGAAAAGGAGGTAATTTGGGGATCCCAGAACTTGGGGTTATGGCAGGAGCCTGGGCTCGTTCCTCTAGAGCCTCAATCCTGGCTCGCAATTCCTGGGTAGTCTGTCCAAACACTTGCAAATTATGATTAGTGAGGTCCTGTAGGCTTGCAAAACGGGTTTTTAAAGTCTGTACATCTGAAAGGATTGTATCAGTCACTCCGCAAAGTTCCTTTATGCGGGCCTCCATCTTCCAGATCTTTTAAGGCAGAGGTGCTGGAAGGAGAAGAGGAAAGGAAAAAAAAACAAACAAAAAAAAACAATAGTGTTTACCTGTGGTAACACTCCAGAGTAAAATTTTAAGGGAATGCGCTCACCTGGAATGGTTGTGAGAAGTCACAACCACTGTCATCACATAAGGTATTAAACGGACATCTGATATCCACAGTCACAGCAGACACGGCTTTCCCAGACCCAGCAGACACTAAACATTTTCTCCTGAATCTTGTCATGTATAGTGTACAGTTCCTATAGCGTCTTGTGCTTGGGTGCGAGGAAAACACAGGAGACATAGGTTGAAATGAAATGACTTGTATTACTTCATACAAGCATGCTGAAAAGTTCACACAGTTTGCAGGAACAGCGACAGGAGACACAGCAGGCCAGAGTAACTTCAAGCACTACAATAAATCTCCAAAGCAGGTTCAGGATCTCTTCTCTGTACCGTAATTCCTCTGCAAACATGGATTCACCAAACAGCAGGTTTCCAGAGTCCAAAAGTGTTCCAAGGTTCCTCAGTAGGGAATAGCTGGAGTACAAGTCCAAGGCTTCCAGGAGTCAGGTCACAGACTGACTGAGGCTTGATTCAGGAGCACTGATTGTTCAGCTGAGGCTGCTTAAGAAGCAAGAGGGAAGAATCAGGGCGGGAACATGAAAACTGGAAACTCCATATTAACTGAGGGCAAGAGCTGCAGAAAGACAGAAAGCAAAATGGCCGACGGAAAACTGAGTTTCAAGGAACATGTCAACAGAGACAAAGAACCTTACACATTGTTTTTGCTAGGAGACCGGTGGGGGATGAATGGCTGAGAGTGCAATCTGGAAGGTAAGCATAGACTTTTTGTCATGGGTTTACAGCGACAGAGAGGACCCAGAAGACCACAGCATCTGATTTCTCCTCTTGCACTGATTAGAAGCACTTCATATTAAATGGTGCAGGTTTCTTTAGCAGTGCAGGGGTTAATCTGCTCAGTTGAGAGCTCCTGGAAGCTTTCCTGCATTAAGGCTCTCAGCTGTTCACTTAGCCACTCCCATTTCCTATATAATCTGGGTCCTGACTAGCACTGATTGTCATAGATAGCTTGTGCTGCATAGTTAGGAGATTGTGGTTGTTGTTTGAGAAGGCTGTTGTGAATGGACTTGAAATGAGTTCTGAGCAGAGGCTCCCTCTGGTGGTTACAAGCAGTACTGGACTGTCCAGTGAAGATTGTGAGGAGTGGGAATCAGGTGTTACTGACTGGTCTTATATAAGGGAGTCGCCTTCCCATCAGGGTTGCCGGTGATCAATTGTTCTGGTCTCAATCCTTGAGTCCTGTTTCCTTTGTAGCCTGCTGTGTCGTGTCTGCATCTCCTGCTAACAGATAAGACATTTTCTTCTTTTTGTTTTTGTGCTTGATTTTTGCATTTTGTCCTGCACTTCTGTGGGGGCCTTCGGGGTCCCCTCCGGGGGCTTTTGCCCTCTCAGTTTAGTTCAGCCACTGATGTTTGTACTTTTGCTTTTTCCAGTTTTTCAGTGGCTGCTGTTTTGATTTTGTTACACCAGAGAACTAATTTAGGTGGTAGAGGTCGTGTGATCTCAGGTGATTTTGAAATTAGTAGAGTTGGTGCTTTTCAGGGTTTTTTGGGATTGCAGTAAGTGCCCTTCCTATCCTTTTCTATTTAGGTAGTTTGGGCCCCAACGTTTGCTCATACTATTTTCTGTCTGTGTCAGTATTTCATCTTGTCTAACCGCCATTACATGTTTGGGGGCTTTCTATGTTCTTTGGGGATCTGCTCCGGGGCAGATAGCTTTCCTCTTTCTATCTTTAGGTGTAGTTAGTTTCTCAGGCTGTGACGAGGCGTCTAGGACCAACGTAGGAACGCTCCACGGCTGCCTCTAGTTGTTGTGGTTAGTCAGGGTACTGCAATCTCATAGATTCCAACTTCTCTGGTGTATTGCCTTTTTTACCTGCACTCCTCAGCTACCGAAACATAACAGAAGGCGTTTGGTGGATTTATCAAAGACTGTTTCTAGGTTTTTGGTATGTGCTAATTCCCCTCCTCCTACTTTGGTTTTTCCCCATCCTCCACTCCCAGTGCATTCCTCTGTTGTTTATGCGAGTATATTTGTATGATTGGTATTTTCCTTTACCCCTGTGCTTATTACCTTGTTAGTCTGGTTGGTGTACTACCGTGCACTACTACTCCCCTCTTTCCTGGTTGGGGAAAGGGTAGATTCAGGAGCTAAAGCAAGGTACATGGCCCCGACCTCTTCACCATCAGAAGTAATCAAGGGTACAGTGCAAGCTAGGGTGCCCCTGGTGTTAGGGATAGAGAAGGAGCCCCTTGTTCTGGGACACGCGACAACAAAGTCATGACACTTTTTTCGTTTATGCAGAACAATGGATCGATTTATTATGGGTTGTCCATTAATTGACAACCCCATTATGCCTCACCAACTATTAGGGTGCAGTCAGACGGCCGTGTAAATGAGAGCAAGATTGGAACGCAGTGTATGGACTGTCCGGCGGGCTCTGCCGATCCGAGCATGATATCTTCATATATTTCTTTGCAGCTGTCATGCTCGGGTAGCTAAAGCCGCCGGTCAGTCCATGCACTGCATTCCCATCTCGCTATGATTTAGACCCCCGTCTGTCTGCGCCCTTAAACCTACAAATCCATCTCTATTATAGAAATATAGGGTAACCATTTTTTCAGTCCAGCAAATGTTTTTACAATTATCTTATACAGCAATGGTATAAAATAACAAAAGGGGTAGCACTCGCCATACAAATTCCCTTATCCTCCAGCTTCTCTGGTCTCTATTTAGCGATGACGACACATGATCACTACAGTCAGTCACTGGTTGTACCTGCGATGTGTCGACACTGGTGTGGTCACTGCGTAAGGCTAGGTTCACATTAGCGTTCATGTGCACAGCGTATCTGCATGCGCAAACGCATGCCAAAACGCAGCGTTTTTTTTTCCGCATCAGCTTACACATGATGCAAAAAAAAAGCTGCGCGTGCATGCATTTTGACATGCGTTAGCGTTATTTATGCGCATGCGTTCAATATTTCCCGGTGCTGTAATCAGTTCCTGGACATGCGCAGTCTGAATATCGCATGCGTATCGAACACATCCATGCGCATGTCCTTGCGTTCCCATAGACAGTAATGCGTTGTTTTGACACACTCATCCGCATGTGCATGACTGCGCATATTTGACTGATTTTTGACACTTAAAAAAATGCAACATAGCAAAACGACGCATGCGTATGTGAACGCATGCAAACGCATGTCCCTGTGTACACCAATTTAAAGATATGTACACATGACGCATGTGGATCAAACACGCGTACATACGCAAATGTGAAACCAGCCTAAGGCTAAGTGCACACGTTCAGGATTATTTGCGTTTTTTTTGCGGGAAAAAAACGCGTCAAAAACGCATGATTTAAGCTTCCTATCATTTAGAATGAATTTTGCAATTTTTGTGCACATGGTGCGTTTTTTTCCGCAAAAAAAACGCATCTCGGAAAAAGAACCAACATGCTCATTAATTTTGCGGAATTCTAGCATTTTTCCCGCTATATTATTGACCTAGAAAGTTCAGGAAAAAATCGCGGTAAAAACGCGCAAAACCCACTCAAAAAACGCGAAAAAAAAACGTGCATTTTTACCGTGGAAAAAGTCCGTTTTTGTTCAGGAAAATTCTGCAAACATTCCTGAACATGTGCACTTAGCCTAATCTAGCGATTGTCTGTAGGGGTCACATATATAATTGTGTTGACTTATTGTTCGCCGAATGATCAGCAGACTGCTCAGACTGCACAATTATCGAGGAACAAGTGTACCTGGGAACCCTGATAACTTTCAGTGTGAATGCAGTTGCCAGACCGCCAATCACACGTTGATGACGTATCCTAGGAAAGCGCCATAAATTCTCAACATTACACGGGCTTAGAGCAGGTGAGTGTGAAGAGCCCAAGCATCTGTGTTATGGGCTGCTGCTCTGAAATATAAAGACCTTTGCTCTAAACATTGACTCACTCACCACTACCACAAAAAAGTACACAAGCGGCTGCTAGATCAAACAGAAACTTTTTCCATGTTTACATTACAATACTGAACAAATCCGACCGAGCAAATAATGCACAACATTATAGATAGTTTTCAATTAAACATGAAACAAGAAATTGAGAAAAAAATGCCGTCTAGACATCGAGAATTCTGTAAATGAGTATTCTAGCTAGAAATGGCTGATGTGTAATGGAGTATTTAAGATAAGGATCCATTTCCTGCAAACATCTCTCCAGTGTTCCAATGCTTATGCACTGATAGGAGTTTCCCAGAGAGTTTGGTTCAGAGAAACATCTGTAGGAAGCCAGAATTAAGGCCCCGTTACCCATAGCGAGATCGCTAGCGATATCGTTGGAACGTCACCGATTTTGTGACGCACCCCTGACATCGCCAGGGATCTCGCTATGTGTGAAACGTAGCGGCGACGGGACCCCCGCTGCGATGTCGCTGATCGTACTCGAACGTCCTGGGTCATTTTTTGATCGCTGGCGTCCCGTTGGCCAACATGTATCGCAGTGTTTGACTCCCCTTTTTCAACGACGAGCGACCTCGTTGGCGACTCAGAACTCTGCAACGTAGGCGTGACTTCGCTTTTGCTGTGCAACGGCCCCTCTGCTCCGATTGGTGACTACTACAGCCACCTCGTCATAAAAGACAACGTGGCAGCGAGCCCATCCATTGTTCCTGAGCGCTGTGGATACGTTAAACCTGCATCGTCCCTTGGCGTGTCCCTAGTGCGACCCTGTCTGAGACGCTCCTGGGCTTTTTCTTGGATTTGACCACACATGCTGGATTTTTGCTCCATCTTGAAAGGTAGGCATAGTTTGAGATACCAAATCGATCTTGTTGTGTTTCCTTTTTTTATATATTCTATTTTGTTAAATCATATTTAAACACAATTTGCTTCTATATTTTTTTTTTTAACATGGAACATATAATGGGCAGCCATTTTAGTTTTGCGGTTGCGCCTATCCCGCCATTTTTGTTTTTTTGAGCATTTCCTTTAGTAATTTCGTCAGCTATCAATTATATGCAATCTTATCATTTAACATGTACAGTTATAACAATTACGTAATTTTTTTTTCTAAAGTTCTGTCACCTTCACCTTTTATTTTGCAGTTTGCATATCATGAACTTCGCGGAGCGTTTTGTTTTGGCTGCTGCATTGCTGCTTGAGGGAGAACGGCAACAAGAAGAAGAGGCACAGATGCGAGAGAGGCGTTCCAAACAAAAGGGTCTCATGTGGACCAGAGAATGGCTGGAGCAGAGGTCCAAATTCTCCCACATGCAACTTGTGAGAGAGCTTCAGGTGAAGAATCCTCATGATTTCCGCAACTACCTGCGGATGTCAGAGGAATCCTTCAAACTGTTACTGGAAAGTGTAATTCCACTTATTCAACGCAAGGATACAGCAATGCGTGCTGCTGTCCCGGCAGACGAAAGATTGGCAGTCACGCTGCGATTCCTGGCCACCGGACGCTCACTGCAAGACTTACAATTTTCTGCAGCTGTTTCAAGGTCCCTGCTCAGCGTTTTAATTCCGGAGACATGTAATGCGATTGTCCGCAGTCTACGGAGCTACATGCCATTTCCAAAAACGGAGGTGGACTGGAAAGAAATTGCCTCTGATTTTGAGCAGCTTTGGCAGTTCCCTAACTGTGGTGGGGCTTTGGATGGGAAACATGTGAGGATCACTCAACCACCGAACAGCGGATCCTATTTCTACAATTATAAGGGCTATTTCAGCATCATCATGATGGCCCTTGTTAACGCCAATTATGAATTTGTAAATGTGAGTGTTGGAATGAACGGAAGGGTTTCTGATGGTGGTGTTTTAGAGCACACAATCTTTGGAGAGCGATTGAACAACGGTGACCTGCACTTGCCTACCAACTCGGAGACAACAGGCAACCTTAAGTTTGTTTTTGTGGGCGATGAAGCCTTCCCACTCCATGCCAATCTACTCAAACCGTACCCCCAAAAAACTTACTGAGGAAAGACAAATTTTTAATTACCGCTTGTCAATGGCCCGACGGGTTGTAGAAAATGCCTTTGACATCATGGCCAACCGCTTCAGAGTTTTCCACACGCCAATTAACCTGAAGCTGGAATCTATAGACTCTGTGGTTTTGGCATGTTGCGGGCTGCACAACTTCCTTAGGCGACATGATGCAATTGCGTACAGTCCACCAGGCTTCGTTGACTCTGACAACCAAAGTAATGGTGAAGTTGTGCTCGGTGACTGTCATGCAAATGATCCCGCAATTGCAGGACTTCAACGAGTCTCACACGGCAGAACCAATGATGATGTGAAGGCCTGCCTAGACAACTACAGCCAATATTTTAACAGGCCTGGTGCTGTTACTTGGCAGCATCAGATCTAGTGGGCTACGGACCGCATTTTTACCATGTTTACAAATGTTTTTCATTCTCTGTAATGACTTCTCTAATAAACTTTACATTGTAACTTTACATAAGCTTTGTCATTATTTTATGAAGAAGGGCCTGTGAATGCAACAGTCCGCTATGTAAATACATGAAGCAACCACATTGATTTTCATGTCTGTGCGTGGCAGGGGCACTATGCTGGGAACCGTCACTTTGCGATCGCAGTGGCGTTTCGCGTTGCAAATGCGACACGAACGGCTTGCACGTACGCAGTGACGTCACAACGCTGGCGTTGTTCATGCGGTGTTGCTTATATCTGAGGAAAATGGCGGCTAGGCAACGCTCTGCTCCCTGGGGAGAGGCTGAGGTGCGGTACCTAATTAAAAAATGTGATGCATGGAACTACGACTGCAGGCTCCCTCTTGCACATCCCATGCATCACAAGAAGGCGGTCCTGCGCAGGATACGGAGGGGCCTATGCCGCCGATTCGGGGTGCAGCGGACCACAACACAAATACGGAAAAAGCTGGCAGACCTGCGCTATCGGTCCAGCGAGTGGGTCGCCCGCATCCGTGCACAGATTCGCAGGCGTCGTGGTGAGTGTTGGTGAGGGTATCTGGAGAGGTTATGTTTTGTGGGTTATCTACCTATATCAATGCACCCGCAGTGATGGGGTTACAGGCAGTGACGGGAGTACCTGTAGTGATGGGGTTACAGGCAGTGACGGGAGTACTAGCAGTGACGGGAGTACCAGTAGTGATGGGGTTACAGGCAGTGACGGGAGTGCCAGTAGTGATGGGGTTACAGGCAGTGACGGGAGGATACCGGCAGTGACGGGTGTACCGGCCGTGACGGGAGTACCAGCAGTGATGGGGTTAGTAGAAGGAGTATTTCACTCAATTGGATTTTTTTTTGCAGCACCACCACCCCCAGCAGCACCGCCATCACCAGCAGCAATGCCATCATCAGCTGCACCACCATCCCCAGCAGCTACCCCTTCTCCTGCTGCTACCTCCACATTTGGGGTCATCTACACCATCCCCCATTGGATTCTCTCCAGCGTCACTCCGTGACCTTAGTGCAGGCTCGCCTTCTGGTAATTTACACACATAATATAAGCTCCCGACAAGTTAGAAAACATTGTTAGGTCTTAAAATGTTCAAGGGCTGTCGTGATTTATCTATTTTTCTGTGTTTCCCTAGCCGGTGGTGCCACAGGTTCTTGTGGGCGAAAAGCGCCTCCTCTGTTGATGCGCAGTCGCCCCAAAACTGTAAGTGTTAAACAACAAACATGTAACTTAAGTTGATGTTGCAACAGAATTCCCTGGTTAACTTTTACCATTACCTCCACAGAAAACCCCACCACACAGGACCTGTTGGCATCACACAGGTGGATGATGGCAGCAATGCATGACCATGGGGTGATACTGGAGAGGTTCGTGGCTGGCCTCCAAAAGGGGGGCAGCCAATAACATTAGTTTTGTTTTTTTTGTTGTTGTTATACAGTTTAATATTTATACAGCCAGAAATATAGAAAGTTACTATAGTTTATAACCGTTGCAGTGTCAACTTTTTTCCAAAGCCCAAAATTCAACAATGAAAACGAAAACACCGTAAAAACCAAAAAAAAATTGTAAAAACACTTTTTCTAAATTTATAAACAAAATAAAAAAACTACAAAATTAAAAACACACCCATTATATCTGGGCATCTTGAGGTTGAGTAACGCCCTGATGGCGGACCCGACCTGCCCTCAACCCATCCTATTCCCTCGGCTTAGTAGGACAGCAAATAAGTCTATGAGTAAAGCTGACAACAATGTTTAAAAAAAATAAAAGTTTTATTAAAGTTAACAATATGTACAAAATCTAATAAACACAAACGGGAAAAGTAAAGTATTAACGAAACACAACATCACTCCTATTACAACTGGTGGTAATATGGGTCTGAGTCATAGCGTTGCCTTGGCGGTGTAAAATAAAAACTCTGGGAGGGCCCCAGGTTATGGGTTTGCTGAGTCTCTTGCGTCTGTGGCCTGCAGTACTGAGGATACGAATGTATTTCAGTGACTCCAGACAAGTCACTGAGTTTATCTGTTCCCGCTTTGCTCAATGTCTCCAGAATGACACGTTCAGCGTGTAACCTTTGGGTTTCCCCAAGTGTCCTCATTTTTTCTGTAACGAACATACCTAAACCACTTATTTCCGGCAGTTTTTGCTGCAAACTCATAATTTGTTTGGCCAGTTGCACAAACTCAGGCGCAGGAGAGGTGGATGCCTTTCTATTGCGCCCGGAAGAGTGGAGTCGACGAGATACTGGAGTAGATGTTATTTCTTCCACATCATCCTCTGCGCAGATGTCTGGAGTGGCAGAAGTCGGCGTGAATGTTGCTTCATGCTCCTGCGAGAACATAAAATGCATGTTAGGCCGGGATCACACATGTGATGAAGACGTCCGAGTCTCGCATGTGAAATCCCAGCTCTGGTGCCGGCACTCAGGAGTGGAGTGTGCGGCTGCATGTAGTTCTATGCAGCTGCTCGCTCCACTCATGAATGCCGGCGCCAGAGCTGGGATTTCACATGCGAGACTCGGACGTCTTCATCGCATGTGTGATCCCGGCCTTAAAGACAAAAACAAAAGTTATAGTTCAGCAGACACCAACACCAAAATAATGCGGTAGCATGGATATCATGAGCAGCAGTTACAAGCGTGCACATTAACTGGAAAAGATGTTAGGACGGGACTAGTACTACGGGATATGAAATGGTATTCAGCGGTGTGAGAAATGAGTAGGCCTAAACAGGTAAAGCAGTATATTTATCTGTACAGGAAGGGATAACGTTTGTCATCTGAAAAATTAATCATGTGAAACCGAAGTTACTATTTTCTATTCAACTATGCCATGTACATACAACATTACAATGCCATTTAGAGAGATTAACCCCTCTCTGACATTAGACGTACTATCCCGTCCATAAAACCCGTGCCATTCTGACCATGGACGGGATAGTACGTCATAGGCGATTAGCTGCGCTCCCGGAGGGAGCGCAGCTAATCGCCGCCGGGTGTCAGCTGATTATCACAGCTGACACCCGTGACTGTGTGTCAGGAGCGGTCACGGACCGCTCCCGGCACATTAACCCCTTGCACACCGCGATCAAACATGATCGCGGTGTACTGGGGGCACAGGGGAGGATCGCGCAGGCAGGGGGCTCCCTGCGCGCCCCCCTGAGACCCTCAGACCAGCGCGATGTGATCGCGCTGCTCTGAGGGCTTCCTCCCTCCCAGGACCCGGATCCAAGTTGGCGCTGGGGTCCTGGAGGGAGGCGGCTTCCTCAGTGCCTGCCGAGAGCAGGCATGAGGAAGCGTCCTGCACTGCCTGTCACATCGCTGGTGTGACAGAGTGCTATGCACACTGTCACACCAGCGATCTGATGAAATACAGTGATGTCCCACCCTGGGACAAAGTAAAAAAGTAAAAAAAAGTAAAAATAAACATGTGTAAAAAAAAATCCAAAAAAAAAAAAAAAAAAAAAAAAAATATTCCCCAATAAATTCATTACTTATTGTAAATAAAAAAAATAAAACAATAAAAGTACACATATATGGTATCGCCGCGTCCGTAACGACCCCCCCTATAAAACTGTCCCACTAGTTAAACCCTTTTGTGAACCCCTTAAAAAATAAAAAATAAAAACGAAGCAAAAAATCAGTGCTTTATCATCATACCGCTGAACAAAAAGTGGAATAACACGCGATCAAAAAGACGGATATAAATAAGCATGGTACCGCTGAAAACGTCATCTTGTCCCGCAAAAAACGAGCCATCACACAGCATCATGAGCGAAAAAATAAAAAAGATATAGCTCGCAGAATAAAGCGATGCAAAAATAATTATTTTTTATATAAAATTGTTTTTATTCTATAAAAGCGCCAAAACATAAAAAAAATTATATAAATGAGGTATCGCCATAATCGTACTGACCCGAAGAATAAAACTGCTTTATCGATTTTACCACACGCGGAACAATAAAAACGCCTCACCCAAAAGAAATTCATGAATTGCTGATTTTTGTTCATTCTAACCTCCCAAAAATTGAAATAAAAAGCGATCAAAAAATGTCACGTGCTCAAAAATGGTACCAATAAAAGCGTCACCTCGTCCCGCAAAAATTAAGACCTCACATGACATTGTGGGCCAAAATATGCAAAAATTATAGCTCTCAAAATGTGGTGATGCAAAAAACTACTTTTTGCAATAAAAAGCGTCTTTTAGCGTGACAGCTGCCAATCATAAAAACCGCTATAAATAGTAAATCAAACCCCCCTTTATCACCCCCTTAGTTAGGGAAAAATAATAAAATAAAAAAAATGTATTTATTTCCATTTTCCCATTAGGGTTAGGGTTAGGGTTTCGGCTAAAGTTAGGGTTAGGGTTGGCGCTAAAGTTAGGATTAGGGTTAGAGTTAGGATTAGGGTTAGGGTTGGGATTAGGGTTGGGACTAGGGTTAGGGGTGTGTTGGGGTTAGGGTTGGAGTTAGAATTGGGGGGTTTCCGCTGTTTAGGCACATCAGGGGGTCTCCAAATGTGACATGGCGTCTGATCTCCATTCCAGCCAATTCTGCGTTGAAAAAGTCAAACGGTGTTCCTTCACTTCTGAGCTCTGCCATGCGTCCAAACAGTAGTTTATCCCCACATATGGGGTATCAGCGTACTCTGGACCCCAAAAGTTATTGTGAAATTTGTCCTATTTCTTCTGTTACCCTTGGGAAAATAAAAAACTGGGGGCGAAAATATTATTTTTGTAAAAAAAATAAGATTTTTTTGTTTTTACGGCTGTGCATTATAAACTTCTGTGAAGCACTTGGGGCTTCATAGCGCTCACCACACATCTAAATAAGTTCCTTGTGGGGTCTATTTTCCAAAATGGGGTCACTTGTTGGGGATTTCCACTGTTTAGGCGCATCAGGGGCTCTCCAAATGCGACATGACGCCCCCAGACCATTCCATCAAAGTCTGCAATCCAAAACGTCACTACTTCCCTTTCCGAGCCCTGACATGCGCCCATACAGTAGTTTTCTCCCCACATATTGGGTATCAGCGTACTCAGGACAAATTGGACAACAACTTTTGGGGTCCAATTTCTCCTGTTGCCCTTGTGAAAATAAAATATTGGGGGCGAAAAAATCATTTTTGTAAAAAAAAAAAGGATTTTTTATTTTTACGGCTGTGCGTTATAAACTTCTGTGAAGCACTTCGGGGTTCAAAGTGCTCACCACACATCTAGGTAAGTTCCTTGTGAGGTCTATTTTCCAAAATGGGGTCACTTGTGGGGGGTTTCCACTGTTTAGGCGCATCAGGGGCTCTCCAAATGCGACATGACGCCCCCAGACCATTCCATCAAAGTCTGCAATCCAAAACGTCACTACTTCCCTTTCCGAGCCCTGACATGCGCCCATACAGTAGTTTTCTCCCACATATTGGGTATCAGCGTACTCAGGACAAATTGGACAACAACTTTTGGGTTCCAATTTCTTCTGTTACCCTTGTGAAAATAAAATATTTGGGGCGAAAAAATCATTTTTGTAAAAAAAAAAAAGGATTTTTTATTTTAAGGCTGTACGTTATAAACTTTAGTGAAACACCTGGGGTTCAAAGTTCTCACCACACATCTAGATAAGTTCCTTGAGGGGTCTAGTTTCCAAAATGGTGTCATTTGTGGGGGTTTCCACTGTTTAGGCAGATCAGGAGCTCTCCAAACACGACATGGCGTCCAGCCAATTCTGCGTTGAAAAAGTGAGATGGCGCTCCTTCCCTTCCAAACTCTGCCATGCACCCAAACAGTGGTATACCCCCACATATGGGGTATCAGTGTACTCAGGACAAATTGCACAATAACTTTTGGAGTCTTGTTACCCTTGGAAAAATAAAAATTGGGGTGAAAAGATCATTTTTGTGGAAAAAATATGATTTTTAAATTTTACGGCTCTACGTTATAAACTTGTGTGAAGCACTTGAGGGTTAAAATTGCTCACCAAAGATCTAGATAAGTTCCTTAGGGGGTCTAGTTTCCCAAATGGGGTCATTTGTGGGGGGTTTCCACTGTTTAGGCACATCAGGGGCTCTCCAAATGCAACATGGCATCCAATCTCAATTCCAGCCAATTTTGGTTGGAAAAAGTCAAATGGTGCTCCTTCCCTTCCGAGCTCTGCCGTGCGCCCAAACAGTGGTTCCCCCCCACATATGGGGCATCAGCGTACTCAGGACAAATTGGACAACAACTTATGTGGTCCAATTTCTCCTGATACCCTTGGGAAAATAAAAAATTAGTGACTAAAAGATAATTTTTGTGGGAAAAAAATAGGATTTTTTATTTTCATGCCCGGGCATTATAAACTTGTGTGAAGCACTTGGGGGTTCAAAGTGCTCACCAAAGATCTAGATAAGTTCCTTAGGGGGTCTAGTTTCCAAAATGGGGTCACTTGTGGGGGATTTCCACTGTTTAGGCTCATCTGGGGCACTGCAAACGGAACATGACCCCCATCAACGTCTGCATTCCAAAACGTTACTACTTCCTTTCCAAGCCCTGCCGTGCGCCCAAACAGTTTTCCACCCCCACATATGGGGTATCAGCGTACTCAGGACAAATTGGACAACAACTTTTGGGGTCCAATTTCCTTGGGAAAATTCAAAAATTTAGGACTAAAAAATCATTTTTGTGGAATTTTTTTTTTTTTTTTTCACACCCAGGCATTATAAACTTTTGTGAAACACTTGGGGGTTCAAAGTGCTCACAACAGATCTAGATAAGTACCTTAGGGGTCTAGTTTCCAAAATGGTGTCACTTGTGGGGGTTTCCACTGTTTAGGCGCATCAGAGGTTCTCCAAGCGCGACATGGCGTCCAATCTCAACTCCAGCCAATTTTAGTTTGAAAAAGTCAAACGGCGCTCCTTCCCTTACGAGCTCTGCCGTGTGCCCAAACAGTGGTTTTCCCCCACATATGGGGTATTGGCGTACTCAGGAGAAATTTCATAACAACCTTATCTGTCCATTTTCTCCTTTTACCCTTGTGAAAATAAAAAAAAAGTTTGTAAAAGATCATTTTTGTGGCTAAAAAGTTAAATATTCATTTTTTCCTTCCACGTTGCTTTAGTTCCTGTGAAGCACCTGAAGGGTTAATAAACTTCTTGAATGTGGCTTTGAACACCTTGAGGGGTGCAGTTTTTAGAATGGTGTCACTTTTGGTATTTTCTGTCATGTAGACCCCTCAAAGTGACTTCAAATGTGAGGTGGTCCCTAAAAAAAATGGCTTTGTAAATTTTGTTGTAAAAATGAGAAATCGCTGGTCAACTTTTAACCCTTATAACTTCCTAACAAAAAAAAATTTTGATTCCAAAATTGTGCTGATGTAAAGTAGACATGTGGGAAATGTTATTTCTTAACTATTTTGTGTTACATATTTCTCTGTTTTAAGGGAATAAAAATTCAAAGTTTGAAAATTGCTAAATTTTCAAAATTTTCGCCATATTTGCGTTTTTTTCAAAAATAAACGCAAGTTATATGGAAGAAATTTTACCACTAACATGAAGTACAATATGTCACGAGAAAACAATCTCAGAATCGCGAAGATCTGTTGAAGCGTTCCGGAGTTATAACCTCATAAAGAGACAGTGGTCAGAATTGTAAAAATTGTCCCGGTCATTAACGTGCAAACCACCCTTGGGGGTGAAGGGGTTAAATAGGGTACTTACATCTCCAACAGGGATTCAGGCTGGATCGCCGGCTCTTCAGACAACATCTCTGTCATTTGGCGTGGCATCTCCTGGTCTCTGGTAAAGCCCATCAAATCATAGCACCACAGTTTGGGTACATAGACCTCATCAGTCCCGGCCCCAGAATTCCTCATTTTCTCCACTTTGTTTAGTTCCTTTTTATAGGCCGTGTGGATGGCCTGAATTTTTTTTTAACTACAGCCTCATCCACCGTCTCAGTCGGATTGTGAAGTTTATACAACTCGACAAGCTGCTCATACGCCTCTTTTTTTCTTGTACTTATTACTATAATCTGCAGATTTAATTTTCCACAGACAGGGCAGGGAGTGATACATGTCGATAAATTCACAAATGAATTCTTGCTTGTCGGTCATCTGGAAAAAAAAAAGGAAAAAAGTATAATTGATAGCTGACCTATGAATGGAAACGCTACAGAGATCCAAATGGCGGAGGTGGACGCAACAGTAATACTAAAATGGCTATGTAAAGGCATAAAACGTAGAATCAAACTAAGATGAAATATGAACAACAGCAGATGGAAACGCTACAAAGATCCTACAATGGCGTGTACCGCAGGAAAAGAAAATGACAGCTCATGGCAAACGTGTACACACATAGAAGCTAATGAGCCCCTATCTGCTTTCAGGTGAAAAGGTACAAAAAAATTGTAGAATAATAGAGACATAAAAAAAAGCAACAATGATCCGTTCATGAAAATCCAAACAATGCCTTCCTTGCGAGATTGAGCAAAAATCCAAAGTTGATGGTATATCCACGAAATGATGCAGTAGCGTCTCAGACAAGGTCGTTGCGGCAAGCACGCGGGTGAAAACCACGTGGAACGCAATAGCGATTTGCACTGGATCGCACTGGAACTGCAGAAATACAGAAAACAATACTTGTGCATCCACAGTGCTTGGGAGCAAAGGAAGGGGCCAGGTAGTACATTGTCTTTTATGCCGTGGTCAAAAAAGTGGCCACCAATCGGCGCAGAGGGGCGTGGAAAAGGTAACGCTGAAGCACGCCTATTCGAGGTCTGAATCATCACAATAGCTGCTGTGTGACACGGTCCCAACGACCGTCGAGATCGTTATACAGATCTCTGATTGTTACCGCGTCGTTGAGGAGATCGCTCTGTTTGGCAGCTCACTAAACGACCATGTGGTGACGTAACAACGATCCTTGCCAGGTCGCATCGCTGTCGTGATAGCTGGCGCATCACTATGTGTAACGGGACCCTTACAAGGGATAGCGGATGGCTGCTTGATGTCAAGTAAGATGGTGGCATGTCATGTCCGGGGTGCTCTGTTTTTAGCAAAGTGGGACATTTGCACAGAGTAAATGGAAATTTAAGGGAAAAACGCTATCACTCTATTTTGGTACGTCATCCAATATACTCTGGACCTTTATTTCAGCTGATTTCGTCCTACAACAGTACAATGACTCAAAGCTCATCTCGAAATTATTTATAGGGGTATTCCCTTGTCATCTTTTCATGGGAAAACAGAAAAAGCTCCATCAAGGTAATGGATAAAGCAGTTTCATAACTCCAATAGAAATAATTGAATTTATGAAAAAGCAAGCTAAGGCTGGTTTCACATTTGCGTATCTGTGCGCAGCGTTTGATCCGCATATATCTGCATACGTCATGCGTACATATCCTTAACATGGTGTACGCAGGGACATGCGTTTGCATACGCATGCGTCGTTTCACGGTGTCCGGCGAACGCAGCATGTTGCATTCTTTGAAGCATCAAAAATCATTCAAATATGCGCAGTCATGCACATGCGGATGAGTGTGTCAAAAAACGCATTACTGTCTATGAGAACACATTGGTACGCAAGGACATGCGCATGGATGCGTTCGATGCGCATGCGGACTTCAGACTGCGCATGTTATATCCCATGAATGAGACATTTTACAGACTGTCCTGTGTATTTTACATGCTGTATTGCAGTCTCTCATATTGTTTACTGTTGCTATGTGTCCCTGTGTTTGCATAGCTGAAATCCTCCCTTTACATCAAGTTTGTCCCTTCTGTCTCTCTGTCTCCCTCTTCTGGTGTGATGTCATTTCCTTCTTCTTTCTCCTGTGTTTCATTCTCCATCTTGATTTTATCAGAATCACATGTGTTTTCAGTCTGTCTGAAGAAAGTCTTTTTTACCTGCTGCTGTTTGTATGCATTCAACAAGAATTCTTAAAGAAATCAAAGTCTCTTCTGGATTCTTCATAACATGCGTGCCGGCAGCTGAGTTAAGCTATCTGCGATCGTCGCCAATTGTAAGTAGGGTGAAAAGAGATCCGGCATCTCACAGAGCCATATTTACAGCCACAGGCCCCGGGAACAGAATAGTAAAAAAGACTCTTCAGATTCTTCTGTAAAACCCACAGCTTCTATAAAGCTACAGAACTTCCTGCAGAGCATCCGCTCTCAACATATGAGTCTATACAGCTCCCCTTCTCCCTGTGAATCAGGATGGCTGAAGGAATGACTACACGGTCTCTGCCAGACCCATTGTCAGAGGAAGAGTGCATAGACCCTGATCCACCATTTAGTGAGAAGGCTAGACGTGTCACAAAGCCAACATGGAAAATAAGGGAGAATCTAGAATCCAGTAAACATGATCTTCTCCGTGCAACAGCAGAGCTATGGCAAAAACTCTTATGCCACATAAATAGCCTATCTCAGCCTGCTTCTCTCCAACGACCACTGGAGGGAGCTCTCGCACAACTGTGTTCAGATTATCAATGTTATGCAGAAATAACAGACCAATATATCGCAGTGTTAAAAAGACTTAACCCATCAGTTACCTGCAAAGAGCTGCAAGCTTTCCAAAAACTTAACTCTGAGAGAGAAAGCATGGTGCGCGATATAAAAGCCAAAACAGAGGCAAGAATCGCACTAATAGCCGAGATGTCATCTTGCATTTCTGGCTCTGCCAGACAGTCAAAGCGACCATCTAAGTCACGCTCTTCAAAATCCTCAACCCTCAGCGAACAGCTCATAAAAGCACGTGCGGAAGCTGAGGCCACTAAAATACAAGCTGCCTTTGCTCAAAAGGAAACTGAAATGAAAACTGAGGCAACTAAAATACAAGCTGCCCTAGAGGCCCTAGAGAAGGAAACTGAGATGAAAACTGAGGCCACTAAAATACAAGCTGCCCTAGAGGCCCTAGAGAAGGAACGCCAACACGCCATAGCCATGGCAAAGTTAAAGGTCCTGGAACAAGCCATCAGTGGGAGCCAAAGAGACAGCATCAGTTTAAGTGTTTTTGATACTGAAGACCCTCTTAAGCGTACTAGAGACTATGTACAAAGCCAACACAGTGCTATCCCTGCTCCTGCAATCCTTCCTGACCACACAGATGCTCCCCTGAAACAACAGGGTTTTGATACTGAAGACCCTCTTAAGCGTACTAGAGACTATGTACAAAGCCAACACAGCGCTATCCCTGCTCCTGCAATCCTTCCTGACCACACTGATGCTCCCCTGAGGCAACAGGACACAGAGCGTTTATTCCCATCCTGCACCCAAGGTCAGTACAATTACAATACGCTGCCAATCTTGTATCCTGATCCACCTCTGTGCACAGAAATGTACCAGAAACCTGCAAATCACCAAATCTTATACTCAGAATCCTACGTACAGGCCAATATGCAGGCCAGTCACCACACTCCGGTCAATCACACAATTCCAGTCCCATGTGTAGCAGAAACTAAGCTCATTAAGCCAGTTAATGGACTGAACGCCTACGCTGCCCCATACATACCTGCATTCCCAGGTCAAATCACAGACTGTATGAACAAAGCTATCCAGCCAGCATCGGTCCTTCCAAAATCTGAGAATGCTGATATGACTGGCCTCGCAAGGTACATGATTCGGCGCGATCTAACTAAGACCGGTCTTACAGAGTTTGACGATAAACCTGAGAACTACAGGGGTTGGAAGTGTACCTTTGAAACCACGATCAGTGATCTTGGCATCACCGCCGCTGAAGAGCTAGACCTGCTAATCAGGTGGCTTGGGCCACAATCCACGGATCGGGTCAAGAGACTTAAATCTGTCCACATCAGTAATCCCATTGCTGGTCTCACTGCCGCATGGAAGAGACTAGAAAGAAGCTATGGCAGTCCTGAGGTCATAGAAAGGGCCCTGTTCAAACGACTAGAGGATTTTCCAAAGGTATCTAATAAAGACAGTACAAGGTTCCAAGAGCTCAGCGACCTCCTGTTAGAGCTTCAGCTGGCCAAAGCAGACCCGTACCTTCCTGGCCTCAGCTACCTGGACACTGCTCATGGGGTAACCCCAATAGTTTCCAAGCTGCCGTCCAATATCCAAAATAAGTGGGCCATGCTTGGATCAAAATACAAAAGGGAAAACCAAGTCTCCTTCCCTCCATTTTCCTACTTCTGCGAGTTCATCGAAAATATCGCAGAGTGTAAGACCGATCCAAGTTTTTCCTATGGAGAACACAGCGACCCTGTTTCATCTACAAAACACGACAGTCCACGTTTTAACTACAGGAACCACCAAGCTCCAATGTCCATCAAGAAGACTGATGTTCTTCCGGCACCTTCAGTATCACAAGATAAGAGCGACAAAGGTGAGAAGGCTGAAATCCTAATCGCCAGTGTCCAATTCACAAACTGCCACATACCCTGAAGAAGTGCATCGGCTTCAGGAAGAAGCCCCTTCAAGAACGAAAGGAGCTCTTGAAGAAGTTTGGAGTATGCTTCAGGTGCTGCGCCTCTACAGAACATCTTGCTAAGGACTGTGTCATCCCCATCATGTGTCTAGAGTGCGACAGCGAAGACCACGTACAGGCGCTCCATCCATCACAGCCTGACTCTGCGTCTTCACCTTCTCCCACCACAAGCCATGGCGGGGAGAGTACAGACCAAGTGACAAGCCATGTTGCAGTATCTTCCTCATGCACCGATGTCTGTGGAGAAGGTCTTCGAGACAAGTCCTGTGCGAAGATTTGCCTGTCATGGGTGTATCCCAAGGGCCATCCAGAGAAGGCAGTCAAGGTGTACGTTAGCCTGGATGACCAGAGCAACAAATCATTAGCCAGGTCAGAACTCTTTGACTTGTTTGATTTAAAAGGAGACGTCTATCCCTACACCTTGGGCACCTGCAGCGGCGTTTTACAAACCTCTGGAAGAAGGGCCAGTGGCCTCATAATAACTTCTCTTGAGAAAGGCGCCACGGAGATACCACTACCCACGCTTGTAGAGTGTAACCAAATACCATTCAATAGGGAAGAAATCCCAACACCAGAAGTCGCTCTTCAGCATCCTCATCTCAGAATGATAGCCAAAGAGATGCCACCCCTGGACGATAAGGCAGACATCCTAATTCTCCTCGGCAGAGACATTATACGACTGCACAAGATGCGTCAACAAATCCACGGACTACTCAATGAACCATATGCCCAGCGCCTCGAGCTGGGCTGGGTCATCATTGGCAACGTCTGTAGTGACCAGACAAAGAATCAGAACGACATCTCCTCTTACAAAACCGTTATCACGTCGGATGACAACGACTTGTCCTCCCTGTCATACTCACGTCACCAATGGATGAAGGAGAAGTCAAACGACACTACGTGTCAACAGCAACCATCCGATATTTCAAGTCCGCTTTATCCTCGAGACTACAACCTCGAGATAACAGCATTCGATCTTTCAACCAAGGACAACAACTCACTACCTACAGAGGGAGACAAAGTGATCATCAGGGTCATGAGCGTCAAACCCACCGAAGACAACTATAACAGCTTCTCTTTCAGCAAAGACTAAGTTGCCAAGGGATCCAGAGCAAGTAACTGCTAAGTTCCCAACCTTTGATACCCATCTCCATCACAAGCCTGGTCAAACCGAAGCCATGCTAGACTTCAGTGCTCAAAGTGAGAGCCCCTCTCTCAACAGCCTACCTCTGACCGATGGTGTCAGCGTTTTCCCCACGCAATTTAGCCTCAGCTCACTGGCGGATGTTGAACAAGACACGTTCACTTCCCAAGCATCACCCTGTAAGGAACTTGCTATCGAACGAGGAGCCTCGCCTGTTGAAAACAGCATCGATGGTCCTCTCGGGTTTAAGACACCCATCGCAGTTCTAGGCAGGGTACCACTGAGACAGCTTGCTACTCCGGATATCAACGGGAACAATATGCTACCATCTCAGAGACAGCAAAGATGGGAGACGGCGAAGAAGTCTCTAAAGGCCTTACAACAAGTCCTGCCCCGTAGTTCTGTAAAGACTCTTTCAACCATCATCAAGAGACAAGTCTACCTTTCCTACGACGTGTCTAAGAAGACTACAGCTGCAAGAGCCTCTCCCAGCACTTCAGAAACCGGCAAAAAGGTACAGAAGCTGAGCTCTCTTTACCCTGGACATCCTTTCAGCTGGTCAGCCATCCTATCTGCTGACATACATTTCAGGCAAATCATCTGCTGGCTCCTTCGAGCAGGAGTCACATGATCTTAGCTTCGTCTCTGAACTCAGCTCACGGCGGGGAGCCTACCGCCATATACTCCTCCAGCTGTGTTGGAACATTGTAATATTTTAACTTTCTCCAGCGGATTATTGGGTTGGTGGAAGTGTTTGCACGTTGCGGCTTCCCCAATCCGAAGATCGGTTTTCCTTTGGACTCGGACTATTCCGCTGTTGAGGACTTCATGCCTCCAACTGAACATTGGACCATGCCAATTAGACTTCAACTGTTGTTGTTATTACCTGCATGCTTGTTTTTTTCCTTTTGTCTTTTAGGTCTACAGTGACATCTCCAGTGGACATCATAAAATTATGAAATCTATAGATTTCAGATGGGGAGTGTTATGTCCCATGAATGAGACATTTTACAGACTGTCCTGTGTATTTTACATGCTTTATTGCAGTCTCTCATATTGTTTACTGTTGCTATGTGTCCCTGTGTTTGCATAGCTGAAATCCTCCCTTTACATCAAGTTTGTCCCTTCTGTCTCTCTGTCTCCCTCTTCTGGTGTGATGTCATTTCCTTCTTCTTTCTCCTGTGTTTCATTCTCCATCTTGATTTTATCAGATTCACATGTGTTTTCAGTCTGTCTGAAGAAAGTCTTTTTTACCTGCTGCTGTTTGTATGCATTCAACAAGAATTCTTAAAGAAATCAAAGTCTCTTCTGGATTCTTCATAACATGCGTGCCGGCAGCTGAGTTAAGCTATCTGCGATCGTCGCCAATTGTAAGTAGGGTGAAAGAGATCCGGCATCTCACAGAGCCATATTTACAGCCACAGGCCCCGGGAACAGAATAGCGCATGTCCAGGAATTGATTACAGCACCTGGAAATATCGAACGCATCAATCAGCGCAAATGCATGCAAAAAACGCATACACGCAGTGGTTTTTTTGGGGGGTCTTGTGTAAGATGATGCAGATAAAAAAACGCTGCGTAAAGATGTGTTTGTATGCGTTTGCGCATGCAGATGACACGCTGCGCACAGAAACGCTAATGTGAACTTAGCTTAAGCTGTTTATGTGGCCCCCAACCCCTGTGGTCAAAACATGGACAGCTTTATTACAGTGTTAGCTATAAGCACTGACATGGGAATAACGTTTAACCCCTTAGTGACAGAGTAATTTTGCAGCTTAATGACAGGGCCAATTTTTACAATTCTGACCACTGTCACTTTATGAGGTTATAACTCTGGAACGCTTTAACGAATCCAGCTGATTCTGAGATTGTTTTTTCGTGACATATTGTACTTCATGTTAGTGGTAAGATTTCTTTGATATAACTTGTGTTTATTTATGAAAAAAACGGAAATATGGCGAAAATTTTGAAAATTTAACAATTTTCAAACTTTAAATTTTTATGCCCTAAAATCAGAAAGATATGTCACACAAATTTCTTAATAAATAACATTTCCCACATGTCTACTTTACATCAGCACAATTTTGGTAACAAATTTTTTTTTGTTATGAAGTTATAAGGGTTAAAAGTTGACCAGCGATTTCTCATTTTTACAACACCATTTTTTTTTTAGGGACCACATCACATTTGAAGTCACTTTGAGGGGTCTATACGATAGAAAATACCCAAAAGTGACACCATTCTAAAAACTGCACCCCTCAAGGTGCTCAAAACCACATTCAAGAAGTTTATTAACCCTTTACGTGCTTCACAGGAACTCAAGCAATGTGGAAGGAAAAAATTAACATTTAACTTTTTTTGCAAAAACTTTACTTCGGAACGAATTTTTTTTATTTTCACAACTGTTAAAAGAAAAAATTAACACAAAATTTGTTGTGCAATTTCTCCTGAATAAGCCAATACCCCATATGTGGGGGTAAACCACTTTTTGGGCGCACGGCAGAGGTCGCAAGGGAAGGAGCGACATTTGACTTTTTCAACGCAGAATTGGCTGGACGCCATGTCGTGTTTGTAGAGGCCCTGATGTGTCTAAACAGTGGAAACCCCCCACAAGTGACCCCATTTTGGAAACTAGACCCCCTAAGGAACTTATCTAGATGTGTGGTGAGCACTTTGAACCTCCAAGTGCTTCACAGAAGTTTATAACATAGAACCGTGAAAATAAAAATCATATTTTTTCCACAAAAACGATCTGTTCACCCCAATTTTTATTTTCCCAAGGGTAACAAGACCCCAAAAGTTTTTGTGCAATTTGTCCTGAGCATGCTGATACCCCATATGTGGGGGTAAACCACTGTTTGGGTGCATGGCAGAGCTTGGAAGGGAAGGAGCGCTGTTTGACTTTTTCAACTCAGAATTGGCTGGATGCCATGTCGCGTTTGTAGAGGCCCTAATGTGTCTAAACAGTGGAAACCCCCCACAAGTGACACCATTTTGGAAACTAGACCCCCTAAGGAACTTATATAGATGTGTGGTGAGCACTTTGAACCCCCAAGTGCTTCACAGAAGTTTATAACTCCCGGGCATGAAAATAAAAAGTCATATTTTTTCCACAAACCTGATCGTTTAGTCCCCAATTTTTTATTTTCCCAAGGGTAACAGGAGAAATTAGACCACAAAAGTTGTTGTCCAATTTGTCCTGAGTACGCTGATACCCCATATGTGGGGAGGGACCACTGTTTGGGCGCACGGCAGGGCTTGGAAGGGAAGGAGTGCCGTTTGACTTTTTCAAACCAAAATTGGCTGGAATTGAAATTGGACGCCATGTCGCATTTGGAGAGCCCCTGATACTCCTAAACAGTGGAAACCCCCCACAAATGACACCATTTTAGAAACTAGACCCCTTAAGGAACTTATCTAGATGTGTGGTGAGCACTTTGAACCGCCAAGTGCTTCACAGAAATTTATAAACGTAGAGCCGTGAAAATAAAAAATCATTTTTTTCCTCAAAAATGATTCTTTAGCCTGCTATTTTTTTTATTTTCCCAAGGGTAACAGGAGAAATTGGACCCCAAAAGTTGTTGTGCAATTTTTCCTGAGTACGCTGATACCCCATATGTGGGGTGAAACCACTGTTTGGGCGCATGGAGTGCTTGGAAGGGAAGGAGTGCCATTTTGTAATGCAGACTTTGATGGAATGTTCTGCGGGCGTCATGTTGTGTTTGCAGAGCCCTTGATGTGCCTAAACAGTAGAAACCCCCTGCAAGTGACACCATTTTGGAAACTAGACCCCCCAAGGAGCTTATCTAGATGTGTAGTGAGCACTTTGAACCCCCAAGTGCTTCACAGAAATTTATAAACGCAGAGCCGTGAAAATAAAAAATCATTTTTTTCCTCAAAAATGATTTTTTTAGCCAGCTATTTTTTATTTTCCCAAGGGTAACAGGAGAAATTAGAACCCTAAAATTGGTGTGCAATTTGTCCTGAGTACGCTGATACCCCATATGTTGGGGTAAACCACTGTTTGGGCGCACGGCAGGGCTCGGAAGGGAGGGAGCGCCATTTGACTTTTTGAACGCCACGTCGTGTTTGGAGACCCCCTGATGTGTCTAAACAGTGGAAACCCCCCACAAGTGACCCCATTTTGGAAACTAGACCCCTTAAGGAACTTATCTAGATGTGTGGTGAGCACTTTAAACCCCCAAGTGTTTCACAGAAATGTTTAAACGCAGAGCTGTGAAAATAAAAAATCATTTTTTTTCTCAAACATGATTTTTTTAGCCAGCTATTTTTTATTTTCCCAAGGGTAACAGGAGAAATTAGAACCCCAAAATTGGTGTGCAATTTGTCCTGAGTACGCTGATACCCCATATGTTGGGGTAAACCACTGTTTGGGCGCACGGCAGGGCTCGGAAGGGAGGGAGCGCCATTTGACTTTTTGAACGCCACGTCGTGTTTGGAGACTCCCTGATGTGTCTAAACAGTGGAAACCCCTCAATTCTAGCTCCAACCCTAACCCCAACACACCCCTAACCCTAATCCCAACCCTAATCCTAACCTAAATCCCAACCCTAATTCCAACCCTAATTGTAACCCTAACCTTAATTGTAACCCTAACTCTAATTGTAACTTTAACCCTAACCCTAATTGTAACCCTAACCCTAATTATAACCCTAATTATAACCTAACCCTAAGGCTAGGTTCATTTTGCGTTTCACCAGCCCGTTCAACACATAGCGTTGACGGGCTGGTAACGGTATAGCATAACACGATCGCGTTATGCTATACCCGCTAGCGCAGATGAATCAGCCGATGATTCATCTGCGCTAGCGGAGACGAAGCCCAGACGCTGCAGCCCGCGTCCGAGGCTCCGTCACTGAATGACGGCACGTCGCGAACGCATGCCGATTTACGGCATGCGTCGCGATGCGCCCTCAAATGGAGGTGAATGGCAGCGTTAACGGACTGCGTTACACCGCGTTATACCGCGGTGTAATGCAGTCTGTCTAACGGACTGCCATAACGCAGTATGAACCCAGCCTAACCCTAACCCTAATTATAACCCTAACCCTAATGCTAACCCTAACCCTAATTATAACCCTAATGCTAACCCTAACCCTAATTATAACCCTAACCCTAACGGAAAAATGAAAATAAATATAATTTCTATTTTTTATTATATGTCCCTAACTAAGGGGGTGATAAATGGGGGGGTTATGTACTGTTTTTTTTATTGATCAAAATGTACTTTTATGAGAATGAATGAAAAAAATTTTGAATCTGCCGCCAAGCAGATCGGCGGGCGCATTGCGCATGCGCCCGCCATTTTTTTTTCCAGGAAGAAGATGCCGGGATCCTGGGGCCTGCAGGAGGACCGAGGACACCGGGAGGTATAGGGGGGGGCGATCGGGGACCTGTGGACCCTCATTTTCTCCCCTCTGATGTGCGATTACATCAGAGGGGAGAGAAATCTTTTTTTTTTTTTTTTTTTTTGCGATCGCCGTTATGCTGTATAGCGGCGATCGCAACACCAGGATCGGTGAATACCGACCCGGATCATGCTCTCTGGGGTCTCGGCTACCAGAGAAAATTGCCCATCCCCCCCAGCACATAGCGGCGGGCGCACTGAGCATGCGCCCGCCATTTTCTTCATAGTGGCGGCACCGGGGGAGGCAGAAGGGCACGGGGGCCACATGCAGGAGATCGGGGGCCACATGCAGAATATCGGGGGCCACATGGGGGTCCCAGGGACCCTTTTTCTCTGTCCTCTGATGCCCGATGACATCAGAGGACAGAGAAATTAAATGGCACAACATTTTTTTTTTTTTTTTGCTATCGCCGTTATAGGGTTAATAACGGCGATCGCAACATCGGTGTCGGTAAAAACCGACCCGATTCATGTTCTCTGGAGAAAATGCGCCTCTGGGGGGCGCTATTCACTTTTTCCACAGCGCCGTTAATTAACGGCGCTGTGGTTTAAGTACCCTTAATGACCGCCGTTAAAAGGCGTATCGGCGGTCGTTAAGGGGTTAAGGGCTTGTGCAGACCACTGTATTTTCGTTCCCAGTTCGATCCGACAAAACAGCAGATCACACTCTGACCAATGTTATTCTGTCTATGGAGTCGTGGGCAGAGTCTGTCCAAGATCAAAATCACAGCACACGTGTTCTATCCGATTACTGGATCACACTCGGCTATGCAATTGAATGAGTCCGTGGAAAACATCGGACTTCACTCGGATGACATCTGAGTGCAGTCCGATTTTCACAGACAAACAGAATGGAGAAGAGTGAGATTTTTTTTCCCCATCTTCTCCCCATTCATGAAAATTGGATCACACTTTGATCAGCATTTGAACAGAGTGTGATTTACAAAATTGGCCCAATTCTCTCAGACTACAGAAATTATACTGGTGTGACCTAGCCTAAGGCCTCATTCACACGTTCAGTATTTGGTCAGTATTTTACCTCAGTATTTGTTAGCAAAAACCAGGAGTGGAACAGAGGAAAAGTATAATAGAAACACGTCACCACTTCCGTATTCATCACCCACTCATGGTTTTGGCTTACATATTCTGATATGAAATACAGATCAAATACTGACCGTGTGAACATGTCCTTAGACATGTATTAGATCAGAGGCATATCCAGGGGGGGCAGCCGGGGCATGTGCCCCGGGCGCAGCTGGCAGGGGGCGCAGTCGGGCTGCCTAATGCGGCGGTCCACAGTGTCTCCCCGCGGCTGCATTCTGACGCCCCGGCCTGGGAGTCGGCGGTTCCCTGTGCCGGTTGTCAAGCTGACAGCCGGCGCAGAGAAGCTGCGCGTGCCGGCTCCCAGGGATCAATTGTACTGGCGTCTATACAGACGCCAGTACAATTGAAGCTTTGACCACCGGGTCAGAGCGACGCCAGCAGCATGATCAGGTCATGTGATCATGCTGCTGACATCACTCGCCGGCGCCCAGAGGGAACACTGGTGGTAAGTGCTCCACTGTGGAGCTGAAGAAACCACCGAAGATGGGAGATGTGGGGGGTACATAATGTGGGGGAATTTGCAGTGGGGGGGTACATAACATGTGGGGGATTTGGAGTGAGGGGTACATAATGTTTGGGGGATTTGGAGTGAGGGGTACATAATGTTGTGGGGGGGATTTGGAGTGAGGGGGTACATAATGTGTGGGGGGGATTTGGAGTGAGGGGTACGTAATGTGTGGGGGGGATTTGGAGTGAGGATTACATAATGTGTGAGGGGGGATTTGGAGTGAGGGTACGTAATGTGTGGGGGATTTGGAGTGAGGGGTACGTAATGTGTGGGGGGGGGATTTGGAGTGAGGGGTACGCAATGTGTGTCGGGGGGATTTGGAGTGAGGCGGATACGTAATGTGGTGGGGGGATTTGGAGTTGGGGATGCATAATATGTGGGGGGATTTGGAGTGGGGGTACATAATAGTGTGGGGGGAATTTGCAGTGGGGGGTACATAATCTGTGGGGGGGAATTTGAGTGAGGGGTTGTAATGTGTGTGGGGGGTTTGGAGTGAGGGGTACGTAATGTGTGGGGGGGATTTGGAGTGAGGGGTACGTAATGTGTGGGGGGATTTGGAATGGGGGTACATAATGTGTGGGGGGATTTGGATGGGGGATACATAATGTGTGGGGGAATTTTCAGTGGGAGGTACATAAAGTGTGGGGGGATTTGGAGTGGGGGTACATAATGTGGGGGGATTTGGAGTGTGGATGGGCGATACATTATGTGTGGGGGGATTTGGAGTGTGATGGTGGGGTGGTACTTTATGTGTGGGGGGATTTGGAGTGTGGATGGGGGTACTTTATGTGTGGGGGGATTTGGAGTGTGGATGGGGGCACTTTATGTGTGGGGGGATTTGGAGTGTGGATGGGGGTTCTTTATGTGGGGGGATTTGGAGTGGGGATGGGGAGTTATTTTATGTGGGGGGATTTGGAGTGGGGATGGGGATACTTAATGTGTGTGGGGGATTTGGAGTGGGGATGGAGGTATTTAATGTGTGTGGGGGGATTTGGATTGGGGATGGGGCATTTAATGTGTGTGGAGGGATTTGGAGTGGGGATGGGGGATTTAATGTGTGTGGGGGGATTTGAGGACACTGAAGAGTATGTATGAGGAAACAGTATGGGGGGGTGGGTGCAGACACAGTATGGTGAGTGGGGGGATGGGTGCAGATAGTATGGGAAGCGAACGGGTAAATGTATATGGACACAGTATGGGGAGTGAGGGTGATGGGATGTGTGCAGACACAGTATGGGGAGTCAGGGTATCTGTGAGCAGGCAGTATAGAGAGTGAGGGGGTAAATATATGACGAGGCAGTATGGTGAACAGGGGGGACGTGAGAGGAGACAGTATGAGGAGGGAGGGGAATAGTGTGAGGCGACAGTATATTGCAGATATTTTTATTTGGGAGCATTATAAGGACTCTTTTGTCTTTAAGGGCGTTGTGTGGAGAGTTGGTGCAGAAGACCGGAGAAGATGGAGTTCTGCAGAGACGGCTGTGGATTAGAAAACGCATCATTGGGTCTGGACAAGAAGAAGAAAAGAAGGAGAACGACTCCAGAGACCACGTCATCTATAAGGTACCTGGATGTAAATATTATTTGTGAAACTGACTAATTCTCATGTTTTTATTTATGTTAAGAGCATTAAAAGGGGTTGTCCAGGTTTGTGCTGAGTCTAGTCATTCTATGTGACTGCAGACTTCTGACTTCTCACAGTGCGCACTGCACGCTGTTAGGATTCTTTCATGCCGGTGATTTACATACATGCAGTCACGTGTTGACTAGACATGTATGGCCTCACTCAATTAAAATGAACAGAGCGAGGCCGGGCACGTCTCGTCGGAATGTGACCAGAAGTATACAGATCACATGCTTGTGCTGACATGACTGTACACTCTTGCCACCTGTAAGGTAGAATCCTAAAAGTGTGCAGTGCAATTGTTGTGAGAATTCAGAAGCTGAAAAGTCAGGATTCAGCTCTGCAGGTTCCAGTAGTCATCACATGGACACTTCACTCATATGCGATTTTCATACTTATGGTCCTGTGACAACGAACTTCTCTTCCTGCTTCTGTCAGTTTTTCACTGAACATTGAGAGCATTAGGGAGAGCAGCTCGTCGGTACATGACTAAGTGTGCAAATCGCATATGTGCTTGGGGGGCAGCGCCGAACCGAATTCTTGCCCCAGGTGCCAAAAAGCCATCTGGATTAGATGGCATTATATTGGATAGTTGTAGCATGTAATGTGTTGCCAGAACAATTGCCAGATCTAATCTCTATTGAGCTGTTATGGAAGCAGGCTGACATTAAGGTATGAGAAAATTACCAACACCTCAGTCCAACAAGTCAATCCAATTTGTAGAAGGAACTTGTGTTTTCAAGCAGAGATAAATATTTCTTGTCATTGTCTTGAATATATTTTCTATTCCTTTTACAACTTTTCATGAAATACAAGAATTTTCATGGACATAAAAATGTTTCCTGTGATTCCAGATTGTTGAAAGGTAGTGTATTTTTTCGCTGGTATGAATATAGTTTTAGGATGTTTGCGCGGCTCCATATGGAAAATGCTCTTTTGTCAAAGGTAATATTTGCGTGGCCAGCTACAAGAAATAGAGCGTCAGATGCGTTTAAAATGGAGTAATATAAAACTTACTAATATGGTTTCACTATCAAAGCTCCAATGATTTCCCACTATTATGTCAAATGTCAATCCTGTATCCTGTCATCTTCACTTCCATGTTGGGTTCCTTGACCTTGTAGAACCCTTATCACTGGTTTGACGCACCGCAATCATCCTGCCTAACACTAAAGCCCCTGTCACACACTAAGCAAGATCGCTAGCGAGACACTGAAGTGTCACCGATTTTGTGACGCAACAGCGACCTAGCCAGCGATCTCGCTTAGTGTGACACGCAGCAACGACCAGCTGCGTGTCGCAGGGTATCGCTGATCGTCGTTGAATGGCCTAGACCATTTTTTCATCGTTGGTCTCCCGCTGGCCAGCACGCATCGCTGCGTGTGACAGGGGGAGACCAACGATCAGCGAGTTCCCAGCACGTACAGCAGAAGTTGGGAGCTGGTATCTAGGGTACACATCGGGTAACTAAGCGCGGTGCAGTGCTTAGTTACCCGATGTGTACACTGGATACCAGCTCCCAGCGCGTACAGCAGAAGCTGGGAGATGGAATCTAGGGTACACATCGGGTAACTAATCGCTTAGTTACCCAATGTGTTCACTGGATACCAGTGTGCTCGCTGGTCCTGATCACTGGTGAGTCTGCCCATGTGACAGCTCACCAGCGGTCAGCTAACGATGTCCCAGCGATCCCATCCACGTTGGATCGTTGGTGGGATCGCTGGGACATTGAAGAGTGTGACAGGGCCCTTAATGTCCTGTGATCAGACCCTGCCTCAGCATAATCTAGTGAGTCTACAAAGATGGCAGTATGTGCTCTGCCAGGACTGTACCCTACAGACTAAGTATATGTACATCACCTTAAGGCCAGGGTGACACTTGCAACTGCAATGCGAGAAACTCATGCGAGTCTCTCGCCTCAATACCCGGCACTCGGGACCGGAGTGTTCGGCTGCATGTATTTCTATGCAGCTGAACGCTCCTGTCCGAACCGCCGGCGACAGTGTCGGGTATTGAGCAGAGAGACTCGCGCAAGTTTCTTGCATTGCAGCTGCAAGTGTGACACCAGCCTAAAGGGGTTGTCCACTACTTGGACAACCCTTACTTGATCTAAATGTTTGGCCCCAATAATATTAAACAAACCTATATTCACCTCCTGTGCTGTTGCTGTTACAGCGGTGTCAGCACTCAGGGTCCCGGGGCTATTGTGCGTGACCCCGGCGCCCAATCAGTGCTGGCGTCACTGTCCACATCTTTGGACAAATCGCTCATGAAGAGGAGGTCCGGGCTGCATCTGATCTCGGACTTCCTCTTCATGTTCAATTCAACAGGAGGCGGGGACAGTGACACCAGCGCTGATTGGGCGCACATGTCACAACAACATCACGGGAGCCCCAGAGAGAGCGAGTGAAGACACCGTGGGAACTATGCCAGCACAGGAGGTGAGTATAGGTTTTTTTATTTTATCCGGGCCAAGCCAGGGCTATGAGAAGTTGTCCAAGTAGTGGACAACATCTTTAAGGGGTCGCACTCATCTGCATAAATAAAATCGGTCCGATGTTGTTCCTTAATAGCAGGATGAGTTTTATGTGAGTACATGGCGATTTTTCTCTCCTAGCATCTGTATAACATGCATATAACTTTTTCTGTTTTAACCAAACCTATTTGCAAGCCAGCGGAGTTTCTATGGGGGCAAAATACTCCCCATCTTTGGCAAACCTTGTGATGAGTTGGTGGGAGGAGTCATATGTTTACAATGTAGATAATCCAATCAAGGATTATATTTGGTGTTATTGCAGATACATCGACGATATCATTATGATATGGAATTTTGATGTATCTGCCATACCTAATTTAATTAGTTATTTCAATTGTAACCCCTTCAATCTCAGGTTTACTGCTCACCAAGAGCTCACTAGCATAGAATTTTTAGATTTGAAGTTGAAAGGTATACCAAATAAATTAATTGTTACTTCTACTTTCTGTAAAAGCAAAGCAGGCCATACTATTCTCCATGCAGCCAGTCACCACCCAAAACACACAATAAAAAATATACCAGTGGGAGAGATGATTAGGGCCAAACGCAACTGCAGCACTGATGATGATTTTGCTAGAGAAGTGGATGGAATTAAGAAACGTCTTAGTAAGAGAGGCTATAGCAAATGGAGTTTACAAAGGGCAGAAAAAATAGTAGAACCAAGACCACGTTTTAAACCGCAACAACATCTAAATGATCGCACACATAATCCAGTGACCATAGTGATACAATTTAGTAATCAATTCTCGATGATCAACAGAATTATTCATAATTATTTATGTATTTTTAGAGACGATCCAGAAATAGCTAACATAAAAAATGGATGTCGCATAGTATACAGGAAAGCACCATCACTAGCACACAGTTTATCACCCGTTATATTAATACATCTTATACCCAGCCTTCTAATTGGCTTAGTACCAAAGGCTTCTACAAATGTGGTGCTACAATGTGCAAAACTTGCAAGTTTTCGTATAAATGTTTGAAGTTTACGGACTCTGGTAGCCAAAACACGTATCCACTAAAAACTTTCTTAAATTGTAATTCAAGTAATGTAGTCTACATAATGGAGACATCTTAAGTATGTTGGAAGTACTAAGCATCAATTAAAAACAAGAATCAGAGAACACATAAATGATATAGAAAATGTAAAAATTTACAGAAATACTTCACAAATTTCTGTTCATTTTATACATCATCACCATAGTAATCTGGAATCATTAAAAATTTATGCTATAGAGAAGGTTCACAAGCCTCCGAGGGGAGGAGACATAGAAAAATTACTTAGAAGCAGAAAAGCCTGGTGGATGTTCAAACAGAACACTAGAGTACCGCATGGTTTAAATAAAAAGAGGGACATTATGTTATTTTATTAATCATTTATTGCAGAAGCATATTATACAGCTTTATAAAAAGGACCTTAAATAAAATGTTTAAGGTCACCATTTTTTAAAAGAGCCTCATTGCCCAATTCACAAAAATGTGTCTTGGTATATATCATGAAATTTGGAAAATCAGGGTACTCTTTCTATAAATAATAAGAAAACAAAAGCAGAAATATTTTTCTTTAATGCTGCTATCACAGCTGTTTGTATTACTGCCCTCTTTCCGCATTTTTTGCTGCGTTTAAATATCTAAATGATGTATATCTTTCTTAAGATAAATATATTCTATCTTTGTCTAATATATATTGATGTGAATACTTTTCCGTCAAATTATGACAAAGCATTCTTAAAGTGATACCTTTATTGGCTAACCAGAAAATTATATATTCGCAAGCTTTCAGAGCTCAAAGGCTCCTTCTTCAGGCAAGATTACATTTGGAATAATAAGAAAGACACATTAGATGCTTACTGTAGTAGGAAATTTGTTCAAGACCTGGGAGGTGTGATGCCTTCAAAAGATAAGCAAAGGCATCACACCTCCCAGGTCTTGAACAAATTTCCTACTATAGTAAGCATCTAATGTATCTTTCTAATTATTCCAAATGTAATCTTGCCTGAAGAAGGAGCTTTTGCGCTCTGAAAGCTTGCGAACATATAATTTTCTGGTTAGCCAATAAAGGTATCACTTTAAGAATGCTCTTGTCATAATTTGACAGAAAAGTATTCACATCGATTTTTCTGGCTAACACGGTACCACAATATAATTTATTATTGTACACTCTAATATATATTGTAATACATCTTATAGTGTTTTTCTCAGCCAAAATATATGTTTTTAATCTGTTTGTTTGTAATATATCCTTTCATTTTGTCTAGCTAATTAATTATCACACCGGTGTTTGTAACCGGATTTGAGTCTATAAGTGCTTTGCTAGCAAATGCTATGATATCATGATTAAGGGTGCTAGTTCACCAGAAACGCGTCAATATCGCATTTCTACTTAATTGTGCGCACTGATGTTTATCCTCTATTGAAAACTTTTTATAGTGAATAAAAAGAAATTTTTTCACTATATCGTTGAGCTGGATTTCCATGATTTGATAACATTCGTATGCAATGCGTTTTTAACATCAGCTTTTACATACAGTAATTATGTGTCGTTTACAGCTAATTTTCCAAGAAAGCAATCTTATATCCAGATATAGATAGAATACATAAATAGAATAAATGGGATAGATGTCCTGTTAAGGGCCCGTCTCACATAGCGATATCGCTACCGAGATCGGTGCTGAGTCACTAGTTTTGTGACGCAGCAGCGAGCTCACCAGCGATATCGCTGTGTGTGACATTCAGCGATGATCAGCCCCCCTGCTGGGTATCGCTGATCGTCGCTGAAATGTCAGGACATTTTTTTGATCGCTGGTCTCCCGCTGACAGGCACGCATCGCTGCGTGTGACAGGCGGGAGACCAGCGATCCGCTGGTAACCAAGGTACACAGCGGGTTTCCAGGCGCGGGGCTGTGCCTAGAAACCCGCTGTGTACCTTCGATACCAGCGCCCTGATGCAGGGCGCTGGTATCCAAGGTACACAACGGGTTTCCAGGCACCGCGCAGCGCTTGGAAACCCGCTGTGTACCTTGGATACCAGCTCCCTGCATCAGCACGCTGGTATCCAAGGTACACTGCGGGTAACTAAGCGATGTTACCCGCAGTGTCGCTGTCCCAGATCGCTGCCTGAGCTGCCTGTTTGGCAGCTCAGCAGCGATCATGTAGCGATACACCAGCGATCCTGACAAGTGCATATCGTTGTCGGGATCGCTGGTGTATCGTTATGTGAGACCCAACCTTTACTCTTTAATTTCAAAGCCCCCTACATATAATATACTAGCACCCTTTAGTGCCTTTCACGTGGCACTAAAGGGTGTTTAGACTTTTTAAACCTATTAAATAATTAATTAAAAAAAATATATAACGATATATATATTTCATCATATGGTTCCATAGATATGGTTTTATTATATCCAAATAAGAAAAGCACACAAAATTGCTATTGCCGAGCCTGTAACAACCTGAACTATAAATTTATTGCGTTATTTAACCAGCACTGTGAATGTTATGAAACCAAAAATAAAAAAAGAGAACTACTGTTTTTTTATTCAGTCTACTTTCTAAAAATCAGAATAAAAACTGATAAAGAAGCTGTACCTAAAATTGTACCAATGAAAACACCTATGTAACAAAATTGATCAGCCCATTCTAGCAAAATGAAATAAATGTACAAGTGCAAATTGCTGTTAGTGATGGGCGTTATCTGAAAAGGTCACCATGTTGTTGGTAGATGATTAATTGTATTAAAATGCGCTGTAAGAACCTAAAATGTGTAAGTATAGTATATAGCAATGAAACAGTAATGCAGTCTGAAAGGCATGTAATGAACGCTTCTGTATACCTCAGTGTGATCAGTGCTGTTTCATCTGTTTGTAGCTAACAAATCATCTCATCTCGCAGATCCAGCAACAGACTAATTTGCAGCTATCAGAATATGGTGAAACAAAAGACTTTTTTTTGTTTTTAAATTTGTTATGTACAGTAGACACTTGGTCATTAACAAGTTAAAGAGTAATTAAACTCTATTTAAAGTTTCTTTTATAATTATTAGGTCCCTAAATTCCCTGCAGATCCACCGAGGTCCATCTTTTGAGACCCCCATTGCTGACTTGAAAGACCGAGCAGAAGTTCGCAGCTCAGAGCTCAGGAAACAGAAGTACATAGCGCCTGCCAGAGCACATGCACTGATCTAAAAATGGATTCAATAGAAAGTCTATGCACCTGGAGATTTTATCTGTACAGAGGTATATCTTTTAGAAGTGTAAGTTGATGGACATACTGACCACGTTCCCCCGTGAAGAGCAAGTACATTGTTGTATTGTATAATGTGAACTGTGACATGTGTTAATAGTGTTGGTATTGGGTTCTGCCCGCCAGTAGGAATAATGAGAGTTAATGGTTGGGACTAGCCCAGAGTGAGAGGGGATAAGGTGAAGGGACAGGGAAAGTTTCCTGTCAGAATGTGAGATAGGGCCCAGAAGTGAGGAGAGACTGAGACGGTGGTTAGTGTGAAGAAAGAAGAGGAACCGACAGGAGGATGGAGTGGTCAAACAAACGGGTCCTGGAGATGACGCCTAGCAGTTCGGCCCAGAGTTTATAACTCTGAGAGTTAACGGGACAGGATATGTGAGGTGAAGGGATTGTCCCAGGCAGAAATACCACAATGTAATTCCCTTGAGGAAAGAGAAGACTTGGAAATGCGCGCTGAGAACACTGGCGCCGCTATAATGAGGCGAGTTGAGCTGTTATCTCAGGCGGCGGCAGCCAGGGGGCGGCAGAGCAGAACTCATAATGTGTGAGAGGAAGTGAGCAGGAAGCTGCCGGATCATGGAGTGTGTGTGTGTGTGTGTGTGTGTAGCTGCTGTGTGTGTGTGTGTGTGTGTGTGAAGCTGCTGTGTGTGTGTGACGCTGTTGTGTGTGTGTGTGTGTGTGTGTGTGAGATGCTGTGTGTGTGATAGATGAGGAAGCGATATCAGCGTTGGAACGGGCAGAGGTGAGTAGTTTTTTTTATGCAAGGCCATTATTCAGTATGGAGCATCATGTGGGGCTATTATACAGTATGCAGCAGTATATGGGGCCATTATACAGTATGCAGCAGTATATGGGGCCATTATTCAGTATGGAGCATCATGTGGGGCTATTATACTGTATGCAGCAGTATATGGGGCCATTATACAGTATGCAGCAGTATATGGGGCCATTATTCAGTATTGAGCATCATGTGGTGCTATTATACTGTATGCAGCAGTATATGGGGCTATTATACAGTATGCAGCAGTATATGGGGCCATTATACAGTATGCAGCAGTATATGGGGCCATTATTCAGTATTGAGCATCATGTGGTGCTATTATACTGTATGCAGCAGTATATGGGGCCATTATACAGTATGCAGCAGTATATGGGGCCATTATTCAGTATGGAGCATCATGTGGGGCTATTATACTGTATGCAGCAGTATATGGGGCCATTATTCAGTAGTTTTTTTCTTTCCCATCTTTCTTTCTCTCTCTGTTCTTTTTCTTTCTCTCTGTTCTTTCTTTCCCCTCTTTCTTTCTATCTCTGTTCTTTCTTTCTCTCTTTGTTCTTTCTTTCTCTCTGTTCTTTCTTTCTTTCTCTTTCTTTCCACTCTATCTTTCTGTTCTTTCTCTCTCTCTCTCTGTTCTTTCTATCTGTTTTCTTTATTTCTCTTTCTCTCTCTCTGTTCTTTGTTTCCCATCTTTCTTTCTCTCTATCTCTCTGTTCTTTCTTTCTCTCTTTGTTCTTTCTTTCCCCTATTTCTTTTTTTCTCTGTTCTTTTTTTCTGTCCCCTCTTTCTTTTTCTGTTCTTTCTTTCTCTCTGTTCTTTCTTTCCCGTCTTTTTTTCTTTCTCTCTCTGTTCTTTTCTCTCTTTGTTCTTTCTTTTCCCTTTCTTTGTTTATTTATTTCTCTCTCTACTTTCTCTCTGTTCTTTCTTGCTTTCCCCTCTTTCTTTCTCTCTCTCCTTTCTCTGTTTTCTTGTTTCTCTCTCTGTTCTTTCTTTTACTCAGTACCAGTGTGCCCATAGTACCAGTCACTGTGCCCTCAGTACCAGTCAGTGTGATCACCAGTGCTAAATGGGTGTGGTCGGGGCGTGGACATGGGTGTGACTAGTTGTGGAATGGGTGTGGTCAGGGCGTGGCCTAAAATTTGCCGCGGCGCGGCAAACTTCCTCGAATTGGGAGGCGCCGTTTTGCAGTTCGCCTCAGGCAGCACAGAGGCTAGGTTCACCCCTGGCTGAGAATAGGACTCTTGCCAACTGGACTGTAGAATGTAGCTGGGATGTGGTGAAGGAAAGTGAAGCAGTGGATATAAAGACCAAATGAGTAACGAGGAAAGAATTGGAACTGTGTGGAAAAATGCTCCATATTGTGAAGGAAATATTTAGAAAGTTGTGTACCCGCTATCTACTATACTGTGTATAGTCCCCACCAAGTTATCATTCAGTAAAAAGTTTAGTTTTGACTGGTGGTCTCATTGAGCTGCTTAACACCTGGTCCTGGCCAACCAAAGTCATCGGTAACATGTGGCCTGCACAGACATAGAGCCCGATAGCACAAGTCCACACACCCAGCCAGGACCCCAACTTTCATGTAACATGCCAGGGCGTAAGAAACAGGTACAACGCCCACACATGCCAGGGCGTAAGAAACGGGTAGCACGCCCACGGCTACCGCCCCACGTTACATTACAGAAGTATAACACCCGATAGCCTATATGGCAACACACAGACCTCATGCAACTCCGCAATCATTTTTGTACTGCCACACAGGCTTTGTTCTGTCTGCGGTATGCATAGGATGTTGGGGGTAAAAGTATGGGGTTATTATTATCAGAGTTGCTTACTTTTTTATTTTAGATATGCTGGTATAGTTATGCAGGCAAACAAGTTTACTCACAGTTTACAGCTGCAGAATTACAGAAGTTAAGGAGTTTCCGGTATTCAGAAACACCTGTCCCCAGGGGTCCAGTCTGTTTTACGAAAACAAACTGCTTTAATTACCCTTCACAGGTCCAGGCTGAGTCTCCACAACTGTCTGTTATTGTCTGCTGAACTGACGTCATGTTGCCAGCATTGCAGCTGAGTCGCCCGCCAGGGCCGTGGGGTACTCGGCACCGTGCCCGTCGATTGCTATGGGGGATGTCACGGTAGCTGCAGCTCGGTCCGTGGCCCTGGGACTCACTAAGAAGGGGGTTGTATTTACAGGGGATAATGTCAATTGGATCGTGACGCCACCTGTGGTGTTTGGTGAGGCTCACCAGCGCTGCAGCAGTCCACTGAGGCCGATATTGTGGCAGCTAGATGGAATCGCTCCCCACAGGTGGAGCGGGCCTTCAGGGCAGCGTATGGGAAGGGATGCAGGACAGAGGGGATCCGGCAGGATAGGAACAATAAAGGGGAACACACACAAATCACTTCGGTACCTTTACTGGAGTTATTGCAGGAACATACCGGGGCACTGTAGGGTGAAGGGTTCCCATCCAGATTCTCCCCAGTGAGCAGGTATAGGGCCTCCTGTTTCTTGCCTCTCTGTAATAAGTTTCTGACCTGCCTGTAGCTAGGCCTGAGTTTGTCTCTATCCTGCACCTGACTGACCTTGTGGTAGGGCCTTCTCTTGGAGTACACTTTCCTTGCTTGCTTTTCCCTGCTTGCCGGAACTTCGTGTCCCCTGGCTCTGTTATGTATCAGCTCTGTAGTGCTCCTGAGACCTGTAGTCCTCAGAATTCCGGTTGTCTCCTACTGGGTCGTGGAGATCCCTGTAGGCTCGGACCCGGTGTCCGGTATGTACTTGCTGGGGTGAGCTGGTAAGGCTCCTCTACCCCCTTGCTACTCTCCTCTTGCCTTTGGCCTACTCGGGCCCTCACAAGGTTATACACACTGGAAGTTGGTGGGCTGCCTCTTCTGCCGCTCTCTAGAGCGTCGGCACGCTCCTAGCTCTCTAGCCTGATCTGCTAGACTCACTCTGCTCTGCAGACTGACTGCACACCTGTCTGCTCTCCACTGAGCTGTACTGAGCAGAACTGAACTGACTTCCTGCCTTCACCCCCTTTTATATCCATATCAGGGCTCCCTCTGGTGGACTGAGGTGGGGTGAAGGTGTGTGAATGTAGTGAGACCTCTAGTGGATGAATCCTTCGTGCACCCTTCTAGGATATGTGGATCCGAGCGCAGCTGGGCTCCACACAGCCAGTCAGTGAGCTCAGGGGATCTACCCAAGTAAACAGCAGGAGTCGATCTTAGCCGCTGAGCTCACTGATTGGCTGCAGTGCTGTCTACATGACATCAGCGTTGCAGTCAATGAAAGACACCAGAAGCAGAGGTGGAATCTCAGCGCTGGAGCTGGGTAGTGTGAGTAATCTGGAAAGTTTGTTTTTATAAAGGGAGTCTGTCAGCACAGGATGACTGTTCAAACCAAGAACAGGCGCAAGGTGCGCCCTTGGTGTGGCCAAATATTTAAGTGCATCTTTACATCTTGTTTTTCCCTCTATCTCAACCCTTCTCTGGCTCTATAAAGCCAGAGCCGTCAATCGAAGAAAAGGGGTGATTGAGGGAAAACAAGCAGGTGGGAAGGTGGATCTAAATGTTTCACCCCTCGGACCCAGGGTTTGCTCGTTTAAAGGACACTGGCGTGCGGTGTGACCTTCTTTCTGGCAGTGGTAGCAGATGATCTCTCGGTGCGAAAGGCGTTGATCGTTGGTCTTTCCTGGGGGTGGCGTTGTCCTCCTCCTGGGTGGCGGCGTCCTCTTTCTCCTCCGGTCCATCCAGGGGACATCCTCAGGGCAGTCGGCTAGCAGGATCTTTCCTTCTGACTCCGGTCCCGTCCGCAGTTGTAGGGCACTCATTACAGTGGCCAGGTTTTTGGTCAGCTGGCGCACTTCCGAGCGTAGACAGTCCAGCTCAATAGGGGGCGCTGCCTGCGTTTTGGCTTCAGCCACCAACGGGGAAAAGGTAGGCACTATTTGGGTGAGAGAGGCCTTACCCTGGTAATGCTGGTCTGCCTGATCTGCCGTTTCCAGGGGTTGCAGTCCCTTTATAGCCATATCTTTAAGGGCATCAGAGGTGGCATCAGGATGATCCAGGGACCACCAACGCACGGTTCTGCTCTCCGCTTGGGACCTCAGCCCCCGGACAAATTGTTCTTTTAGCATTTTACTCTCCTTGGTGACGCTCATTGGATTCACCTGTTTGAGAGCTCGCAGGGCCCCTTGTAAACGGCAGGCATAGTCCCGAACACTGTCCTCAGGTTTTTGGGAGCATTGGTAGAACCTCATCCGGAGGTCTGCTTCAGTGCGGTCCTCAAAGGCAGTCTGTAACTTTTCAAAAATTGCGGGCACTGACTCCTGGTCTGCAGCTGACCAAGTCTCTACTTCTCTTTCTGCAGCACCAGTCAATTGTCCCACTACCACAGCAGCCCTTTGCTTATCTGACATAGAGTACATGTCCAGTATGCTGCATATTTTTCACTTAAATCTTGACAGGGTGTCTGGCCTGCCGCTGTATTGGGGAAGCCACTTTGCTCCAGGCATGTATGGCAGCGTTAGCGGTACTGTCGGGGCCACAGGCCCAGGTAAGGGGGCGGCTGCTGCGGCCGGCATGGTAGCGGTCGATGGCTGATCACCAGGGTTGTCGGCCTGGGCCGTGTAACTGGGTGAGGGCTGCGACATATTGGCGCCTCCCCTAGTGAACCGTGGCCTTCCTTCCTCTGTAGGCCGCAGCTCCGCATGGCACAGTTGCTGGAACGACCTGCGTCGCCGGCGCTCTGACGTCAGAGCGCTCACTGAAGCTCCCTGACAGGACCTGCCGCCGCGTCAGCGCGTGTCCAGAACTCAGCGCGCTTTTGCAGGTACGCCTCCTAGTTTTCGCAAGTGGACATAATGGCGGCAGATTCCAAAAATAGCGGGAAACCTTCGCCACTGCACAGCATACAGTCTTTTAGTAAAGGCGCACAGTACCCGTGGCAACGGGCACAGGTTACTCCGTTGCCACGGGCACGCAATCCTGTTCATGACACCAGAAGGATGAGTCGCCCGCCAGGGCCGTGGGGTACCCGGCACCAAGCCCGTCGATTGCTATGGGGGATGTCACGGTAGCTGCAGCTCGATCCGTGGCCCTGGGACTCACTAAGAAAGGAGTTGTATTTACAGGGGATAATGTCAATTGGATCGTGACGCCACCTGTGGTGTTTGGTGAGGCTCACCAGCGCTGCATCAGTCCACTGAGGCCGATGTTGTGGCAGCTAGATGGAATCGCTCCCCACAGGTGGAGCAGTGTAATGTATGTAGTACAGTTCATATAGCGTCTTGTGCTTGGGTGCGATGAAAATACATGAGACACAGGTTTGATATAGAAAGTCTTGTATTACTTCATACAAGTTGGCAAAAATAGTCACACAGTTTGCAGACACAGAAGCAGGAGACACAGCAGGCCAGAGTAATCTAAGCTCAGCAATCACTCTCCACAACAGGTTCAGGATTTTCTTCTCTGTTACCGTAAGTCCATGCAAACGTGGGTCTTTCAAAGAGCAGGGTTCAGAGTCTACAAGTGCTTCAGAGTTCCTCAGTAGGAATAGCTGGAGTACAAGGTCCAAGGCTTTAGGAGTCAGGTCACAGGTTCACTGCAGGCTAGATTCTGAAGCACTGATTGCTCAGCTGTGGCTGCTTAAGAAGCAAAAGGAGAGAATCAGGGCGGGAACATGCAAGCTGGAAACTCCATTTTGACTGAGGGCAAGATAGCTGCAGCAAGACAGAAAGTAAAATGGCTGACGAACAAACTGAGTTTCAGGAACATGTACACAGAACCTTACATTACTCCCCCTTAGGGACAACCTCCGGATGACCTCAGGCCAGGCTTGTGTGGGTACCTCTGATGAAACTGACGGAGCAAGCGAGGAGCATTAACGTTATTGACTGGTTCCCATGAGTTGTCCTCCACTGGGTAGCCCTGCCATTTAATCAGATATTGTAACTGATTTCTATACAACCTGGAATCTAAAATCCTTTCCACCACAAATTCTTCCTGACCATCGACTAGCACTGGGTCAGGGCAAGGAGAAGAACGTCCAGGAAACGTATTGGGTGTCGCAGCCTTTAGTAGGGATACATGAAAGACAGGGTGAATTCTCATAGTTCTGGGCAGTTGAAGACGACAAGCAACGGCACTTATAATTTTACTGATTTTATAGGGTCCAATGTACTTATGTCCCAACTTAGACGATGGAATCCTTAACTTAAGATTTCTGGTTGACAGCCAGACCAAGTCTCCTACCTTGAAAGCTGGTGCAGGTTTACGAAATTTATCTGCTGCTTTCTTGTACCTTTCCTGAGCCGATTCCAGATTCTCCTTTAGAAGATCCATATTCTTCTGTAAAGACGTGATTCTTTCAGCCACTGCTGGTAAAGGCGTTTCTATGGGAAATCGTGGTAGAATGTTAGGATGATAACCTAGATTAGAGTAAAAAGGAGACTGCTTAGTGGAGGCACTCTGAGAGTTGTTATACGAGAACTCAGCTAATGGAAGTAGATCCACCCAATCATCCTGTAGGTGGCAGATAAAGCAGCGGAGATACTGCTCCAGGGTTTGATTGGTTCGTTCGGTCTGTCCATTAGTCTGGGGATGAAAAGCAGAAGAAAGGTTTACTTTAATGTCCAATGCTGCACAGAAATTTTGCCAAAACCTAGAAGTGAATTGCACCCCTCGATCCGAAATAACCTCATCCGGTACTCCATGTAAGCGAAACACATCTTTAATCATCAAATCTGATGTCTGTTTTGCAGTGGTAAGCCGACACAAGGGATAAAATGAGCTGCCTTTGTTAGACGGTCAACCACCACTAGAATGGTGTTCTTCCCTTGAGAGGTTGGTAACTCCACAATGAAGTCCATAGAAATGGATCCCCACGGGCGGGACGGGGTGGGAAGAGGCTGTAACAGACCAGTTGGTGAGGAGCGAGGTGTTTTGCATCTTGCACAGACTTCACATGAAGTGACATAGTTTAAAACATCCTTCCTGCAAGTGGGCCACCAAAAGAAACGAGAGAGAAATTCCTGTGTCTTTAGAATTCCTCTATGCCCAGCTATCTTGGAATCGTGAATGAGTTGCAATACTCTCAATCTGACTGTTTCAGGAATATACAGGCGTTGTCCCTGAATCCACACACCATTCTTAAAGACAAGACTTACGTCCCTTGGGGGTTGTGCCAAAAAGGAATCCGCATGGTATGCTTCCTTGATGTCCTTAAGTAGGTCTTGATTATGAATTACTCCTAGGAATCTAGAGTCAGGAAGAATAGTCTTAGGAGGAGTAATTGGACGTGTCTCTGCTGAGTAAATCCTAGAGAGTGCATCAGCCTTTCCATTGCGCGATCCTGGTCTATAAGAAATGATAAAATTAAATTGGTTTAAGAAAAGATTCCAGCGAGCCTGGCGAGGAGTCAGGCACTTAGCCGACCTGATAAACTCAAGGTTACGATGATCTGTCAGGACGACTATTTGCTGTGCAGCTCCCTGAAGAAGGTGTCTCCATTCTTTGAAGGCGACAATAATGGCCAACAACTCTCTATTGCCCACATCGTAGTTCCTCTCAGCCGAAGACAACTGCTGGGAAAAGAAGGCACAGGGATGCAAGACATTCTTCTCACCTGTTCTCTGAGAGAGTATAGCTCCAACGGCACAGTCTGAAGCATCCACCTCTATTATGAAGGCAAGCTCGGGGTTGGGATGTACTAGGATAGGTGCAGTGGTAAATTTATCTTTTAGACGGGAAAATGCTTCCTGGGCTTGGGGAGTCCAGGAGAACCTAGACTCTTTCCGGGTAAGTTGGGTGATAGGTGACACTACCTCAGAGAAATTTCTAATGAAACGTCTATAGAAGTTGGCAAACCCGATGAAGCGCTGTACCTCCTTCACATTTCTAGGACTTGGCCAATCCTTGATGGCTTGGGTTTTGCTTCCATCCATACTAATTCCTTGTGTAGACAGTACATACCCCAGAAATTGAATTTCGGTCCTATGGAATTCACACTTTTCAAGTTTGATGTAAAGATGATTTTGTCTTAGACGTTCCAAGACCATTCTCACATGTCCATGATGTTCCTCTGTAGAGTTAGAAAAAATTAGAATATCATCCAAATAAATTACCACGAATGTATCTAGGAGATCCCTGAAGATGTCATTCACCAAGTGTTGGAAAGTGGCTGGGGCGGTACTCAGACCAAAAGGCATAACTAGATATTCAAAGTGTCCATAGCGTGACCTGAATGCAGTCTTCCATTCATCCCCAGGTCTAATACGGACTAAGTTATAGGCCCCACGAAGATCTAGTTTAGAGAAAATTTTGGCATGTCGCACTCTCTCCAATAACTCAGGGATTAAAGGCAATGGATAACGGTTTCTAATAGTAACCTTATTGAGTTCCCTATAGTCTACGCATGGTCTCAGAGATCCATCTTTCTTCTTTACAAAGAAGATGGGTGCACCTGCAGGAGATGAGGGGCGTATGAAGCCCTTGGCTAGATTTTCGTCTATGTAATCCTTTAAAGCCTTTAGCTCGGGCCCCGCCAGGGGGTAGATCTTACCAAAAGGTATCTCTGCTCCAGGCAATAATTCAATTGGACAATCATATGGACGGTGAGGAGGAAGCTGGTCAGCGTTCTTCTTGTCACATAAATCCACATAGTCCTGGTATACAGCTGGTAGTTCAGGGACTGACATGGTTCCTTTAGGAACAGAGCAAGCTGAAACTTTTGGACTCATCTGTTTCTCTGGAAAGTGTAATTCCTTGGTCTCCCAGTTAATGGTAGGATTCTGAGCCTGCAGCCATGGTAGCCCTAGAATAATGGGAAAGTGGGGAGAAGAGATAAGCATAAAGGACAGTTTCTCTTGATGATCTTTACCCATAAGAACCCTCAAAGGCTCTGTTTCCTGAACCACTGGTCCAGAGGTCAGCAGGGAGCCATCCACAGTTTCCATCTGTACTGGAGTAGCCTTCTTCACTGAACGTATCCCCTGTTTCAGAGCAAAGGAGACATCCATAAAATTTCCACTTGCCCATGAGTCGATCATAGCAGAGCTAGACACCCAAGCTGAGTCAACCCAGAGTTTGATGGAAAGAAAGCAATGAGAATTGTTTTTCTTACAACTCAGCTGGGACACCGCTGAGGAAACTTGAAAAATGGCAGCGTTTACACAGTCAACGTCCTCAGAGGTAACGGAGTTTAAGTCCGAGAAATCAAGATCTGTTGCTGCAGATCTCTCTGGAGCCTGAGGCTCGGACCTGACAGATCCCCTCTCACAACACTCACAATGAATGAGTGCTGCAGTAGTCTTACGAGAACGGCTGGGGCAGTTTATAATGAAGTGCCCTGACTTACCACAATAGAAACATAGATTTTCCTTAAAACGATGTTCCTTGCGTGCATCACTAACCCGTCGTTGTAAAGAGTCTACCTGCATGGGTTCAGGTTCAGGTTCCCGTGTAATCCTACTCAAAGGTTCCTTAGCTGGAGAGGAAGGTAGGAAAAGGTTAGTGCGATTGCTTTCGAACCATCTCTCTTGCCTGCGTTCAGTCAGACGAGTATCAATACGGATGCAGTAGTTAATAAAGTCACCTAACGCAGTGGGAGGGTCGGCACGAGCAAGTTCATCCTTAATCAGTGGAGATAACCCCTTTCGAAAAATAGATTTTTTGGCGGAACTGTCCCAGGTGGTATCAAGGGCCCATCTCCTGAAATCCAAGGCATATTCAGCTACCGAGTGCCTACCTTGGCGCAAAGCTAACATGGCTGCTTCAGCTGTTGCACCTCGATTGGGGTCATCAAACACCTGCCCCATGGCTGAAATAAAAGCATCAAGGTGATTCAAACAATCATCCTCAGTCTCAATCAGAGGGTTTGCCCACATCAAAGCCTTGTTGGTAAGCAACATAATTATAGTAAGCACCTTAGATCGTTCAGTGGGAAATTGTGAAGCATGTGCAGAAAAAAAAAGATTGCATTGATTAATAAATCCCCTGAATTTCTCACGTTCACCGCCAAAACGAAAAGGGGGCAACTTGGGAATCCCAGAACTCGGGGCTACGGCAGGAGCCTGGACTCGCTCTTCTAGAACCTCAATCCTGGCTCGCAAATCCTGGGCAGTCTGTCCAAATACTTGCAAATTGTGATTAGTGAGGTCCTGTAGGCTTGAAAAACGGGTCTTTATATTCTGCAAATCTGCAAGGATATTATCAGTCACTCCGCAAAGTTCCTTTATGCGGGCCTCCATTTTCCAGATCTTTTAAGACAGGAGTACTGGAAGAAGAGGAGAGGAGAAAAAAAAAAAAATAGTGTTTACCTGTGGTAACACTGCAGAGAGAAAAAAAATTAAGGGAACTGCTCACCTGGAATGGTTGTGAGAAGTCACAACCACTATCATCACAGAAAGTTCACCCGGACATCTGATATCCACAGTTACAGCAGACAAAAAAGAGAAAAGAGAAAAAAAAACAATAGTGTTTACCTGTGGTAACACTGCAGAAAAAAAAACACTTAAGGGAATTGCTCACCTGGAAGGTTGTGAGAAGTCACAACCACTGTCATCACAGAAAGTACAACCGGACATCCGATATCCACAGTTACAGCAGACACAGCCTTTCCAGACCCAGCAGACACTAACGTTTTGGCTTCAGAATCTTGTAATGTATGTAGTACAGTTCATATAGCGTCTTGTGCTTGGGTGCGATGAAAATACATGAGACACAGGTTTGATATAGAAAGTCTTGTATTACTTCATACAAGTTGGCAAAAATAGTCACACAGTTTGCAGACACAGAAGCAGGAGACACAGCAGGCCAGAGTAATCTAAGCTCAGCAATCACTCTCCACAACAGGTTCAGAATCTTCTTCTCTGTTACCGTAAGTCCATGCAAACGTGGGTCTTTCAAAGAGCAGGGTTCAGAGTCCACAAGTGCTTCAGAGTTCCTCAGTAGGAATAGCTGGAGTACAAGGTCCAAGGCTTTAGGAGTCAGGTCACAGGTTCACTGCAGGCTAGATTCTGAAGCACTGATTGCTCAGCTGTGGCTGCTTAAGAAGCAAAAGGAGAGAATCAGGGCGGGAACATGCAAGCTGGAAACTCCATTTTGACTGAGGGCAAGATAGCTGCAGCAAGACAGAAAGTAAAATGGCTGACGAACAAACTGAGTTTCAGGAACATGTACACAGAACCTTACAAGCGGGCCTTCAGGGCAGCGTATGGGAAGGGATGCAGGACAGAGGGGATCCGGCAGGATAGGAACAATAAAGGGGAAAACACACAAGTCACTTCGGTACCTTTACAGGAGTTAGTGCAGGAACATCCTGGGGCACTGTAGGGTGAAGGGTTCCCATCCAGATTCTCCCCAGTGAGCAGGTATAGGGCCTCCTGTTTCTTGCCTCTCTGTAATAAGTTTCTGACCTGCCTGTAGCTAGGCCTGAGTTTGTCTCTATCCTGCACCCGGCTGACCTTGTGGTAGGGCCTTCTCTTTGAGTACACTTTCCTTGCTTGCTTTTCCCTGCTTGCCGGAACTTTGTGTCCCCTGGCTCTGTTACGTATCAGCTCTGTAGTGCTCCTGAGACCTGTAGTCCTCAGAATTCCGGTTGTCTCCTACTGGGTTGTGGAGATCCCTGTAGACTCGGTCCCGGTGTCCGGTATGTACTTGCTGGGGTGACCTGGTAAGGCTCTTCTGCCCCCTTGCTACTCTCCTCTTGCCTTCGGCCTACTCGGGCCCTCACAAGGTTATACACACTGGCAGTTGGTGGGCTGCCTCTTCTGCCGCTCTCTAGAGTGTTGGCACGCTCCTAGCTCTCTAGCCTGATCTGCTAGACTCACTCTGCTCTGCAGACTGACTGCACACCTGTCTGCTCTCCACTGAGCTGCACTGAGCAGAACTGAATTGACTTCCTGCCTTCACCCTCTTTTATATCCCTATCAGGGCTCCCTCTGGTGGACTGAGGTGGGGTGAAGGTGTGTGAATGTAGTGAGACCTCTAGTGGATGAATCCTTCGTGCACCCTTCTAGGATATGTGGATCCGAGCGCAGCTGGGCTCCACACAGCCAGTCAGTGAGCTCAGGGGATCTACCCAAGTAAACAGCAGGAGTCGATCTTAGCCGCTGAGCTCACTGATTGGCTGCAGTGCTGTCTGCATGACAACAGCGTTGCAGTCAATGAAAGACACCAGAAGCAGAGGTGGAATCTCAGCGCTGGAGCTGGGTAGTGTGAGTAATCTGGAAAGTTTGTTTTTATAAAGGGAGTCTGTCAGCACAGAATGACTGTTCAAACCAAGAACAGGTGCAAGGTGCACCCTTGGTGTGGCCAAATATTCAAGTGCACCTTTACATCTTGTTTTCCCTCTATCTCAACCCTTCTCTGGCTCTATAAAGCCAGAGCCGTCAATCAAAGAAAAGGGGTGATTGAGGGAAAACAAGCAGGTGGGAAGGTGGATCTAAATGTTTCACCCCGCCATGAAGCACCGAGCGCCTGTTCTTGGTTTGAACAGTTATTCTGTGCTGACAGTCCCTTTAGAATAAACTGCACCTGTCGACAGGGTTTTTTTTATACAGAAAAACCCCTTTAAGTATAATCTCTACTTTGTGTTAATGGTTTGTTGTTTTTATGAAAGGAAAGTGCTTAGGGCCCCGTCACACATAGAGACACACCAGCGATTCCTACAACGATATGAACTTGTTAGGATCGCTGGTGTGTCGCTACATGATCGCTGCTGAGCTGCCAAACAGGCAGCTCTCAGCAGCGATCAGGACAGCGACTATGCGGGTAACAAGTGATGCACGTCGCTTAGTTACCCGCAGTGTACGTTAGATACCAGCACTCTGGTGCAGGGAGCTGGTAACCACGGTACACATCGGGTTTCTAGGCACCGCGCGGCGCTTAGAAACCCAATGTGTACCTTGGTTACCAGCTGATCGCTGGTCTCCCGCCTGCCACACGCAGCGATGCGTGCTGGCCAGCGGGAGACCAACGATCAAAAAAATGTCCAGGACATTCAGCGATGATCAGCGATACCCAGCAGGGGGGCTGATAGTCGCTGCGTGTCACACACAGCAATATCGGTGGGGAGATCGCTGTTGCGTCACAAAACTTGTGACTCATAAGCGATCTCGCTAGCGATCTCGCTATGTGAGACGGGGGCTTAAAGCAGTTTAACATTTATCACCTTTTACAGCATGTAATGGAGAGATATTACCTAGAATTTAAGGACGGTAATTTCAGAATACATGTTTGTATATAAATGTTGCTTCTTCCTTGTAAGTGAGGCATCCTTTTTTGAGTAAAAACTCCACTGACCTACCAATTTATCATAAACATAGGCTGAAGTAAACCTGCCGAACCTGAAAGGTGAAGTGTGCGTGCATCAAATTAAATGTAATTTGAGCTACACACATGCGAGCTTATGAATATAAAGAACACTTAATTAAAACCTTTGGAAAAGCAAGAGGAGAATGAACGAATCAAAATGTCTTTCTTATGCAAGGTGCTCAATCCACCCTGTTCCTACAGGACGTAAATTAATGTCTTTCTCCAGGACTGCACATTGTGACCTAGTCTGTAATTATAAATGAAATATTATGACCATTAGACTTTCACTTAACCCCTTTACGAACTTAGAGGTATTCATACGTCCAGGTCGCGATTTTGATAGCACATATCAGCTGTCGGTATGCTCAGGCGAAATTGCACATCAAATTTTGGGGTCAATTTTTCCTGTTACCCTTGCGAAAATAAAAAAATTGGGGTCTAATGTAAAATGTTTGTGACAAACGTTAAATGTTAATTTTTTCCTTCCACATTCCAAAAATTAATGTGAAGCACTTGAAGGGTTAATAAACTTCTTGAATGTTGTTTTGAGCAACCCTAGGGGTGCAGTTTTTAGAATTGTGTCACTTTTGGGTATTGTCTGTCATGTAGGCCCCTCAAATTCACTTCAAATGTGAGGTGGTCCCTAAAAAAATGGTTTTGTAAATTTTGTTGGAAAAATGAGATATTGCTGGTCAGCTTTTAACCCTTATAACTTCCTAACAAAAAAATTATGTTTCAAAAATTGTGCTGATGTAAAATCGACATGTGGGAAATGTTGTTTATTAACTATTTTGTGTGATAAAACTCTCTGATTTAAGGGCATATAAAATAAAAGTTTGAAAATTTCAAAATTTTCACCAAATTTCCATTTTTTTCGCAAATAAACGCAAGTCATCTTGAAGAAATTTTACCACTATCATAATGTACAATATGTCACAAAAAACAGTCTCAGAATCAGTGGCATCCGTTCCAGAGTTATTACCTTATAAAATGACAGTGGTCAGAATTGTAAAATTTGTCCTGGTCATTAACGTGCAACCACCTTGGAGGGTTAAAGGAATTAAAACAGACAAGTCATCTCACATTATACATATGCAATATTAGACTTATACAGAACAACTGGCAAAACAGTTATACAATATAAGAATATAATAATGATTAATACAATATACTTGTAGAAAAGAGTAGTTATACAATATAAGAATATGCACTAAGGAAATACAGTGAAGGGGCTGCAAAGCTTCATCCACTAATTCTTAGGTTTCCGAAGGTTGGGTTATAAAGTAATGGGAAATTCTAATATAGGAAA
>JARQOD010000002.1:138025907-138101011 GCA_033576555.1 Oophaga sylvatica | reverse complement strand
TTATTCTTGATCACTACGATTACAGGCACCTCGTTTATATTTTTTTTTTTTTTGGGGTTTTTTTTACAAAAAAAAAATGTTATAGAAAAAAAATTATTTTGCTCGTTTATTCCGCGAGCAAAAATTTTTTTTTTTTTTTGCTGAAGCTATAAGTGGCTTTTTTTTTGGGGACAAATACGTTTAGCGGTACCAGTTTTTTTAACCTCCTTTTGATCGCGTTTTAAATTTACACCTTTTTCAAGTGGAAAAAAAACGTTTTGAAAAAATAAAAATTTCTACTTTTTTTTTTTTTTTCGGCTTTCACGAAGGGTTAACTATGGTTACGCTTTAAGAGGGAATTTTTCACGGGGCGATACCAAAAATGTGCATTTTTTTTTTTTTTTTATTTTTTTTTTACAAAAAAATGTTTTTTTTAGGGGAATTTTTTTTTTTATTTTTTTTTAATTTTTTTAAAAATTTTTTTAAAAAAAAAGTTTTTTTTTAAACCTTTCCCCTTTTTGGGACTTTCCTTTTACTTTATTGCAGTTACAATCATTGCAATGCTCCACTTCAAGCATTTTACCTAGGGAAAGCTGCTGTGACCATGGTCACGCGTTTCCCCTAGCTAATGACCCGGAGGTTGTCATGACAACCCCCCGGGCATCAAGGAAAGGAGGGGCCCGCAAATACATTCAGGGCGCCATCTGGGGCAGGGGGACTTCCGACCCCTGCCTCTCCCTCTACCTGCGATCGCGCTAAAACGCAGCAGTCGGGGGGAACACCGGGGGGCAGGGCGCCGCCCGGGTCAGGCGGAAAAGGGGCCCCCGCACGCTGACCCTCACGACGGGCAAAAGAGCTGAAATTTCACCCTTTTCCTGTCGCGCTGTTTTGGTCATCACAAGATGACCAACAACGCGTGGTGCGGGACCACTCAAAGGGTCCCCGCACCCCTTCGTGCCTCACTGTCGTGACACTCGGACTAACTACCCTGCGTGTTTACACGCGGGAAAAATAAAAAGGGCTGACGGCACACCTCAAGGTGCCAAAACACACCTTCCCCCAGAAGACGTGACTCATTGGACATTAAGGGGTTAAAATCTTTTATTTAAAAAAAAAAAATACACATTTTTTTTTTTTTTTAAAAAAACAAAAACCCTTTTTTAAACCCCCTAACGCCAAATTTCCAAAATTGAAATCATTGATTCCCGTAATAAAACAAAAGTAAAAAAAACCCCTGTCCCCCACCTTCTGTCGTTCTTCCCATCCAACCCCCTGCTGCAGAAAATATTTTCAACCTGGGGGCGGGGCCAAAATTTACGCCCCTTTCGGGTGAAACCACATAATGAGTTCTGCAAGCCAGCATCAGTAATGGGACTTCATCAGGTTACCCCGCCTAAAGGTGCATTCACAGCCGGGCTGAACTGCATGACCTCAGCTCGGATTCAGCTCAATTCAACCAAATACCAGAAAATTCTGCAATTAGGAACCGTCGTCATTTTATCTGCTGTAAAAATTTGGCAGCAAATAAACATAAAAAATAGGCAAGTAAAAGATACAACAGGGCCATCCTGCACATAAAATCATAGAGAACTGTTTAATTTAAAAAAGTTTTGACTTGAAAAAAAGCTTCTTAGGGTCGTACAAAAACCCAAAAGGTCGATTTACTAGGCGGGGGTTTTTGGGCACCGCCAAATTTGGGATGCTGTAGTAAATTTTCCCAAAAAATCCAAAGAGACATACACTTTTTAAGTATGGGCAATTTTTAGCAATCTTTCCCCCCGCAAATGTAAACAGGGGGAAAATGAAATACATTTCTATAGAATAGCTAAATTACGTAAAATATTCCACATATTAAAAAGAAAAAGTAATTCTTCATTTTTCTGATTATTCATTTAGGGTTTTTAAAAGTCAAATTTACATATCTTAAATCATACAAACTTTTGGGGAAATTGGGTGGAAGCAAATCTAAGGCTAGTCGCACATTGAATATTGCTTGCAGAATTTTCGAAAAGGGTTCGCATCCCCGGCAGCAAAAACCCTGCAATTTTGCTTTGTTTTTTTTTGCATGTTTTAAATGCACGGCAAAACCGACAAAGAATTGACATCTGCTTTTTTAAAAACCTTCACAACATGGGAAAAACAAACGGTCTGTAATCGCACGCCCAAAACCTGAGTGCCTCCCCGATCGGTGGGGATGTCAGTGATCAGGCAAACCAAGTTAGATACACTGGGGTTTGATTATACAATGCTTCCCACTAAATTAGAATACACAAAAAGTAAATTTTGGGGTTTTTTTTCCCCCCCACCTTCCCCAACGGGGGAACCTTTTTTTCAAATAAAATTAAAAAAAGTACTTTCATCTAAAAACAATACCTTGACCACAGCAACAGTCCACTTTTTATTTTCCTTGGCCCAGAAAGGGTTTTTTCTATTGGTCAGAGGGGCTTACCAAGGAAGTGACACTTGTACCCCATGTCTTGATACACTTTTGGTGTGGTGCACGGGGTTCCGCCATGTGGACCCAAAGACCTCAGCTCGATTTAAAAATCTATGCTAGAAAAAACGCTTCCCTTCATTTTAATGGGTTTTTTTTCCTTTGGTAAAAAGGGTTAACGGCCATTTTTTGGAAACCCTTGCTTGCATGGTTAGCCACCCTTTCCCGTTAAAACGGGGCCCGATACAAACCCCTTTCAAGCAGCTTTTTCTGCAGGGGAACGGAGGGGGGGGTTCAATGAGAGGGAATTGGAAGATTTCATACTTTTTCTTGGTTTTTTTTGTGGAATTCCCTCCCCCTTTCTTTTTTGGTTTTTACTCCCCTAACCCAACACACACGATGCTTCCTCTGTTATAGTATGAATATTTTTATGCCGGGTTTCTTTTAACCCTTTTTTGTGTTACCTTTTTGGGGGTTGGGTATACGTGAAAAGAGTGCCCCTTCCCGGGTGGGGGAAAAAAAAAAAAGGAGTGCTAACCAGGGATAAGGAAGGGGAGGCCCCAGCACTTCACCTTCAGAAAGTACCCAGGGGTAGGGCAAGCTAGGGGGCCCCAATTTTTAGGGAGGGGGAAAAGGTCCCCGTCCCGGGGTCACCTGACAGCGTTCTGACATTACTGACCATAAACTTTTTTTACCTGGGGGACCAATCACTCCTGAGGGGGGAACTGCAGAAGCTCATCTGGAGGGTGGGGGGTTTTTACCCCGGGTTATTTTGCAGCACCTTAAACATCTGTTGGGAATCTATCTCACGGGAAAACCCAAGGGACCCCCAAAACGTTTGCCTGAAAAGTTCTGGGGGGGGCTACAATTTTTCTTTTTCCGGGGAGGCTTTTAAACTTATTCGGTTTAATCCTTTTCCCCCGGGGACAGAGGACAACTGTGGGATGAAACTCCTCCTCCAGGGGCCCCCCCGCAGGGGGGTTTCCTCCCACTGACCTCATCCTTAAAACAGTGGGGGAATTTTTTTTTGGGGTTGGGCCAAAAATATGAAAAAAGGGGAGAAGCCACGCCCTATGGCAGCATGCAATACATAAAGGGGATAGCACATTTGGTTCAAAAATTTTTAAAAAAGAACTTTGGAAATAAGACAATTCTTTGAGCCACCCCCCACGAAAGCTCTCATAGGGGGAGTCCTACCCCACGTTTTTTTTTTCGCTGTCCCTTAGGGGGTCCTAAATTAATAAAACAAACTAAAAAAAAAGCAAAATACCGAAGCATTGCTAATCCCCCCCAGGTAAAAAGGCAAGCGCAGGAAAAAGCCGCCAGGCCAGAGAGGGGCATTTCAGATCTGACTTTTACACTTCCAAACCCAACCAAGATAATTTAAAAAAAAGGCCCAGACCAGGTTTCACAATCAAAGATCCGGGGGAGGGGGGGCAGGCAGGGCGCTGTATGTTATACAGCACCTGGTCAATCACAAAAAAAAAAAAAACCAATAAATGGGGGCAAAACCCCCCCAAGGCAACAAGTGTGGTCACCACTCCCCAAAACAGCAAAAAAGGGGGGGAAACCACGCTCCTATGGTCAGCGCAAACAAAAAATGCATATGCACATTTGGGTTTCTAACTGTTTTTTAAAAAAAAGACATTTCAAATTTGATAAAATTTTTTGACACCCCCATACAAGGGCATTCCATAAGGGGCGCCCCCCTCAAAAAATTTTTTTATATTCCTGTGCCTTTTTGGCCTCCAAAAGTAAAAAATTTAAAAACCCCGATTCCTCTCCTTAGCTGAGCCCCCATTTTCCCAACTTCAGCAAGGGGCCGGGCCGGAAGAGAAAATGGTTTTTTCCGGAATGGGCCCCGGACACCAAGTGGAATGACCCCGCACTCTGAGTCCGTTCTGTGGGGGCTACAGAAGGGGGTTAAAGGGTCCTTACTCGTAGAACTCTAACCTTCTGGGTAGCTATGTCTCGGGGGATTGGGGGTTATCCTGTCTTTTTCCAAGCTGGGGCATTTCTTTGCAGGGGGGCCGGGGGCGGGGGCGTCACTCGACCATTGGAAACCCAGCAGGTGGGGGCGGCATCTTTCGCTGTTTTAAAATTTTTCGAAAACGCGAAAAAGGGGATGGTTCTTCTTGAAAAAAGGGGGCCCTTTTTTGGCCGGGGTCCTTCCCACCACATACAACAACCGACAAAAACTAAGCCCGGGGGTTTCAGGGAGTTAGCAACCCCTTTTACTTATCACCTTGCGGGAGGGAAAAGTTTTTTCTACCACCGAACCACCGGGGTTAATTAAGGGGGCGGTCCCCATTTCTGCAGTGGGGGGGTAGAAATCGCAGGAAACGGGTGTATTTTTTGGGGAGAGGAGAGCAAAAGGGGTTCCAGTTTATTTACAGGGAAAACTCCAGCAGGGAGGAAAGGTTAAACAAGTAAATGGAAAGGAAGTAAAACGGGGGTTCAAAAACGATATTTTGGGGGCAAGCTATAAATCCAACACTGCAGCCCTGCTGCGAACTCAATACGCCGGCCTGGGGGCCGCCCCTTCTCCGGTATACTGTAGTCTTTTTCCTTTCCGCAGCATGGTCGTCCCTACCCCCATTTCCCCTTTGCCATATCGATTGGGTAACAAATCCTGTATAAGGCCACAGTCCTGTACAGCCCAACGGGGTCCTTAACTTTTTAATTTGAAGTCGGCAAAGGGCAGGGCAATAACAGCGGGAAACCCCAGGCACAAATCATCCGATGCGGTCCCCTTTTGGGGGATCAGTAGTGTATGGACCGGGTTTTTTGGTCTCACGGGGCACACCCCGCGCCCATCCCCTTCCCCTATTGACTGCGGCAAAGGGGACCTTTTGGGCTGCCGCGGGGACTCCGGGAGGAGCACTTCTCTTTGGCTGCTGCAACCCCCGGGGACGGCCGCTCTCACTACTCACTCTCGGCACGGCTCGCTCCCCTGGCATGGCCGCCTGCGGCACGGTCTGCCTGCACGGCTCTGCTCTGGGGGCCGGGGTTTTTTACTGCAGGGGGGGGGGTTTTTGATAACCCCTGTTGCCAAAAAACCGGACCTTTGGGGGGGAAGCAGGTGCATCGTCACCGCCTCACTTCTTTCAGTGCTACCCTCTGTGGCCTTAAAAAATGCAGCGAAGGCATTGGGGGGCGCGGGCTGGGGTCCAAATTTGACATATTAGGGTAAGAATATTTAGGGATATTTGAACATCCCACTTATACTTATGCCATCAATTGATTTTGCGGTTTTGGGAATATTGTAAAAAAACCCTTTAATACGCATCGGCCTTTACTTTTCTGGTTTGTGATAGGTCCTTTTTGTAGCCATCTTTCCCCTGACCTTTTATGTTGTTTTTTTTACCCTTATGTTCAATAAATTTAAAAAAAAGCCCCTGTTTTTCCAACATTTTAAAAAATGACATTTTAGTCACCGGTAGGAATCATGGTTACTATTTTGGATGACATTTTAAATTTTTATTCACCGTGACAACCGGGTACATTCGGAGGCTTACAAATTCCGAGAAAAAAAATTATACAGGCGTACGGAAAGTTTCCCCAACCCCCCTTTAAATTTTTAAATTTTTTTTTTCATTGCACCCTTTGGAAATAAAAAAAAAATTTTTTTCTCTTAATGACATCTGACCCTATTTGAGTGAAAAAAACGAAATGTAAAATTTTTTGCAAATTTTTAAAAAAGAAAAAAGAAAAACGCAGGGCATAAGTACCCCTTTTCTCAAAATGAGCAAAGCAGCCTTTTGACTATACCCCAAGAGCTTTTTGGGAAAGACAACAAGTTTTTTACAGCTGTTTGGGGATCCTTTGCCTTTTTTCCCTTCAGATCCTCCCCAGTCCGCGGGGTTGAGGTAAACTTTGGGACCCATTTTCAGGTCTCTCCAAATCCATTGGGTTTTGGTCAGGGGCCGGGGGGGCCCCAAAAGGGCCCAAATTTTTTGAACCACTCCTTTTTTTTTTAGCGTTTGCTTGGGGGCATTTTCCCCTTTTTTGGGAAGGGGAATTGGCCAAGTCTGGGCCCAGCATGTGGAAAGGTTTTCTTTTATTGCCCCCCCAAAAAAGGGTTCAAAGTGTTGGTCCCTAAAAAATGGTTTTTTTACATTTTTTGAAAAAAAAAAATCGTGGTCAATTTTAACCCCTTTTAACTTCCTAAAAAAAATTTGGTTCCAAAAATTTTGCAAAAGTATTTAGATACGGGGAAATTTTTTTATTTAAATTTTTGTTGACATATCTGTGATTTGGGGGATAAAAATTTAAAAATTTTTTAAATTCTAAATTTTTCGCCAAATTTCCCTTTTTTTTACAAATAAAGCAATCAACAAAAAGTTTTTCCACATCATAATACAAAATTTTCAAAAAAAAACTTCCGAATCACAGGACCGTTTTAATGATCCAATAATAACTGTGGGCCCCTAGGGGCCATCGCCACAAAAGGGACGCATCCCAGCCAGAATGGGTTTCAACTTTAGGGGAAGGGGAAAATTACCCTTTCTCTGGAACACTGCTCCCACACAAAAAGCTATTTTGCTAGCAAAAACCGCCTACAAAGGGTGTTAGATGGGGGGACTTGGGGTTTTAAACAGGATTAGAGGGGACAAGGACAGTTCCCCCCGGGGAGGAGGAACAACGGTTTTAACAGCTCCCCCTAGGGGAGGGGAAAGAACAATAGTAAGCGGGGGTCCAGTCCTGAGGCGCTCAAGGAAGAAGGAAAGAAAAAAGGTTCACGGAAGGGAAAAAGGATTCCAAGACAGGGCTGAGCTAAGGCTACAGGGGCCCTTTTTCCGGGGAACGCGGGGCCCGGGCTGGGAAAAGGGGTCGCAAAAAGGGACCGGCCCCCTACCCCTAGAAAATTTTATGACCACTAGCAACCGACACTTAAACTTTGGGATCACGCCAAACCCAAAAAATCTTCCCGGGAAGGAAAGCAAAAGGGGAAAATAAGGGGAAAACACAGGGGAGAAACGTTGTCCTGGGGATCCGCACTTCAGAGGGGACCCTTCAGGGCCCGGAAGGAAAAAAAAAAGGGGAAAAATCACGGGGTGAGAGGGCCAGGAAGGCATATACTGACGGGAGTTTGACTAGGTTCTTCATCCCCTGGGTTTTTGGCGGACTCCTCTTTTTGGAGGAAGGGCCCCAAAGCGGGCACCTGTACGTGCGACCGAATGTGAAAAAAGTTTTGGAAACGCAACGCCGTCTCCTCAGTTTTTTTCCTGCGAACACACCCACTTTTGCACACCTTTCACACTTACCTCTATTACATCTCCTGCCCGGACAACAAACCCCTCCCCTTTTTCGAGGTTTTTCCCAATTTTCTGCTGACCCCACCATTTCCCCCCGAGGATCTGCCCGCAGCGCGGTCCCCCCCGCCCAGAAACCAAGGGGGAAACAGAATATAAAACAAAAACTCTATATACCTAAAAAATTTCCCTTTTCTTGGGGACCCCAGGGCCGGGACCGGGCACCCCCCCTTTTGACACACCCTTTAATCCCCCCGGCCCAAACCGAGTACCCACTGCCCGGGGGATTTTCCAAACCACAAAAAAAGACAGGGGGTTCAAATTGAAAAATTTTCCGGGTCTTTAACGTGCAAACCATTTTTGGGGGGGAAAGGGGAAGGGGGTTTTTTTTCCTTTTTCCCATATCCGCTGTAGTTTTTTTCTTTCCTTTTAATCTATTAGTAACCCCCCTTCCTGTCACATATTAAGTACCCCCCACCATTTAGGCCGGGGGCTCTTTTTTTTTAATGGGGCCCAAAGAAAAAGAAGGCAAAAGAGGGGGCTCCGCAACTAAGGGCCGCTGCTTTTTATACCCCCCAGGCCAAAATTTCCCCCCCCACCCTTGGGCAAGAGGACAAAAATTAAACCAGCAGCAAAGGGGATATACACATCAAAAAAGGGCTACAGCCCCTCACACAAGATTTAAAGCCTGAAATTTTAAATTACATGGCCATCCCTCCTCCATCCCCCCTAAGAGGTTTGGCCCAACTCACTACAAAAAAAAAGCAGTAAACGGTTTAGACAGCTCCATTTTACACAAAATCTCACATTCTAAAGGGGGCGGGAAAATGACAGGAGGCGCAAGTTTTTCCCCCCCAGTTTTGCCTTCACTCTCATTGCTGAAAAAGGGAACTAAAACAGAGACAGAGTTTTGGGAAAATTTTTTGGAGACTTCACCAAAATTTTTTTAAAAAATGCTTTTTTTTTTCCTTCTAAAAGGAAGGAAAAATCTCCTTTGGGGGTTTTCACAGCTTTCCTACTTGGAGTTCTCACCCCGTTCAATGTTTCCCCACTTAAAAAGCTAAATAAAGCTCGCCTTGCACCTAGGGATTGCCAGGGTTTTTGTTACTGCCTGGTTTTGGTTGTATTTTTTAGTTTGGGGGGTTTGAGTTGGTTTTGGAAAATTTTTAAGAGATTGATGCGGAGTTTTGTCTATGCGAGGGGGTTTGCCCCGGGGAAAAAGTGGCGGCCGCAGTAATGAGCAACCACGGGGTTTACCCCAAATTCAGGGGTTTTAAAGACACGTAAACACGGGGTTGCAGAAAGAAAAGGGAAAAAAAAAAAAATACTCCAGTTTTGGGGAACCACGTCTTAGACTACCCCTTCACGGACACTTAACAGGGGTTTTCCCGGGGGAGTGGCGCCCCCCCAGGTCCATTCCCAGGGGGTTTTTTGAGTTTGCGCAAACTTTGCACACGGGTTTCCCCCAAAAAAATAATTTTGGCTAACTCCAGCCCCCTTTTTCCCCACCCTTCCAACAAACCCCCCGTAAACAACAATCCCTTTTTTCCAAAACCCCCCACCGGTAGGGACAATCACAGGGCTGATCATGGATCGTACAACTTTTAAGGTCCTAACTTTAGTGAAAACCCGCCAAATTTTAAACCTCGGAAAAATATTCCAACCAGACAAACCCTTTTGCTGCCCACAGGACATCCTATCCTTTCTGTTTGGGTTTTTCCCCCTTCTTTTTTAAACCCTTTTTTCCCACTTAAATATTTTGTAAAAGGGGAAATTACATTGAAAAAATTAAGAAAAAGCCCCAACTTTAAAAATGAAGCAAATTAAATTAAAAAAAAACAGAAAAATTAAACATTTTAAAAACCCTTAAAATTGTGCTTGGTCATGTCATTAAAAGGGTTTTTATTTTTTTCATAAAGGAATCAAACCCGGGGGACCAAAAGAAATTCAAAAAATTTAATTACTTTAATCTAACGAAAAAGGCCACTCCCCTTTCACAAGCAGAAAAAATTACACAACACAGGAGCACAGAAGTACAGGGGTATTCCTGCCGCTTTGGGACCGTGCTACTAGAACTTGTAACGTTTCTCAAGCAAAATGCCAAAAAATTTTTACTGACACATTTGCCAAGGGGGTTTTCCCCTACGTTAAAATTACTATTTTTAAAACAAAGCGAACGGGGCCCCACGTTCTCGATCCCCTGCTTTTTCTAAATTTTTAGTACTTTGGCCAAAATAAAAATTTTAAAAAGTATTTACCATGAAAAAATGACTGAATCACTGATGGAACCTTTTGGACAGAATATTAATGTAACCCCCTTTTTCCCCAAACCCCAAAAAAAGGGTCCCCCCCCTTTCAAAAACTTTTCCCGCAGGCTCAAATTTAAAAAAAATAAAACGGTTTTATATATATAAAGATCGCCCCCAACCCGCGGTTTTGAAGGGGAAAGCGAAGCTTTTTTTTGTTGAAATGTCCAAGAAATTTATTGCAACACGCAACCCCCAAAAAATGCTCGGATAGGAAAAAAAAATGAAAACCTTTTTCCCACAAATAAAAAAAACAGCAGAAAAACATCCAAATAATCAGGTCCCTGCTCAGGAAAAATCTGGAACCACCTGGTCCCGGTAAATTTCCCTTTTTTCCCCTTACCCACTTCAGGTTGCTGGGCTGACCCACAAATTCCCCGCCCAAGGGGGGTAGTTTTTAAAGTGCAATCCCATTGATGGCTAAAATTCCTTCCCACTAGGAGTTTTTTTTCAAGGATACAATTTCGTCTGAAAAACTTAAAAGGGTGCTTTCCCCCCAAAACCCCCCCTTGAGATTAAAAAAGTTTCCCACACACATCCAAGGGCCCGCTGGCCCACAAACCCTTGGAGAAATGGTGTACCAGTTTACACAGGGCCAGCTTCTTTTTCCAAAGGCCTTCCAGCTTGGGGGGACCATTTGGGCCATACCATTTGGCCCTTTTAAGGAGGCTTCAAAAGGGGGGGCAATTTTTAAAAAAACCGGGGGGAATCCCCCCACAACCCCGGGAAAACCCCCTGACCTCTTCCTTTGAGAGGGTTTTGTACCCGGGGATTGTATTTCTCGGCTTTTTTCTCCCCGCCTACAGCATAGCCCAATTTTTTTGTTTCCCCCTTTCCCCCAAGGGGAAACATTTTTTGGGTTTTAAAAAAAACCCCCCCTTCCATTGAGCATCAAATTCGCCTGACCTTGCTCAAGGTTTCCCTAATCCGGCTGAAGATCCAAACGCCAAAAGGCCGCGAATTCCTTTTGGGTGCCAGATCCAGTCCAGGCCTCCGGAACTTTGTAACCCAAACAACCCCCTTTTTATTTGGGGTTAAAAAAAAAAATTGGTTATGGTTTTTTTTATACCTAATTCCCCGTCCAAAAACACTGACTTTCGTTTTAATTACATACGCTATTTCTGTTGGTAAAGTTTCAACCTAACAAGACCACATCCAAAAATAATAAAAACTAAACAAGGAAGGGCTCCCTTCCCCCTTTCAGACACAAGAAATTTTACGGGGACATACGTGAAGAAAACTTTATTAACCACGTTTGCTTCCAAAGGGGGCCTTGCAAGACAAAATTAAAAATTTTATATTCAGGATCCAAGGGAAAAAGCGAAAAAAACAAACTTTGCTTTAAACCCCAAAGGGGGAATCTCTTCGTAACATTTTTCCCCCCTTTTTTGCTTTTGTTCAATAAAAGTTTTTTTGGGTCAAAGTCCAATAACCCCTAAAATTTTTTATAAGAAAAATTTTTAAAAATTTTTTTAGAGTGCCCCCATCGGGGGAAAAAACCTGGAAAAAAAAAAAAAGAAAAAACTTTTTAACTTTTGCCTAGCCGCCAGTCCAAAAATTATTTTTAGTGTTTAAATTTGAAAACTTTAAGGGGGGGAATAAAAAAAAACGCCCCCTTTCAATTGTCAGGGGAAACCACTACATATTTTGGGGAAAAGAAAAAAACCCCATAAAAGAGGACTAAAAACTGCCAGTTGATTATTAGTACCAACGTACTACGGAAAAAAACGCCCAAAATTTTTTCCAAAAAGGAATCAACGAATATTTAAGGAAAAAAAAAAGGTTTAAAAAAATTTTTTTTTTAAAAAAAAAAGTAACTAAATTTATGTCTGTAATCACAATTTAGAAGTTTTAGGGGTCATTTTTTAAGCAAATTTTAAAAAAAAAACAAAGCTAGTTCTAAGAGGGGGTTTTTAATAGAGAAAGAGAAAAATTGAAAAAATTTTACAGTTGGTTGTATTTTTTACAAGTTTGGGGTCAAGAAACTAAAAAAGACTGTGACAGTCATTCCAAAAATTTTTTTAAAAGACAAAAAATTTAATTTTTTTTTAAATCTACTGCTCACTTTTTTTTTAAAGGCAATTTTCATATACTCCGAAAGTTTAAAAAGTGAACTTAACGCAATTACTTCAAATCAAATTTTTGGTAAAAATGAAAATTTTTCCCCCAAAAAAACAAATTTAACAAAAATTGCAAAACCCCCCTTTAAAAGGGGGCCCGCTAAAATCTTTTTTGTATTTCCCATTAACAAAGGGGGGGGTGGAAAAAAGGGCATTGGGGGGGAACAATCTTCGATTAAGTAAAATACACCACGGAAAAATTTAAAAAAAAACTGGTGCTTGGGGAAAATTTTCCCCTTCTGTTAACCTGGGGTTTCTGTAAAGAAACCCCCTGAAACTCATTCCCCAATGCAAAAAAAAGGAAAATAACAGGGAAAATAACGCAAAAAAAAATTTGCACCCATCAAAATCTATCGCATCTCAAAACTTCAAGTGAGGTTCCTTGTTGCCAAAAAGGCAACAGGGCCCCCAAAAAAAACCCACAAGCACCGGCCCTTTAAAAGTGTTTCAGCGCGGGTTTTGGGCCCACATCAGATTTTCTCAAAAAAGGACAGGCGGGTTGAGTGCTCTGCAGGGGACGTGGGCAAGACTCTTGGGAAAGGGGGCCGGTCCCAAGGGGGGCACAAAGAAGCCCCTTTCCCCAAAAAAACAAAAAAGGGCAACGAATTCAGCAAAAGGACAGGGGGGGCTGCGAGGCGGGGGGAAAGTTTTTTTTTCTGAGAATCCCCTTTTAAAAGTTTGGGCATAGGAAAACGCCTAAATTAAGAAAAAGGTGCGCTCCCAAAAACCATCTTGTCTCTTTCCAAAATGTTAAGACCTGAAACCATTCATTGTGGGGTTGCTTCCAGCCAAAGGAATGGCCCTCCACAGTTTCCCTAAAAAACGCCAAAAAAAAGAAGGAAACCAGAACCCCCCAAGAGCAATTTCCCCAACCCCCCAAACATTTGGGGGACAAAAAAAGTTTTTTCCCCCGCATGAGGACCCCTTTTCCAAAAGCAAAGGGATAAAAAAACTCAGGAACAAACATAGAGTTTTGGGGGCCAGGCCCTAAAAACCCCCAGACTTAATCCCTTGAAACTTGTGCAATAAAACAAGAGACGGGGACAAACAAAAACCAAAAAATTCTAAAAATGAAACATTGATTGTGCAAGAAGGGAGCAAACATCCGGATTTGGTCCAAAATTTTATTTGAACATGCCAGGGAAAAAATTTTCAGAGGCCGAAGAAGAAGGGAAAAAAGAAAATATTGACTTGCTGCTTTAACTCTTTTAAAAAGGGCAATATAAGCTTTCTCAAAAATTTTGCAATTAATTTTTTGTGAAAAAAAAAAAAACATCTTAAAAACCCAAAAAAACCAGGGGGGAGCAGATCATTGAAAAAATAATATTTGGGGGCATTCTCCCCAAAATTTTTTGGGGTACAAAAAAAAGTGTCAAATGATACCCTGATGTTCCCGAATTTTTCTGTAATGAGGAAAATTTTAAAAAAAAATTTGGGCATGTGCATAAGTATCAAATTACCTTTCCTAGATTTTAAAAAAAAAAGGGGGAAATTGGGGGAGACCCCTTAAACAAAATGGTGAAAGTGGGAGGAGACGCAGAACTAAAGGGGGGAGGAAAAAAGGGAGGAGATTCAAACTAATGTAATGACGTACGAGGGACAGATGTACAAAGGGCCACCAAAAAAAAAAAATTCAGAGGCCCCAATCCAAATTTTAATTTGAAAAATTTTTTAAAACTAGCAAAACATTCCCCCATATGAAACAAAATCCATTTACAGAAAACTGAAATATTTTAAAGTTTTTTTTTATAACTTTTAATTAAATAATAAGGAAAAAGGGAAACAATTTTTTAAAATTTTGGCTTTCCTCAACCTTTTTCCCGACTTTTTTTAAAAATTAAAAATTTTTTGTGATAACACTTACAGGAGACAAATGAAAGACAGAGGAAAATTTATTTTCTGTGCATTAAATGAAAAAATTTTTCCAGATATTGGGTATTTTTTAAAAATTTTAAAGGTTTTCGGAAAGAATGTACTTTTCATATGGCCTATTTTTAAAGGTTTTTAAAAAAAATCTCTTACCAATTCAAAACAAATCAATGATAAAAAAATTTTTAAAAAATTTTTTTTCCCCAAAATTTTTATCTTTTTGTTTTTGCTACAAAAAGATACTTTTTTTGAAGGCGCAACCCGATTTTCAGAAAACATGAAAAACGTTTTAAAAGGGAAAAAAATCATACTAATTTTTAAAAACAGACAAGTAAAATCTTTTTTAAAAACCAGGTCAAAACTCCAAAAAGAGTTTTTCCCCCGTAAACCCAACCTATGATGTACGAGGAAAATTTCATATTTTTTATAAGCCCACCAAATTTTTCCAAAAACCACAAAAAAATTTTCAAAAGAGTAAAAAAAAATTAAATTCCCCAACCCCCCCTGAAAGGACAAAGGAGGACATTAAGAAGGAAAAAATGATTTCAAAAATACATAACGAGTCTTTAGTTTTTCACTCATTTCGGACTCTCAAACAAAAAATTAAAAAAGGAAAAATAAAAAAGCTTTTTTAGGACATTTTACAAAGAAAAAAGATTTGGTTGGAAAATACTGAAATGAAATTTTTTGTTTGAAAAATTATCCCAAAAATTTTCATTTAAATTTTTTTTAATTATTTTTTAAAAAAAAATTCTGGAGTTTCTCAGTTTTTTTTAAAATAAAATATAAAAAAATATATAAATACATACAGTATATAAATTCCCTTTTTAAATAAGATTGTAAAAACCCCTTTATCTAAATTTAAAATGAATAATTAAAATAAACTAAGTAATAATATTTTGAATTTCATTAAACCAAACAAAATGTAAAAACATTTCATTTTTGTTTCTGAAGAATATAAAATTTTAAAAACCCTTTCTCTTATTTATTCTTAAATTTTTACTTTAAAAAAAGACTTTAAACGGAAAAAAAAAACCCCTTAAAAGGATTTATTCTTTATTAATAGAAAAGTAAAACCAGATTTTAAAAATTTAAAAAACTTAAAAGGAAAAAATTTTATAACTAACTGAATCAAAATTTTTTGTTTTTTTTGTTTGCTAACATTTTTGAATTTTTTTTTTTTCATGGAATATGTTTTTACTGCATGGCAGGGGACATTTAAATTTTTCAATAATAAGGTACCAACCCCTTTTCATGTTTTGAACTTAAAAACCTTTTAAGCCTCATGAAAAAATTTTTTTAGAGCTCAGCCTTTGAATAAAAAAATTTTTTTTAGGGCCAATTTACAGGTTTTAGTTTAAAAAACCCTTTACAATATACTAAAAATTCAATTTTTTTTGCTTCTCTAAAAATAAACTTTCCATGGTTCAAAAAAATTTTTATTGTTAGTTACTTGGGGAAACCCCAAAAAATTTTTAAAAATTTTAAAATTTTTAATAGTTTACAATGTCATTGATAATTAGGGAAAATAATTTGAGAAAAACATTCATACCTTTTTATGGGGAATCTAGGGTGTTAACTTATAGTTCCAGTCAATGACAATGACAGACTTATGACAGCTGCTAAAGTGAAAAAAACCTAAGAGAAATGTATGGTATTATGAAAAAATTTAAAAATTTTAGGGAAAACGAAAAAAAAAAACTGTTTAAAGAGGAAAAAAACAAATCAGTTTAATTAAAAAAATTTAAAGATACAAAAATTATCAAAATTTAAATATTTTTCTATTTCTTTAGAAAAATTTTTTTCCCCTTTTGTTAATTGGGGAAAAATTTTTTTAATCACACAAAAAGGTTTAAAAAAATCACATTTGGGTTTTTTTTTTCCAAAAATAATTTTATATATTAAATGTTATTTTTAATTTTTTAAAAGATGGCACACACTTAAACAAATAAGGAAAAAACAATAAAAGTTAAAATAAATAATTTATAAAAAAAAATTGTTTTAAATTTTTTGGTTTGATAAATCAATTTATTCACAAAAAAATTTTTTTGATATTTAACCCTTAACGACCGCCGAAAACGCCTTTTAACGGGGTCATTAAGGGTACTTAAACCAACGCCGTTAATAAAAAGGCGCTGGGAAAAGTAAAAACCCCCCCCAAGGGCGCATTTTTCTCCGGGTCCGGCTCCGGGGGTAGCCAAGCCCCCCAAAAACATAAAAATTGGGTCGTTTTTTACCGACACCCTTTGCGACGCGTTTTACCCTATAAGGGGGGCCCCCAAAAAAAAAAAAAAGTGGCATTTAATTTCTTTGCCCCCGATGCATGGACATAAAAGGGCAGAAAAAAGGGGGCCCCGGCCCCCAGGGCCCCCGATTCCTGTATGGGCCCCGGGCCCCCGGGGGTCCCCCCGGGGGGGGGCGCGATAAAAAAAATGGGGGCGCAGCCATGCGCCCCCCCCCGCTAGTGCCGCTGTGTCCTGGGGGGAGGGGGAAATATTTTCTGGGTCTCGGCACCGGGGGTAGCCGGACCCCAAGAACAGACCGGGCTTTATTCACCACCCGGTGTTGCACGCATGTATAAAACAAGAGCGATCGAAAAAAAAAAAAAAAAAAATTTCTCCCCCTCTATGTGATCGCACATAAGGGGGAAAAAAAGGGGGTCCCCGGTCCCCCGATCGCCCCCCCTATTTTTCCGGTGTCCTCCCCTCCCGCACCCCCCGGGTCCCGGCGTCTTCTTCCTGAAAAAAAAAAAAAGGGGGCCATGCCATTGCGCCCCCGTCTGTTTTGGGGCAGATTCAAAATGTTTCATTCATTCTCAAAAAAGTGCTTTTTTATCACAGGACAAAAAAAAAAAAAAAAGTACATAACCCCCCCCATTTTTTACCCCCTTAGTTAGGGACATATAATAAAAAATAGAAATATATTTATTTTCATTTTTCCTGTTAGGGTTAGGGTTATAATTAGGGTTAGGGTTATAATTGGGTTAGGTTAGCATTAGGGTTAGGGTTAGCATTAGGGTTAGGGTTGCATTAGGGTTAGGGTTATAATTAGCGTTAGGGTTAACTGGGTTCATACTGCGTTATGGCAGTCCGTTAGACGGACTGCGTTACAACCGCAGTAAAAAACGCGTGTGTAACGCAGTCCGTTAACGCTGCCATTCACCCCCATTTGAGGGCGCATCGCGACGCATGCCGTAAAGCGGGATGCGTTTGCGACTTGCCATCATCAGTGACGGAGCCTCGACCGGGCTGCAGCGTCTGGGCTCCGTCACCGCTAACGCAGAGAATCATCTGCTGATTCCTCTGCGCTAGCGGGAAGCATAACGCGATCGTGTTATGCTATAACCGTTACCCCCCCTCAACGCTATGTGTTGAACGGGCTTGGTAAAACGCAAAATGAACCTAGCCTTAGGGTTAGGGTTATAATTAGGGTTATAATTAGGGTTAAGGTTACAATTAGGGTTAGGGTTAAAATTAGGGTTAGGGTTACAATTAAGGTTAGGTTGGAATTAGGGTTGGATTTAGGTTAGGATTAGGGTTGGGATTAGGGTTAGGGGTGTGTTGGGGTTAGGGTTGGAGCTAGAATTGAGGGATTCCACTATTTAGGCACATCAGGGGTCTCCAACACGACATGGCGTTCAAAAAGTCAAATGGCGCTCCCTCCCTTCCGAGCCCTGCCGTGCGCCCAAACAGTGGTTACCCCAACATATGGGTATCAGCGTACTCAGGACAAATTGCACACCAATTTGGGTTCTAATTTCTCCTGTTACCCTTGGGAAAATAAAAAATAGCTGGCTAAAAAAATCATTTTTGAGAAAAAAAATGATTTTTTATTTTCACAGCTCTGCGTTATAAATTTCTGTGAAACATTTGGGGGGTTCAAAGTGCTCACCACACATCTAGAAAGTTCCTTAAGGGGTCTAGTTTCCAAATGGGTCACTTGTGGGGGGTTTCCACTGTTTAGACACATCAGGGGTCTCCAAACACGACGTGGCTTTCAAAAGTCAAATGTCCTCCCTCCCTTCCGAGCCCTGCCGTGCGCCCAAACAGTGGTTTACCCCAACATATGGGGTATCAGCATACTCAGGACAAATTGCACACCAATTTTGGGGTTCTAATTTCTCCTGTTACCCTTGGGAAAATAAAAAATAGCTGGCTAAAAAAAACATTTTTGAGAAAAAAAATGATTTTTCATTTTCACGGCTCTGCGTTTATAAATTTCTGTGAAACACTTGGGGTTCAAAGTGCTCACCACACATCTAGATAAGTTCCTTAAGGTGTCTAGTTTCCAAAATGGGTCACTTGTGGGGGGTTTCCACTGTTTAGACACATCAGGGGGTCTCCAAACACGACGTGGCTTTCAAAAAGTCAAATGTCGCTCCCATCCCTTCCACCCTGCCGTGCGCCCAAACAGTGGTTTACCCCAACATATGGGGTATCAGCGTACTCAGGACAAATTGCACACCAATTTTGGGATTCTAATTTCTCCTGTTACCCTTGGGAAATAAAAAATAGCTGGCTAAAAAAAATATTTTTGAGAAAAAAAATGATTTTTCATTTTCACGGCTCTGCGTTTATAAAATTTCTGTGAAGCACTTGGGGTTCAAAGTGCTCACCACACATCTAGATAAGCTCCTGGGGGGGTCTAGTTTCCAAAATGGTGTCACTTGCAGGGGTTTCTACTGTTTAGGTACATCAAGGGCTCTGCAAACACAACATGACCGCCCGCAGAACATCCATCAAAGTCTGCATTACAAAATGGCGCTCCTTCCCTTCCAAGCACTCCCATGCGCCCAAACAGTGGTTTCACCCCACATATGGGGTATCAGCGTACTCAGGAAAAATTGCACAACAACTTTTTGGGTCCAATTTCTCCTGTTACCCTTGGAAAATAAAAAAAAATAGGGGGCTAAAGAATCATTTTTGAGGAAAAAAATGATTTTTTTATTTTCACGGCTCTACGTTTATTAATTTCTGTGAAGCACTTGGGGGTTCAAAGTGCTCACCACACATCTAGATAAGTTCCTTAAGGGGTCTAGTTTCCAAAATGGTGTGATTTGTGGGGGGTTTCGACTGTTTAGGCGTATCAGGGGCTCTCCAAACGCGACATGGCGTCCAATTTCAATTCCAGCCAATTTTGGTTTGAAACAGTCAAACGACGCTCCTTCACTTCCAAGCCCTGCCGTGCGCCCAAACAGTGGTTTACCCCCACATATGGGGTATCGGCATGCTCAGGACAAATTGCACAAAAACTTTTGGGGTCTTGTTACCCTTGGGAAAATAAAAATTGGGGTAAACAGATCGTTTTTGTGGAAAAAATATGATTTTTTATTTTCACGGTTCTATGTTATAAACTTCTGTGAAGCACTTGGAGGTTCAAGGTTCTCACCACACATCTAGATAAGTTCCTTAGGGGTCTAATTTCCAAAATGGGGTCACTTGGGGGGGGTTTCCACTGTTTAGACACATCAGGACCTCTACAAACACGACATGACGTCCAGACAATTCTGCGCTGAAAAAGTCAAACGGCGCTCCTTCCCTTCCAAGCTCTGCCTTGCACCCAAACAGTGGTTTACCCCCACATATGGGGTATCAGAATGCTCAGGACAAATTGCACAAAAACTTTTGGGTCTTGTTACCCTTGGGAAAATAAAAATTGGGGTGAAAAGATTGTTTTTGTGGAAAAAATATGATTTTTTATTTTCACTGTTCTATGTTATAAACTTCTGTGAAGCACTTGGAGGTTCAAAGTGCTCACCAAAACATCTAGATAAGTTCCTTAGGGGGTCTAGTTTCCAAAATGGGGTCACTTGTGATGGGTTTCCACTGTTTAGACACATCAGGGCCTCTACAAACGCGACATGGCGTCCAGCCAATTCTGCGTTGAAAAAGTCAAATGTCGCTCCTTCCCTTGCAACCTCTGCCGTGCGCCCAAAAAGTGGTTTACCCCCACATATGAGGTATCGCTTAATCAGGAGAAATTGCACAACAAATTTTGTGGTTCATTTTTTTTTTTTAACAGTTGTGAAAATAAAAAAAATAGGTCCCGAATTAAAGTTTTTTGCAAAAAAAGTTAAATGTTAATTTTTTCCTTCCACATTGCTTCAGTTCCTGTGAAGCACGTAAAGGGTTAATAAACTTCTTGAATGTGGTTTTGAGCACCTTGAGGGTGCAGTTTTTAGAATGGTGTCACTTTTGGCTATTTATATCATATAGACCCCTCAAAGTGACTTCAAATGTGAGGTGGTCCCTAAAATAAAAATGGTGTTGTAAAAATGAGAAATCGCTGGTCAACTTTTAACCCTTATAACTTCGTAACAAAAAAAAATTTTGGTCCCAAAATTGTGCTGATGTAAAGTAGACATGTGGGAAATGTTATTTATTAAGAAATTTGTGTGACATATCTCTCTGATTTAAGGGCATAAAAATTTAAAGTTTGAAAATTGTTAAATTTTCAAAATTTTCGCCATATTTCCGTTTTTTTCATAAATAAACACAAGTCATATCAAAGAAATTTTACCACTAACGTGAAGTACAATATGTCACGAAAAATCAATCTCAGAATCAGCGGGATTCGTTAAAGCGTTCCAGAGTTATAACCTCATAAAGTGACAGTGGTCAGAATTGTAAAAATTGGCCCGGTCATTAAGCTGCAAAATGGCTCTGTCACTAAGGGGTTAAGGGGAAATGTGCTTTTGATCCTGAATACATCATCACATTTCATCAACACCTCTTCTTCACACATTTTAAAAATATAAAAAGGTACAATGGTATAACTACTAGGGATAATAGCATTAAGTATTATAAAGAGTCATTTCTTTACACTAATAAGGGGATTACATGCAAAGTTTGCATAATTTGAATATTTTGGTAACGCAAGGTTATGACAAATATGATATCATCCAGATAATGGAAATAATAAGGGTATGTGTTACTGAGAACATAACTACTCAGCATTTGTCATAAACATATAAAGGCCTTATTTTCATTTTTATTCTTATCTTTGTTTTCATTCTTATTTTTCATTTTTAATTTTTATTCTTCCTTTATCTCTATTTTTGATTCTTAATTTTTTATTTTTTATCTCAATCAAGAAAGAAACATCAATATTTAATAAAGTAATGTCTAGTATGAGAATATTGCTTCATTAAATATAGTGAAGATATCGTTTCATTAAAAGAAAATGTTTTAATTCTGAGTAAATACAATAATTCTTTCTTTCATTCATTCATTCACTCATTCACATTTTGGTTCATGGCTATACATTCTTACCTATTATCGGTCTAATAATATAATTCCATTAATAACGTTTTAGTAATAAAGATGGAAACACTTGTTACATAAAAAATACACTGACACCTATGGTTGAAAAGGTAATTACACCAATGACATAAAAATGTTCTATCTCATGAAGAATATGGTTAATAATGCATTATCATTTATTAATTGTTTTACTACACAAACATCAATTCCATATTACTATTATGATAATAATTCTATGGATATTACTGATTGTTATGGTACGCTGTGATATTATAGGTTAGGAAAATTACCACATTTGGTATAGAATAGGGAATGAAAGACTTCAAGCAAGATATTGGAATTACGTTAATAAAGACTTTTCATATTTCTAAATTCAAGTAATTTTGAAAAGTTGCAAGAAGAAAAAGCCGAAGTCCCAGAAGGTAAAAATGCTATGATTTTTGAGTAATAAAGAACTGTGTCAATTATAATTCATTTCACCAATGACAACTGCAGTATTCACCACTGACAGCCACGATTGCATTATCTAACCTGACAACCACAATTGCAGAGGACGATGATCCTATGATGCTAATATGAACTGTGTTATCACGTTTTTATCAAGTTCCAGTGGTTTCCTATCACCTATGAAGCTTCAATGAAAGCTGGTGAACAATAAGGCAATTGTCAGGAAGCTACAACCCTGACATGAGTCCTGTGCATTAGGACTAAGGACTGGTTATGATGCTATCTTTAGCAAGGAAGAGTCATTTTAACCCTAGCTTTGCTGACCAAAGACGTCACACCTGTTCCAAGACCATTGCGGATGGCATGGAGGATTCCAGAAATATTCAAGGTGAGCAAAAGTAAACCCAGGTCTTTAAAGGTGACACTGCTCAGATATTAAAGCTTCATTTATGGACTTTGTTTTTTATCAACATGTGAATTTATAGACTTTGATTGACACATGACACACGGTCTCTACAAAATCTACATGCTATTTCAAAGGAATTAATCGTACAAAGACTGTGTTTTAAAAGAACCAAGAAGACAGAAGACTTCAAAATGAAGACCAGATGACATCAGATGATGATGACTGGACCAGAGATGTTTCGATTTAGGTTTAGGAAAGTATAATTACACATATTTTATATGAATATTGGTCACGGCTTACCATAACATGAATTCACATAATTATGTTATTGAGTGCGTATAACAATAATCTAATATTATTATTATTATTATTATGGAAATTAAATTATTTGTCAAAGAAGAAGAAAAGAAGAAAGAAAATCTGATTATCCTAAAGATGAACTTCTCTACTTTGAGGGTTCCAATTAATGTCTGTCACCTTCAAAAGGGGAATTGTTAAATATTAATTATTGGTTATGGATTTATTCTTTATACACTCAATTCTGTACCGAGCACATTGACTTTCACTGACATTACATATGCTATTTCTGTATGGTAAAGTGTCAACCATATACAGAGACCACGTGCTCTATATATATATCATGGCTCCATGAAGGAAGGGGCTCTCTCTCCTTCACTCTCTTCAGACACAAGGGACATCTTACGAGGACACTACGTCGAATGAACAGCTGTTAGGTAACCACGTGTTGCTTCCAAAGATGCTCTTCACAGAGACAGATGTAATTTTACTATTCAGGATCCAAGGAAAGAAGCGTACAAACTTTGCTATGAACAAATGGACAATGTCTTCGTAACTATTTCACCCATTTTATGCTTTTGTTCAATGATGGTTTTTTTTGGTGCAAAGTCCAATAAACCACTACATTTTTTTTATAAGAAACATTGTGACATTTTCTTTAGAGTGTCGCATCTGGTAATAAGTCCTGGAAAAATATACTAAAATAAGCATTTTTAACAATTGGAAGCATCCATTTGGGGTTGAGAACGAATTCTTCTCTTTGGCTCCTTGGGTCATGGTGATTTGCCAATATCCTTTAGGAAGGTCAAGGGTAGTGATGTACCGAGCCGACCCTAGCCTCTCAATTTATTCATCGACCCGGTGTTAGGATCTGCGGAACACACCAAAATAAATATAAATAAAGAGTGCGTTCGCAGCCCGGGGTCCACCGTGCAGGCAGAGCCTGCTGCTAGTAAGATGGCGGTATAAGCGAACTCTGTTACTTCACAGAGTCGCTGAGGTAATAATGCAGAGGTAGAGACTGTGTCCTGTTAACACCACAATACACAGATAACTGCTGAGCGATAGCAGTCCGTGATCATGCAGTCAGCACGCAAACATACAAATCTCCTCACCGGAGGTGCCGGTATTCTAGGGGCTTATTTCAGCCAGGCCCTGAACACGTGCATACAAGTCTCCTCACCGGAGGTGCCGGTATTCTAGGGGCTTATTTCAACCGAGCCCTAACCACATGCGTGCATGATCATACTGGCGCAAAGCACATATCACATTTGACACCAGTGCATTGCGGCACGGCCATGCCACCCTTTTATAGTAGCAACTACAGGACCTACCAGAAAAGACCAATGAGAAACTGCACCAGAACACATGTAGTTTCAGGACCTTCCTGGCGGACCAATATGAGCTGCTGCAGTAGCTGAGCATGTGACCCCTGATCTCCTATGAGAGATCTTACCCTGGGCATGCTCAGAAAGGAAAACACAGGACTTAGTTCCAACTGAGTCTGCCTGCCGCTGACCTGCACCGGTTACAATGGCAAGACCTGGAGAGGCAGAAGTCATCCTCTGCACAGCACTAGACTGAGCGAGACGCTGGGACCGACGTATCTGCTGAGCAGGTTCCACTGCGGCCGGAGACGGATGGAGACCGCAGCGGGGATAGCTCGAGATTTCCCTTGTGCAGTAGCGGGAACTTGACCCCTAACACCCGGGCATGGAGTAGGCATCGGTCTTAGAAACCTCGTTCAGGTTCCGATAGTCATTGCAAAATCTCCATTCCCCATCTGGTTTCGGCATTAGGACTATTGGACTGGACCAGCCATTCTTAGATTCCTCGATGACTCCCAGGCTCAGCATCCGCTTCACAGACTTTGAGATCACCTCTCGGCGTGCTTTGGGAATCCGTTATTGCTTCAAGTTGACCAGGACATGAGGTTCCATCAGGACGTCATGTTCTATGACTTTCGTACAACCTGGAAGTTCTGTGAACAGGTCTCTGTTACGCTGTAGCAGCTCTCGGCACTGCTGCTTCTGAGAGTGAGACAAGGAGTCTGCCACCTTAACATCCTCCGCACTGACATTGGACTTGACCAGGAGACAGGGAGCTTCCACAGGTTCTCTGTCCTGCCACGGTTTGATCAGGTTCACGTGGTACACCTGGTAGGGCTTCCACTTCCCCGGTTGGTGGACTTTGTAGTTGACCTCACCAATTTTCTCCACTAACTCATAGGATCCTGCCACTTGACCAGGAATTTGGTCTCTACTGTGGGCATCAGCACAAGTACTCGATCCCCTGGGTTGAACTGTCTTACCCTGGCTGACCTATTATGCACCCTGGACTGGGCTTCCTGAGCCTTGAGGAGGTGCTCTTTCACAATGGGCATCACGTTGGCAATCCTCTTTTGCATCTGGGTGACATGCTCTACCATGTTTTCTATAGGAGGTGGTTTCAGCCTCCCAGGATTCTGTCGCCACATCCAGGAGCCCTCAAGGGTGTCGTCCATAGAGCATTCAAATGGGGAGAAGCCAGTTGAAGCTTGGGGAACTTCCCAGGTGGAGAACAACAGGTAAGGAAGCAGATAATCCCAGTCTCAGCCGTCTTTCTCCACTGCTTTCTTCAGCATAGCCTTCAATGTTTTGTTAAACCTTTCCAGCAGCCCATCAGTCTGGTTATGGTACACTGAGGTTCTGAGCTCGAAAATGTGCAGGGTCTTGCACAACTCTCTTATGACCTTCGACAAGAACGGGGTCCCTTGGTCCATCAGTATCTACTTCAGCAGCCCGGTTTGGGAGAAGATATGGATCAACTCCTTAGAGATACATTTGGCAGAGGCACTTCTTAACTCCTTAATCCCATTGGACGCACTATTCCGTCCATGTGACCTGGTACTTAATTCCTAGGGACGGAATAGTACGTCCAAGGCGATCAGCTGCGCTCCTGATTATCACAGCTGACACCCGGCCCTATGTGCCAGGAGTGGTCATGGACCGCTCCCGGCACATTAACCCCTGGAACACCGCAATCAAACATGATCACGGTGTACCGGGGCACAGGGGAGCCCCCTCCCTGCGCGCTCCCCTGAGACCCTCAGAACAGCGCGATGTGTCGCGCTGTTCCGAGGGACTCTCCTACTGCAGGATCCCGGATCCAAGATGGCCATGGGGTCCTGCAGGGAGGCGGCTTCCTCAGTGCCTGCTGAGAGCAGGCACTGAGAAGCCTGCAGCAGTGCCAGAGCTGTGCACACTGTCACACCAGCGATCTGCCCCACACAGTGATGTCCCACCCTGGGACAAAGTAAAAATGTGCAAAAAATAAAAATAAACATTTGTAAGAAAAAATTCCTAAATAATGAAAAAAAAAAAATATTCCCCAATAAATTCACTTCTTTAATGTAGAAAAAAAAAAAAAACAACGATAAAGTGCACATATTTGGTATCGCCACGTCCGTAACAACCCGTACTATAAAACTGTCACATTAGTTAACCCTTTAGTGAACCCCTTAAAAAAAAAAAAAAACAAGTCTAAAAAACAATAATTTATCATCATAACGCCGAACAAAAAGTGGAATAACACGCAATGAAAAAGATGATATAAACAAACATGGTATCACTGAAAACGTCATCTTGTCCCGCAAAAAACGAGCCACCATACAGCATTATCAGCGAAACAATAAAAAAGTTATAGCTCGCAGAATAAAGCGATCCAAAAATAATTACTTTTTATATATAATCGTTTTAATTGTATTAAAGCGCCAAAACATAAAAAAATACAAATGAGGTATTGCTGTAATAGTACTAACCCGAAGAATAAAACTGCATTATCAATTTTACCACACGCGGAACGCTATAAACGCCTCTCCCCCAAAAGAAACTCATGAATTGCTGGTTTTTGTTCATTCTGCCTCCCAAAAATCGTAATAAAAAGCGTATAAAAAAAGTCATGTGCCCAAAAAATGGTACCAATAAAAACATCAACTCGTCCCACAAAAAATAAGACCTCACATGACTCTGTGGGCCAAAATATAGAAAAATTATAGCTCTCAAAATGTGATGATGCAAAAACTACTTTTTGCAATAAAAAGCGTCTTTTAGCGTGTGACAGCTGCCAATCATAAAAACCCACTATAAATAGTAATTCAAACCCCCCTTTATCACCCCCTTAGTTAGGGAAAAATAATAAAATTAAAAAAATGTATTTATTTCCATTTTCCCATTAGGGTTAGGGTTAGGGTTGGGGCTAAAGTTAGGGTTAGTGTTAGGGCTAAAGTTAGGGTTAGGGTTGGGACTAGGGTTACTGGTGTGTTAGGGTTAGGTTTGTGGTTAGGGTTATGATTAGGGTTGGGATTAGTGTTAGGGGTGTGTTGGAGTTAGGGTTGGAGTTAGAATTGGGGGTTTCGACTGTTTAGGCACATCAGAGGCTCTCCAAATGTGACATGGCGTCTGATCTCAATTCCAGCCAATTCGGAGTTGAAAAAGTCAAACAGTGCTCCTTCCCTTCTGAGCTCTGCAATGCGCCCAAACAGTAGTTTACCCCCACATATGGGGTATCAGCATACTCAGGACAAATTGAACAATAACTCTTGGGGTCCAATTTCTTCTGTTACCCTTGGGAAAATAAAAAATTGGGGGCGAAAATATTGTTTTTGTAGAAAAAAATATGATTTATTATTTTTATGGCTCTAACGTTATAAACTTCTGTGAAGCACTTGGTGGTTCAAAGTTCTCAACACACATCTAAATAAGTTCCTTTGGGGTCTAGTTTCCAAAATGGGGTCACTTGTGGGGGGTTTCCACTGTTTAGGCACATTAGGGGCTCTCCAAACGCGACATGACACCCACAGACCATTCCATCAAAGTCTGCAATGCAAAACGTCACTACTTCACTTCCAAGCCCCGACGTGTGCCCATACAGTAGTTTTCTCCCACATATAGGGTATCAGCGTACTCAGGACAAATTGGAAAACAACTTTTTGGTTCCAAATTCTCCTGTTACCCTTGGGAACATAAAAAATTGGGGACTAAAAGATCATGTTTGTGGAAAAAATATGATTTTTTTATTTTCAGGTCCAGGCGTTATAAACTTCTGTGAAGCACTTGGGGTTCAAAGCGCTCACCACACATCTAGATAAGTTCCTTTGGGGGTCTAGTTTACAAAATGGGGTCACTTGTGGGGGGTTTCCACTGTTTAAGCACATCAGGGGCTCTCCAAACGCGACATGACACCCGCAGACCATTCCATCAAAGTCTGAATTACTAAACGTCACTACTTCTATTCCGAGCCCCAACGTGCGCCCACACAGTAGTTTTCTCCCACATATAGGGTATCAGTTTACTCAGTACAAATTGGACAACAACTTTTGGGGTCCAATTTCTTCTGTTACCCTTGGGAAAATAAAAAATTGGTGACTAAAAGATCATTTTTGTGGGAAAAAATAGGATTTTTTATTTTCATGCCCGGCATGTAAAATATTAGTATTTCAATAATAAAATATAGATCATTGAACATATACATTATGGAGTCTAATTAGCAAGCAAGGACTCTGGTTAGTGAATGAATGAGTTAATTCTGAGGACGCTGGTAGAGACATCTGTTCGCTGTTCATCAGAATTGTAAGCCTCTTGTCAGAACTGTCAATTTGTGACTATTTGGAGGTAATAGTTCCAAAGGTCATAGGCCATAGGCTTAAGTTTTTCAAAATAAGGTATCATATAAATAACTAATGCATATTCCATAAGTTTAGTAGTTCTTCTAGTAGTGTTCTAATATGGTAAAAAACGAACTTAGCGGCAAATCACCATTTGTGGTTATAAGACAGGAGAAAATAGAAACCAATGTAAGTCTATGGATCGAAATAGAATATAAACCGATCCGACTCCTGTTCAGGCAGATCTCTCATACCTTGAGAATCTCCAACACGGACCACATCATGCCTCAAAACCATATGTAAGAACCATTGAATGCTTGTTTTATTTTGTACTTCTTTTTGTGTGCTATGAACTTACTTTTCTTCATTTTTGTAATCACTTTTTCTGAATGAACATTAAACAAGTTTTGTTTTATCCATACAAGTCAATATTCTACTTTTTATCCTCACCGTGCTCTTACTTAAAGAAGTGAGAAGGGTTATTTTTTTATAACAGGGCATTATAAACTTGTGTGAAGCACTTGGGGTTCAAAGTGCTCACCACAGATCTAGATAAGTTCCTTAGGGGGTCTAGTTTCCAAAATGGGGTCACTTGTGGGGGGTTTCCACTGTGTAGGCATATCAGGAACTCTGCAAACTGAACATGACACCCATCAAAGTCTGCATTCCAAAATGTCATTACTTCCTTTCCAAGCCCTGCCGTGCACCCAAACAGCATTTCCCCCCCACATATGGGGTATCAGCGTACTCAGGACAAATTGGAAAACAACTTTTGGGGTCCAATTTCCTTGTGAAAAATCAAAAATTGGAAAATTGGGGACTAAAAAATCATTTTTTTTGGAATTTTTTTTTTTGCTTTCACACCCAGGCATTATAAACTTTAGTGAAACATTTGGGGGTTGAACGTGCTCCAAACAGATCTAGATAAGTTCCTTAAGGGTCTAGTTTCCAAAATGGTGTCACTTGTGGGGGGTTTCCACTGTTTAGGCACATCAGGGCTCTCCAAACGCGACATGGCATACAGCCAATTCTGCGTTGAAAAAGTCAAACTGCGCTCCTTCCCTTCCAAGCTCTGCCATGCACCCAAACAGTGGTTTACCCCCACACATTGGGTATCAGCGTACTCAAGACAAATTGCACAATAACTTTTGAGGTATTGTTACCCTTGGGAAAATAAAAATTGGAGTGAAAAGATCTGTTATGTGGAACTAATATGATTTTTTAATTTTACGGCTCTACGTTATAAACTTGTGTGAAGCACTTAGGGATTCAAAGTGCTCATCACAGATCTAGATAAGTTCCTTAGGGGGTTTAGTTTTCTAAAATGGGGTCACTTGTGGGGGATTACCACTGTTTAGGCACATCAGGGGCTATCCAAATGCAACATGGCGTCCAATCTCGATTCCACCAATTTTGGTTTGAAAAAGTCAAATGGCGCTCCTTCCCTCCCGAGCTCTGCTGTGCGCCCAAACAGTGGTTCCCCCCACATATGGGGTATCATTGTACTCAGGACAAATTGGACAACAACTTTTATGGTCCAATTTCTCATATTACCCTTGGGAAAATAAAAAATTGGTGACTTAAATATTACTTTTATGGGAAAAAAATAGGATTTTTTATTTTTAACCCGGGCACTATAAATTTGGTGATGAGCACTTTGGGGGTTCAAAGTGCTCACCACAGATTAAATAAGTTCCTTAGGGGTCTAGTTTCCAAAATGGGGTCACTTGTGTGGGTTTCCACTGTTTAGGCACATCAGGGACTCTGCAAACTGAACATGACAACCCATCAAAGTCTGCATTCCAAAACGTCATTACTTCCTTTCCGAGCCCTGCGGTGCATCCAAACAGTAATTTCTCCCCCACATATGGGGTATCAGCGTACTCAGGACAAATTGGACAACAACTTTTGGGGTCCAATTTCCTTGGGAAAAATCAAAAATTGGGGACTAAAAAATCTTTTTTGTGGAAATTTTTTTTTTGTTTTTTCACACCCAGGCATTATAAACTTTAGTGAAACACTTGGGGGTTCAAAATGCTCACAACAGATCTAGATAAGTTCCTTAGGGGTCTAGTTTCCAAAATGGAGTCACATGTGGGCGGTTTCCACTGTTTAGGCACATTAGGGGCTCTCGAAATGTGACATGGCATCCAATCTCAATTCCCACCAATTTTGGTTTGAAAAAGTCAAACGGTGCTCCTTCCCTTCCAAGCCCTGCCGTGCGCCCTGACAGTGGTTTTCCCCCCACATATGTGGTATCGGCGTACTCAGGAGAAATTGCACAACAACTTTTTCTGTCCATTTTCTCCTTTTACCCATGTGAAAATAAAAAATTGTTTGCAAAAGATCATTTTTGTGACTAAAAAGTTAAATGTTCATTTTTTCCTTCCAAGTTGCTTCAGCTCCTGTGAAGCACCTAATAAAACTTAATAAACTTCTTGAATGTGGCTTTGAGTACCTTGAGGGGTGCAGTTTTTAGAATGGTGTCACTTTTGGGTATTTTCTGCCATATAGACCCCTCAAAGTGACTTCCAATGTGAGGTGGTCCCTAAAATAATGGTTTTGTACAATTTGTTGTAAAAATGAGAAATCGCTGGTCAACTTTTAACCCTTATAACTTCGTAGCAAAAAAAAAATTTTTCAAAATTGTGCTTATGTAAAGTAGACATGTGGGAAATGTTATTTACTAACTATTTTGTGTGACATATTTCTCTGTTTTAAGGGAATAAAAATTAAAAGTTTGAAAATTGCAAAATGTTCAAAATTTTCGCCATATTTCCATTTTTTTCATAAATAACCGCAAATTATATCGAAGAAATTTTACCACTTTCAGGAAGTACATTATGTCACGAGAAAACAGTCTCAGAATCGTGAAGATCCATTGAAGTGTTCCAGAGTTATAGCCTCATAAAGAGACAGACTGGGTCTTATCTGCCCCCAGTTGACCACCCAACACATGCGAATGAGCCATGCCTTATAATGTGCGTTAATTACCTGATGGGGAGCCTGCATCCATGTCACAGGGTGACGCTGGAGAGAAGCCATAATCAGGTAAAGGGCTCTAAGACCCCAAATCAGGAGGGGGGTTGCTGCAGGCGAAGGGGTTGAAGGGGTTGAGAGGTAAGGTGATGATGGTGGTGGAGGGGTAGCCGGGGAAGGAGATGATGGAGGTGGAGGGGTAGCTGGGGACGGTGGAGCAGCTGGAGCTGAAGGTGGTGCTGTAAATTAAATATACAATTCAGAATCCCCATTATCATCATCATTGCCTTCCAATTATCATTGTCTCCCCATTAATAATCATCAGCATTGCCTTCCCATTATCATTGCCTCCCCATCATCATCATCATCATCACCTCCTCACCACCATCACTGCCTCCCCCCACCCACCACCATCACACATACAGCACCGCAGGCAGCACTTTCTCACATACACACAGGCAGGCAGACACACACGCAGGCACACACACACACACACACACACTGATACACACAGAGCTCGGAGCTGCGGCAACGGTGGCACGGGAGAGGTAAGTATTGCACTGGCTTCTGCCGGGGCCCTGAGCAAGCGGGGGGGGCCCAGTGGCGGCGCTGACACCGCTAACGGGCGCCGGGGTGCCCGACGGCGAGTGGGCCACCCCGCCTGCTCAGGGCCCCGGCACTTGCCCGGGTGCTGACGCTGGCCCATCTATGCCTGTAAACCCCCTCACGACTGGTACTCCCATCACTGCCTGCCCCATCACTGCCGGTACTCCCATCACTGCGGGTGCATTGATATAGGTAGATAACCCACAAAACATAACCTCTCCAGATACCCTCATCAATACTCACTCAGAGGCCTGCGTAGCTGGGCCCGGATGCTGGTGACCCTCTCTTGGGAGCGGTAGTGAAGGTCCACCAGCTTCTTGCGGATCTGGGTGGTGGTCTGCCGCACATTAAAGCGCCTCGCCAGGCCCCGCCGGATTTTCTGCAGGACTACCTTTTTGTGGCGCATAGGATGCGCCACAGGTAGCCTGCAGTAGTAATCCCACTGGTCCGTTTTTTTTATTAAAAAACGGACCTCCTCATCCGTCCACTTAGCCCCGCGCTGTCTCGCCGCCATTACAAACAACACCGCATTGGGCGACGCCAGCGCCATGATGTCACAGCGTGCGCACGTTACGTGCGGCCGCACTCGTGACGCAAAACGGTATTGCGATCGCAAAGTGACCGCAGCAACCATGCGCCCAGCCAAGCACAGAAATGAGATGCTGTTGCGATCGCAAGATGATGGTTCCAAGCTAGGCGATCGCAATGGCGTCTCATATCTGTGCATAGCTGGGGCTCCATGTGAGAATCGTCACCTTGCGATTACAGTGGCGTCGCATATCTGTGAATAGCTGGGCTCCATGTGTGAATCGTCACCTTGCGATCACAGTGGCGTCGCATATCTGTGAATAGCTGGGCACCATGTGAGAATCGTCACCTTGCGATCACAGTGGCGTTGCATATCTGTGAATAGCTGGGATTCCCTGGTGAATGTTGACCTTTACCTCTCAAATTTTTTTTTATATATTTATAACAATTTTTTAATCTTTCATATATGACTAAAAATATATATTATATATTTAAACTTTATATATGCAGCTGTAGTGTATTATGTGTTATTTTTAATTATAAGGTTTGAACGCTAGTGAGACCATGGGCCTTTAACCCCTTCACCCCCAAGGGTGGTTTGCACGTTAATGACCGGGCCAATTTTTACAATTCTGACCACTGTCTCTTTATGAGGTTATAACTCTGGAACGCTTCAACGGATATTCGCGATTCTGAGATTGTTTTCTCGTGACATATTGTACTTCACGTTAGAAGTAAAATTTCTTCGATATAACTTGCGTTTATTTTTGAAAAAAACGCAAATATGGCAAAAAATTTTAAAATTTTGCAATTTTCAAACTTTGAATGTTTATTCCCTTAAAACAGAGAAATATATCACACATAATAGTTAAGAAATAAGATTTTCCACATGTCTACTTTACATCAGCACAATTTGGAACAAAAATTTTTTTTTGTTAGGAAGTTATAAGGGTTAAAAGTTGACCAGCGATTTCTCATTTTTACAACAAAATTTACAAAGCCATTTTTTTAGGGACCACCTCACATTTGAAGTCACTTTGAGGGTCTATATGGCAGAAAATACCCAAAAGTGACACCATTCTAAAAACTGCACCCCTCAAGGTACTCAAAACCACATTCAAGAAGCTTATTAACCCTTCAGGTGCTTCACAGGAACTAAAGCAACGTGGAAGAAAAAAATGAATATTTAACTTTTTAGCCACAAAAATTATCTTTTACAAACTTTTTTTTATTTTCACAAGGGTAAAAGAAGAAAATGGACAGATAAGGTTGTTATGCAATTTCTCCTGAGTACGCCAATACCCAATATGTGGGGGAAAACCACTGTTTGGGCACACGGCAGAGCTCGTAAGGGAAGGAGCGCCGTTTGACTTTTTCAAACTAAAATTGGCTGGATTTGAGATTGGACGCCATGTCGTGTTTGGAGAATCTCTGATGCGCCTAAACAGTGGAAACCCCCGCAAGTGACACCATTTTGGAAACTAGACCTCCTAAGGTACTTATCTAGATCTGTTGTGAGCACTTTGAACCCCCAAGTGTTTCACAAAAGTTTATAATGCCTGGGTGTGAAAAAAAAAAAACAATTTTCCACAAAAATGATCTTTTAGTCCCAAATTTTTGAATTTTCCCAAGGAAATTGGACCCCAAAAGTTGTTGTCCAATTTTTCCTGAGTACGCTGATACCCCATATGTGGGGGGGGAAACTGTTTGGGCGCACGGCAGGGCTTGGAAAGGAAGTAGTAACGTTTTGGAATGCAGGCGTTGATGGGGGTCATGTTCCGTTTGCAGTGCCCCAGATGAGCCTAAACAGTGGAAACCCCCCACAAGTGACCCCATTTTGGAAGCTAGACGCCCTAATGAACTTATCTAGATCTTTGGTGAGCACTTTGAACCCCCAAGTGCTTCACACAAGTTTATAATGCCCGGCATGAAAATAAAAAATCCAATTTTTTTCCCACAAAAATTATCTTTTAGTCACTAATTTTTTATTTTCCCAAGGGTAACAGGAGAAATTGGACAACAAAAGTTGTTGTCCAATTTGTCCTGAGTACCCTGATACCCCATATGTGGGGGGAACCACTGTTTGGGCGCACGGCAGAGCTCGGAAGGGAAGGAGCACCATTTGACTTTTTCCAACCAAAATTGGCTGGAATTGAGATTGGATGCTGTTGTGAATGGACTTGAAATGAGTTCTGAGCGTGGGCTCCCTCTGGTGGTTACAAGCGGGGCTGGACTGTCCAGTGAAGATTGTGAGGAGTGGGAATCAGGTGTTACTGACTGGTCTTATATAAGGGAGTCGCCTTCCCATCAGGGTTGCCGGTGATCAATTGTTCTGGTCTCACTCCATGATTCCTGTTTCCCTTGTAGCCTGCTGTGTCGTGTCTGCATCTTCTGCTAACAGATAAGACATTTTCTTCTTTTTGTTTTTGTGCTTTATTTTTGCATTTTGTCCTGCACTTCTGTGGGGGCCTTCGGGGTCCCCTCCGGGGGCTTTTGCCCTCTCAGTTTAGTTCAGCCACTGATGTTTGTACTTTTGCTTTTTCCAGTTTCTTCAGTGGCTGTTGTTTTGATTTTGTTACACCAGAGAACTAATTTAGGTGGTAGAGGTCGTGTGATCTCAGGTGTTTTTGAAATTAGTAGAGTTGGTGCTTTGCAGGGTTTTTTGGGATTGCAGTAAGTACCCTTCCTATCCTTTTCTATTTAGTTAGTTTGGGCCCAACGTTTGCTCATACTATTTTCTGTCTGTGTCAGTATTTCTTCTTGTCTAACAGCCATTACATGTTTGGGGGCTTTCTATGTTCTTTGGGGATCTGCTCCGGGGCAGATAGCTTTCCTATTTCTATCTTTAGGTGTAGTTAGTTTCTCAGGCTGTGACGAGGCTCTAGGACCAACGTAGGAACGCTCCACGGCTGCCTCTAGTTGTGGTGGTTAGTCAGGGTACTGCAATCTCATAGATTCCAACTACTCTGGTGTATTGCCTTTTTTACCTGCACTCCTCATTACCGAAACACAACAGTATCACCGGCCTAAAATTTAAAGTTGTATGGTACTCACAGAAGGAAAAATATTGTGAAAGAAAAAACGGTTGTCAGAGTTGTCAGAGATATTTTTCGGTTTGTTGCATTTTTTTTTTTTTCTTCCCTCTGTATCTCTGGGTGCTGGGGAGGATTTTTTCTCTCAATGGAGTTTGCACAGCTGTCTGGCCGTGTAGATCAGCTTGCCACTGAAGTTCGGAGTATTGCTACCTATCTTGCTAGGTTGCCTGTTGTGGAACCTAGGATTCCCATGCCAGATTTGTTTTTGAGGGATCGAGCTAAGTTTCAGAATTTCAAAAATAATTGTAAATTGTTTTTTGCCTTAAAATCTAAGTCCTCAGGGAACGCAGCGCAGCAGGTTCAAATTGTCATCTCTCTCCTGCGCGGCGATCCTCAGGATTGGGCTTTTTCCCTGACACCTGGGATCCTGTTTTGAGTGATGTTGATGCATTTTTTCAGGCTTTGGGGTTATTGTACGATGAGCCTAATGTCACTGATCAAGCTGAAAAAGCCTTGTTGGCATTAAATCAGGGGCTTGATGACGCTGAGTTATACTGTCAGAGATTCCGTAGGTGGGCAGTCCTGACCAAGTGGAATGACGACGCTTTGGCGGCCCTTTTTCGGAAGGGTCTGTCAGATAATGTAAAGGATGTTATGGTGGGATTCCCTGTCCCCTCTGGTCTCAATGATTCTATGTCATTAGCGATTCAAATTGACAGACGTTTGCGTGAGCGGAGAAGTATGCGTGGAATAGTTTTGCCTTGTGAACCTGCTTCTGAATCCATGCAGTGTGATAGAGTGGTGTCTGGGGCACAGCGTCATGAGTTTCGAAAGCGCAATGGGTTATGTTTCTACTGTGGTCAGGGCTGCCACTAGGAATTTCGGGGCCCCATACTGGCAAAATTTATGGGCCCCCCTTGAGACTCCACCCCGGCTCCACCCCCAGGTCAGCCCCACCCTAGCTCCTTCTCCACCACGCGAACCTTCCAAAATCACTCTGCCCTTTCTTGGAAAAACTCCACTTCTGCACCACGCCCTCACCAATGACACATTAACACTTATCACATACATAGCCATCAGCTTTTCTGTTTTGCTCGTAGTGTAAGTACCCCGACCGCTGGGCCTCCACGTAACGGAAATCCCGCGTCGCTGATTGGTCGCTCCCGGCCGGACGCGACCAATCAGCGACAGGCGCAGTCCGGCCACGACCAATCAGCGACGCGGAATTTCCATTACAGACAGAATTAGACGATTATATAGTAGATTGCTAATGGGGAGTCGAAGGGGGAGGGGGAAGGAATAATTATACAATCATTCCTTACCCCACCCCCCCCTTTGACTCCTCAATAGCAATGTATATATAAGTACAATCACGTACTAAAATAGTGGACAAACTAATACATGGACTTGTTATATTACTCACTCAGCCGTGTTGCCGCAGCACCCACCACCCAGTCAAGAAGAATTTAATGGTCGTCTCAGCCTGCCACCGATGCCGCCTCTGCCTGCCCACCAAATAAATGGAAAGTTTATATTACAGCATATTTAATCACTGAGTATACGTTACAAAACATTATCTTTATTGGTATTTATTAAAACCCATAAATTATAGAACATAAATACAACTCAAAACATAACTAAGTGATTATGTAAAAGAACAAAAATAAATAAAATAGGAGTCAAGAGTAAAGGGGTGATCACCCCATTTATTTATTTTACTCACTTTTATAGCAGTAATCTTTCCAAAACACTTTAGGGTATGTTCCCACCAGGGCCGGCTCCAGGTTTTTATGGGCCCCGGGCGAAAGAGCCTCAGTGGGCCCCTTTAACACAGACCACGATTCATGATGCACAGATACAGCAGAGAAATATGGGTACAGTACAATGCCAAACATTTCTCTTCTTCCATTACATGACTGATATCTATTGTAAATTGTACAATAGCTCAAAAACCGCCAAATCCTCCTCACAGCGCACAGAACAGACTGACAGTACAGTCCTCCATACAATATTATGGGCACCACAGTCTCCCCCTCATCACCCATATAATACCCCATGCAGGATGTCACCCCCCCCCATATAATGCTCCATACAGAATACTGGACCCAAAATAATGCTCCATACAGAATACTGGACCCAAAATAATGCTCCATACAGGATACTGGTCCCCATATAATGCTCCATACAGGATACTGGTCCCCATATAATGCTCCATACAAAATATGGAGCTCTCCTCTGCGCTGTACTGCGTTCTGCACTGTTACGGCTCAGGAAAGGGCGCTGTGGAAAGACTCCCCATTATCATCATGATTTCCTCCTCATCATCATCATTGCCTCCTTATCATCATCATTGTCTCCCCATCATCATCATGGCCTCCCCATTATCATCAATGCCTGCCCATCATCATCATCGCCTCCCCATCATCATCATCTCCTCCCCATCATCAATGCCTGCCCATTATCATCATGGCCTCCCCATCATCATCAATGCCTGCCCATCATCATCTTCTCCCCATCATCAATGCCTGCCCATTATCATCAATGCCTGCCCATTATCATCATCTTCTCCCCATCATCATCAATGCCTCCCCATTATCAGCAATGCCTGCCCATCATCACACACAGACAGCACACAAGCACTCTCTCACATACATACATACACACACACACACACACAAAGCACCGCACTACATACACACAGACACACACACGTCTCACCCGTCCAGCGTCCGCGCTCTCTGCCACAGCCGGCCGCTGAATAATGACGTCATTCAGCGGCGCTGCTGTGAGAGGAAGCGCCGGCGCCCCCTGGAGCCCGGAGCTGCGGAGGCACGGGAGAGGTAAGTATTGTGCCAGCTGATGCCGGGGCCCTGAGCAAGCGGGGGGGGCCCAGTGGCGGCGCTGACACCGCTCTCCTCTGCTAACGGGCGCGGGGGTGCCAGACGGCGAGTGGGCCCCCCGCCTGCTCAGGGCCCCGGCACTTGCCCGGGTGTGCCGGGTGCTGACGCCGGCCCTGGTTCCCACGGTCACTAAATGCTACGATAAAGTAGACCCCTTAAGGAACTTATCTAGATGTGTGGTGAGCACTTTGAACCCCAAGTGCTTAACAGAAGTTTATAACATAGAGCCGTAAAAAATAAAAAATCTATTTTCACAAAAATGATATTTCTCCCCCAATTTTTATTTTCCCAAGAGCAAAAGGAGAAATTGGACCCCAAAAGTTGTTGTACAATTTGTCCAGAGTATGCTAACACCCCAATATGTGGGGGGAACCACTGTTTGGGCGCATGGCAGAGCTTGCAAAGGAAGGTGCACCGTTTGACTTTTTCAACTCAGAATTGGCTGGAATTGAATCAGACCCATATCATGTTTGGAGAGCCCCTGATGTGTCTAAACAGTGGAAACCCCCCAATTCTAACTCCAACACACCCCTAACCATAACTATTGCCCCAACCCTAACAATAGCCCCAAGCCCAACCCTAATGGTAAAATGGAAATAAATTTTTTTTGTTTTATTATTTTTCCCTAACTAAGGGGGTGGTAAAGGGGGTTTGATTTACTATTTATAGCGGGTTTTTATGTTTGGCAGCTGTCACATGCTAAAAGATGCTTTTAATAGCAAAACATTTTTTTTGGCATCACCACATTTTGAGAGCTATAATTTTTCCGTATTTTGGCCCACAGAGTCATGTGAGGTCTTGTTTTTTGCGGGAAGAGTTGACGTTTTTATTGGTACCATTTTGGGGGGAAACTGACATTTTTTGATCGATTTTTATTCCAATTTTTGGGAGGCAGAATGAATAAAAACAAGCAATGAATGAATTTTTTTTTTTGGGGGGTGCGTTTATACCGTTCCACGTGTGGTAAAATTGATAAAGCAGTTTTATTCTTCGGCACTATACTATTACATCAATACCTCATTTATATATTTTTTTTATGTTTTGGTGATTTTATACAATAAATACTTTTATATAAAAAATAATTTTTGCATCGCTTTATTCTGAGACCTTTATTTTTTTCAATTTTTTCCAGTGATGGAGCTGTATGTCGGCTTTTTTTTTGCGGGACAAGATGACGTTTTCAGTGGTACCATGTTTATTTATATCCATCTTTTTGATTGCGTATTATTACCCTTTTTTTTTTTGGCAGTATGATAAAGCATTGTTTTTTGGCCTTTTTTTTTTAAGGGTGTTCACTAAAGGGGTTAAAGGAATCTGTCACCCCTTTTTTTGCCCTATGAGATAGGGCCACCGCCATCAGGGGCTTATCTACAGCATTCTGGAATGCTGTAGATAAGCCCCCGATGTAACCTGAAAGTGAAGAAAACCGAGTTATAAAATACTCACCCAGGGGCGTTCCGGGGGGATGTCGGGTCCGGAGGGAGTCGCGGTCCGGTGCATCCCGTCTTGTAGCGAAGCCGGCCTTTTCTTTCCGTCCCGTCACAGCTCCTGCGCAGGCACACTGCTCTGCCCTGGTGAGGGCAGAGTAAAGTACTGCAGTGCGCAGGCGCCGGGAAAGGTCAGAGAGGTCCGGAGCCTGCGCACTGTACAGTAGTACTGTGCTGGGCAGTGCAGTGCGCCTGCGCAGGAGCAGCGACGGGACGTAAAGAAGAGGCCGGCTTCGCTACAAGACGGGAGGCGCCGATCCAGACCGCGACTCCCTCCGGACCGGACCGCCCCCGGACCGCCCCTGGGTGAGTATTTTATAACTCGTTTTTCTTCACTTTCAGGTAACATTGGGGGCTTATCTACAGCATTACAGAATGCTGTAGATAAGCCCCTGATGGCGGTGGCCCTATCTCATAGGGCAAAAAAGGGGTGACAGATTCCCTTTAACTAGTGGGACAATTCTATAGGTTGGGTCGTTGCGGACGCGGTGGTGATACTAAATATGTGTACTTTTAGTGTTGAGATTAATTTTTTTTCAAAGATTGATTTAATGATGGAATATTGTTTTTTTTTATATATATAATTTTACATTTATTTTTTTAAATTATATCTTTTACACTGTGTCCTGCTCTGAGGGCCCTGTTGGAATGCTGTGTGCGGCCCAGGGCAGGCAGGGGGGGCCAGCCACACGCAGCATTCCAACAGGGCCCCGGCCCACGGCAGGCGGGAGGGGCTCGCACCATCCACCAACAGGGTCCCCAGGACTCCTGTTGCAGGATGCTGCGCCTGCAGGCCCCGCCGCCAGCCCTGGGGAGGGCCCCTCCTGCCTGCCCTGGGGGCCCCATTGGTGGATGCTGCGGGCCCCTTCTGCATGCCCTGGGGAGGGCCCCTCCTGCCTGATCTGGGGGCCCTGTTGGTGGATGCTGCGGGCCCCTTCTGCATGCCCTGGGGAGGGCACCTCCTGCCTGCCCTGGGGGCCCTATTGGTGGATGCTGTGGGCCCCTTCTGTATGCCCTGGGGAGGGCCCCTCCTGCCTGCTCTGGGGGCCCCGTTGGTGGATGCTGCGGGCCCCTTCTGCATGCCCTGGGGAGGGCACCTTCTGCCTGCCCTGAGGGCCCTGTTGGTGGATGCTGCGGGCCCCTTCTGCATGCCCTGGGGGCCTCGTTGGTGGATGCTGCGGGCCCCTTCTGCATGCCCTGGGGAGGGCCTCTCCTGCCTGCTCTGGGGGCCCTGTTGGTGGATGCTGCGGGCCCCTTCTGCATGCCCTGGGGAGGGCACCTCCTGCCTGCCCTGGAGGCCCTGTTGGTGGATGCTGTAGGCCCTTTCTGCATGCACTGGGGAGGGCCCCTCCTGCCTGCCCCTGGGGCCCCTGTTTGTTGATGCTGCGGGCCCCTTCTGCATGCCCTGGGGGCCCCGTTGGTGGATTCTGCGGGCCCCTTCTGCATGCCCTGGGGAGGGCCCCTCCTGCCTGCTCTGGGGGCCCCGTTGGTGGATGCTGCGGGCCCCTTCTGCATGCCCTGGGGAGGGCCCCTCCTGCCTGCTCTGGGGGCCCCGCTGGTGGATGCTGTGGGCCCCTTCTGCATGCACTGGGGAGGGCCCCTCCTGCCTGCTCTGGGGGCCCCTGTTGGTGGATGCTGCGGGCCCCTTCTGCATGCCCTGGAGAGGGCCCCTCCTCCTGCTCTGGGGGCCCCGCTGGTGGATGTTGTGGGCCCTGCCGCCGCTCCCAGCCATGTGGCACACTGACTGTCACGCTGCTCTGCTCCAGAATAAGGAAGTGGAGAGAGCAGAGCAGCGTGTGACATCATGTGAGGTTGGCTGGACCATGATGCACCAGGGCGGGCTGTAGCTTAAAGCTACATTGCCTGCCCATTTCTTTTTGCCAGCCAGCATTTGTGACTGAGGAGAGGATACAGTAATATAAAGCAGCGAAGCACTGCCTGCTGCCTGCCGGACTATGCTGCGGCGCTGCCAGCGTGCTCGGGCCCCCCTAAATCACCGGGCCCCATACACTAGTAAGGGCTGTAATGCCCTGATGGCGGCCCTGACTGTGGTAATGCCTCTCATGCTATTTCAGTCTGCCCTAAGCGGGGAAGACGTTTTGCACGTTCAGTTGTCTTGGGTAGTGTTCAGACTAAGTTTTTATTAACTGTCACTCTGATATGCTCTCTGTCCTCATTTTCTGCTCAGGCTTTCGTTGATTCTGGAGCAGCTATTAACCTGATGGATTATGATTTTGCTAAACGTTGTGGGTTTCCCTTGATACCCCTACAGAAGTCTATTCCCCTACTGGGATCGATTCTACCCCTTTGGCTGAGAATAAACCTCAGTTCTCTACTCAGGTGATAATGAGGGTTGAACCTGATCATCAGGAGTGCTGCAAATTTTTGGTTCTGTATAATCTTCATGATATTATCGTACTGGGTTTCCCTTGGTTGCAGTCTCATAATCCTGTTTTGGATTGGAAAACTGTGTCTGTAACCAGTTGGGGCTGCCAATGTGTTAATACCAACACTCCTGTTTTTTCTGCCTCCCCCAGGCTCAGATGTTCCTGACTTTTGATTGATTTTTCTGATGTGTTTAGCAAAAGTAAATCTGCATCCTTGCCTCCCCATAGGAGCTATGACTGCGCTATTGAATTAGTGCCTGGTAGTAAATTTCCTAAAGGTCGCCTTTTTAACTTGTCTGTACCTGAACATGACGCTATGCGGTCTTATATCAAGGAGTCATTGGAGAAGGGTCATATCAGACCATCCTCTTCACCCTTAGGTGCCGGTTTTTTCTTTGTGGCCAAAAAGGATGGTTCATTAAGGCCGTGTATTGATTATCGTCTTTTGAGCAATATTACTGTGAAATATCAATATCCGTTACCCTTGATTTCTGACCTGTTTTCCAGGGTGAAAAATGCTACTTGGTTTACCAAGCTTGACCTCAGGGGGGCATATAACCTTATTCGCATTAAGCACGGGGATGAATGGAAGACGGCATTTAATACCCCTGAGGGGCATTTTGAGTACCTTGTGATGCCCTTTGGGCTCACTAATGCTCCTTCTGTCTTCCAGTCCTTCATGAATGACATTTTCAGGGATTTTGTGGATAAATTTCTGATTGTTTATTTGGATGATATCTTGATTTTTTCCAATGACTGGGACTCTCATGTGAAACATGTTCGAACTGTATTCCAGATTTTGAGAGAGAATGCTCTGTATGTGAAGGGATCAAAGTGTCTTTTTGGCGTACAGAGGATCTCATTTTTGGGATTCATATTGTCCCCATCTGTTATTGAAATGGACCCGGTCAAGGTTCAGGCCATCTGTGATTGGGTCCAACCTACTTCATTAAAGGCTCTTCAAAGATTTTTGGGTTTTGCCAATTTTTATCGTAAATTTATTGGTAATTTCTCGGTTATTGTTAAACCTTTAACTGATTTGACCAAAAAGGGTTCTGATGTGGTGAATTGGCCTCCTGAGGCAGTCTCTGCATTTCAGGAACTTAAGCAGAGATTCACTTCTGCTCCTGTTCTACGGCAGCCTGATGTTTCTCTACCATTTCAGGTGGAGGTTGATGCCTCTGAAATTGGGGCAGGTGCCGTTTTGTCCCAAAGAGATCCAGAGACCTCTAAAAGTAACCCTTGTGCCTTTTCTCTCAAAAATTTTCTCCTACTGAACGTAATTATGACGTGGGTAATCGGTAGTTATTGGCCATGAAGTGGGCTTTTGAAGAGTGGAGACATTGGCTGGAGGGAGCCAAACATCAGGTGGTGGTCCTTACGGACCATAAGAATCTGGTTTATCTGGAATCTGCCAAGCGACTTAATCCTAGACAGGCCAGGTGGGCCTTGTTTTTCACACGTTTTAATTTTGTGGTTTCATTTCTTCCTGGCACTAAGAATGTTAAGGCGGATGCCCTCTCGAGGAGTTTCCTGGCGGACTCTCCTGAGTTATCTGATCCTTCTGTTATTTTGAAAGAGGGTATAGTTCTTTCCGCCATCTCGCCCAATTTGAGACTGGCTCTGGAGGGGTGTCAGGAGGATAAGCCCGAGCGCTGCCCTGTTGGGAAATTGTTTGTCCCGGACCAGTGGAAAAAGAGTGTGATGTCTGAGATTCATTGTTCCGCGCTGGCCGGTCATCCCGGAATTTTTGGTACCAGAGACTTGGTTAGTCGGTCCTTTTGGTGGCCTACCTTGTCTCGTGATGTCAGGGAATTTGTGCAGTCCTGCGGGACTTGCTCTCGCTCCAAGCCTTGCTCTCGCTCTAGTGGTTTGTTGATGCCATTGCCTGTGCCCAAGAGACCATGGACCCATATCTCTATGGATTTCATTTCCGACCTCCCTGTTTCTCAGAGAATGACCGTCATTTGGGTGATTTGTGATAGGTTTTCCAAGATGATACATCTTGTGCCATTACCTAAGTTGCCTTCCTCCTCTGAATTGGTGCCTTTGTTCCTTCAGCACGTGGTTCGTTTACACGGCATTCCTGAGAACATTGTGTCTGACAGAGGAGTCCAGTTTGTTTCAAGATTTTGGAGGACCTTTTGTTCTAAACTTGGTGTTCAATTGTCTTTCTCCTCGGCGTTTCATCCTCAGACCAATGGTCAAACTGAGAGAACAAACCAGACATTGGAGACTTATCTAAGATGCTTTGTGTCTGCTGATAAGGATGACTGGGTCTCTTTTTTGCCTTTGGCTGAGTTTGCTCTTAATAGGAGGGCTAGCTCTGCCACTTTGATGTCTCCATTTTTCTGTAATTCTGGGTTTCACCCTCGATTTTCTTCAGGACAGACGGAGGCTTCTGTCTGTCCAGGTGTTGACTCTGTTGTGGAGCGTATGCAACAGATTTGGGACCAGGTAGTGGAGAGGTTGTCCCTCTCTCAGGAGAGGGCCCAGCGGTTTGCTAACCGGCATAGGACTGATGGTCCTCGGTTTAAAGTGGGGGACTTGGTCTGGTTGTCCTCAAAAAATATTCCTATGAGAGTGGCATCTCCTAAATTTAAGCCTAGGTTCATTGGACCTTATAAGATCATGGAGATTCTTAATCCTGTTTCTTTTCGTTTGCTTCTTCCAGGGACATTTAAGATCCATAACGTGTTCCACAAGTCCTTGTTGAAGAGGTTTGTTGAGCCAGTGGTTCCTACTACTGTGCCTCCTGACCCTGTTTTGGTTGAGGGCAATCTGGAGTATGTGGTTGAGAAAATATTGAATTCTCGTTTTTCTAGACGGAAACTCCAGTATTTGGTTAAGTGGAGAGGTTATGGTCAGGAAGACAATTCTTGGGTGTTTGCTTCGGACATCCATGCTAGGAGACTCATCCGTGCGTATCATAGAACTCATCCTGACCGACCTGGTTGCTCAAGTGAGGGTTCGGTGACCCCTCCTCAAGGGGGGGGTACTGTTGTGAATGGACTTGAAATGAGTTCTGAGCGGGGGCTCCCTCTGGTGGTTACAAGCGGTGCTGGACTGTCCAGTGAAGATTGTGAGGAGTGGGAATCAGGTGTTACTGACTGGTCTTATATAAGGGAGTCGCCTTCCCATCAGGGTTGCCGGTGATCAATTGTTCTGGTCTCACTCCATGATTCCTGTTTCCCTTGTAGCCTGCTGTGTCGTGTCTGCATCTCCTGCTAACAGATAAGACATTTTCTTCTTTTTGTTTTTGTGCTTTATTTTTGCATTTTGTCCTGCACTTCTGTGGGGGCCTTCGGGGTCCCCTCCGGGGGCTTTTGCCCTCTCAGTTTAGTTCAGCCACTGATGTTTGTACTTTTGCTTTTTCCAGTTTCTTCAGTGGCTGCTGTTTTGATTTTGTTACACCAGAGAACTAATTTAGGTGGTAGAGGTCGTGTGATCTCAGGTGTTTTTGAAATTAGTAGAGTTGGTGCTTTGCAGGGTTTTTTGGGATTGCAGTAAGTACCCTTCCTATCCTTTTCTATTTAGTTAGTTTGGGCCCAACGTTTGCTCATACTATTTTCTGTCTGTGTCAGTATTTCTTCTTGTCTAACAGCCATTACATGTTTGGGGGCTTTCTATGTTCTTTGGGGATCTGCTCCGGGGCAGATAGCTTTCCTATTTCTATCTTTAGGTGTAGTTAGTTTCTCAGGCTGTGACGAGGCGTCTAGGACCAACGTAGGAACGCTCCACGGCTGCCTCTAGTTGTGGTGGTTAGTCAGGGTACTGCAATCTCATAGATTCCAACTGCTCTGGTGTATTGCCTTTTTTACCTGCACTCCTCAGTTACCGAAACACAACAGTATCACCGGCCACCCTGATGGGAAGGCGACTCCCTTATATAAGACCAGTCAGTAACACCTGATTCCCACTCCTCACAATCTTCACTGGACAGTTCAGCACCGCTTGTAACCACCAGAGGGAGCCCCCGCTCAGAACTCATTTCAAGTCCATTCACAACAGGATGCCATGTTGCATTTGGAGAGCCCCTGATGTGCCTAAACAGTGGAAACCCCCCACAAATGACCCCATTTGGGAAACTAGACCCCCTAAGGAACTTATCTAGATCTTTGGTGAGCAATTTGAACCCCCAAGTGCTTCACACAAGTTTATAACGTAGAGCCGTAAAATTTAAAAATCATATTTTTTCCACAAAAATGATCTTTTCACCCCAATTTTTATTTTTCCAAGGGTAACAAGACTCCAAAAGTTATTGTGCAATTTGTCTTGAGTGCGCTGATACCCCATATGTGGGAGTAAACCACTGTTTGGGTGCATGGCAGAGTTTGGAAGGGAAGGAGCGCCGTCTGACTTTTTCAACGCAGAATTGGCTGGACGCCATGTCGTGTTTGGAGAGCTCCTGATCTGCCTAAACAGTGGAAACCACCATAAATGACACCATTTTGGAAACTAGACCCCTCAAGGAACTTATCTAGATGTGTGGTGAGAACTTTGAACCCCCAGGTGTTTCACTAAAGTTTATAACGTACAGCCGTAAAATAAAAAATCTTTTTTTTTTTTACAAAAATGATTTTTTTTCGCCCCCAATATTTTATTTTCACAAGGGTAACAGAAGAAATTGGAACCCAAAAGTTGTTGTCCAATTTGTGCTGAGTACGCTGATACCCAATATGTGGGCGAAAACTACTGTATAGGCACACGTCGGGGCTCGGAAGGGAAGTAGTGACGTTTTGGATTGCAGACTTTGATGGAATGGTCTGGGGGGCGTCATGTCGCATTTGGAGAGCCCCTGATGCCCCTAAACAGTGGAAACCCCCCACAAGTGACCCCATTTTGGCAAATAGACCCCAAAAGGAACTTATCTAGATGTGTGGTGAGCACTTTGAACCCCGAAGTGCTTCACAGAAGTTTATAACGTACAGCCGTAAAAATAAAAAATCCTTTTTTTTTTTTACAAAAATTATTTTTTCGCCCCCAATATTTTATTTTCACAAGGGTAACAGGAGAAATTGGACCCCAAACGTTGTTGTCCAATTTGTCCTGAGTACGCTGATACCCAATATGTGGGAGAAAACTACTATATGGGCGCACGTCAGGGCTCGGAATGGAAGTAGTGACGTTTTGGATTGCAGACTTTGATGGAATGGTCTGGGGGCGTCATGTCGCATTTGGAGAGCCCCTGATGCGCCTAAACAGTGGAAACCCCCCACAAGTGACCCCATTTTGGAAAATAGACCCCACAAGGAACTTATCTAGATGTGTGGTGAGCACTTTGAACCCCGAAGTGCTTCACAGAAGTTTATAACGTACAGCCGTAAAAATAAAAAATCTTTTTTTTTTTTTGCAAAAATGATTTTTTTCGCCCCAATATTTTATTTTCACAAGGGTACCAGGAGAAATTGGACCCCAAAAGTTGTTGTCCAATTTGTCCTGAGTACGCTGATACCCAATATGTGGGAGAAAACTACTGTATGGGTACACGTTGGGGCTCGGAAGGGAAGTAGTGACGTTTTGGATTGCAGACTTTGATGGAATGGTCTGGGGGCGTCATGTCGCATTTGGAGAGACCATGATGCGCCTAAACAGTGGAAATCCCCAACAAGTGACCCCATTTTGGAAAATAGACCCCACAAGGAACTTATCTAGATGTGTGGTGAGCGCTATGAAGCCCCAAGTGCTTCACAGAAGTTTATAATGTACAGCTGTAAAAACAAAAAACTCATTTTTTTTTTACAAAAATGATATTTTCACCCCCAGTTTTTTATTTTCCCAAGGGTAACAGAAGAAATAGGACAAATTGCACAATAACGCTTGGGGTCCAGAGTACGCTGATACCCCATATGTGGGAATAAACTACTGTTTGGACGCATGGCAGAGCTCAGAAGTGAAGGAGCACCGTTTGACTTTTTCAACGCAGAATTGGCTGGAATTGAGATCAGACGCCGTGTCACATTTGGAGAGCCCCTGATGTGCCTAAACAGCGGAAACCCCCCAATTCTAACTCCAACCCTAACCCAACACACCCCTAACCCTAGTCCCAACCCTAACCACAACCTAACCCTAACACACCCTAATCCAACCCTACCAATCCTAACTTTAGCGCCAACCCTAACCCTAAATTTAGCCGCAACCCTAACCCTAATGGGAAAATGGAAATAAATACATTTTTTTTATTTTATTATTTTTCCCTAACTAAGGGGGTGATAAAGGGGGTTTGATTTACCATTTATAGCGGGTTTTTATGATTGGCAGCTGTCACGCTAAAAGACGCTTTTTATTGCAAAAAATAGTTTTTTGCATCACCATATTTTGAGAGCTATAATTTTTGCATATTTTGGCCCACAGAGTCATGTGAGGTCTTATTTTTTGCGGTACGAGTTGACGTTTTTATTGGTACCAATATGAGCACGTGACATTTTTTGATCGCTTTTTATTTCGATTTTTGGGAGGTTAGAATGAACAAAAATCAGCAATTCATGAATTTCTTTTGGGGGAAGCGTTTTTATCGTTCCGCGTGTGGTAAAATTGATAAAGCAGTTTTATTCTTCGGTCAGTATGATTATGGCGATACCTCATTTATATCATTTTTTTTATGTTTTGGCGCTTTTATAGAATAAAAACAATTTTATATGAAAAATAATTATTTTTGCATCGCTTTATTCTGCGAGCTATAACTTTTTTATTTTTTCGCTGATGATGCTGTATGGCGGCTCGTTTTTTGCGGGACAAGATGACGTTTTCAGCGGTATCATGTTTATTTATATCGATCTTTTTGATCGCGTGTTATTCCACTTTTTGTTCGGCGGTATGATGATAAAGCATTGATTTTTTGCTTTGTTTTTTTTTTTTTTTCTAAGGGGTTCACTAAAGGGGTTAACTAGTGGGACTGTTTCATAGCGGGGGTCGTTATGGACGCGGCGATACCAAAAATGTGTACTTTTATTGTTTTGTTTTTTTATTTACAGGAAGAAATGAATTTATTGGGGAATATTTTTTTTTTTTTTTTTATTTTGGATTTTTTTTTAAAACATGTTTATTTTTATTTTTTTTACTTTTTTACTTTGTCCCAGGGTGGGACATCACTGTATTTTATCAGATCGCTGGTGTGACAGTGTGCACAGCACTCTGTCACACCAGCGATCGCACAGGCATTGCTGCAGGCTTCTCAGTGCCTGCTCTCAGCAGGCACTGACAAAGCCGCCTCCCTCCAGGACCCCGGCGCCATCTTGGATCCGGGTCCTGGGAGGGAGGAAGTCCTCAGAACAGCGCGATCACATCGTGCTGGTCTGAGGGTCTCAGGGGGGCGCGCAGGGAGCCCCCTCCCTGCGCGATGCTTCCCTGTGCCCCCAGTACACCGCGATCATGTTTGATCGCGGTGTGCTAGGGGTTAACGTGCCGGGATCGGTCCGTGACCGCTCCTGACACACAGTCACGGGTGTCAGCTGTGATAATCAGCTGACACCCGGCGGCGATTAGCTGCGCTCCCGGAGGGAGCGCAGCTAATCACCTATGACGTACTATCCCGTCCATGGTCAGATTGGCACGGGTTTCATGGACGGGATAGTACGTCTAATGTCAGAGAGGGGTTAAAATAATTGTAAATTTTTGAAATTTTTTTCTTTTTATTTTTTTAACAATGAACTCCTATGACTGATGGTACTCCCATGACCCCGTGTGTGACAAGTAGATACAATGTAAAAAAATATATAGACAACAAAAAACATTAGAAAAGATTTAAAAAACTACAGCAGCTGGTAACATGTCTCGTTGCCATCCCCATTACTCCCTCCCCACATCTCACCCATCATTATCCCTTCTCCCATATTGGTAAAATAATTGAAAAAAAAACACGAATGTATTTTTAAAATAAACATTTTTTATTATAAAAAGATTGTAAAAAAAAGACAACATTCTCAAAATCAAATTATATCTGATGCTGCCAACTCACAGCACCAGGCCCATTAAAGTATTGGCAGTACTTGTCTCGGCCGGCCTTCGCATCGTCCTTGCTCCTGCCTTGATTTACAGGTTGAAGGCCTGCAATAGCGGGATCATTGTTACGCCATTCTCCAAGCACCACGTCACCATTGCTGTCCGAGTCCATGAAGCCTGGCGGACTGTAAGTACCAGCATCGCGTTTGCGTAGAAAATTGTGCAGCACACAACAGGCCAACACCACAGAGTCTATGGATTCCAGCTTCATGTTGATTGGAGTGTGGAAAACCCTGAAGCGGTTGGCCATTATGCCGAAGGCATTCTCCACAACGCGCCGTGCCCTAGACAGTCTGTAATTAAAAATACGCCTTTCCCCTGTCAAAGTCTTTTGTGGGTACGGTTTCACAAGATGAGCATGAAGGGGGAAGGCTTCATCGCCCACAAACACAAAGTTTAGGTTGGCGGTGGTGTCCATGTTGGTTGGCAAGTTAAGTTTATTATTAAACAACCGTTCACCAAAACTTGTGTGCTCCAAAACGCCACAGTCAGAAACCCTTCCATTAATGCCTACATCAACGTTAATAAATTCATAATTGCCATTAACAAGGGCCATGAGGATCATGCTGAAGTAGCCCTTGTAATTATGAAAAAAGGATCCGCTGTTGGCTGGTTGCGTGATCCGCACATGTTTGCCATCCAAGGCACCACCACAGTTTGGGAACTGCCAAATCCTTTCAAAATCAGAGGCGATAATTTGCCATTCCGCCACTGATTTGGGAAAAGGCATGTAGCTCCGTAAACTGCGGAGATGGCGTTGCATGTCTCTGGAATTAGTACGCCAAGGAGCGATCGAGAAACTGCAGCAGAAAATTGCAAATCCTTCATTGAACGTCCGGTTGCCAGAAATCGCAGCGTTACTGCCAAACGTTCCTCTGCTGAAACAGCTGCACGCATCCGGGTATCCTGCCGTTCAATGAGTGGCCTCACAGCTTCCAGTAGGAGCTTGAATGAATCCTCCGACATCCGTAGATAATTCCGGAAATCCTGCGGATTCTTCTCCTGCAACTCCCTCACTAGATGCATGTGGGTGAATTTGGACCTCTGCTCCAGCCATTCTCTGGTCCACATGCGACGCTTTCGTTTGGAGCGCCTCTCTTCCACCCGTGCCTCTTCTTGTCGATCTGCCTCCATTGATAATGCAACTGCCACAATCACACGCTCCGCGGTGGACAGGTTCATTATGTGCAACCTGTACGGTAAAGAAGAGAAAAATTAATTACTATTACTAAAGTGTTTAAACAAAATAAAATAAAGAATAAAATAAAAAATATAAAAAAAAAAAAATGTTTGTTAACTTTTCAGTTAACATTTAAAAAAAAGTTTACAAATGCCTAAAATGGTGGGGGTGTAAAATAAATAAAACAGACAAAAAAAAAAAAAAAAGTTCAAAAAAACGAATCAAACAACATCACAAACAATATGTACCTTGAATCCAAATATCCAGAAGATCCAAATCCAAATGGAAAAGATGAAGCACTCTAGCGACTCAGACAGGATCGCAAAACCCACCACTGCGCCACAAACAGGATCGCAAAACTCCGACACACAATACTATCCTCGCAACAACGCACAAAGCACCGTTGGAGTCACCCACAAAGCACTCTGGAAACAAAGGATGGGGGCGCAGTTATTATAGCTGAGGTGATGTTGTGGTCACCAATCAGAGCTGAAGGGCGTTAACTAAAGAAAACCCAGTCCCGCCTGCGCCTCTGACTAATGCGTCGTCAACGAGGTCGCACATCGTTCACAAAAGGTGCCAAACACAGCGATTCAGGCTCACCAGCGGGACGCCAACGATCAAAAAACGGTCCAGAACTCTAGTGAACGATCAGCGACATCACAGCAGGGGCCACATCGTTGCTACATGCCACACACAACGACGTCGCTAACGAGATCGCTAAATAGTGACGTATTAGTGATGTCGTTAACGATCTCGTTAGCGATCTCGTTTAGTGTGGCATACCCTTAACACTCTGCTTTTATAGGGCCCTGGTACCAATAACTGCTCTATCACTTCACCTCTTGGCTTGGTTACTCTATAGAGCAGATCTCCAATGACAGCAAAATGCCGGTACCGACTGTTGGACCCCGGCTCATGAGGCACACCATTTAACACAGTAACATTTTCATATGCCCCTTTAAGAGTTAGGTCCCTGAGTTGGGCGGTTACAAAGTTTCCCCAGGACACCTCCAGCTCAGGGACGTTGGCTTCAGTGGATGCTGCCTCATCCTCATCGCCAACCAGCACACAAAACGGAAACCTGTCATCTGCAGCCTGCGATGCTTTTTTTGGGGGAGCAACCCAGCTGTTTTTCCGGACAACCATGGATACAGCGGACACCCACCCTCTTGTCAGTAATCAGCCAATGAAGAATTGTGGCTCTCACTAGGGTTACCAAGCTTCCCGAGTCCAACAGACCAGTCATTACTGTTACGGGACATGCCTGCAGCCCCTCTCCTGTTTGAGGGACAGCACTGCAGACAGGATATGCAAAATACAAGCAGCGCCATCCTGTGCTGCAGTCCATTGGCTCGGTGGTCATAGGACAACGGGCGGCAATGTGGCCAGGGGTATGACACATCCAACAAATTACGCTTAGGGAAGGGACCTTGGCACCGGTACTCTTGGCTGCCTCCCAGGTATGGCTCTAGCTCTCCTCTTTTGGGTGTCAGCCCCACTTTTGGAACCCCAGTATGGGGATGCTCTGCCTCCTTGTTTCCCCAAGGAACTCTCGACCGCCTGGTACCTCTCTACCAGGCTCACTAGGTTACCATATTACGGAGATCTCCCTGGGCAACCCAGGATTGCACTGGCCTCGGCAGGGAGTGTATTATCCTATCCATAACAACCCTCTCCACTATCTGTGCTGGGGAGGAAGATTCAGGTTGAAACCATTTTTGGACCAGGTGTAGGAGGTCAAACATTTGGGACCGGGGAGGTTTATCACTGCAATAGGCCCACTGGTGCACCCCTTGCGCCCTGGCAGTCAGAGTAACTCCTAAGCGTGCCAAGATCTCAGTTTCCAACTTGGCATACCCTTTAGCGTCCTGCAACGCCAGGTCATAATAGGCCTTCTGCGGCTCACCTGTTAAATATGGTGCCAGAACCTCCACCCAATGCTTCAGAGGCAATTTCTTCCATTCCGCCACCCTCTCAAAAACCGTCTGGAATGCCTCAACGTCATCCACCTGGGGTCATCTTTTGCAATGCTCTTCTTACCGTCTTCCTGGCATACGAGTCGTCACCTGGAGTTGGGGAGGAGACCGCCAGCCTTCCACGAACCGCCTCTGCAAGGAGTTCCATCTGCCTCATTAGCGCCTCCTGCTGCTGCCGCTGCTGTTGCTGCTGGTGTTGTAGCTGCTGTGCCAATAGCTTATTTGTTTCTTGCTGCGCCATTTCTGCTGTTGACTAGCAAGCTGTTGCTGTTGTTGCACCTGGATCAAATGCTTTACAAGCTCTTCCATGCTGTCAGATGCTTTACATGCTCCTTCTCCTGCAGCCGCTTTCACCGAGGACATGTGGTATCGGCAGTCACACTGCCGCTTGGGATTCGTACCACGTTTCTAGCACCAATTTGTAGAGATCTGTACTCCCTCGACTGCGGTTGAGGTAGGCACATAAAGCGGTATTGTTGAAATGTCCAAACAAGTTTATTAGAACTGTATAAACTGCTTTGGATAGGAAAACAAACGAACAGCCTTTTCAGGCACAAAGTGAAATAAACTAACAGAAAAACAGTCCATATAGTACTGTGGGTCCACCCTCTCAGGTCAGTGTCATTAGCAACACACACTGGAGGTTCTCTACACCTCCAGCCACAGACCCCAAATAAGACATTTGGCCTCCATTTTATTAGACAAACCACGCCCGTGATGTTGGAATATGTGAGCGGTCATTCCCACCCATCTCTTTTGACCGCTCGTAAAACCCGGCCCTGGAATGGCACAAATAACTCTCTTAGCACTATACTTGCTGGAGTATACTTCCGAGCTCACATCACTACAGCTAATAGCCGCGATGACACATATCTCCCTCAAGGACTCGTCCGGCGGCCATCTAACTATATATATATATACACAGTATATATATATATACAGTGGGGGAAATAAGTATTTGATCCCTTGCTGATTTTGTAAGCTTGGCTACTGACAAAGACATGAACAATCTATAATTTTAACCCCTTAAACCCAAAGGGTGGTTTGCACGTTAATGACCGGGCCAATTTTTACAATTCTGACCACTGTCTATTTATAAGGTTATAACTCTGGAACGCTTCAACGTATCTTCACGATTCTAAGAGTGTTTTCTCATGACATACTGTACTTTATGATAGTGGTAAACTCTCTTCGATATAACTTGCGTTTATTTATTAAAAAAATGGAAATATAGTGAAAATTTAGAAAATTTTGCAATTTTCAAACTTTGAATTTTTTTTCCCTTAAAACAGAGAAATACTGTATGTCACACAAATAGTTACTAAATAACATTTTTCACATGTCTACTTTACATCAGCACAATTTTGGAACCAAAATTTTGTTTAGCTAGGAATGCTACGTTTCGGTAGCTGAGGAGGACAGGAACAACAGCAGGGCAGCCGAACACCTGAGATGTTGGTAACTGATGGGTTGCAGATTCCTAAACTAACGACACAACTAGAGGTAGCCATGGAGCGTTCCTACGTTGATCCTAGACGCCTCGTCACAGCCTGAGAGATAACTACACCTAAAGGCAGAAAGATGAAAGCTATCTGCCCCGGAGCAGATCCCCAAAGAAAATAGGAAGCCCCCAAACATATAATGGCGGTTAGACAAGATGAAAATACAAACATAGGCAGAAAATAGACTGAGCAAATGCTGGGGCCACAAGCTGACTAAATAGGATAGGACAGGAGAGATTACTTTCTGCAACCCAGAAAACCCTACAAAAATTCAACAATTCTGATTACAAAAATACTGAGATCACACGATCTCGCCACCCACTAAATCAGACCTCAGTGTGAACAAAAACCAAGCCGCAGCCGCTGAAAAAACAGGAAAAAGCAAATGAGCAAATAACAGTGGCTGCAGAAAACCTGTGAGGAGCTCAGGCCCCAGGAGGGGACCTGGCTGACCTCCACAAAAGTGCAGAAAACAATGCAAAAAGCAAGCACAAAAAGAAAAGCAAAAAATATCTTATCTTAAAAAAGGAGATGCAGGCAGGACTCCAGCAAACTTCCAAATGAACCAGGAACCACAATTGAGACAAGAACAATTGATCACCGGCAACCATCATGGGAGGGAACCTCCCTTATGTCAGACCAGTCCGTGATTCCAGATTGCCACTCCTCGCTGAAAGGTTCAGTACTGTCTGTAACCACCAGAGGGAGCCTCTGCTCAGAAACCATCTCTAGCACATTCAGGTTTATCCTCCTGACACCCTTCCAAGGCCAGTCTCAAATTGGGCGAGATGGCGGAAAGAACTACACCCTCTTTCAAAATAACAGTAGGATCAGATAACTCAGGAGAGTCCGCAAAGAAACTCCTCGAGAGGGCATCCGCCTTAACATTCTTAGTGCCAGGAAGAAAAGAAACCACAAAATTAAAACGTGTGAAAAAGAAGGCCCACCTGGCCTGTCTAGGATTAAGTCGCTTGGCTGATTCGAGATAAACCAGATTCTTATGGTCCATGAGGACCACCACCTGATGTTTGGCTCCTTCCAGCCAATGTCTCCACTCTTCAAAGGCCCACTTCATGGCCAATAACTACCGATTACCCACGTGATAATTACGTTCAGTTGGAGAAAATTTTGAGAGAAAAAGGCACAAGGGTTACTCTTAGAGGTCTCTGGATCTCTTTGGGACAAAACGGCACCTGCCCCAATTTCAGAGGCATCAACCTCCACCTGAAACCGTAGAGAAACATCAGACTGCCGTAGAACAGGAGCAGAAGTGAATCTCTGCTTAAGTTCCTGAAACGCAGAGACTGCCTCAGGAGGCCAATTCACCACATCAGAACCCTTTTTGGTCAAATCAGTCAATGGTTTAACAATACCGGAGAAATTACCAATAAATTTACATTAAAAATTTTACAAAACTCAAAAATCTCTGAAGAGCATTTAACCCCTTAACGACCAAGCCGTTTTGTAGGTTAAAGACCAGGCCAATTTTTACAATTCTGACCACTGTCACTTTATGTGCTTATAACTCTGGAACGCTTCAACGGATCTTGGCGATTCTGAGATTCTTTTCTCATGACATATTGTACTTCATGATAGTGGTAAAATTTCTTCAATATAACTTGCGTTTATTTATGAAAAAAACAGAAATATGGCAAAAATTTTGAAAATTTTGCAATTTTCAAAATTTTAATTTTTATGCCATTAAATCAGAGAGATATGTCACAAAAAATAGTTAATAAATAACATTTCTCACATGTCTACTTTACATCAGCACAATTTTGGAACCAAAATTTTTTTTTGTTAGGAAGTTATAAGTGTTAAAAGTTGACCAGCAATTTCTCATTTTTCCAACAGAATTTACAAAACCATTTTTTTAGGGACCACCTCACATTTGAAGTGAATTTGAGGGGTCAATATGACAGAAAATACCCAAAAGTGACACCATTCTAAAAACTGCACCCCTCAAGGTGTTCAAAGCCACATTCAAGAAGTTTATTAACCCTTTAGGTACTTCACAAGAATTGAAGCAATGTGGAAGGAAAAAATGAACATTTAACTTTTTTTCCCAAAATTTTTCTTTCGACACAATTTTTTTTAAATTTTGTCAAGGGTATCAGTAGAAAATGAACCACAATATTTGTTGTACAATTTCTTCTGAGTACACCGATACCCCATGTGTGGGGGTAAACCACTATTTGGGCGCATGGCAGAGCTCGGAAGGGAAGCGGCGCCATTTGACTTTTTTGGCTGGAATTGAGATTGGACGCCATGTCGCATTTGGAGAGTCCCTGTGTGCCTAAACAGTGGAAACCCCCTCAAGTGACCCCATTTTGGAAACTGGACCCCCAAGGAACTTATCTAAATGTGTTGTGAGAGCTTTGAACCCCCAAGGGCTTCACAGAAGGTTATAACGTAGAGCCGTAAAATTAAAAAATCATATTTTTTCCACAAAAATGATCTTTTCATCCCAATTTTTATTTTCCAAAGGATAAAAGGACCCCAAAAGTAATTGTGCAATTAGTCCTGAGTACGCTGATACCCCATATGTGGGGGTAAACCACTATTTGGGCGCATGGCAGAGCTCAGAAGGGAAGCAGCGCCATTTGACTTTTTTGGCTGGAATTGAGATTGGACGCCATGTCGCATTTGGAGAGTCCCTGTGTGCCTAAACAGTGTAAACCCCCCACAAGTGACCCCATTTTGGAAACTAGACCCCCCAAGGAACTTATCTAAATGTGTGGTGAGAGCTTTGAACCCCCAAGAGCTTCACAGAAGGTTATAACGTAGAGCCGTAAAATTTAAAAATCATATTTTTTCCACAAAAATGATCTTTTCATCCCAATTTTTATTTTCCAAAGGATAAAAGGACCCCAAAAGTTATAGTGCAATTTGTCCTGAGTACGCTGATACCCCATATGTGGGGGTAAACCACTATTTGGGCGCATGGCAGAGCTCGGAAGGGAAGCAGCGCCATTTGACTTTTTTGGCTGGAATTGAGATTGGACGCCATGTCGCATTTGGAGAGTCCCTGTATGCCTAAACAGTGGAAACCCCCCACAAGTGACCCATTTTGGAAACTAGACCCCCCAAGGAACTTATCTAGATGTGTGGTGAGAGCTTTGAACCCCCAAGGGCTTCACAGAAGGTTATAACGTAGAGCTGTAAAATTAAAAAATCATATCTTTTCCACAAAAATGATCTTTCCACCCCCAATTTTTATTTTCCAAAGGGTAACAGGACCCCAAACGTTATTGTGCAATTTGTCCTGAGTACGCTGATACCCCATATGTGGGGGTAAACCACTATTTTGACGCATGGCAGAGCTCGGAAGGGAAGGAGCGCCTTTTTCAAATGCAGACTTTGATGGAATGGTCTGTGGGTGTCATGTCACGTTTGGAGAGCCCCTGATGTGCCTAAACAGTAGAAACCCACCACAAGTGACTCCATTTTGGAAACTAGACCCCCCAAGGAACTTATCTAGATGTGTGGTGAGCACTTTGAACCCCCAAGTGCTTCACAGAGGTTTATAACGTAGAGCCGTGAAAATAAAAAAATCTTTTTTTTCCACAAAAATAATCTTTTTGCTCCCAAATTTTTATTTTTATAAGGGTAACAGGAGAAATAGGACCCCAAAAACGATTGTGCAATTTGTCCTGAGTACGCTGATACCCCATATGTGGGGGGGAACCACTATTTTGACGCATGGCAGAGCTCGGAAGGGAAGGAGTACCGTTTTTAAATGCAGACTTTGATGGAATGGTCTGCGGGTGTCATGTCGCGTTTGGAGAGTCCCTGATGTGCCTAAACAGTAGAAACCCCCCACAAATGACTCCATTTTGCAAACTAGACCCCCCAAGGAACTTATCTAGATGTGTGGTCAGCACTTTGAACCCCCAAGGGTTTCACAGAAGTTTATAACGTAGAGCCGTGAAAATAAAAAAATCATATTTTTTTCCACAAAAATGACCTTTTTGCCCCAAATTTTTATTTTTATAAGGGTAACAGGAGAAATAGGACCCCAAAAGTTGAAGTGCATTTTGTCCTGAGTACGCTGATACCCCATATGTGGGGGGGAACCACTGTGATCGCCTTACTGCGATCTTTGGGAGGCAGAATGAACAAATCCACAAAAGGTGAAGAATTGGTTTTCTTTTTTACGCCGTTCCTCGTGCGGTATTGGTGATTAGGCGACTTTATTCCTCGGGTCGGTGCGATTACAGCGATACCAGATTTATACCCTTTTTTCATGTTTAGCTTCTGTCACACTCTAAAAGATGCTTTTTTTTGGAATAATTTTTTGTAAGAAATTTTTGCATCGCCGTATTTTGAGAGCTATAATTTTTCCATATTTTGGCCGACAGAGTTATCTGTGGGCTTATTTTTTGCGGGACGAGCTGACGTTTTTATTGGTACCATATTCGGTCACATAAAATTTTTTGATCGCTTCCTATTCCGATTTTGTGGAAGCAGAATGAACAAAAACCAGCAATTCAGGAATTGTTTTTTTTTTTTCCCTCCGTTCCGCGTGTGGTAAAATTGATAAAGCAGCTTTATTCTTCGTGTCACTACGATTACAGCGATAACTCATTTATATATTTTTTTATGTTTTGGCGTTTTTTACACAATAAAAAGTTTTATAGAAAAAATAATTATTTTTGCATTAGTTTATTCAGCGAGCTATAACTTTTTTATTTTTCTGCTGATTATGCTGTATAGCAGCTTGTTTTTTGCGGGACAAGATGACGTTTTCAGTGGTACCAAGGTTATTTATATCCCACTTTTTGATCGCGTGTTATTACACTTTTTCCAAGAGGTGTGATGATACCGCTTGGAAAAAGTATAATTTACTACTTTTTGTGTTTTTTTTTACGGCTTTCACTGAAGGGGTTAACTAGGGATACGCTTTTATAGATGGGATTTTTACGGACGCGGCGATACCAAACATGTGTGGTTTTTTTGGTTTTTGTTTTTTTTATTACATAAAAATGTGTATTTTTTAGGGATTTTTTTATTATTATTTTTTAATATTTTTTTATACAATTTTTTTTAAAAAATGCTTTTTTTTAACTTGTCCCTTTATGGGTCTTTCACTTTTTTACTTTTATTGCAGTTACAATGCATTGCAATGCTCCAGCATTGCAATGCATTGTAACTATAGTGAAAGCTGCTGTGACCATGATCACAGCAGCTTTCCGTAGCTAGATGACCCGGAGGTTGTCATGACAACCCCCAGGTCATCAAGGCAGAGATCGGGCCCTGCAAATACATTGCAGGGCGCTGATCTGAGGCAGAAGGAGCTCCCGACCCTCTGCCTCCCCCCTGAGCGCTGCGATCGCGCTCGATCGCAGCAGTCAGGGGGTTAACAGCCAGGGGCGGTGGGGGCGCCGCTCCTTGCTGTCAGTGCAGGAAGCTCGGCCACTGCAGCGCCGGCTCCTGCACTGATCGCGCTGGAGAAGCTGAAATTTCAGCCTCTCCTGCGCGATCGCTGCTGTGTTTGGTCAGTCAGATTGACTGACCAATCACAGCGCTGTAGGTGCGGGGACCGACGGCAAAGGTCCCCGCACCGCTTGCCATGCCTGTCAGCTGTCTGTGACAGCTGTCAGCACTGAACTACCACTGCGTGTTTACACGCAGTGGTAGTTCAAAGGGATGACGTGCACAGTCCGTTAAGGTGCCAAAACTGACACCTTGCCATGACGGACTGTGCACGTCAATAGACATTAAGGGGTTAATGAAGTAGGTTGGACCCAATCACAGATGGCTTGAACCTTGACCGGGTCCATTTAAATAACAGACAGAGACAAAATGAATCCCAGAAATGAGACCTTCTGTATGCCAAAAAGACACTTTGATCCCTTCACATACAGTGCATTCTCTCTTAAAATCTGGAACACAGTCCGAACATGTTTCACATGAGAGTCCCAGTCATTGGAAAAAATCAAGATATCATCCAAATAAACAATCAGAAATTTATCCACAAAATCCCTGAAAATATCATTCATGAAGGATTGGAAGACGGAAGGAGCATTAGTGAGCCCAAAGGGCATAACTAGGTACTCAAAATGCCCCTCTGGGGTATTAAACGCTGTCTTCCATTCATCCCCGTGCTTAATGCGAATAAGGTTATACGCCCCCCTGAGGTCAAGCTTGGTAAACCAACTAGAATTTTTCACCCTGGAAAACAGGTCAGAAATCAAGGGTAATGGATATTGATACTTCACAGTGATCTTATTCAAGAGACGATAATCAATACACGGCCTCAATGAACCATCCTTTTTGGCCACAAAGAAAAAGCAGCACCCAAGGGTGAAGAGGATGATCTGATATGATGCTTCTCCAATGACTCCTTGATATAAGATCGCATAGCATCGTGTTCAGGTACAGACAAGTTAAAAAGGCAACCTTTAGAAAATTTACCACCAGGCACTAATTCAATAGCGCAATCGTAGCTCCTGTGAGGGGGCAAAGATGCAGATTTACTTTCACTAAATACATCCGAAAAATCAGTCAAAAAGTCAGGAACATCCTGAGACTTGTGAGAGGCGGAAAAAACAGGAGTGTCGGCATTAACACAATGGCAGCCCCAACTGGTCACAGACACAGATTTCCAATCCAAAACAGGATTATGAGACTGTAACCAAGGGAAACCTAGTACAATAATGTCATGCAGATTATACAGCACCAGAAATTTGCAACTCTCCTGATGATCTGGTTCAACCCTCATTATCACCTGAGTAGAAAACTGGGGTTTATTCTCCGCCAAAGGGGTAGAATCAATGCCCAGTAGGGGAATAGACTTCCGCAGGGGTATCATGGGAAACCCACAACGTTTGGCAAAGTCAAAATCCATCAGGTTAATAGCTGCTCCTGAATCAACAAAAGCCTGAGCAGAAAATGCGGACAAGGAGCAAATCAGGGTAACAGTCAACAGAAATTTAGTCTGAATACTACCCAAGACAACTGAACGTGCAAAACGTCTTCCCCGCTTAGGGCAGACTGAAATAGCATGAGAGGCATCACCACAGTAGAAACATAACCCATTGCGCTTTCGAAACTCATGACGCTGAGCCCCAGAAGTTACTCTATCACACTGCATGGGCTCAGAAGCTGGCTCACAAGGCAACACTATCTCACGCATACCTCTTCGCTCACGCAAACGTCTGTCAATTTGAATAGCCAATGACATAGAATCATTGAGACCAGAGGGAGCAAGGAATCCCACCATAGCATCCATTACATTCTCTGACAGCCCCTTCCGAAAAAGGGCTGCCAAAGCATCATCATTCAATTTGGTCAGGACTGCCCACTTTCGGAATTTCTGACAGAACAACTCAGCGTCTTCAAGACCCTGACTTAATGCCAACAAGGTTTTTTCAGCTTGATCAGTGACATTAGGTTCATCATACAATAACCCAGAGCCAGAAAAAATGCATCCATATCATTCAAAACAGGATCCCCAGGTGTCAGGGAAAAAGCCCAATCCTGAGGATCGACGCGTAGGAGAGAGATGACAATTTGAACCTGCTGTGCTGCGTTACCTGAGGACTTAGGCTTTAAGGCAAAAAACAACTTAGAGTTATTTTTGAAATTCAGAAATTTAGCCCGATCCCCCAAAAACAAATCTGGCATGGGAATCCTAGGTTCCACAACAGGCAACCCAGCAAGATAGGTAGCAATACTCCGAACCTCAGTGGCAAGCTGATCCACACGGCCAGACAACTGTGCAAGCTCCATTGAGAGAAGAAAAAATCCTCCTCAGCACCCAGAGAAAAAGAGGGAAAAAATGCAACAGACAGAAAAAAAAATCTCTGACAACTCTGACAACTTTTTTCTTTCCACACTTTTTTTTTCCTTCTGTGAGTACCATATAATTTTCAGTTATGGACGGTGATACTGTTATGTTTCGGTAGCTGATGAGGACAGGAACAACAGCAGGGCAGCCGAACACCTGAGATGTTGGTAACTAATGGGTTACAGATTCCTAAACTAACGACACAACTAGAGGTAGCCGTGGAGCGTTCCTACGTTGATCCTAGACGCCTCGTCACAGCCTGAGAGATAACTACACCTAAAGGCAGAAAGATGAAAGCTATCTGCCCCGGAGCAGATCCCCAAAGAAAATAGGAAGCCCCCAAACATATAATGGCGGTTAGACAAGATGAAAATACAAACATAGGCAGAAAATAGACTGAGCAAACGCTGGGGCCACAGGCTGACTAAATAGGATAGGACAGGAAAGATTACTTTCTGCAACCCAGAAAACCCTACAAAAATCCAACAATTCTGATTACAAAAATACTGAGATCACACGATCTCGCCACCCACTAAATCAGATCTCAGTGTGAACAAAAACCAAGCCGCAGCCGCTGAAAAAACAGGAAAAAGCAAATGAGCAAATAACAGTGGCTGCAGAAAAACTGTGAGGAGCTCAGGCCCCAGGAGGGTACCTGACTGACCTCCACAAAAGTGCAGAAAACAATGCAAAAAGCAAGCACAGAAAGAAAAGCAAAAAATATCTTATCTGAAAGCAGGAGATGCAGGCAGGACTCCAGCAAACTTCCAAATGAACCAGGAACCACAATTGAGACAAGAATAATTGATCACCGGCAACCATCATGGGAGGGAACCTCCCTTATATCAGACCAGTCCGTGATTCCAGATTGCCAGTATTCGCTGAAAGGTTCAGTACTGTCTGTAACCACCAGAGGGTACCTCTGCTCAGAAACCATCTCTAGCACATTCATAACATAGGAAGTTATAATGGTTAAAAGTTGACCAGCGATTTCTCATTTTTACAACAAAATTTACAAAACCATTTTTTTAGGGACCACCTCACATTTGATGTCACTTTGAGCAGGGCCGTATTTAGAGTTTATGCTGCCCTAAGCACTTTTCATTCTGCCTCCCCCATTGGTGAGTATGACTAATGCAGACACTGTCGGCAGTGACTTAGGCTACTTGCACGTCAGCGATTTTTGAAATTCGCGGCAGATCCGGCAGTTTTTCCGCATCTGCCACGTAACGGATCACTTATGGCAACACTGCATTCGGCCTCATTCATTCCCTATGCGACTTGCAGACATGTGCGACACTTGCGGTTTTGACGCGATCCCGCAAATCCGATACTTGCAGCAACAGAAAAAAAAACACTACTAGCAGTGTTTTTTTGTCTCACTGCAAGTGCCGCACATGTTTGCAAGTCCCATAGGGAATGAATGAGGCCGAATCTATGTGTGTGCCCATGTAGCTCTTACAAAGACAGTGGTTTCCTACCACACTCAAAAGACATACAAATAGGATGTTTAGATTGTGAGCCCCAATGGGGACAGTGTTGATGATGTATGTAAAGTGCTGTGGAGTTAATTGCGCAATATCAGTGAAGAAATATTATTCTTAATATTAGGTTACAATACCAGGATCTGAGGATTTTCTGCTCTCTGATGTGATGTTGCTGCCTGTCTTGCTGTCTTCCTCTTTTGACACTGCAGTGTGGTGGACAAGAAAACATTAACTGGTTAACGGCAAGAAGTCTGGTGTCTGTGTACTAACTGAACTAGGAACTCTCCCCACACCATGTCCAGCAGACATTGAAGGATTACTAGATGGATTGTATTATTCTATTACTGCCCAGTCTCTGACTAAGGCCTTATTCATATGTCTGGGTACCCCTTCATGACCTGTGACACAGCGTATGTGTCATGAAAGGATCGCGTTCCTGCGGGTCGGGTGACCGGGGTCACTGAAAGGTCACCCAACACGCAGGCACAAGACCCTTTGTGCTTCACCACAGGGGGGTTGGCTTAACCCCTACGTGGCTACGATGCTCTGATTGGCTGTTAAAAGTGAAACAGTGCTCCCTTTATTCCGAGCCCCGACGTGTGCCCAAACAGTGGTTTACCCCCACATATGGGGTATCAGCGTACTCAGTAAAAATTGCACAACAACTTTGGCGGTCTAATTTCTCCTGTTACTCTTGGGAAAAAAAAATTGGGGACTAAAAAAATTATTTTTGTGGAAAAAAAATGATTTTTTATTTTCACAGCTCTGCGTTATAAACTTCTGTGAAGAACTTGGAGATTCAAAGTGCTCACCACACAACTAGAGGAGTTCCTTGGGGGATCTAGTTTCCAAAATGGGGTCACTTGGGGGGGTTTCTACTGTTTAGGCACATCATGGGCTCTGCAAACGTAACATGACGCCGCAGACCATTCCATCAAGTCGGCATTTCAAAACATCACTACTTCCCTTCCGAGCCCCGACGTGTGCCCATACAGTAGTTTTCTCCCACATATGGGGTACCAGTGTACTCAGGACAAACTGTACAACAACTTTTGGGGTCCAATTTCTCCTGTTACCCTTGTGAAAATAAAAAATTGTGGGTTAAAAAAATCAGTTTTTGAGGAAAAAAATGATTTTTTGTTTTTACAGCTCTGCATTATAAACTTCTGTGAAACACGTGGGGGTTCAAGGTGCTCACCACACATCTGGATAAGTTCCTTGGGGGGTCTAGTTTACAAAATGGGGTCACTTGTGGTTGGTTTCTACTGTTTGGGCACATCAGGGGCTCTGCAAACGTAACAAGATGCCCGTAGACCATTCCATCAAGTCGGCATTTCAAAGCGTCACTACATCCCTTCCGAGCACTGACGTGTGCCCAAACAGTGGTTATCCCCCACATATGGGGTACCAGCGTACTCAGGACAAACTGGACAACAACTTTTGGGGTCCAATTTCTCCTGTAACCATTGTGAAAATAAAAAAATAGGGGGCTAAAAAAATCATTTTTTGAGAAAAAAAATGATTTTTTATTTTCAAGGCTGTGCGTTATAAACTTCTGTATAGCACCTGGGGGTTCAAAGTGCTCACTGTGCACCTAAATAAGTTCCTTAGGGGGTCTTGTTTCCAAAATGGGGTCATTTGTGGGGGAGCTCCAAAGTTTAGGCACACAGGGGCTCTCCAAATACGACATGGTGTCCGCTAACGATAGGAGCTAATTTTCCATTAAAGTCAAATGGCGCTCCTTCCCTTCTGAGCCCTGCTGTGCACCCAAACAGTGGTTCCCCCCTCATATGGGACACCAGCGTACTCCGGAAAAACTGAACAACAACTTTTGGTGTCCAATTTATCCTGTTACCCTGGGAAAATAAAAAATAGGCTAAAAAATCATTTTTGAGAAACAAAAATGATTTATTTTCACTGCTCTGCGTTTATAAACTTCTGTGAAGCACTTGGGGGTTCAAAGTGCTCACTACACATCTAGATAAGCTCCTTGGAGGGTCTAGTTTCCAAAATGGGGTCACTTGTGGGGAGTTTCTACTGTTTAGGCTCTGCAAACGCAACATGACGCCCGCAGAACATTCCATCAAGTCTGCATTCCAAAATGGCGCTCCTTCCCTTCTGAGCTCTCCCATGCGCCAAAACAGTGGTTCCCCCCCAATATGGGGTATTGGTGTACTCAGGACAAATTGCACAACAACTTTTGTGGTCCAATTTCTCCTGTTACCCTTGTAAAAATAAAAAATAGCGGGCTAAAAAAATCATTTTTGAGGAAAAAAAATGATTTTTTTATTTTCACTGCTCTGCGTTATAAACTTCTGTGAAGCACTTGGGGGTTCAGAGTGCTCACAACACATCTAGATAAGTTCCATAAGAGGTCTAGTTTCCAAAATGGTGTCACATGTGGGGTTTTTTCATTATTTAGGCACACAGGGGCTCTCCAAACGCGTCATGGTGTCCGCTAATGATTGGAGCTAATTTTCCATTCAAAAAGTCAAATGGCGCTCCTTCCCTTCTGAGCCCTGCCGTGCACCCAAATAGTGGTTTATGACCACATATGAGGTATCTGTGTACTCAGGAGAAATTGCCCAACAAATTTTAGGATCCATTTCATCCTGTTGCCCATGCAAAAATGAAAAAATTGATGCTAAAATAAAATTTTTGTTGGAAAAATTAAAATGTCCATTTTTTCCTTCCACGTTGCTTTAGTTCCTGTGAAGCACCTGAAGGGTTAATAATCTTCTTGAATGTAGTTTTGAGTAGCTTGAGGGGTGCAGTTTTTATAATGGTGTCACTTTTGGGTATTTTCTACCATATAGACCCCTCAAAGTGTCTTCAAATGTGAGGTGGTCCCTAAAAAAATGGTTTTGTAATTTTGCTGTAAAAATGAGAAATCACTGGTCAACTTTTAACCCTTATAACTTCCTAAAAAAAAAATTTTTGCTTCCAAAATTGTGCTGATGCAAAGAAGACAAGTGGGAAATGTTATTTATTAACTATTTTGTGTCACATAACTCTCTGGTTTAACAGAATAAAAATTCAAAATTTGAAAATTGCAAAATTTTCAAAATTTTCGCCAAATTTCCATTTTTTTCACAAATAAATGCAAAAATTATCGACATAACTTTACCACTAACATGAAGCCCAATATGTCACGAAAAAACAATCTTAGAATCGCTAGGATCCGTTGAAGCGTTCCTGAGTTATTGCCTCATAAAGGGACACTGGTCAGAATTTCAAAAAATGGCAAGGTCATGAAGGGGTTAAACAGATACTTACATATAAATCTGGACAATTTATCTTATAGATCTCCCGGTATATTATTTATTATAGATCTATAATACATAATGTACAAGGAGACCTATAGTATAAAATGTCCAGAATTATCTGTAATATATGACGTACAATCTATTGTATATAATGTCCAGGGTGATCTATAATATATAATGCTCAGGTAGTAGATTTATAATAATGTACAGTCCAGGCAAATCTATACTATATAATGTCCAGAGGCAGAGATATATTTAGGGCACGTTTCCACGTTCAGGAAACGCTGCGGGTTGGACGCTGAGAACAGCCGCAGAGTCCAATCCGCAGCGTCCAGATGTTACAGCATAGTGGAGGGGATTTTATGAAATCCCATATCCACTATGCGTACAAAGATGTAGGTGGCAGACCTGCGTATATGCACATGTGGTGTGTCTTTATAGACCGCAGCATGTCTATTTATCTCGCGGAGACGCTCAGTCTATGCAAGATAAATAGCACCGTCCTATGTATAGGATGCAGTGATTCCACACGGTTCAATGACACATATGGAATCACCGCGCTTACAAAAGCCGGCAAAGCTTGGGACGGAGCTGTGTCCTCTCTGCAGCATTTCCTGAACGTGGAAACATAGCCTTATGGTATGTGCACACATTGCAGATTTGTCTGCAGAAGTTTCCGTACATAATCCGCATCTCTTGGCAGAAAACACAGGGCGTATTTGATGTGTTTTTTACATGCGGATTTGTATGCCTTTTTGTAAGCTAAATAAAGATGTTATTTAACAAAAAAAAAGATTTGTGATGTAAATTCTGTCCAACCTCCTCTTTCACATTAGTCCAGTGCTCATTCTCCCCAGCGCTCATTCTCCCCAGCGCTCATTCCCCACCTCAGAGCTCATTCTCCCCAGCACTTATTCCCCACCTCAGCGCTCATTCCCCCCAGCGCTCATTCCCCCACCTCAGGGCTCATTCCCCCCAGCGCTCATTCCCCACTTCAGCGCTCATTCCCCACCTCAGCACTCATTCCCCCGAGCGCTCATTCCTCCCCAGCACTCATTTCCCCCAGCGCTCATTCCTCCCCCCAGCGCTCATTCCTCCCCATGCTCATTCCCTACCTCAGCGCTCATTCCCCACCCCAGCGCTCATTCCTCACCCCAGCGCTCATTCCCCACCTCAGCACTCACTGACCCCACAGCGCTCACTGCCCCACAGAGCTCACTGCCCCCCAGCACTCACTGACCCCCAGCGCTCACTGCCCCCCCCAGCGCTCACTGCCCCACAGCGCTCACTACCCCCATAGCGCTCACTGCCCCACAGCGCTCACTGCCCCAAAGCGCTCACTGCCCCCCACAGCGCTCACTGCCCCACAGCGCTCACTGCCTCAAAGCGCTCACTGCCCCACAGTGCTCACTGCCCCACAGCAGAGCGCTCACTGCCCCCACAGCACAGCGCTCTCTGCCCACCACAGCACAGAGCTCACTGCCCCCACAGCACAGAGCCCACTGCCCCACACAGCGCTCACTGCCCCCACAGCACAGCGCTCACTACCCCACAGCACAGCGTTCACTGCCCCCCCCAGCCCCAGCGCTCATTGCCCCCCCAGCCCCAGTGCTCACCCAGCCCCAGCGTTCACTGCCCCCACAGCCCCAGCGTTCACAGCCCCCCCAGCCCCAGTGCTCACCCAGCCCCAGCGTTCACTGCCCCCCCAGCCCCAGCGCTCACTGCCCCCCCAGCCCCAGCACTCACTGCCCCCTCAGCCCCAGTGTTCACTGCCCCCCCAGCCCCAGCGTTCACTGCCCCCCAGCCCCAGTACTCACCCAGCCCCAGTGTTCACTGCCCCCCAAGCGTTCACTGCCCCCCCAGCCCCAGTGCTCACCCAGCCCCAGCGTTCACTGCCCCCCCCAGCCCCAGTGCTCACCTAGCCCCAATGTTCACTGCCCCCCCAGCCCCAGTGCTCACCCAGCCCCAGAGATCACTGCCCCCCCAGCCCCGGTGCTCACCCAGCCCCAGCGTTCACTGCCCCCCCAGCCCCAGTGCTCACCCAGCCCCAATGTTCACTGCCCCCCCAGCCCCAGTGCTCACCCAGCCCCAGCGTTCACTGCCCCCAGCATTCACTGCCCCCAGCCCCAGTGCTCACCCAGCCCCAGCGTTCACTGCCCCCAGCCCCAGCATTCACTGCCCCCCCAGCGCTCACTGCCCTCCCTGCTCATTCCTCCCCCGTCATCATACTCACCTCCTCCTGCTGCTTGCAGCTCCGAAGGTCCAGCGCGACATCCTGTTCTTCTATGAGCGCGTGGTTACACTTGGTACCGCTCATTAAGCACATGATTATGGACGCCACGCCCATGAGAGTGGAGTGGTGTCCATATTCATGAGCTTAATGAGCGGTACCACCAGTGACCGCTCACTCATACAGGAAGATGTCAGCGCTGGACCTTCGGAGCTGCAGGCAGCAGGAGGAGGTGAGTATGATGACGGGGGGTTAGGGGGAAGGGAAGCAAGGGAGGGCCGACCCCCGGACTTAAAAAAAAAATAAAATATCATGCTCAGGTGCCGCCCCCCTCGCAGAGTCCCGCCCTAGGCACGTGCCCTCGAGTGCCTAGTGGCAAATACGGCCCTGACTTTGAGGGGTCAATATGGCAGAAAATACCCAAAAGTGACACCATTCTAAAAACTGCACCCCTCAAGGTACTCAAAACCACATTCAAGAAGTTTATTAACCCTTCAGGCGCTTCACAGGAGCTGAAGCAACATGGAAGGAAAAAATGAACATTTAACTTTTTTACTCACAAAAATGATCTTTTGCAATTTCTTTATTTTCACAAGGGTAAAAGGAGAAAATGGACAGATAAAGTTGCTGTGCAATTTCTCCTAAGTATGTCAATACCTCATAGGTGGGGGAAAACCACTGTCTGGGTGCACGGCAGGGCTCGGAAGGGAAGGAGCGCCATTTGACTTTTTCAAAACAAAATTGACTGGAATTGAGATTGGACGCCATGCCACGTTTGGAGAGCCCCTGATGTGCCTAAACAGCGGAAACCCCTCACAAGTGACCTCATTTTGGAAATTAGACCCCCTAAGGAACTTATCTAGATCTGTGGTGAGCACTTTGAACCCCCAAGTGCTTCACACAAGTTTATAATGCCCGAGCATGAAAATAGAAAATCCTATTTTTTTTACACAAAAATGATCTTTTTGTCACCAATTTTTTATTTTCCCAAGGGTAACAGGAGAAATTGGACCCCAAAAGTCGTTGTCCAATTTGTCCTGAGTACGCTGATACCCCATATGTGGGAGAAAACTACTGTGTGGGCACATGTCGGGGCTCGGAAGAGAAGTAGTGAGTTTTGTAATGCAGACTTTGATGGAATGGTCTGCGGGTGTCATGTCGCGTTTGGAGAGCCCCTGATGTGCCTAAACAGTGGAAACCCCAACAAGTGACCCCATTTTGGAAACTATACCCCTAAGAAACTTATCTAGGTCTGTTGTGAGCACTTTGAACACCCAAGTGTTTCACTAAAGTTTATAATGCCTGGTGTGAAAAAAAAAAATTTCACAAAAATGATATTTTAGTCCCCAATTTTTGATTTTTCCCAAGGAAATTGGACCCCAAAAGTTGTTGTTCAATTTGTCCTGAGTACGCTGATACCCCATATGTAGGGGAGGAAACTGTTTGAGTGCACGGCAGGGCTCAGAAAGGAAGTAATGACGTTTTGGAATGCAGACGTTGATGGGTGTCATGTTCAGTTTGCAGAGCCCCTGATGTGCCTAAAAAGTGGAAACCCCCACAAGTGACCCCAGTTTGGAAACTGGAACCCCAAAGGAACTTATCTAGATGTGTGGTGAGCACTTTGAACCCCAAAGTGCTTCACAGAAGTTTATAACGCCCGGTCATGAAAATAAAAAAATCATATTTTTTCCACAAACATGATCTTTTAGTCCCCAGTTTTTTATTTTCCCCAAGGGTAACAGGAGAAATTGGACACCAGAAGTTGTTGTTCAATTTGTCCTGAGTATGATGATACCCTATATGTGGGAAAAAACTACTGTATGGGCACACGTTGGGGCTCGGAAGGGAAGTAGTGATGTTTTGGATTGCAGACTTTGATGGAATAGTCTGCGGGCATCATGTCACGTTTGGAGAGCCCCTGATGTGCCTAAACAGTGGAAACCCCCACAAGTGACCCCATTTTGGAAACTAGACCCCCCAAGGAAATTATATAGATGTGTGGTGAGAACTTTGAACCCCCAAGTGCTTCACAGAAGTTTATAACATAAAGCCATAAAAATAAAAAAATCATATTTTTTTCCACAAAAATGATATTCTCGCCCCCAATGTTTTATTTTCCCAAGGGTAACAGAAGAAATTGGACCCAAGAGTTATTGTGCAATTTGTCCTGAGTACGCTGATACCCCATATGTGGATGTAAACTACTGTTTGGGTGCATGGCAGAGCTCAGAAGGAAGGAGCACCTTTTGACTTTTTCAACGCAGAATTGGCTGGAATTGAGATCAGACGCCGTGTCACGTTTGGAGAGCCCCTGATGTGCCTAAACAGTGGAAACCCCCCAGTTCTAACTCCAACCCTAACCCCAACACACCCCTAACCCTAGTCCCAACCCTAACCATAACCCTAACCACAAACCCAACCCTAACACTCCCCTAACCCTAATCCCAACCCTAACCCTAATCCTAACTTTAGCCCCAACCCTAACCCTATCTTTAGCCCCAACCCTAACTCTAACCCAAACCCTAATGGGAAAATGGAAGTAAATACATTTTTTAAATTTTATTATTTTTCCCTAACTAAGGGGGTGATAAAGGGGGGTTTGATTTATTATTTAGAGCGGTTTTTATGTTTGACTGCTGTCACACGCTAAAAGACGCTTTTTATTGCAAAAAATAGTTTTTGCACCACCACATTTTGAGAGCTATAATTTTTTCTTATTTTGGCCCACAGAGTCATGTGAGATCTTATTTTTTGTGAGACGAGTTGACGTTTATATTGGTACCATTTTTGGGCACATGACATTTTTGATTTCTTTTTATTACGATTTTTGGGAGGCAGAATGAACAAAAACAAGCAATTCATGAATTTCATTTGGCGGTGGCATTTATACCATAAAATTTATAAAGCAGTTTTATTCTTCGGGTTAGTACGATTACAGCGATACCTCATTTATATCATTTTTTTATGTTTTGACGCTTTTATACAATAAAAACAATTATATACAAAAAATTATTATTTTTGTATTGCTTTATTCTGCGAGCTATAACTTTTTAAATTTTTCGCTGATGATGCTGTATGGCGGCTCGTTTTTTGCGGGACAAGATGACGTTTTCAGTGGTACCATGTTTATTTATATCCATCTTTTTGATCGCGTGTTATTCCACTTTTTGTTCGGCGGTTTGATGATAAAGCATTTTTTTTTGCCTTTTTTTTTTTTTTAAGGGGTTCACTAAATGGGTTAACCAGTGGGATAGTTTTATAGGGCGGGTTGTTACAGACACAGGGATACTAAATATGTGTACTTTTATTATTTTTTTCTTTTTTATTTACACAAAGAAATTAATTTATTGGGGAATTTTTTTTTCTTTATTTAGGAATTTTTTTTTACACATGTTAATTTTTATTTTTTTTAACTTGTCCCAGGGTGGGACATCACTGTATAGTGTCAGATCGCTAATCTGACAGTTTACACTACACTCTGTCAGATCAGCGATCTGACAGATAGTGCTGGAGGTTTGCCGGTGCCTGCTCTTAGCAGGCACTGACAAGCCACCTCCCTGCAGGACCCGGAAGGACCCTGCGGCCATCTTGGATCAGGGGTCCTGCAGGGAGGAGGCCCTCAGAGCAACCCGATCAGGGAAGCACGCAGGGAGTCCGTGACCGCTCCTGGCACTTAGTGCCGGGTGTCAGCTGTGATAATACACTGACACCCGGCCGCGACCAGCTGCGCTCCCCCCATGAGCGCGGCTGATCGCGTATGACGTATTATTCCATCCTTGGGAATTAAGTCCCAGGTCACATGGACGGAATAGTACGTCAGATGGAAGAAAGGGGTTAAGGGTAGGTTAATTTTAACATTGAGAGATAGAATATCAAAAATAAAATCCCGAAAATCACATTGTATAAATTATACACATTTATTTGCATTTTGCTGTGGGAAATAAGTATTTGATTCCCTACCAACCATTAAGAGATCTGGCTCCTACAGACCAGTTAGATGCACCTAATCAACTCGTTACCTGCATTAAAGACAGCTGTCTTACATAGTCACCTTTATTAAAGACTCCTGTCCACAGACTCAATTAATCAGTCAGACTCTAACCTCTACAACATGGGCTAGTCCAAAAAGCTTTATTTGGATGTCAGGGACAAGATCATAGACCTGCACAAAGCTGGAATGGGCTACAAAAGTAAGGGCTAAGTAAGACGCTGTGTGAGAAGGAGACAACTGTTGGTGCAATAGTAAGAAAATGGAAGAAATACAAAATGACTGTCAATCAATATCAATCTGGTGCACCATGCAAAATCTCACCTCGTGGGGTATCCTTGATCATGAGGAAGGTGAGAGATCAGCCTAAAATTACACGGGGGGAACTTGTTAATGATCTCAAGGCAGCTGGGACCACAGTCATCAAGAAAACCATTGGCAACACATTACAGCGTAAAGGTTTAAAATCCTGCAGTGCCCGCAAGGTCCCCTTGCTCAAGAAGGCACATGAGCAAGCCCATCTGAAGTTTGCAAATTAACACCTGGATGATTCTGTAAGTGATTGGGAGAAGGTGCTGTGGTCAGATGAGACAAAATTTGAGCTCTTTGGCATTAACTCAACTCGTCATGTTTGGAGGAAGAGAAATGCTGCCTATGACCCAAAGAACACCATCCCCACTGTCAAGCATGGCGGTGGAAACATCTTTTGGGGGTGTTTCTCTGCTAAGGGCACAGGACTACTTCACCACATCAATGAGAGAATGGATGGAGCCATGTGCCATAAAATCCTGAATGACAACCTACTTCCCTCCGCCAGCACATTAAAATGGGTCGTGGCTGGGTCTTCCAGGAAGACAATGACCTAAAACATACAGCCAAGGCAACAAAGGAGTGGCTCAAAAAGAAGCACATTAAGGTTATGGAGTGGCCTAGCGAGTCTCCAGACCCTAATCCCATAGAAAAGTTATAGGTGGTGATTGAAGCTCCGAGTTGCCAAGCGACAGCCTCAAAATCTTAATGATGTAGAGATGATCTGCAAAGAGGAGTGGACTAAAATTCCGCCTGACATGTGTGCAAACCTCATCATCAACTACAAAAAATGTCAGACTGCTGTGCTTGCAAACAAGGGTTTTGCCACCAAGTATTAAGTATTGTTTGCCAGAGGGATCAAATACTTATTTCCCACTGCAAAATACAAATAAATTTATATAATTTATACAATGTGATTTTCTGGATTTTATTTTTGATATTCTATCTCTCAATGTTAAAATTAACCTACCCTTAAAATTATAGACTGTTCAAGTCTTTATCAGTGGGCAAACTTACAAAATCTGCAAGGGATCAAATACTTATTTCCCCCACTGTACAGTATATATATTTATATATATTTATATATATATATATAGAGTGCCTTGCAAAAGTATTCGGCCCCCTGAAACTTTCCACATATCATGCTTCAAACATAAAGATACCAAATGTAAATTTTTGGTGAAGAATCAACAACAAGTGGGACACAATTGTGAAGTTGAACGAAATTTATTGATTATTTTAACTTTTTGTGGAAATACAAAAACAGAAAAGTGGGGCGTGCAACATTATTTGGCCCTTTACTTTCAGTGCAGCAAACTCACTCCAGAAGTTCATTGTGGATCTCTGAATGATCCAATGTTGTCCTAAATGACTACTGATGATAAATATAATCCACCTGTGTGTAATCAATCTCCGTATAAATGCGCCT
>JARQOD010000002.1:137957669-138025807 GCA_033576555.1 Oophaga sylvatica | reverse complement strand
AACAAAACCCCCCCGGGGTTTAAAAATTTGTTTTAAATTTAAAGAAAAGTTTTTTTGGTACCCCCCAATTTTTCCCCCCCAAAATTTTTCCCCTTTCAAAACCTTCACTTTAAACCATTACCCATTTTAATTTAGCGAAAAAAAATTTTTTTCCGGAAAAAGGAAAAAAATTTGGATTGGAAAAAAGGACCCCAAAAAAAAAAACCCCCGGAAAAATTTTAAGAAACACGGGGGAAAAACAAAATTGCTTAAATTCCAAAACAATCCCCGGGGGAAATTAAAACTCAAAATTTTTGGCAAACATTAAAATTTTTAAAAAAAAAAAAAAAAAAAATTTTTTTAAAACTTTTAAAAAATTTGGCAAAAAAATCTTTGAAAGTTTTGTATTTTTTAAATAAAATTAGAATTAGGGTATTTAAAAATAAAAAATAAAATTTTAAATTTTCCCAAAAACATTTACCCCTTACTAAAATTTTTCAAAACTGGAATACATTAACATTTTAAAAGGGGCCCATATTAAAAAATAAATATACCCAAAAAAAAACGAAATTTTTCCAAAAATTAAAATTTTATGAAACTGAAAAAAGGGAAAATTTTCCCAAAAAAAGGTTAAAAACCCCCCCAAAATTCTTTCCTTCCCCCGTTTTAAGGTTTTTTTTTTCCCCCCCTAGGTGTTGGACCCAAAAATTTTTCCTGAAAAGGGGAAAATCAAGGGAGGTATTGTTTTTCCCTTTATGTTTAAAAATTTCTACAGGGCCTTTAAAATCCCCTTTTGAAAAAAAAAGGACCTTTGGGTAAAAAGGGTTTAATACCTTCTCCAATGTTTGTAAAAACCCGTAGGTTTTAACGCTTAAAAATTTTTTTTAAAAATTTTTAGGATAATTTTCCCATACCCGGGGGGGGGAAAAAAATTTCCTTAAATAAAAAAATTTTAAAAGAAAAACCCATCCGAGGGGGGGCAAAAAAAAGATTTGGTAAAAAACAGGCCCCCCCCAGTTAAACTTTTTTTTTAAAAAACCAAAAAATTATGGATGAACAAGGGAAAAAAAATTTAAAAATTTAAAAACCCAAAAATTTTTAGCCCCCTTTTTCTTCAACCCCTTAAATAAAGTAAAACTGATTTTTTACCCAAAAGGGAAATCATTTCCCCTTTATATTTTGGGGGTTCGGGGGAAACCCCAAAACTTAAAAAATTAAAATTTTTTTAACCCCCGAACAAAAAAATGACAAAAAAGGGGAAAAGCTTATCAAAAATTTTAAAAAAATTAGCCTTTTCCAAAATGACGGCAAAAGTTCCCCCGTTACGGGGGTTTTTAAATCCCCCTAAAAATTTCCCTTGGCTTTGAACTCTGACGTTTCCCCCAGAACCATCTTCCCCCAGGGGCCCTTTTTCCAAAGGCCCTTTCCTTTTTTGCCCCGAAATTTCAATTTAACCTTTTTTAAATCATTGAGCCCAAGGGGCAGGGAACCCAATAACCTTTCCATTTTCCCCCCCCGAAACCGAAAACCCGGTCATTCCATTTCCAACTCCCCCGTTTTGGGAAAAATTTTTTTTAAATCCCCCTTTTTAAAAAGGTTTTTCAGTTGTGTTTTATCACGACAAAAAACCCCAAACCTAAAAAAAAACCATAAAACAGAAAAGTTGGGGGAAAACCCAACGGTCCCCCCGGGAAAGGGCTTTTTTCCCCCTGGTCTTTCCGGGGTTTTTTTAGGAAAAAAAAATTTCAATTATTTTTAAATTTTTGGAAAACTTGTGCCCCCCCCAAAAAAAAAGGCAAAAGGGGGTTTAAAACCCCAAAATGGGGGTTTTTGAAAACCCCCCCTTTAGGGGCACTTCCCCCGGAAAAAGTTAAAAACCCATTAAAAAAAACCTCCCCCCCAGGATGGGGGAAAAAAAAAAAAATCCCCAAAAGGGGGAAAAAAGCAATGACCCCTTTTTTTTAAATTTTTTCTTTTGGGCCCCTCCCTTTTTAAAATTTTGGGGGTTTTTTAAAAGGGTTTTTGGGGTCGGGGTAGGAAAAAACAAAAAAAGGGGGGTTGGAATCTTAATTTGGGCGGGAAAAGCCCCCAAAACGGGGCCCGTGGGGGGTTCCTATTGCCAACCCCTCGAAAACCTGAAAAAATAACTAACCTGAAAAAAAAGGGGAAATTTCTCCCCCAAAACCCCCAAAAATCCCCAAAATGTTTTTCAAAGAAAACTGAAAGACGAAAAAAGGGAAAAGGGGGCCCAAAACCTAAATAAAAAGGGTGGAAGGGGTTTTCCCGAACCCCCAAAAAACCCTAAAAGCCCCTCTCTTTTAAAAACCCTGGATAAAACCCCCCCCCTTAGTTTTTGGGAACAAAAAAAAAAGAAGACTAAAGGGAAAAAAAAAAAAAAGTCAAACTCTTAAAAATGGGGGAAAACCCCGGGGGGCCCCGGGGCCCCAAAAAAAGGGGAACAAAGAAAAAATAAAGCCAAAAACAAAAAAGAAAATTTTTCTTTTACAAAAAATGGACCGCACCACAAAACGGTATGGAGGAACCAAAAAGTACCCGGCAACCCGGGGGAAAGGGATTTTTTGAAAAGTAAAACCTACCCCCCTCCAATTTTGCGTCCCCCCCTTTTTTAACCCTTGCCCACCCCAGAAATTAAGCCATTAAAAAAAATTTTTTTTGCCATTTTTAAAAAAAACCCAAAATTGCCCCCCTTAGTTTCCCTGCCCCAAACGGGGTTCCCCCCAAAAAAATTTTTCCCCAAAAAATTAAAAAAAATTTTGTTGTAATTTTCCTTTCCCCTTGGAAAAAAAATTTGGGAAAAAAAAGTTTTTTTTTGGGGGAAAAAAAAATTGGGATTTTTTTTTTCTTCCCCGGGCTTTATAAACTTGTGTGAAGCATTTGGGGGTTTTTAAAAGTGCTCACCAAAGACCCTAATAAGTTCATTGGGGGGTCTAGCTTCCAAAATGGGGGTCCACTTTGGGGGGTTTCCACTGTTTGGGGGCCTCACGGGGGTTAAACTGCAAAGGAACATGCCCCCCATCAACGTTGCATTCCAAAAGGGTTAATTTCCCTTTCCAACCCCGGCCTTTGCCCCCCCAAACATTTTCCCCCCCCCCCCAATTTGGGGGAAATCAGCGTACTCAGGAAAAAATTGGAAAAACCAATTTTTGGGGCCCAATTTCCTTTGGGGAAAAATTAAAAAATTTGGGGGGCTAAAAGACATTTTTGGGGAAAAAATTGTTTTTTTTTTTCACACCAGGCTTTTAAAAACTTTTTAAAACCCTTTGGGGGGTTTCCCAAGGCTCAAAAACAGATCAAAAAAAGTCCCTTGGGGGGTCTATTTCCAAAATTTTGGTGTCCACTTGGGGGGGTTTTCCAATGTTTGGGGCGCCGAAAGGGGTTTCCCAAACAGGCTTGGGGGGTCCAATCTAAAATTTCCACCCAAATTTTTTAGTTTGAAAATTTTCCAAACGGCGCTCCTTCCCTTACGACTCGGGCCGTGTGCCCAAAAGGGGTTTTCCCCCCAAAAGGGTTTGGGCCCATACTCGGAAAAAAATTGCATAAAAACCCCTTATCTGTCTATTTTTTTTTTTACCCTTGGGGAAAATAAAAAAAAAATTTTTTAAAAAAATAATTTTTTGGGGGCAAAAAAAATTTTTTAAAAATTTTTTCATTTTTTTTTTCCCGGGGTTGCTTTTATTTTCCTGTGAAGCCCTGGGGGGGTTTAATAAGCTTCTTGAAATGGGGTTTTTGAGTACCTTGAGGGGGGGCATTTTTTTAAAAGGGTTGTCATTTTTGGGTATTTTCTCCCCTTTAGCCCCCTTCAAAGTGACTTCAAATGTGAGGTGGTCCCTAAAAAAGGGCCCTTTGTAAATTTTGTTGAAAAAATAAAAAAGCGGGGGTAAAAATTTTTAAACCCCTTAAAAATTCCTAAAAAAAAAAAATTTTTGGGTTTCCCAAAATTTTTGTGATGTAAACTAGACATGTGGAAAATCTTATTTCTTAATTTTTTAGGTGTGTTATATTTCTTTTTTTTTAAGGGGGGAAATAAAAATTCAAATTTAAAAAAAACCCCCAAAAAATTTTAAATTTTTTTGCCATATTTGCTTTTTTTCAAAAATAAACCCCAAGTTATATCGATGAAATTTTACTTCAAATTTTTAAATACAATACCCCCGGGGAGAAAACAATCTAAAAAACGCAAACCCCCGGTTTAAAAGCTTTCCCAAAAAGTTATAACCTCAAAAAGACGGGGGGCCAAATTTGGGGAAAAATTTTGGGCCCCGGGTTTTTTTAACAAAAAACCCCCACCCTTGGTGGGGGGGGGGGTTTTTAAAGGGCCCCGGGGGTTTTCTCATCCCAAAAATTTTTTTTAAAAAATTAAAAAAAAAAACCAAAAAAAAAACCAAAAGCTGCATTTTATAAATTTAAAATTTTAATACTATATATTTTTAGTCAAAAAAAAAATTTTTAAAAAAAAATTGGTTAAAAATTTTTAAAAAAAAAAAATTTTGGGAGGTAAAGGTCAACATTCCCCGGGAACCCCAAATATTCCAAATATGCAACGCCCTGTGATCGAAGGTGCCGATTCCCCAGGGGGGCCCCCCCCGCTATTCACAGATTTTGCCCGCCATGGGATCGCAAGGGGACTCACACTTGGAGCCCCAGCAATTCAGAATATGCAAAGCCACGTAACCCCCAAGGTAAATTTCCCCTCACATGGGCCCAGCTATCCCACAGATATAAAGGACGTTTTTGGGGCGCCCGGCCAGCTTGGCCTCATCTTGCGAAAAAACATTTTTCCCATTTCGGTGCTTGGCTGGCGCAATGTTGCTGCTTTCCTTTGCGTTCGAAAAAACCCCGTTTTCCCCCCCACGAGTGCGGCCCGGGGCACGAAGGGGCCCCCGGGGCGGGTAAAAACCCATGGCGCTGGCGCCCCCCAAAATGCGGTGTTTGAAATGGCGGCGGAGGACAGCGCGGGGCTTTTTTGGAGGATGAGGAGGTCCGTTTTTTAAAAAAAAAAAACCCCGGGCCAGTGGGATTATTTTCTGCAGGCTCCCCTTTGGGGATCCAGCCCCCCAAAAACCCAAAAAAGGGAGTCCTGCAGAAAATCCGGGGGGGGCCGGGGGGGGCTTTTTAAAAAAAGGGCCCCACAGACCACCACCCAGATCCGCAAAAGCTGGTGGCCCCTTTATACCGCCCCCCGGGGGAAAAGGGGCCCCAGCTTTTGGGGCCCCGCTACGCGGGCCCCTTTAGTGGGGTATTGATAAAAGGGGATCGGGGGAAAAGGGTTTTTTTTGTGGGTTATCTCCCCCTTTTTAAAACCCCCGCAGTGAGGGGAAAGGGCCCCCGGGAGGTGGGGCGGCTTATGGGAGTCCAGTCGGGGGGGTTTTAACGGGGATAGATGGGGGCCCGCGTCAGCACCCGGGCAAGTCCGGGGCCCTGAGCAGGCGGGGTGGCCCCTGGGGCCCTCGGGCCCCCCCCGGGGCCCGTTAGCGGTGTGCGCCGCCCGGGGCCCCCCCCCCCCCCCCCCCCCTTGCTCGGGCCCCGGCAAACCAGTGAAAAAACTTACCTCTCCCGGCCACCGTTGCCCCCCTTTCCCAGTCTGTTTTGTATCGGTGGGGTTTTTTGTGTGTGGTGTGTCCCCCCCTTTTTGGGGGGTTTTCCCCCCCTGTGTGTATGTGAGAAAGTGCTGCCTGCGGGGCTGTATGTTGTTGGTGGGGGGTTTTGGGGGGGGGCAGTGATGGGGGTGAGGGGGTGATGAGATGATGAGGGGGGGGGGGGCAATGAAAAAGGGAAAAGGGTTGCTGTTTTATATATTAATAAAATAAAAAAAAATTTTTAATCTTTTATTTAAAGCGCCACATATTGCAGCCTTTAAAGTTTAACATTTTTTAAAACAAAAAGGTCATAAGTCACAACGTTAAAAATTTCAGAAATTTTAAAACAAAATAAGGGGCCCCCCGGGGTCGGAGAGCTTAAAATTTTTAAAAGAGGGGGGGGAGATACAAAAACAGGGGTTTTTTATAAAATGTGCATTTCCCCAAAAAGGCCCCGGGGCCCTCTTAAGGGAGGGAGGGAGGGATGGAGATATTTAAAAGGGGCCCCACCACACCCCCCTTTTCCCCCCCCCCCCATAAATGTCTTTGATTGGGGAAAAAAGATGGGCCCCTCTAAAATTTTTTTTTTTTGGGGGGGGGGGGGGGGCCCCTTTTAAACCCTAAAATTTTTGGGGGTTGGGGCCTAATTTTTTGGGGGAAAGGGCTTTCCCCGAGGATTGGGCAGCGGGGGAAAAAATTTTTGGGGTGGGGGGTGGGAGGGAAAAGGTTTTTTTGGGAGGGGGGTTTTTTTAAAAATCGTTTGCAAGCGCGCGTGGGGTTGGGGCCCATAGATAGAAATGGGGGAGGAGATGTGGGGGGGGGGCGGGAAAATGTGGAGAGCTTTGTGGGGGGAAAAAATTTACTTTGAATTGGACCCCTTTTAAAGAAGGGGGACCCCGTGAAAGGGGAAAAGGGGAAGAGGGGGACGCGTCCGGAGTACCGATTAGCCAGAGGTACCCTGGCTGCTGCTTTAAAGGCTGGACGGAGAGGGAGTCAGTAATGGGGGGAAGAATAGAGCGTTACGACCCCAGGCGGGAGGGGATCAAGCAAAAAAGTGGGGGTTTTTTTTGGGTTTCCATGGTAAAAAAAGGGCGGTTCTGGGGATGTTTTTAGGTGTAGGCCCCAAGACGGGCAAAGTTGAAAATGGGGGGAAGGGAGAGTTTGGGTTAAACAAAACACCGAAGGAGCCTGCTGCCGGGTTTTTTTAGGTCCGCCCACTGGGGGGAAGTGTCTTTTGGGAGGTTATAATGGCGGGAGCAAAAAGTTCATTTTGGGGAATTTTTAGTTTCAGATAGAAGCAACAGATTTGGGACTGGGACGGGACATGGGGGGGTTTCTGTACCCCGGGGGGGAAGGTCGGGGGAGACGTGTATAATTGGTGTCCCCCACCCTTAAGATGGACTGAAACCAAATCTGGAGGGCTGTCCAATTGGGGGGGTTTTAGAGAGGAAAAAGGGGGGGGGGGGGACTGGCCCTGGGGTAACCGGGGCATTTTGAAGGGAGGGGATGAAGGGCCCCAGAAACGAAACACTGAAGGGCGGTCAGAAAAAGGAGGAAACCGGGAGAAACAGGCCTTAATACCTAGAGAGTGGGCCTGGCAAGGAACGGTGGAAAACCGTGTCGAAGCTGAAAAAGGGCCCGGTAAATGCCCCAGAGTGGTCGCCTTATTTTTTGCTTCAAAGGTCTTGGTTTTTTTAATGAGTGCTTTTTTCAGTCAAATTTTTGGGGGCAAAAGCCGGATGTGGGGGCCCTAGGAGGGGGGGGAGTGGAGGGGGGGTGAGGCGGGAGGACTGGGGCGCCCAAAAATTTTGGAATAAGGGAGTTGGGGACCCGGTTTAGTTTTTGGACGGAAAGGGGGCAAAAAGGGGGTTTTTTTAGTAGGGAAAGATGGGGGGTTTAAGGGGGGGGGAAAATCCGGGGGGGAAAAAGGAGATTTTTAAAAGTTTTATTGGTGATTTTGGGGACAAAAGGGAGAAAGGACTGGGGAGATGTGGGGGGTGGGGTGATGATTTTGTGGCGGGGGAAAGAGGATTCTGGAGCTTTCTTTTCTGTGGGGCCCCAAATTTTGGAAAAGACCGGGGGAAATGCAGGGGGGAGGGGAGCACAGCACTTTGGTTGGGAAAAATTTTTCCTGAGGGATGTATCTATTTTTTCTATAAATGGGGGCCGTCTCAGCACAAAGCGTGATAGGGGTTGTGTTTGGCCTGGGGGGGGGGTAAAAATCCCCAAAAAGTTTTTGGGGTTTGGGCTTTGAGGAGACAGGGGTTTGTAGGCTGTTTGGCGAGGTGAAGGCAGCATTTTAAGTTCTTAACATAATTTAAAAAGGGGGTAAGCTTTTGGGTGCGGGTTTTTTTCCAAAAGGGTTCAGCACTCCTTTTTGGGATCGCTGAAAAGTCGAGTTTCAAAAGGGGCCAGGGGGTGTTTTCTGTTGGTTTTGGGGGTTCTGAGGGTGAGGGGTGCTTCTTGGGGAAGGGTCTTTAAAAAGGGGTCTTGTAGTGCTAAAAAACCAGATTTTGGCAAGAAAAAGAAAAGGGATTGGGGCGCGAAAATTAGGGGTTTTGGGAAAATTCTGAGGGTTTTAAGGGTTCAGATTTTGAATTGCGGTTTTGGGGATTCGCTGGGGGGGTGGGGGATTTTGGAGCGGAGGGAAATTTTTGGTCGGGTAAGCGGTGTTATTTGGGGGGAAATTAAAGAGGCGGACAAAACCAGGCAAGGGTTTTTTCCACCTTTTTTTTCCAGAGGTTAAAGCGTGAGAGGCCTTTTGAAAAAGGGGTTTGGATAAAGCTGAGTGCAGATGTGGGGAAAAAGGCTGTTAAGGGATGTTGAAGCCCAAGGAAAGGGGTTGGTTCTGAGGAAAAAGAAGTCGGACCGGTGAGAAGTCAAGGAATGGGGGGGATGGCGGGGGCCGAAATTTTGACCGCTATTTAGGGGAGGGGGGAAGAGCCGATGGTGGGACCTCAAAAGAAAAAGGGTTTTAATGATGGTTGGGGGGAAACCGGAAAAAGGATTTGTGGGGAAAAGGGACCAACCCACCCCCCAGTCTGTTTGTGGGCCGGGGGGGGGGAACGTTTAACCACCCCAGGAAAAAAGGGCAGGGGGAACCGGCAAATCCGAATCCCGGTTTTAGTTTTGGGCCAACAGATAAGGATTGTTCAAAAGTTTTTTGTGCAGGAAAAATTTTTTTTTGACAAACCCCTTTGGGTTCAGAGGGGACTTTTTAAAGAAGGAGAAGGGAGCAATAATTTTAACAAAAAAATTTTTTTGGTTTTGGGAAAGAGGTAGGGGGGATTTTGGTTTGGGGGTGGACCCGGGTTTTGGGGGGAGTCCCCCCAAACATAGGAAAGGAAAAAAAAGACAGGTAGTTGTTGGGGTTTTAAAATATTTTTTTTGAGATAGTTTGGGGGAAAAAAGGGGTGAGTTTTTTTAGGAAGGGGGGGGGCAGGGAAAAAGACTGGGAGAAAAGGGGTAGGAGGGGGATTATAGATCGGATGGGGGGGGGTGGGGAGGGAATGGGGAAAGGGGAAGGGAAACGGGGGGATAAAGATGAAACCCAAATTTTTTAAAAAAAAAAGGGGGGGTTCCCTGATTCCGCCTGATTAATGCCTTTTGGAAAAAGCCTTTTCTCAAGTTTGCTTTCGGATGCTTTGCTTTCTGTTTTTCGTGCCCCCCCTTACTGCGGGCCCCTTAACTACCCCCAAATTTATATCCCAACCGGGTCGGGGGAAAGGGGGGTTGTGGGGGTTTTTTGGGGATAATTTCCACCCGGGGCCCCACCCAGGGGGGGTTTTTTGATCTCAAAGGCACCTGAACATCATATCTTTGCCCTTCCCCCTTTTTGCTCAAGACCCCCTCCCCGGGGATTAAAAACAGTAAGTATTTTTAAAACAGGAAAAAAAGAATTAAATTCCAAAAAAACCTATTAACGGGACATTAAAATATTTGCAAGATGGAACATTTTTTGGAAAAGAAAGGGGTTGGGGTGCCCCAAAAATTTTTAAAAAGTGCAGCATTAACACAAATAGAGGGGGGTGGGTTCTTTTTTAGCTTTTTTTCTTCCACTGAATGGTTCAATTTTTAAAAATTTTTGTGCAGAAATTAACACAAAAAGCAGAGGCGGGATTCTATTCCTGTTTCTTAAAATTTAATATTTCCCCTACCATTAATATTTTTGGCAGCTTTTTAACACAAATACAAGGGGGGGATTCTATTCAGCTGTTTCTTCCACTGAAAAAATTTTCCCTTTATTTTAGTGCTGCTTTCAACAAAAATAAAGGGGGGGTTTTATTCAGCTTTTTGGTTTTCCAAAGAATGCATTTTTAACCTTAATATAAGTGCGCTTTCAACACAAAGAGAGGGGGGGATTCTATTCACTGTTTGTTTCCCAAATGAATCGTTCTTTCCTTTTTATTATGCACATTAAACCAAATAGCAATTTTTGGGTTTATTCAGCTTTTGCCCCCCTGAAGCTTTTTCCATTAATATAAGTGCAGCATTAACCAAAAGCAAGTTTGGGGTTCTATTCAGCTTTTGCTTCCCCCTGAATGCAGTTCATCCCCTAATTTAGTGCAGCATTCAAAACAATTTGCAAGGGGGGGATTTTTTTCAGGTTTGCTTCCCCTAAAGCATCTCCTTTTAAATATACGCTTTTTAACACAAATACAAGGGGGATTTTTTTCCCCGCTGTTTCTTCCACAAAAGCATTTTTTTTCCTTAAAAATTATGGATTCAAACAAGGGGAGACAATAAATAATTGGAAGGCCCCAAAGAGGGGTTTAAGGGGTTCGAATTTATTTTTCTTTTTAAAAAAACCCCCCAAAATTTTTAGCCCCTGCCCACCCCCCCCGCTACCCCCCCACCCCCATCTTTCCCCCCCCCCGGGGAAAAACCCCCCCACCATCAAAACCTTCCCCCAACCCTTAAAACCCCTTCGCCGCAGCAACCCCCCCCCTGATTTGGGGTTTTTTGGCCCTTTTCCATTTGGTTCTCTCCGCGTCCCCCCCGTGACATGGAGCAGGCTCCCCTCAGGTAATTTTTCCCCACATTATAAAGGGATGCTCACGATGTTTTGGGTGGTCAACGGGGGGGAATAAACCCAGTCTGTTTTTTATGGGCTAAATCTGGGGAATTCAATGGATTTTCACTTTTGAGACGTTTTTCTGAAAAAAAGTTTTTCCCTGAAATGGAAAAATTTCTTCGTTTTTAAATTTCGGTTTTTTTATGAAAAAAAGGGAAAAAATGGCAAAATTTTTAACATTTTGCAATTTCAAACTTTTAATTTTTATTTTTCCCCTTTAAAAAAAGAAAAAAGTCAACAAATTTTTATAAATAAAAATTTTCCCCCATGTTACTTTAAAAAACACAATTTTGAAACAAATTTTTTTTTTCTACGAAGTTATAAGGGGTTAAAAATTGACCACCGGGTTTTTTTATTTTTACAACAAAATTTTTCAAAACCATTTTTTTTTGGGCCCCCTCCATTGGAATAAAATTTTAGGGGGGTTTATGGGGGAAAATTTTCCCCAAAGGGACACCTTCTAAAAAGCCCCTCAAGGGATCAAAGCCAAACAAGAAGTTTATTAACCCTTAGGGCTTCCAGGGCAACAACTTGGAAGGAAAAAATGAACTTTAAAAATTTTTGTCACAAAAATGTTTTTTTAAAAAAATTTTTTTTTTTTCACTTTGGGTAAAAGGGGAAAATTTTGGCAGAAAATTGGGGTTTGCAATTTCTCCCCAGTGCCCCTACCAATAGGGGGGGAAACCACTGTCAGGGGGCACGGCAGGGTTGGGAAGGGAAGGGAACCTTTGGACTTTTTAAACCCCAAATTGGGGGGAATTGAATTGGATGCCTGTCCTTTTTAAGCCCCAATGTGCCCCAAAAAATTTTAAAAACCCCCCCCCAAGGATCCATTTTTGGAAAAAAAGACCCCCCCAAGGAATATCTAGACTTTGGGATTTTAACCCCCCCAAATTTTTACTAAAGTTTTTTTAAACCGGGTTTTTTAAAAACCCCAAAAAAAAAAACCACAAAAAAAATTTTTTTTGCCCCAATTTTTGGGGTTTTTCCCCCAAAAAAAATTACCCCCAAAATTGTTGTCCAATTTGTCCTGAGTCGCTGATACCCCATATGTGGGGGGGGAAAAAAACTTTTTGGATGCCCGAGGGCCCCAAAGGAAGTAAAACTTTTGGAATTTTAGACTTTGATGGGGTCTGTTCAGTTTAGGTCCCTGATGGCCTTTTAAAAGTGGAAAAAAACCACAAGTGACCCCCCTTTTGGAAATGACCCCTAAGGAAAATTATCTAATCTTTTTGGGGCACTTTGAATCCCCAAGTGCTTCACACAAGTTTATAATGCCCTGTTATAAAAAAATAAACCCTTCTCACTTCTTTAAGTAAGAGCACGGTGAGGATAAAAAGTAGAATATTGACTTGTATGGATAAAACAAAACTTGTTTAATGTTCATTCAGAAAAAGTGATTACAAAAATGAAGAAAAGTAAGTTCATAGCACACAAAAAGAAGTACAAAATAAAACAAGCATTCAATGGTTCTTACATATGGTTTTGAGGCATGATGTGGTCCGTGTTGGAGATTCTCAAGGTATGAGAGATCTGCCTGAACAGGAGTCAGATCGGTTTATATTCTATTTCGATCCATAGACTTACATTGGTTTCTATTTTCTCCTGTCTTATAACCACAAATGGTGATTTGCCGCTAAGTTCGTTCTTTTACCATATTAGAACACCACTAGAAGAACTACTAAACTTATGGAATATGCATTAGTTATTTATATGATACCTTATTTTGAAAAACTTAAGCCTATGGCCTATGACCTTTGGAACTATTACCTCCAAATAGTCACAAATTGACAGTTCTGACAAGAGGCTTACAATTCTGATGAACAGCGAACAGATGTCTCTACCAGCGTCCTCAGAATTAACTCATTCATTCACTAACCAGAGTCCTTGCTTGCTAATTAGACTCCATAATCTATATGTTCAATGATCTATATTTTATTATTGAAATACTAATATTTTACATGCCCCCGGCATGAAAATAAAAAATCCTATTTTTTCCCACAAAAATGATCTTTTAGTCACCAATTTTTTATTTTCCCAAGGGTAACAGAAGAAATTGGACCCCAAAAGTTGTTGTCCAATTTGTACTGAGTAAACTGATACCCTATATGTGGGAGAAAACTACTGTGTTGGCGCACGTTGGGGCTCGGAATAGAAGTAGTGACGTTTAGTAATTCAGACTTTGATGGAATGGTCTGCGGGTGTCATGTCGCGTTTGGAGAGCCCCTGATGTGCTTAAACAGTGGAAACCCCCACAAGTGACCCCATTTTGTAAACTAGACCCCCAAAGAAACTTATCTAGATGTGTGGTGAGCGCTTTGAACCCCCAAGTGCTTCACAGAAGTTTATAACGCCTGGACCTGAAAATAAAAAAATCATATTTTTTCCACAAACATGATCTTTTAGTCCCCAATTTTTTATGTTCCCAAGGGTAACAGGAGAATTTGGAACCAAAAAGTTGTTTTCCAATTTGTCCTGAGTACGCTGATACCCTATATGTGGGAGAAAAACTACTGTATGGGCACACGTCGGGGCTTGGAAGTGAAGTAGTGACGTTTTGCATTGCAGACTTTGATGGAATGGTCTGTGGGTGTCATGTCGCGTTTGGAGAGCCCCTAATGTGCCTAAACAGTGGAAACCCCCCACAAGTGACCCCATTTTGGAAACTAGACCCCAAAGGAACTTATTTAGATGTGTGTTGAGAACTTTGAACCACCAAGTGCTTCACAGAAGTTTATAACGTAGAGCCATAAAAATAATAAATCATATTTTTTTCTACAAAAACAATATTTTCGCCCCCAATTTTTTATTTTCCCAAGGGTAACAGAAGAAATTGGACCCCAAGAGTCATTGTTCAATTTGTCCTGAGTATGCTGATACCCCATATGTGGGGGTAAACTACTGTTTGGGCGCATTGCAGAGCTCAGAAGGGAAGGAGCACTGTTTGACTTTTTCAACTCCGAATTGGCTGGAATTGAGATCAGACGCCATGTCACATTTGGAGAGCCTCTGATGTGCCTAAACAGTTGAAACCCCCAATTCTAACTCCAACCCTAACTCCAACACACCCCTAACACTAATCCCAACCCTAATCAAGATGACGTTTTCAGTGGTACCATGTTTGTTTATATCCATCTTTTTCATTGCGTGTTATTCCACTTTTTGTTCGGCGTTATGATGATAAATTATTGTTTTTTAGACTTGTTTTTTTTATTTTTAAGGGGTTCACTAAAGGGGTTAACTAATGTGACAGTTTTATAGTACGGGTTGTTACGGACATGGCGATACCAAATATGTGCACTTTATCGTTGTTTTTTTTTTTTTTCTACATTAAAGAAGTGAATTTATTGGGGAATATTTTTTTTTTTCATTATTTAGGAATTTTTTCTACAAATGTTTATTTTTATTTTTTGCACATTTTTACTTTGTCTCAGGGTGGGACATCACTGTGTGGGGCAGATCGCTGGTGTGACAGTGTGCACAGCTCTGGCACTGCTGCAGGCTTCTCAGTGCCTGCTCTCAGCAGGCACTGAGGAAGCCGCCTCCCTGCAGGACCCCACGGCCATCTTGGATCCGGGATCCTGCAGTAGGAGAGTCCCTCGGAACAGCGCGACACATCGCGCTGTTCTGAGGGTCTCGGGGGAGCGCGCAGGGAGGGGGCTCCCCTGTGCCCCCGGTACACCATGATCATGTTTGATTGCGGTGTTCCAGGGGTTAATGTGCCGGGAGCGGTCCATGACCACTCCTGGCACATAGGGCCGGGTGTCAGCTGTGATAATCAGGAGCGCAGCTGATCGCCTTGGACGTACTATTCCGTCCCTAGGAATTAAGTACCAGGTCACATGGACGGAATAGTGCGTCCAATGGGATTAAGGAGTTAAGAAGTGCCTCTGCCAAATGTATCTCTAAGGAGTTGATCCATATCTTCTCCCAAACCGGGCTGCTGAAGTAGATACTGATGGACCAAGGGACCCCGTTCTTGTCGAAGGTCATAAGAGAGTTGTGCAAGACCCTGCACATTTTCGAGCTCAGAACCTCAGTGTACGATAACCAGACTGATGGGCTGCTGGAAAGGTTTAACAAAACATTGAAGGCTATGCTGAAGAAAGCAGTGGAGAAAGACGGCTGAGACTGGGATTATCTGCTTCCTTACCTGTTGTTCTCCACCTGGGAAGTTCCCCAAGCTTCCACTGGCTTCTCCCCATTTGAACTGCTCTATGGACGACACCCTTGAGGCCTCCTGGATGTGGCGACAGAATCCTGGGAGGCTGAAACCACCTCCTATAGAAACATGGTAGAGCATGTCACCCAGATGCAAAAGAGGATTGCCAACGTGATGCCCATTGTGAAAGAGCACCTCCTCAAGGCTCAGGAAGCCCAGTCCAGGGTGCATAATAGGTCAGTCAGGGTAAGACAGTTCAACCCAGGGGATCGAGTACTTGTGCTGATGCCCACAGTAGAGACCAAATTCCTGGTCAAGTGGCAGGATCCCTATGAGTTAGTGGAGAAAATTGGTGAGGTCAACTACAAAGTCCACCAACCGGGGAAGTGGAAGCCCTACCAGGTGTACCACGTGAACCTGATCAAACCGTGGCAGGACAGAGAACCTGTGGAAGCTCCCTGTCTCCTGGTCAAGTCCAATGTCAGTGCGGAGGATGTTAAGGTGGCAGACTCCTTGTCTCACTCTCAGAAGCAGCAGTGCCGAGAGCTGCTACAGCGTAACAGAGACCTGTTCACAGAACTTCCAGGTTGTACGAAAGTCATAGAACATGACGTCCTGATGGAACCTCATGTCCTGGTCAACTTGAAGCAATAACGGATTCCCAAAGCACGCCGAGAGGTGATCTCAAAGTCTGTGAAGCGGATGCTGAGCCTGGGAGTCATCGAGGAATCTAAGAATGGCTGGTCCAGTCCAATAGTCCTAATGCCGAAACCAGATGGGGAATGGAGATTTTGCAATGACTATCGGAACCTGAACGAGGTTTCTAAGACCGATGCCTACTCCATGCCCGGGTGTTAGGGGTCAAGTTCCCGCTACTGCACAAGGGAAATCTCGAGCTATCCCCGCTGCGGTCTCCCATCCGTCTCCGGCCGCAGTGGAACCTGCTCAGCAGATACGTCGGTCCCAGCGTCTCGCTCAGTCTAGTGCTGTGCAGAGGATGACTTCTGCCTCTCCAGGTCTTGCCATTGTAACCGGTGCAGGTCAGCGGCAGGCAGACTCAGTTGGAACTAAGTCCTGTGTTTTCCTTTCTGAGCATGCCCAGGGTAAGATCTCTCATAGGAGATCAGGGGTCACATGCTCAGCTACTGCAGCAGCTCATATTGGTCCGCCAGGAAGGTCCTGAAACTACATGTGTTCTGGTGCAGTTTCTCATTGGTCCTTTTCTGGTAGGTCCTGTAGTTGCTACTATAAAAGGGTGGCATGGCCGTGCCGCAATGCACTGGTGTCAAATGTGATATGTGCTTTGCGCCAGTATGATCATGCACGCATGTGGTTAGGGCTCGGTTGAAATAAGCCCCTAGAATACCGGCACCTCCGGTGAGGAGACTTGTATGCACGTGTTCAGGGCCTGGCTGAAATAAGCCCCTAGAATACCGGCACCTCCGGTGAGGAGATTTGTATGTTTGCGTGCTGACTGCATGATCACGGACTGCTATCCGCTCAGCAGTTATCTGTGTATTGTGGTGTTAACAGGACACAGTCTCTACCTCTGCATTATTACCTCAGCGACTCTGTGAAGTAACAGAGTTCGCTTATACCGCCATCTTACTAGCAGCAGGCTCTGCCTGCACGGTGGACCCCGGGCTGCGAACGCACTCTTTATTTATTTATTTTGGTGTGTTCCGCAGATCCTAACACCGGGTCGATGAATAAATTGAGAGGCTAGGGTCGGCTCGGTACATCACTACCCTTGACCTTCCTAAAGGATATTGGCAAATCACCATGACCCAAGGAGCCAAAGAGAAGAATTCGTTCTCAACCCCAAATGGATGCTTCCAATTGTTAAAAATGCTTATTTTAGTATATTTTTCCAGGACTTATTACCAGATGCGACACTCTAAAGAAAATGTCACAATGTTTCTTATAAAAAAAATGTAGTGGTTTATTGGACTTTGCACCAAAAAAAACCATCATTGAACAAAAGCATAAAATGGGTGAAATAGTTACGAAGACATTGTCCATTTGTTCATAGCAAAGTTTGTACGCTTCTTTCCTTGGATCCTGAATAGTAAAATTACATCTGTCTCTGTGAAGAGCATCTTTGGAAGCAACACGTGGTTACCTAACAGCTGTTCATTCGACGTAGTGTCCTCGTAAGATGTCCCTTGTGTCTGAAGAGAGTGAAGGAGAGAGAGCCCCTTCCTTCATGGAGCCATGATATATATATAGAGCACGTGGTCTCTGTATATGGTTGACACTTTACCATACAGAAATAGCATATGTAATGTCAGTGAAAGTCAATGTGCTCGGTACAGAATTGAGTGTATAAAGAATAAATCCATAACCAATAATTAATATTTAACAATTCCCCCTTTTGAAGGTGACAGACATTAATTGGAACCCTCAAAGTAGAGAAGTTCATCTTTAGGATAATCAGATTTTCTTTCTTCTTTTCTTCTTCTTTGACAAAATAATTTAATTTCCATAATAATAATAATAATAATATTAGATTATTGTTATACGCACTCAATAACATAATTATGTGAATTCATGTTATGGTAAGCCGTGACCAATATTCATATAAAATATGTGTAATTATACTTTCCTAAACCTAAATCGAAACATCTCTGGTCCAGTCATCATCATCTGATGTCATCTGGTCTTCATTTTGAAGTCTTCTGTCTTCTTGGTTCTTTTAAAACACAGTCTTTGTACGATAATTCCTTTGAAATAGCATGTAGATATTGTAGAGACCGTGTGTCATGTGTCAATCAAAGTCTATAAATTCACATGTTTGATAAAAAACAAAGTCCATAAATGAAGCTTTAATATCTGAGCAGTGTCACCTTTAAAGACCTGGGTTTACTTTTGCTCACCTTGAATATTTCTGGAATCCTCCATGCCATCCGCAATGGTCTTGGAACAGGTGTGACGTCTTTGGTCAGCAAAGCTAGGGTTAAAATGACTCTTCCTTGCTAAAGATAGCATCATAACCAGTCCTTAGTCCTAATGCACAGGACTCATGTCAGGGTTGTAGCTTCCTGACAATTGCCTTATTGTTCACCAGCTTTCATTGAAGCTTCATAGGTGATAGGAAACCACTGGAACTTGATAAAAACGTGATAACACAGTTCATATTAGCATCATAGGATCATCGTCCTCTGCAATTGTGGTTGTCAGGTTAGATAATGCAATCGTGGCTGTCAGTGGTGAATACTGCAGTTGTCATTGGTGAAATGAATTATAATTGACACAGTTCTTTATTACTCAAAAATCATAGCATTTTTACCTTCTGGGACTTCGGCTTTTTTCTTCTTGCAACTTTTCAAAATTACTTGAATTTAGAAATATGAAAAGTCTTTATTAACGTAATTCCAATATCTTGCTTGAAGTCTTCATTCCCTATTCTATACCAAATGTGGTAATTTTCCTAACCTATAATATCACAGCGTACCATAACAATCAGTAATATCCATAGAATTATTATCATAATAGTAATATGGAATTGATGTTTGTGTAGTAAAACAATAATAAATGATAATGCATTATTAACCATATTCTTCATGAGATAGAACATTTTTATGTCATTGGTGTAATTACCTTTTCAACCCATAGGTGTCAGTGTATTTTTTATGTAACAAGTGTTTCCATCTTTATTACTAAAACGTTATTAATGGAATATATTTATTAGACCGATAATAGGTAAGAATGTATAGCCATGAACCAAAATGTGAATGAGTGAATGAATGAATGAAAGAAAGAATTATTGTATTTACTCAGAATTAAAACATTTTCTTTTAATGAAACGATATCTTCACTATATTTAATGAAGCAATATTCTCATACTAGACATTACTTTATTAAATATTGATGTTTCTTTCTTGATTGAGATAAAAAATAAAAAATTAAGAATCAAAATAGAGATAAAGGAAGAATAAAAATTAAAAATGAAAAATAAGAATGAAAACAAAGATAAGAATAAAAATGAAAATAAGGCCTTTATATGTTTATGACAAATGCTGAGTAGTTATGTTCTCAGTAACACATACCCTTATTATTTCCATTATCTGGATGATATCATATTTGTCATAACCTTGCGTTACCAAAATATTCAAATTATGCAACTTTGCATGTAATCCCCTTATTAGTGTAAAGAAATGACTCTTTATAATACTTAATGCTATTATCCCTAGTAGTTATACCATTGTACCTTTTTATATTCTTTAAAATGTGTGAAGAAGAGGTGTTGATGAAATGTGATGATGTATTCAGGATCAAAAGCACATTTCCCCTTAACCCCTTAGTGACAGAGCCATTTTGCAGCTTAATGACCGGGCCAATTTTTACAATTCTGACCACTGTCACTTTATGAGGTTATAACTCTGGAACGCTTTAACGAATCCCGCTGATTCTGAGATTGATTTTTCGTGACATATTGTACTTCACGTTAGTGGTAAAATTTCTTTGATATGACTTGTGTTTATTTATGAAAAAAACGGAAATATGGCGAAAATTTTGAAAATTTAACAATTTTCAAACTTTAAATTTTTATGCCCTTAAATCAGAGAGATATGTCACACAAATTTCTTAATAAATAACATTTCCCACATGTCTACTTTACATCAGCACAATTTTGGGACCAAAATTTTTTTTTGTTACGAAGTTATAAGGGTTAAAAGTTGACCAGCGATTTCTCATTTTTACAACACCATTTTTATTTTAGGGACCACCTCACATTTGAAGTCACTTTGAGGGGTCTATATGATATAAAATAGCCAAAAGTGACACCATTCTAAAAACTGCACCCCTCAAGGTGCTCAAAACCACATTCAAGAAGTTTATTAACCCTTTACGTGCTTCACAGGAACTGAAGCAATGTGGAAGGAAAAAATTAACATTTAACTTTTTTTGCAAAAACTTTAATTCGGGACCTATTTTTTTTATTTTCACAACTGTTAAAAGAAAAAATGAACCACAAAATTTGTTGTGCAATTTCTCCTGATTAAGCCGATACCTCATATGTGGGGGTAAACCACTTTTTGGGCGCACGGCAGAGGTTGCAAGGGAAGGAGCGACATTTGACTTTTTCAACGCAGAATTGGCTGGACGCCATGTCGCGTTTGTAGAGGCCCTGATGTGTCTAAACAGTGGAAACCCATCACAAGTGACCCCATTTTGGAAACTAGACCCCCTAAGGAACTTATCTAGATGTGTGGTGAGCACTTTGAACCTCCAAGTGCTTCACAGAAGTTTATAACATAGAACAGTGAAAATAAAAAATCATATTTTTTCCACAAAAACAATCTTTTCACCCCAATTTTTATTTTCCCAAGGGTAACAAGACCCCAAAAGTTTTTGTGCAATTTGTCCTGAGCATTCTGATACCCCATATGTGGGGGTAAACCACTGTTTGGGTGCAAGGCAGAGCTTGGAAGGGAAGGAGCGCCGTTTGACTTTTTCAGCGCAGAATTGTCTGGACGTCATGTCGTGTTTGTAGAGGTCCTGATGTGTCTAAACAGTGGAAACCCCCCACAAGTGACCCCATTTGGAAATTAGACCCCCTAAGGAACTTATCTAGATGTGTGGTGAGAACCTTGAACCTCCAAGTGCTTCACAGAAGTTTATAACATAGAACCGTGAAAATAAAAAATCATATTTTTTCCACAAAAACGATCTGTTTACCCCAATTTTTATTTTCCCAAGGGTAACAAGACCCCAAAAGTTTTTGTGCAATTTGTCCTGAGCATGCCGATACCCCATATGTGGGGGTAAACCACTGTTTGGGCGCACGGCAGGGCTTGGAAGTGAAGGAGCGTCGTTTGACTGTTTCAAACCAAAATTGGCTGGAATTGAAATTGGACGCCATGTCGCGTTTGGAGAGCCCCTGATACGCCTAAACAGTCGAAACCCCCACAAATCACACCATTTTGGAAACTAGACCCTTAAGGAACTTATCTAGATGTGTGGTGAGCACTTTGAACCCCCAAGTGCTTCACAGAAATTAATAAACGTAGAGCCGTGAAAATAAAAAATCATTTTTTTCCTCAAAAATGATTCTTTAGCCCGCTATTTTTTTTTATTTTCCCAAGGGTAACAGGAGAAATTGGACCCAAAAAGTTGTTGTGCAATTTTTCCTGAGTACGCTGATACCCCATATGTGGGGTGAAACCACTGTTTGGGCGCATGGGAGTGCTTGGAAGGGAAGGAGCGCCATTTTGTAATGCAGACTTTGATGGAATGTTCTGCGGGCGTCATGTTGTGTTTGCAGAGCCCTTGATGTACCTAAACAGTAGAAACCCCCTGCAAGTGACACCATTTTGGAAACTAGACCCCCCCAAGGAGCTTATCTAGATGTGTGGTGAGCACTTTGAACCCCAAGTGCTTCACAGAAATTTATAAACGCAGAGCCGTGAAAATGAAAAATCATTTTTTTTCTCAAAATATTTTTTTTAGCCAGCTATTTTTTATTTTCCCAAGGGTAACAGGAGAAATTAGAATCCCAAAATTGGTGTGCAATTTGTCCTGAGTACGCTGATACCCCATATGTTGGGGTAAACCACTGTTTGGGCGCACGGCAGGGCTCGGAAGGGAGGGAGCGACATTTGACTTTTTGAAAGCCACGTCGTGTTTGGAGACCCCCTGATGTGTCTAAACAGTGGAAACCCCCCACAAGTGACCCCATTTTGGAAACTAGACACCTTAAGGAACTTATCTAGATGTGTGGTGAGCACTTTGAACCCCCAAGTGTTTCACAGAAATTTATAAACGCAGAGCCGTGAAAATGAAAAATCATTTTTTTCTCAAAAATGTTTTTTTTAGCCAGCTATTTTTTATTTTCCCAAGGGTAACAGGAGAAATTAGAACCCCAAAATTGGTGTGCAATTTGTCCTGAGTATGCTGATACCCCATATGTTGGGGTAAACCACTGTTTGGGCGCACGGCAGGGCTCGGAAGGGAGGGAGCGACATTTGACTTTTTGAAAGCCACGTCGTGTTTGGAGACCCCCTGATGTGTCTAAACAGTGGAAACCCCCCACAAGTGACCCCATTTTGGAAACTAGACCCCTTAAGGAACTTATCTAGATGTGTGGTGAGCACTTTGAACCCCCAAGTGTTTCACAGAAATTTATAAACGCAGAGCTGTGAAAATAAAAAATCATTTTTTTTCTCAAAAATGATTTTTTTAGCCAGCTATTTTTTATTTTCCCAAGGGTAACAGGAGAAATTAGAACCCCAAAATTGGTGTGCAATTTGTCCTGAGTACGCTGATACCCCATATGTTGGGGTAAACCACTGTTTGGGCGCACGGCAGGGCTCGGAAGGGAGGGAGCGCCATTTGACTTTTTGAACGCCATGTCGTGTTTGGAGACCCCCTGATGTGCCTAAATAGTGGAAATCCCTCAATTCTAGCTCCAACCCTAACCCCAACACACCCCTAACCCTAATCCCAACCCTAATCCTAACCTAAATCCCAACCCTAATTCCAACCCTAACCTTAATTGTAACCCTAACCCTAATTTTAACCCTAACCCTAATTGTAACCTTAACCCTAATTATAACCCTAATTATAACCCTAACCCTAAGGCTAGGTTCATTTTGCGTTTTACCAGCCCGTTCAACACATAGCGTTGACGGGCTGGTAACGGTATAGCATAACACGATCGCGTTATGCTATACCCGCTAGCGCAGAGGAATCAGCAGATGATTCATCTGCGTTAGCGGTGACGGAGCCCAGACGCTGCAGCCCGCGTCCGAGGCTCCGTCACTGAATGATGGCAAGTCGCAAACGCATCCCGCTTTACGGCATGCGTCGCGATGCGCCCTCAAATGGGGGTGAATGGCAGCGTTAACGGACTGCGTTACACCGCGTTATACTGCGGTGTAACGCAGTCCGTCTAACGGACTGCCATAACGCAGTATGAACCCAGCTTAACCCTAACGCTAATTATAACCCTAACCCTAATGCTAACCCTAACCCTAATGCTAACCCTAACCCTAATGCTAACCCTAACCCTAATTATAACCCTAACCCTAATTATAACCCTAACCCTAACAGAAAAATGAAAATAAATATAATTTCTATTTTTTATTATATGTCCCTAACTAAGGGGGTGATAAATGGGGGGGGTTATGTACTGTTTTTTTTATTTTGATCACTGTGATCAAAATGCACTTTTATGAGAATGAATGAAATCATTTTGAATCTGCCGCCAAGCAGATCGGCGGCGCACTGCGCATGCGCCCGCCATTTTTTTTTTTGCAGGAAGAAGACGCCGGGATCCTGGGGCCTGCGGGAGGACGGAGGACACCGGTAAGTATACGGGGGGGCGATCGGGGGACCGGGCGACCCTCATTTTCTCCCCTCTGATGTGCGATCACATCAGAGGGGAGAGAAATCATTTTTTTTTTTTTTTTTTGCGATCGCATCTATGCTTGCATACATGCGATCGCAACACCGGGATCGGTGAATACCGACCCGGATCATGTTCTCTGGGGTCTCGGCTACCCCCGGTAGCCGAGACCCCAGAGAATATTTGCCCATCCCCCCCAGGACACAGCGGCACATAGCGGCGGGCGCACTGAGCATGCGCCCGCCATTTTCTTCATCGCGCCGGCCCCGGGGGACACCGGAGGGCCCTGGGGCCACATACAGGACATCGGGGGCCACATGGGGGTCCCGGGGACCCTTTTTCTCTGTCCTCTGATGTCCGATGACATCAGGGGACAAAGAAATTAAATGACACAACTTTTTTTTTGTTGCGGTCGCCGTTATAGGGTTAATAACGGCGATCGCAACATCGGTGTCGGTAAAAACCGACCCAATTCATGTTCTCTGGGGGCTTGGCTACCCCCGGTAGCCGAGACCCCGGAGAAAATGCGCCTCTGGGGGGCGCTATTCACTTTTTCCACAGCGCCGTTAATTAACGGCGCTGTGGTTTAAGTACCCTTAATGACCGCCGTTAAAAGGCGTATCGGCGGTCGTTAAGGGGTTAATATCAAAAAAATATTATTTTGTGAAATAATTGATTTATCAAAGCCAAAATTAAAACTAATTATTATTTTATAAATTATTTATGTAACTTATATATTAGCTTTTTACCATATATTTGTCTGAAGATGTGTGCCATCTATATAAACATTAAAAAATAACATTGAATATCATAAAATTATCCTTTGGAAAAAAAAAAATCTAAATGTAGATTTCCTTAAACCATTTTGAAGTGTGATTCCACTTATCCACAATTAACTAAAGCAAGAAATAATTACTAAAGCAACATAGAAAAATATGTTAAATAGATAATATTTTGTATCTTAATATTCTAATAATTAAACTGATTTGTATTATTCCTCTTAAAAACAGTTTTTTTGTTTTCTCGCATACCATGAATTGTGAAACTTTTTTCATACATCACACATACATTACTCTTAGGTTATATTCACTCTTAGCAGCTGCTCATACACGCATCTGTCATCTGTCATTCAGACTGTGACACATATAAGTTAACACCATAGATTCCACATACAAAAGGTATGAATACATGTATATTAACTCAAATTATTGTATCCTAATTATCAATGCACATTGTAAACTATTAAATTTAATATCTTAATATTTCTTTGAATATTCCCCAAGTACACATAACACATAACAAACTTTGTGAACCATGTGAACCGTTTATATATAGAAGAACGCAAAAGAAAATTGAATTGTAGCTATACTTGATACAAGGGTTTGTAACTGAAACCTGTAACTTAGGCTAAAAAAATTCTTTGACTTGCAAAGGCTGAGCTCTCAAAAATTCTTTTCACTGAGGCTACAAGCGCTTTAAGTTACAAACACTGAAATAGGGGTATGGTATCCTTATTATTAGAACAGTTTAAATGTCACCTGCCATGCAGTAAGAACATATTGCCATGCAAATAAATAACTTCAAAATGTTAGCAACACACAAAAACTAAATTTAGATTCAGTTAGTTATATATTATTTCCTTTTAAGTGTTAAATATATAAAATCATGCAGTTATTACAAATTCCTATGTAAATAAAGGCATAAATCCATGTAAGAGGGTTTTTTCCGATTAAGTCTTACTTTGAAGTGAAAATTCTAAGAATAAAAAAGAGATAAGGTTAAATATCATATTCATTCAGAAACAAAACAATTGAAATGTTTTATACATATATGTATTGGCTTTAATGTAATTCAAAATATTATTACTGTAGTTTATTTTAATTATATCACTATACATATAGATATACAGTTATACAATCTCTACTTATACAAGTATACTATATATACTGTATGAATATATATATATATATATATATATATCTACAAAAACTGTAGAACTCCAGAATTATATTTATAAAATAATTACAAATAACTGAATAATATATTGTATAATACTTTTACACAACATATAATTTCATTTTCAGTCAATTCCTAAACCAAATCTTATTTCTTTGTCAAAAATGTCCTGAAAAGCTCTTTTTATCATTCCTTTTTTAATGTTTGTTTGAGCAGCTCCGATAATGAGCTGTAAACTGAAGACTCAGTTATGTCATTCTGAGGAATCATCTGTTCCTGTCTGTCAATGTCCTCCATTTGTCTCTTTACAGAGCGGTCTGAACTTTGAATTTTTAAACTCTTTCTGTAAAACTTTTTCTGTGGACTTTTGGATCATTTGGTAGGGCTTATAACAAATATGTAATTTCCTCGTACATCATAGATTTGGTTACAGGGATAACTCAGTTTAGGAGATTTTGACACTGGCTTTTGAAAAGATTTTACTCTGTCTGATTTTACAAAATTAGTATGATTTATTTTCCTTTCACGATTCTCATGTTTTCTAGCAAAATCAAGGGATTGCGCACATTCAAATAAAGTATCTTTTTGTGACGCAATAACACGAGATACAGAATTTAGGAATCCAAATTTGTTTACAAAACATTTTATCATTGATTGTGTTTTGACATTGGTAATGAGAGTTTTGTACAACCTTTCAAATATGGACATGAATGTAAAAGTACATTCTTTCCGACCAATCCTTAATTTTTGAAGAATATCAATATCTGGACAATTTTCATTTAATGCACAGAAAATCAGAATTTTCACTCTGTCTTTATCATTTAGATCTCCATGTAAGTCGTTATCACAAGACAATTTTAATTTTAAAAGTCTGGAAAAGGTTGCAGGAAGCCACAATTTAAATAATTGATTCCTATCCTTATTAGTTAAATCAAGCTTATCAACAAAACTTTCGAATATTTCAGCATTTCTGTACACATGGATTTTGTTATCATATGCAGGAATGATTTTGCATAGTTTTAACAAATTTTTCCTAACTTTAATTTGGAGTTGGGCCTCTGAATTGTCTTCTATTTTTGGTGGCCTTTGTACATCTGTCCCTCGTACGTCATCTACATTAGTTCTGAAGTCTCCTCCCATGTTTCCTCCATCTTTAGTTCTGCAGTCTCCTCCCACATTTCCACCATCTTTAGTTCTGAAGTCTCCTCCCACATTTCCACCTTCTTTTTTTACATCATCAGAGACAAGGTCATCTTGAGTAGCCATTATAGACACATGTCCCACATCTTGTTCAATTTCCTCATTACAGTCAATCTCGGGAACATCACTGGTATCATCTGACACTATTTCTACAGTCATGGCCAAAAGTTTTGAGAATGACACAAATATTATATTTTCACATGATCTGCTGCCCTCTGGTTTTTATGTGTGTTTGACAGATGTTTTTTTTTATCACAGACAGAAATATAATTGCAAACATATGAGTAAAAGCTTATATTGACAGTTAGAATGAGTTAATGCAGCAAGTCAATATTTGCAGTGTTGACCCTTCTTCTTCAGGACCTCTGCAATTCTCCCTGGCATGCTCTCAATCAACTTCTGGACCAAATCCTGACTGATAGCAGTCCATTCTTGCACAATCAATGCTTTCATTTTGTCAGAATTTTTAGGTTTTTGTTTGTCCACCCGTCTCTTGATGATTGACCACAAGTTCTCAATGGGATTAAGATCTGGGGAGTTTCCAGGCCATGGACCCAAAATCTCTATGTGTTGTTCCCTGAGCCATTTAGTTATCACCTTTGCTTTATGGCAAGGTGCTCCATCATGCTGGAAAAGGCATTGTTGATCGCCAAACTGCTCTTGGAGGGTTGGGAGAAGTTGCTCTTGGAGGACATTCTGGTACCATTCTTTATTCATGGCTGTGTTTTAGGCAAGACTGTGAGAGAGCCGATTCCTTGGCTGAGAAGCAACCCCACACATGAATGGTTTCAGGATGCTTAACAGTTGGCATGAGACAAGACTGGTGGTAGCGCTCACCTTGTCTTCTCTGAATGAGGCGTTTTCCTGATGTCCCAAACAATCGAAAAGGGGATTCATCAGAGAAAATAACTTTACCCAGTCCTCAGCAGTCCACTGCCTGTACCTTTTGCTGAATATCAGTCTGTCCATGATGTTTTTTCTGGAGAGAAGTGGCTTCTTTGCTGCCCTCCTTGAGACCAGGCCTTGCTCCAAGAGTCTCTGCCTCACAGTGCGTGCAGATGCACTCACACCTGCCTGCTGCCATTCCTGAGCAAGCTCTGCACTGCTGGTAGCCCGATCCCGCAGCTGAAACACTTTTAAGAGACGGTCCTGGTGCTTGCTGGTCTTTCTTGGGCGCCCTGTTGCCTTTTTGGCAACAATGGAACCTCACTCCTTGAAGTTCTTGATGATGCGATAGATTGTTGACTGAGGTGCAATCTTTCTAGTTGCGATACTCTTCCCTGTTATGCCATTTTTGTGCATTGCAATGATGACTGCACGTGTTTCTTTACAGATAACCATGGTTAACAGAAGAGAAACAATGATGCCAAGCACCAGCTTCCTTTTAAAGTGTCCAGTGGTGTCATTCTTACTTAATCATGACAGATTGATCTCCAGCCATGTCCTCATCAACACCCACACCTGTGTTAATGGAGCAATCACTGAAAAGAGGTTAGCTGGTCCTTTTAAGGCAGGGCTGCAATGATGTTGAAATGTGTTTTGGGGGATAAAGTTCATTTTCTAGCCAAATATTGACTTTGCAAGTAATTGCTGTTAAGCTGATCACTCTTTATAACATTCTGGAGTATATGCAAATTGCCATTAGAAAAAGTGAAGCAGTAGACTTTGTAAAAATTAATATTTGTGTCATTCTCAAAACTTTTGGCCATGACTGTACACAGTCATTTTTAGATTTCTCTGACACAAACTTGTGAAATACTACAACCAACTGTAAATATTTTTCAATTTCTCTCTTTCTCTATTAAAGGACACCATCTTAGAATCTAGCTTTAGATTTTCCATTTCACATTCTGCATATAAGCTGAGCCATAAAACTTCTAAATTAGACTGATCTACAGACATAAATTTCAGTCTACTTTGTTTAGAAATAGAAGTAATTACATCCATGTTTCTTACCTTGAAATATCTCAGCTTGTAGTTCCTTTCTTGGAAAATGCTGGGCGTCTGATTCCTGTAGTACGTCTGGTACTAATCAATCAATCTGGCAGCTCTTAGTCCTCATTCATAGGTTCTTTTCTGTTCCTGAAATATCGTAGTGGATTTCCTGACAACTTGCACATCTGACGTTCTTTTGCTTCTATTAAGCCCCCTTGCAAGTTTTCAGAAATTCACACACTAAAAATCAAGTGTGACTGGCTGGCTAGGCCAAAATGTTAAAAATGCTTATTTTCGTATATTTTTCCAGGACTTCTTACCAGATGCGACACTCTAAAGAAAATGTCACAATGTTTCTTATAAAAAAAATGTAGTGGTTTATTGGACTTTGCACCAAAAAAACATCATTGAACAAAAGCATAAAATGGGTGAAATAGTTACGAAGAGATTGTCCATTTGTTCATAGCAAAGTTTGTACTGTACGCTTCTTTCCTTGGATCCTGAATACTAAAATTACATCTGTCTCTGTCAAGAGCATCTTTGGAAGCAACACGTGGTTACATAACAGCTGTTCATTCAACGTAGTGTCCTCGTAAGATGTCTCTTGTGTCTGAAGAGATTGAAGGAGAGCCCCTTCCTTCGTGTAGCCATGATATATATAGAGCATGTGGTCTCTGTATATGGTTGACACTTTACCATACAGAAATAGCGTATGTAATGTCAGCGAAAGTCAATGTGCTTGGTACAGAATTGAGTATATAAAGAATAAATCCATAACCAATAATTATTCATTTAACACCAATACACAAGGATGCCGTTTGGGTTACAAATGTTCCAGAGAGCCATGGACTGGATCCTGGCTCACCACAAGAGGAATGCAGCGGCCTACCTGGACGATATTGTGATCTTCAGCCAGGATTAGGGAAGCCATCTGAGCAAGGTCCAGTCGATATTTGATGCTCAATGGAAGGTGGGGTTTTCCATAAACCCAAAGAAATGTGCCTTGGGAATGGAGGAAGCTAAATACTTGGGCTATGCTGTAGGCAGGGGAGAAATAAAGCCCCAGAGAAATACAATCCAGGGCTGACAACAACCCCTCTCAAAGAAGCAGGTCAGGGTGTTCCTGGGCATTGTGGGCTATTACCGCCGGTTTATCCCAAACTTCGCCACCTCTCTGACAGACCTCCTTAAAGGGACAAAGTCGGCTATGGCTAAATGGTCCCAGAAGCTGAGAAGGCCTTCCAGGAACTGAAGCTGGCCCTGTGTAAACAGCTGGTACACCGATTTCTCCAAGGAGTTTGTGGTCCAGACGGAAGCGTTGGATGTCGTGCTGGGAGCTGTCTAATCTCAAGAGGTGTATGGGGAAGAGCACCCATAATGTATCTCAGACGAAACTTGTCATCCTGTGAAAAAAATTACTCCATAGTGGAGAAGGAATGTTTAGCCATCAAGTGGGCATTAGACACTCTAAGATACTACCCCTTGGGCCGGAAGTTTAGACTGGTGTCAGACCATGCACCACTGAAGTGGATAAGGGTGAAAAAAGGGAACAATGACCGAGTGACCAGGTGGTTCCTAGCACTTGACCTGAGCAGGTGGACCTGCAGTACTATTTGGACTGTTTTTCTGTCTGTTTTTTTTCACTTTGTGCCGGAAAAGGCTTTTCATTTGTTTTCCTATCCAGAGCAATTTATGCAGTATGCAGTGTATGCAATAAACTTTCTTGGACATTTCAACAATAACGCTTCGCTTGCCTATCTCAACCGCAGCGGAGTTAGTACAGATCTCTACTATATATATAAAGCCAGATTATTATTTTTTTTAAATTAACTGAGCCTGCAGGGAATAGTTTTCTGAAAGGGGGGCAACCCGTTTATGAGGTCTCGGAATGGGGGTTACATTATATAATGCTGTCCAAACCGGTTACCATCAGTGACTTACAAGTCATTTTTTCATGGTAAATACTCTTTAATATACATGGCCAAAGTACTCAAAATCTTAGAAAAAGCAGAGATCGAGAACAGTCGTGGAGCCAGTTCGCTTTGTATAAAGAATAGTAATTATAACGTATGAATAATCCCTTAGGCAATATGTGATCAGTAAAAACTTATTTCTGGCATTGCTGCTTGAGAAACGTTACAATGATCTCTAGTAGCACGGTGCCAAGCGGCAGTGAATACACTGTACATCTGTGCTCCTGTGTTGTGTAATTCATTCTGCTTGTGTAAGCAGTGGCCTTTTTACGTCTATGACTTACGTAATTCATTTATTAGCACATTTCCATTAGGTCTTCCAGGTTTAGATGTCCTTTATGAAACATAAATAAACCTACTATTCTAATGACATGACCGAGCACAATTTTCAAGGTTAAAGTGTTATAACTCTTTTCTGTATTTTTTGTAATTAATTTGCTTCAATTTGTAATAGTTGTGGCTTCCTTCTTATCTTTTTACAGACTGTAATTCCCCTTTTACTACTATATCTAAAGTGGGACACAGGAGACTTAAACGAAGGAGAAACCAAACAGAAGAGGATGAGGATGTGCACTGTGGTGCAGCAAAGGGTGTAGTACTGGTTGGAAGATATATTTCTCCCAGCAGGATAAAGTTTGGCCGGGATTTTCCTAAAGTTCAGGACCTGCAATGATGTCACGATCACATGATCAGCCCATGTGATGTGTACCTCACCGGTGGGTGGGGTTATGGGCTATGTAATGGAGATTGTTGTTTGGCACAGGGGGACTGTGTGTGTGTAAGGTGTGAGGAACTAGGCTGGAGTTAGCTGAACTTATTTTGTTGGAATACCCGTGCTGCAAAGGTTTAGCAGCAAGACTCAAAACAACCCTGGGAATGGCACCTGGCGGACGCCACTGACCGGGCAGCCGCTTAGTTAAGCTCGTCCTGTGCAAGGGTGAGTCTAAGACCAGTGGTTCTCCAAGCTGGAGTATGTTATGTTTTTTCCTTACTTTCTGCTAACCTGCTGTTTACAGTGTCATTAAACCACTGAAGTTGGACTATAAGCCTGTGTGTTGCCTCATTACTGCGGCCCTGCCACTGTCTACCAGAGCAAATCCCTACAGCACATAGACAAAACTCCAAGCATCAATCTCTTGAACAATCTCCAAACACCAACTCTAACCAAACTACAACTACAACTCCAGAACCAGGCAGTAAGCACTAACACTGGCAATCCCTAGGTGCAAGAGTCGAGCATATATATAGCAGATGAGAGTGGTAAACATTGAACAGCTGAGACACTCCAAGTAGGAAAGCTGTAGAAACCTCAACTGGACAGATTAATCCTTGCACTGCTAGCAAGGAAAAAAACCTGCACTGTTTAATATAATGGTGAAGTACTCCTAACTCTTTTGCCCACTCTCTGTCTCTGTTGCAGTATCCCTATAACAGCACACTGTAAGAGTGAAGGCAACTCTGAGGAAGAAGCTCTGCTGCCTCCTGTCATCCCTCGCCTGTTGAGAATGATAGAGATGAGTGTAAGCTCAGGAGCTGTACTCACACTGTTTACTGCTTCTATTGTGTAGTGAGTTGGGCCAACACCTCTCTAGAGAGAGGATGGAGGAGGAGATGGCCATGTAATAAACATTTACAGCTTTAAATCTTGTAGTGAGAGGACTGTAGCCCTGTTTTAGATGCTGTATATCTTCTGCTAGCTGTTTCACATTCACTGTCCTCTTGCCCAAGGGCTGGCGGGCAAGTTTTGGCCTGGGGGGCTAGTAAAAAGCAGCGGCCCTCTAGTTGCGGCATGCCCATCTTTAGCCTACTTATCTCTGGCCACTGCATTAAAGCATCAGATGCCACAGGCCATAAATGGTGGGTGGTACATCAATATGTGAACAGAATGGAGCTTACTACATAGATACAGGAACAGAAAGAAACTACAGCACGGATATGGAAACAGAACCAAGCCTTACCCCTTTACCCCCAAAGGTGGTTTGCACGTTAATGACCAGGCCAATTTTTGCAATTCTGACCACTGTCATTTTATGTGGTTATGGATCGTCCGCCAGGGCAGTGGGATACTCGGTACCGGGCCGGTGTATTAAAGGGATGTGTCACGGCAGCAGTGACCCGGTCCCTGGCCCTGGGCGTCCAATGAAAAAGGGAATATTTACAGCGTATGATAGAGTTTGTAGTATAGTATTTCTGATGCCACCTGTGGTTTCTGGTCAGAGGTGACCAGCGCTGCGGTGCAGATCCTCTGGGACAGATGGTGAGATGCAGCAGAGTTGGTAAAGCCTCGCACAGGTGAGGCTATGTTGTCCCAGGGCAGGAAGATGTAATAGATGGTAATGGTGCTGAGAGATGTAGCAGAGTGGAGTGTGTGACGCAGGAAGAAAACTGAGGAGACAGGCAGTTGCAGTTTCCAAGGCTTTACTCACAGTTCAGGTGCGCACAGTACAGGTGCCCGCTTGGTGCCACTTCTTCCAGGTGAGGAGTCCAGCCAACTCCCAGGTGGATGAAGAACACTAGTCCAAAGCTCCCTGTCAGTATATGCCTTCCCTGGCCATCTCACCGTGCTGATTTCCCACTCCTTTCTTCCTTCCAGCACCTCGCTAAGCAGTGTCCCAGTCTAGAAGCTGCGGATCCTCCAGGACAACGTTCTCTCTCTGTGTTTCCTTGATCCTATATAGCTTTCCTTCCCGGAGAAGATACTTGCGGTTGTGGCTGTGATCCCTAAAGTTATCACAGCTGTCGGCTTGCTAGCTGAGTCATAAAGTTCTCCACTAGGCTAGGGGCCGAGTCCCTTCTGCGACCTGAATTCTCCCAGCCGGCGTCCGCCAGTCCTGGAACGAGCCCACCTGTAGCCTTCAGCTCAGCCGTGTCTCTGAGAATCCTTTTTCCCGTTCCAGTGAACCTCTCTTCTTTCCTTCTCTCCCTATGAGCAGCTCCTCAGGACTGGAGCCTGCTATACTATTGTATCTCTTCCCTCTCCCCTATGGGAGAGCTGTCTAAAACACGTCTGTCTCCTTCCTCCCCCAAGGGGGAACTGTCCTTGCTCCCCTCTAACTCCTGCTCTGACCCACAAGCTCCACCCACCATCTAACACCCTTTGCTAGCTGCAGGCTTGCTAGACGAACTCAGCTAGTTTGTGTGATGGATGCAGTGTTGCCAGAGCCAGGTGTAATGTCTCCACCTTGCCTGAAAGTTGAAACACCACATCTCTGGCTGGGATGCAGTACCTCTGTGGCGACTGGACCCTCAGGGGCGCCACAGTTATTACTCTGGATCACTTCAACGGATCCTGATGATTCTGAGAATGTTTTTTTCTTGATATATTGTACTTCATGATAGTGGTAAAACTTCTTTGATATGACTTGCATTTATTTGTGAAAAAAGAGGAAATTTGGCGAAAATTTAGCAATTTTCAAACTTTTAATTTTCATGCCCTTAAATCACCGAGATATGTCACACAAAATAGTTAATAAATAAAATTTCCCACGTATCTAATATACGTCAGCACAATTTTGGAACCAACATTTTTTTATTAGGAAGTTATAAGGGTTAAAAGTTGACCAGCGATTTTTCATTTTTCAAACAAAATGTACAAAACCATTTTTTAGGGACCACATCACATTTGAAGTCACTTTGAGGGGTCTATGAATGAAAACCTCTTCCACAGTGCTCTGGACCTCAGACTTGGCCAAAGGTTCACCTTCCAACAAGACAATGACCCTAAGCAAACAGCTAAAATAACAAAGGAGTGGCTTCAGAACAACTCTGTGACCATTCTTGACTGGCCCAGCCAGAGCCCTGACCTAAACCCAATTGAGCATCTCTGGAGAGACCTGAAAATGGCTGTCCACCAACGTTTACCATCCAACCTGACGGAACTGGAGAGGATCTGCAAGGAAGAATGGCAAAGGATCCTCAAATCCAGCTGTGAAAAACTTGTTGCATCATTCCCAAGAAGACTCATGGCTGTACTAGCTCAAAAGGCTGCTTCTGCTCAATACTGAGTAAAGGGTCTGAATACTTATGACCATGCGATATTTCAGTTTTTCTTTTTTAATAAATTTGCAAAAAATTCTACATTTCTGTTTTTTTCACTCAAGATAGGGTGCAGAGTGTACATTAATGAGAAAAAATTTTTTTTGAATTTACCAAATGGCTGCAATGAAACAAAGAGTGAAAAATTTAAAGGGGTTGGAATACTTTCCGTACGCACTGTATAATTTATTGTCTCGGAGAATATGTAAGACCTGCCTGACATGTACCTGGTGTGACTCAAGGCCAGGTGAATAAATTAATATGTCATCCAGATAGATAACCATGAATCTGCCTACCAGGTGACTAAAGATGTCATTTATAAAGTGTTGAAAGACAGTGGGCGTGTTTGTATAAATTTATTGAACATATAGTGACTAACAATACATACATAAAAGGATCAGGTAATGATGGCTACAAAGGTCACCTATCACAAACACATGAAAAGCTAAAGTGCCAGAATGCGCATATTAAAGTTAATTGTATACAATATTCCGAACCAGCAAAGTCAATTGCATGTGCATAAGTATAAGCTGGGATGTATCAAATCATCCATAAATATTGCTTACCCATAATATGTCAATTTGGACTCGAGCCCGCCGCCACCAACATGCTCTTCGCTGCACTTTTTCAAGGACCACAGAGGGTAGCACTGAGAGCAGAGTGTAGAGCGGTGAGCGATGCACCCTGCTTCCCCCACCAAATGGTACCGGTGTGGCAACAGGCTATATCGAAGGAGCCCCCATCGCCTGCAGTGAAGAGCCGTGCCAGCAGAGCAGAGCCGTGCAGAGCAGAGCCGTGCCAGCAGAGCAGAGCCATGCCAGTGGAGCAGAGCCGTGCCAGCAGAGTAGAGTAGTGCAGAGCAGAGCCGTGCCGGGTGTTGCAGCAGCCAAAGAGAGAAGTGCTCCGTCCCGGGAGTACCAGCGGCACGCAGACCAAGGTCCACCTTTGCCCGCAGTCAATAGCGGGACAAGGGAGAGTGGGACGCGCAGGGTGTGTCCAGTGACGACCAAAGAACCAGGTGCCATACACTACGTGACTGCCCAAGAGCGACCGCATACGAGACTGACTCTTGTGCCCTGACGTTGCCAGCTGTTAGTTGCCCTGATCCTTGTGACCTGACTTCACCAGTTAAGATAGTTAAGGAGCCACGTTGGGCTCGTACAGGACTGTGGCCCGTATACAGGACTTTGTTAGCCCAATCAGTATATGGACTAAGGGAAATGGAGGGTACTGGAGACCGACCACTGCTGCCGGAAAACGGACCAACGACTACAGTACTATCCTGGAGAAGGTGCTGCGCCCGCCATGGCCGGCGCTATTGAGTTCGCAGCAGGAGCTGCAGTGTTAGGACTTCCTGATACGCTTGCTACCGAACTATCGTTATTTGAACCGTTGTACTTCACTTTGCCATTTATCTTGTTTAACCCTCTACCTCCCTGCGTGGAGTATTCCCCTGTAAATAAACTGGTAACCCTTGCTCTGCCTCCTGTCCATCACTACATCCCGTGTTCCTGCGATTTCTACACCCCACTGTCCAGAAATGTGGACACGTCCACCTTAATTCAACCCAGGTGGATTACGGCTGGTAGAAAAAACTGTTCCTACCCGCAGAGGTGATAAGTACACCGGGGTTGCTAACCTCCCTGCAACCCGGGCCATCTAGTTTTTCGTCGGTTGCTTGCTATGTGGTCGGGAAGGACCCGTGCCCACGAAATGGCCCTTTTTATCACAGAAGAACACACTCCCCCTTTACGCCGTACATCAGACAATTTAACAGCGTGAGATGCCGCACCCACCTGCATGGGTTTCTCAATAGGCTCAGAGCTGACGTCCCTTGACCCCGGACCTCCTGCACACAGAAATGACTCCCTATGCCTCTGGCAAAGACAGCGATCAACCCGAATCGCCAGAGACATAGCTACCTCAAGAAGGTTAGGAGTCTCATACAGAGCTAAGGTATCCTTCACCCTTACTGTAAGCCCCTCACAGAACTGACTACAGAGTGCGGGGTCATTCCACTTGGTGTCCGTGACCCACTTCCGGAACTCAAAGCCATATTTCTCTTCCGGCCGGTCTCCTTGCTGAAGTTGGCGCAGTGTGGACTCAGCTAAGGAGAGGCAATCGGGGTCATCATATATAATTTTTAATACATTTAGGAGGCCGTAATGGCACAGCGAATATAAAAAACGTAGAGTAGGACTGCCCCATATGAGAATGCCTTGTCATAGCGGGGTGGCTCAAAGAATTGATCAATTATTTGCCAAATGTCTCATTTTTAAAAACAGTTAGAAACCAATATGTGCATATGCACTTTATGTATTGCATGCTGACCATAGGCAGCGCTGGCTTCTCCCCCCTTTTTTGCTTGATATTGGTACGTGGCTGACCACCACTTGTTGCCGTGCGCGCTGGGTTATGCACGCCATTTTATCTGTTTTTTTTTTTTTGTGATTGACCTAGGCTGCTGTATACACATACAGCAGCCCTGCCCTGCCCTGCCCTGCCCCTGGCTATCTTTGATTGTGCACCTGTGTCTGGGCCTATTTCACCCTTCATCTGTGGTTGCTGGTTTGGAAAGTGTAGAAGTCAGATCTGAAATGTCCATCTCTGGACCTGGTCGGCTTTTACCTGCGCTTGCCTTACTGGCACCATGGGAGTGATTCAGCAATGCTTCAGGTACTTTTGCAGTTTTTTTTGCAGTCTTGCTTTTATTACATTTAGGAGGCCGTAATGGCACAGCGAATATAAAAAACGTAGGGTAGGACTGCCCCATATGAGAATGCCTTGTCGTGGCGGGGTGGCTCAAAGAATTGATCAATTATTTGCCAAATGTCTCATTTTTAAAAACAGTTAGAAACCAATATGTGCATATGCACTTTATGTATTGCATGCTGACCATAGGCAGCGCTGGCTTCTCCCCCCTTTTTTGCATCATATATAAGGCCCAATGCCAGAAAAAATTCCTCCACTGTCTTAAGCGAATGAGAGTCAGATGGGAGAGAAAACGCCCATGCTTGGGGGTCCCCCTGGAGGAGCGAGATTACTATCCCCACACGTTGCTCCTCTGTACCTGAGGAAACAGGATGTAACCTGAAGTACAGTTTAAAAGCCTCCCGGAACAAAGCAAACTTGTCACGCCCCCAGAGAACTTTTCAGGCAAACCGATCTTGGGCTCCACTATGGTTTGCCTGTGAGATGAGATTCCCACAACAGATGTATTAAGGTGCTGCAAAATAACCGTGCGTAAATCCGCCACCTCCAGACTGAGCTTCTGCAGTTGCCCCGTCAGAGCAGTGATTGGATCCATCATGGATAAGAAAAAATGTTTATGGTCAGAGCTAATGTCACGACACAGCTGTCAGGTGACCCGGGACCAGGGGATCCTTCCCTGTCCCTAAAATTAGGGGGCGCCCTAGCTTGCCCTACTCCCTGGGATACTTTCTGAAGGTGAAGATGCTGGGGCCTCCACCCTTGCCTTATCTCCTGAGTTAGCACTCCGTTTGTTCTCTTCCCCCACCCAGGGAAGAGGGGCACTACTGTGCACAGTAGTACACCAACCCGACAAACAAGGTAACACAAACAAGGGTTAAAAGAGAACACCAGGCATACAAAATATTCACTCACATATAACAGAGGAATGCATCAGTGTGTGTTGGGTTAGGGAGTAAAACCAAAATAGAGAAGGATAGGGAATTACCACAGATACAAACCAAGCAACAGTCACTGATAACTCTTCCAACTCTCCCTCTCATATGAACTCCTCTCCCTCCGTTAGCCATGCAGCAAATGCTAGCTCTGACAAGGATTTGTATCAGAGCCCAGATTATAATCGGGAAAGGAGTGGCTAACCACTGCAAGCACAGGGATTTCCAACATGGCCGATTAACCCCTGTTCTACCAGAAGGAATAAACACCATTAAAATGAAGGAGAAGCGCTTCTTCTCAGCACTAGAGTAGGAGCAATCAGACGCTGAGGTCTTCTGGCTCCACACTGTTGCGGTAACCCCGTGACACCATCACACACAGATGTATCCAAGACATGGGCTACAAGTGTCACATTCCTTGTGTCAAGCCATTCATGACCAATAGACAACGCCTTACCTGGGCCAAGGAGAATAAGAAGTGGACTGTTGCTCAGTGGTCCAAGGTATTGTTTTCAGATGAAAGTACATTTTGAATTTCATTTGCAAATCAAGGTTCCACAGTCTGGAGGAAGAGTGGAGAGGCACACAATCCAAAATTTACTTTTTGATGATATTCTAATTTAGTGAGAAGCACTTGTATAAGCTCAAACCACAGTGGTATCCTATAACTCTGTTTTGCCTGATCACTGACATCCGCACCTGATCGCGGAGGCACTCAGCGTGAGCCGTGCGATTACAGCACCGTTCATGTATGCCGCATGTTGTGAAGGTGTTAAATCAGCAGCATGTCAATTCTTTGTACGGTTTTGACCTGTGCATTCAAAAACATGCAAAAAACACAAGCAAAATTGCAGGGTTTTTGCTGCCAGGAGATGCAGAATCCTTGCAGAAAATTCTGCAAGCAAATATTCAATGTGCGCACATAGCCTTAGCATTAGTGCTTCCACCAATTTGCACACAGTCTTGTATGAATTTAAATGAATATGTAAAATTTGACTTTTAAAATCACCCTAACATGCAATAATCAGTAATGTGAAGAATTACATTACATTTATAATTATGTGGGAATATTTTACCAGTAATTTGAAGCTATTACTATAGAAATGTATGCCAGTTCTCCACTGTAGTACATTTCTGCTGGGGCACATGATTGCTGAAAGTTGCACCAATACACTTATTAATACGTGTATGTCTCTTTAGGATTTTGGAATATCTTACTACAGCACTCCCTACATTAGGACTGGCATGCAAAACACCAGTCCTAGTAAATCGAGGCCATTGTGTGTTTATTGTACAGAGCCCTGAAGAAGCTTCTGTCTTCAAGATCAAAACAGATTTACAACTTCCCACAGTTCTCTATGACTTTTATGTGCAAGGATGTGCCCTGTCTGTATCATTTTACTTGCCTATTTTTTATGTTTATTTGCTGGCCTAATTACAGGCAGCATGAAATGACGACAGGTTACCTAATTGCAGAATTTCTCATGGTAATTTGTGTTGAACTCACTGAGCTGAACTCACGATGCTGAGGTCACTGCAGTTCAGCCCGGCTGTGAATGCAGCCTTAGTGACGCGCGGTAACCTCGATGAAGTCACCACTAGTCACTGATGCTGCGCTTGCAGCAACTCATTCATCAGTGGTTCTCAGCCTGTACAGTCGTATCTTGGCACCGTCCAGGTTGAAAAATATTTATCTGCAGACATGGATTACGGCATGGGACAGAACGACAGACAGGTGAGGGACATGGTTGTTTTTTACTTTTGTTTTATTACAGGAGATCAATGACTTCAATGGAATGGTCGTTAGGTGAGTATAACTGTGTTTGTTATTTTTAAATAAAAATGGAAAAGTGTGTATTGTTTTTATTTCAAATAAAAGACTTTAACCCCTTAATGTCCACTGACGTGCACAGTCCTTCATGGCAAGGTGTCAGTTTTGGCACCTTGACGGACTGTGCACGTCATGCCTTTGTACTACCACTGCGTGTAAACACGCAGTGGTAGTTCAGTGCCGACAGCTGTCACAGACAGCTGACAGGCACAGCAAGTGGTGCGGGGACCTTTGCAGTCGGTCCCCGCACCCACAGCGCTGTGATTGGTCAGTCAATGTGACTGACCAAACACAGCAGCGATCAGGCAGAAGAGGCTGAAATTTCAGCCTCTTCTGCCCGATCAGTGCAGGAGCTCAGCGCTGCAGTGGCCGAGCTTCCCGCACTGACAGCCAGGAGCGGCGCCCCTGCCGCCCCTGGCTGTTAACCCCCTGACTGCTGCGATTGAGCGCGATCGCAGCGCTCAGAGGGAGAGGCAGAGGGTCGGAAGCTCCCTCTGCCTCAGATCGGCGCCCTGCAATGTATTTGCAGGGCCCGATCTCTGCCTTGATGACCTGGGGGTTGTCATGACAACCTCCGGGTCATCTAGCTACGGAAAGCCGCTGTGACCATGGTCACAGCAGCTTTCACCATAGGTACAATGCATTGCAATGCTGGAGCATTGCAATGCATTGTAACTGCAATCAAAAGTAAAAAAGTGAAAGTCCCATAAAGGGACAAGGTAAAAAAAAGCATTTTTTTAAAAAATTTGTAAAAAAAATATTAAAAAATAATAAAAAAAATTCCCCTAAAAAATACACATTTTTATGTAATAAAAAATACGAAAAACAAAAAAAATGCACATTTTTGGTATCGCCGCGTCCGTAAAAATCCCATCTATAAAAGCGTAACCATAGTTAACCCCTTCAGTGAAAGCCGTAAAAAAAACACACAAGAAAGTAGTAAATTTTTACTTCTTTTTCCAAGCAGTATCATCATACCACTTGCAAAAAGTGTAATAACACGCGATCAAAAGGACGGATATAAATAAACATGGTACCGCTGAAAACGTCATCTTGTCCCGCAAAAAACAAGCCACTATATAGCATCATCAGCGAAAAAATAAAAAAGTTATAGCTCGCGGAATAAACTGATGCAAAAATAATTATTTTTTCTATAACATTTTTTATTGTGTAAAAAACGCCAAAACATAAAAAAATATATAAACGAGGTAGCACTGTAATCGTAGTGACTCGAAGAATAAAGCTGCTTTATCAATTTTACCACACGCGGAACGGAGAAAAAAAAACCAATTCCTGAATTGCTGGTTTATGTTCATTCTGCTTCCACAAAAATAGGAATAGGAAGCGATCAAAAAATGTTATGGGCCCGAATATGGTACCAATAAAAACGTCAGCTCGTCCCGCAAAAAATAAGCCCGCAGATAACTCTGTCGGCTAAATCTGGTATCGCTGTAATCGCACCAACCCGAAAAATAAAGTTGCCTAATCACTAATATCGCACGAGGAATGGCGTAAAAAAGAAAACCAATTCTTCACCTTTTTTATGGATTTGTTCATTCTGCCTCCCAAAGATCGCAGTAAGGCGATCACAGTGATTCCCCCCCCACATATGGGGTATCAGCGTACTCAGGACAAATTGCACAATAGCTTTTGGGGTCCTATTTCTCCTGTTACCTTTATAAAAATAAAAATTTGGGGGCAAAAAGATAATTTTTGTGGAAAAAAATATGATTTGGATGGAATGGATTTTATTTCATGATTCTCCTAAGTTCCAGGATTTATTTATGTAAATGGATGGGATCTTCAGACCCCATAGGGCAGATGGCAGGAAAGCGATTACCTTTACCCTTTCCCTTATCCACTCTTAAGGTACTGCCACACTAAACAATCCCGCTAGCGATCACGATAACGACGCATACTAATGCGATCGCTAGCGGGATTGTTTCTATATCGCTAAATGCAGCCACATTTAGCGATATAGTTAACGACGCTATCGCCGTTAGCGATCTTCTTAACGACTTTAGCGGTACAAAAGTACCGCTAAATCGCTAAGAAAAGGTGCCACACAGCGATTAGATACTTACCCAGCGGAGACGCCAGCGATGAAATAGGGTCCGGAACGATTCCAGCGACGAGCGAGATCACAGCAGGAAGCTCGTCGCTGGAAGCTGCCGCACTGAACAATATCGCTAACGGGATCGCTAAATAGTGACGTTTTTTAGCGATCCCGTTAGCGATATTGTTTAGTGTGGCATACCCTTTATTTTCCCAGTTTCCCCTCTCTTCCCCCTCTTTCTTCAACTTTCTCTTTCTCTCTTTCTCTTTACAACACTTAAGTTTACTTAATGTTATAGTCATCAGAATTGTTGAATCTCACTATGAGGGCTCCTTTCCACTTGCAAGAAATACGTCCGATTCTCGCATGTGAAATCCCAGCTCTGGCGCTGGCACTCGGGAGTGGAGTGTGCGGCTGCATGTATTTGTATGCAGCTGCTATTTGTATGCAGCTGCTCGCTCCACTCCCGAATGCCGGCCCCAGAGCTGGGATTTCACATGCGAGAATCGGACGTATTTCTCGCAAGTGGAAAGGAGCCCTAAAGGGGAAGATTTATCTCTCGAGAACTCAGTAGTAACAGTTCCATGAATAAGTATTATAACTGAGTGAGGATACTTTGCCCCATTATTGATTTATTGATGGGTACACATGTACAGATAATTTTCCTTTGTACAATGTATATTGTATTCATATGTTTTTATATCTTTAATAAACAAAGATTTACTCAAAAAATAACAAACGCAGTTCTACTCACCTAACGCACTTTCCATTGAATCCCTCGTCTCCTCCTGTAATAAAACAAAAATAAATAACAACCATATCCCTCAACTCTCTGCCGTTCTGTCCCATGCCGTAATCCATGTCTGCGGATAAATAGTTTTCAACCTGGACGGTGCCAAGATGCGACCGTCCAGGCTGACCACTGATGAATGAGCTGCTGCATGCGAAGGATCAGTGACTAGCAGTGACATCATCGAGTCATTACTAATTACTAAGCCGTGACAATACAAAGGTGACATCAACCCTACAAATATTACCTGCACAAGAAAGAAATTATAAAGTTTTAATGAGATGGTACTTGTGCCCAAACCGGCTTCAAAAAATCTCCCCTTCAATTTCTAACAAATGTTGGCGTTGTGAGGCAGCGATTGGTACAATGCTTCATATATGGTGGGACTGCACGAAGGTACGCAGCTTTTGGGACAAAGTTTTCAGGAATTATACTTTAGTTACAGGTACCACTATTGTAGGTTCTCCTGAAATAGCACTTTTGTCAATGTTACCAGGCTCCACGAGCCACATCAAAAAAGACATTTTGAGGTTCTGTATTGCTGCGGCCCGTATAATCATCCCGAAGCTTTGGAAAACTGCAGAACAACCTTCTATTTGCGAGTGGTACGAGGAAATGTCTAATATCTGCCATATGGAAGAACTAGCTGCAGAAAGTACAGACTCTGTATTGCTGCGGCCCGTATAATCATCCCGAGGCTTTGGAAAACTGCAGAACAACCTTCTATTTGCGAGTGGTAAGAGGAAATGTCTAATATCTGCCATATGGAAGAACTAGCTGCAGAAAGTACAGACTCCAAGATTGCCCTCCCCCCACCACCATCACACATACAGCAGACACACACACACACACACACACACACACAAAGCATCGCACTACATACACACAGAGACACATACACAGACACACACACAAACATCTCACCTGTCTGGCGTCCGCGCGCTCACTGCCACAGCAGGCCGCTGAATGATGACGTCATTCAGCGACGCTGCTGTGAGAGGAAGCGCCGGCGTCCTGCAGGCGCCCCCTGAAGCCCGAAGGCGGAGCTGCAGCAGCGGAGGCACGGGGAGAGGTGAGTATTGAGCCGGCCGCAGCCGGGTCCCTGAGCAAGCGGATGGGGGCCCAGTGGCGGCGCTTACACCGCTAACGGGCGCCGGGGTGCCAGATGGCGAATGGGCCCCCCCGCCTGCTCAGGGCCCCGGCACTTGCCCGGTGTGCCGGGTGCTGACGCCGGCCCTGCTTGTATGTTACACACTGTAGAATTAGAATTAGAATGCACAAGCATCTTATAATTATGTTTTGGTCCTATATTTAATATACAATGGTACAGCCATCCACGATTTGTATATAGGATCCTAATAAAATATGATTATGTTTCACTAATTTTGATGTACTGGGACTTTTATAGTCAGATTTCTTTCTTTTTCTCTCTTGGCATTTCACCGACTGTCCAATTTTCTTAATAAATTGCGTCCGGTTTCTTGATCTGCAAAGATAGTATACACATTGCATAGCAGTAAAATTAAATTATATGTAAATCTCACAGCAAAACTAATTTTCCCTTGTTTTATATGTCAAAACATTGTGTCTACCCTAAAATAGTATCAATAACAATGTCAGCTCATATAAGACCTCATGCAGCCCCAGATCGTGAAAAATGAGAAAGTTACAGGTCTTGGAAAATGGTGACAAACACAAAAAATTTTTTCATACATATTTCAGATTTTTTTTCCACCACTTAAATCAGGGGTGGGGAACCTCAGGCCCCAGGGCCTTTTACGGCCCTCGATGGCCTTTTATCCGGCCCCCAGGCAGATTCTCAGGGACCGCAGTGCTTTGGCAGGGAGCTGTATTTTGATTGCCACCAGCTCATTAATTTCTTCTTGCTCTGTTAGCACACACACGCAGTGTTCACTACTGAACACTGAAGGGCATGCAATGAAAGATTACATCCTGACACCAGTGCCAGAGTCAGGATGTACTTTGTGGGTGGAGTTTGTTCGGCACCCGAAGGATGGTATAAATATCCAAATGGCCCTTGGCAGAAAAAAAGATTCCCCACCCCTGACTTAAATAAAAAGAATCTGTACATTTTTGGTATCTGCTTACTTGTACTGACCTGGGGAATCATATTGCCAGGTCAGTTTTACCATATAGAGAACATGGTAAATAAAAAAAACCCAAAAATTGTGGAATTGCAACTTATTTTGAGATTTCATCGCACTTGGATTTTTTTTCTGTTTTCCAGTACATCCTATTATAAAATAAATTGTGTCATTCAAAAGTACAACTTTTCCTGCAAAAAAACAAGCCTGCATTCATCCATATTGACTGAAAAATAAAGAAAATTATGGCTCTTGGGATAAGGGAAAGAAAAAACTAAAACGAAAAATGGAAAATCACCTGGGGGTGAAGGAGATAATAAACCTTGGAGGCCATATTAACCCCTTAACCCCCGAGGGTGGTTTGCATGTTAATGACTGGGCCAATTTTTATAAATTCCCTTTATGAGGTAATAACTCTGGAACGCATCTATGGATCCCGGGGACTCTGACATTGTTTTCTCGTGAGATATTGTACTTTATGATAGTGGTAAAATTTCTTTGATATGACTTGTGTTTATTTGTGAAAAAACTGAAATTTGGCAAAAATTTTGAAAATTTCGCAATTCTTGAACTTTGAATTTTCACGCCAAAAAAAGAGCATGAACAGCACCTCCAAAAATCATACGTTGATCTAATGCCTCTCAGCAAAATTTATATAACTGAATATGAGGTTCTTAGTTTAACATTCTGATCAGACTGTATGAAACCCACTGCCACGTCACAGTAAACCTCGCAGTGGGTCCTACGGCCCTAATGGAGCGGAGCCGTGCGCCGACCACTACCACAGTGGCAATACACCAGCAGAGCAGACAGTCCGGGGTCTCCAGACCACGCCGCTCCACCAGCGCAAAACCACAGCAACAATGGCCACCACACAGCACCAATACCAAATGAAAGGAGTCCCCATCGCTCCCACGGAGCGGAGCCGCGCGCCGACCACAGCCACAGTGGCAATGCAGCGGCAGGGCAGACGGTCTGGTGTCTTACAGCACCCATGCTGCAAGACAGAGTCCCCGTGACTCCAGACCGCGCCGCCCCACCAGCACAAAACCACAGCAACAATGGCCACCACACAGCACCACACCAAGTGTAAGGAGGAAAGAAACTCACCTCCATCAAGCTCTTCAGAGAGAGCAGAAATGGGCTAGACCCATTACTTTTCAGTCTCCTGCTAATTAAAATCACCTGTGCGAAATGGAGGAGTGCTGGTCCAAGAAAGGGGAAAGAACATGCTATACGCCAAAAAAAGAGCATGAACCGCACCTCCAAAAATCATACGTTGATCTAATACCTCTCAGCAAAATTCATATAACTGAACATGAGGTTCTTAGTTTAACATTCTGATCAGACTGTATGAAGCCCACTGCCAAGTCACGGCAAACTACATAGTGGGTCCTACCGCCCTAATGGAGCAGAGCCGTGTACTGACCACCGCCACAGTGGCAATGCACCAGCAGAGCAGACGGTCCGGGGTCTCCAGACCACGCCACTCCACCACAATAGCCATCACACAGCACCAACACCAAATGAATGGATTCCCCATCGCTCCCACGGAGCTGAGCTGCGCGTCGACCACCGCCACAGCGGCAATGCAGCAGCAGCAGCGCAGACGGACTGGTTTCTCACAGCACACGTGCTGCAAGACAAAGTCCCCAGAGATATGTCACACAAAATACTTAATAAGTAACATTTCCCACATGTCTACTTTACATTAGCACAATTTTGGAACCAAAATTTTTTTGTTAAGAAATTATAAGGGTTAAAAGTAAATCAGCGATTTCTCATTTTTACAGCACCATTTTTTTTTAGAGACCACATCACATTTGAAGTCACTTTAAGAGGTCTATATGATAGAAAATGCACAAAAGTGACACCATTCTAAAAACTTTACCCTCAAGGTGCTCAAAACCACATTCAAGAAATTTATTAATCCTTCTATGCTTCACAGGAATTTTTGGAATGTTTAAAAAAAAATGAACATTTAACTTTTTTTCACAAATAAATTATTTCAGATCCAAATTTTCTTATTTTACCAAGGGTAACAGGAGAAATTGGACCCAAAAAGTTATTGTGCAATTTGTCCTGAGTACGCTGATATCCCATATGTGTGGATAAACCACTGTTTGGGTGCATGGCAGAGCTCGGAAGGGAAGGAGTGCCATTTGACTTTTTCAAAGCAAAATTGGCTGAAATTGAGATCGGACGCCATGTCGCGTTTGGAGAGCCCCTGATGTGCTTACAAAGTGGAAACCCGCCCACAAGTGACACCATTTTGGAAACTAGACCCCCCATGGAACTTATCTAGATATTGTGATGAGCACTTTGAACCCCCAAGGGCTTCACAGAAATTTATAATGTAGAGCCATAAAAATAAAAAATTATATTTTTTCCACAAAAATGATCTTTTCACCCCCAATTTTTTATTTTCCTAAGGGTAACAGGAGAAATTGGACCCCAAAAGTTATTTTGCAATTTGTCCTGAGTACGCTGATATCCCATATGTGTAGGTAAACCACTGTTTGGGCGCATGGCAGAGCTCGGAAGGGAAGGAGCGCCGTTTGACTTTTTCAATGCAAAATTGGCTGGAATTGAGATCGGACGCCATATCGCGTTTGGAGAGCCCCTGATGTGCCTAAACAGTGGAAACCCTCCCACAAATGACATCATTTTGTAAACTATACCCCCCAAGGAACTTATCTAGATGTGTGGTAAGAACTTTGGACCCCCAGGTGTTTCACTAAAGTTTTTAACACTTGGCCGTGAAAATTAAAAATCATATTTTTTTCCCACAAAAATGATCTTTTAGTCCCCAATTTTTAATTTTCCCAAGGGTAACAGGAGAAATTGGACCCCAAAAGTTGTTGCGCAATTTGTCCTGAGTACGCTGATATCCCATATGTGGGAGAAAACTACTGTTTGGGCACACGTCTGTGCTCGAAAGGGAAGTAGTGACGTTTTGGAATGCACACTTTGATGGAATTGTCTACGGGCATCATGTTGCGTTTGGAGAGCCCCTGATGTGCCTAAACAGTGGAAACCCCATAAAAGTGACCCAATTTTGGAAACTAGACTCCGCAAGGAACTTATCTAGATGTGTGGTGAGAACTTTGAACCCCCAGGTGTTTCACTAAAGTTTATAATGCCCGACCGTGAAAATAAAAAAATCATATTTTTTTTCACACAAAAATGATCTTTTAGTTCCCAATTTTTAACTTTCCCAAGGGTAACAGGAGAAATTGGACCCCAAAAGTTGTCCAATTTGTCCTGAGTACACTGATACCCCATGTAAGGGAGAAAACTACTGTTTGGGCACATGTTGGGGTTCGTAAGGGAAGTAGTGACGTTTTGGAATGCATACTTTGATGGAATGGTGCGTTTTCTTAGCCCCTGATGTGCCTAAACAGTGGAAATACCCCACAAATGACCCCATTTTGGAAACTAGACCCCCCCAAGGAACTTATCTAGATTTGCCCTAACACTGGCAATGCACGACAAGTGCCCCCTTTTTGGAACTAATCTACTGTTTCCTGGTATGTGAATTTTATAAGTGACCCAGGATCTCACCGGAGCTCAGCCCAGCTGGGAACAGAGCCCAGTGACCAGATGTAACTGCGTTGACTTTTGTGAGATCCCCGCTAGCACCGTGAGCCGTGAGCGCTCACAGTGCTAGCAGAGATCTCACAGGATCTCACCTCAGCTCAGCAAGGCTGGGAACGGAGCCCAGCGACCGGAGGTAACCTCTATGATGTCACCCTCGGTTACTGACGCTGCATTCGCAGCAGCTCAGGTTGAAAACTAATTTACCCCAGACATGGATTGCGGCGTGGGACAGAACGACGGACAGGTATGGTATATTGTTTCCTTTTTATTTTACTTTTATCACAGGAGATCAAGTGCTTCGGTGGAATAGGCGAGGTTGTAAGTATGGTTTAATTGAGAATATTAAAGGAGTGAGTGTCATTTTTTCAATTAAAGGACTTTATTCTGGCTGTGTGTGTTTATTTACAATACAACTATAGGATTAGTAATGGATAGGTGTCTTAGACGCTTCTCCATTGCTAGGCTGTGGGCTTGTTGTCACCTGACGATAGAAAAGTGACATTTATATAATAATAAATAATAATAATAATAATAAACAACCCCACAAATATTACCCCACTTGCCACCGCCACAGGGCAAGTGGGAAGAGCTGGGCAAAGCGCCAGAATTGGCGCATCTAATAGATGCGCCTTTTCTGGGCAGCTGTGGGCTGCTGTTTTTAGGCTGGGGAGGCCTATATTAATGGCCCCTTACCAGCCTGAGAATACTAGCCCCAAGCTGTGAGCTTTAGCAATGCTGGTTGTCAAAAATAGGGGGACCCCACGCCGTTTTTTAAAATTATTTATTTAAATAATTTAAAAAAACAGTGTGGGGACCCCTCTATTCCTGATAACCAACATTGCTGAAGCTGACAGCTGAGGATTGCAGCCCCCAGCTGTGAGTTTTGTCTGTCTGGTAATAGAAAATACAGGGGAACTCATGTAGTTTTTTCATTTATTTATAGCGCAGACGGCGGCTGATAAATACTCCCATCAGCTGCTCCTGCTGTCATTGTTATTAGCAGCAGCAGCAGGGGTAGGCTGATGGGAGTAATAGTCCCATCAGTTGCTGCCTGCTGTCTCTTTTATAACTTAAATGTAACTCTCATCATTCTCCCCTTCTCGCGCCAATCACCAGCAGAGCAGGGGAGAATGATGAGAGCCGTGTTCAGCATCCAGTGGCGGGGAACAGCGCTTACTGTAATGCTTCTTCCCTGGCGCCCGTCCGAGTGGTACTGATGTAGCACACGGTTGCCACACGGTATTACACACACGACACTGACATCTCCGGTACCAGAAATATCAGAATGTGTGAAAGAGGCCTTCTAGCAGGTTTTTATTTTTGGCAGCTGTCACATGGTAAAAGAAGCTTTTTATTGCAAAAAATAGTTTTTGCATCACCACATTTTGAGAGCTATAATTTTTCCATATTTTGGCCCACAGAATCATATGAGTTCTTGTTTTTTGCGGGACAAGTTGATGCTTTTATTGGTACCATTTTTGGGCACATGACATTTTTTGATCGCTTTCTGTTCCAAATTTTGAGAAACAGAATGAGCAAAATCCTGCAATTCATGAATTTCTTTTTTGGGAGGGGGGGTTATACTGTTCCATGTGTGGTAAAATTGATAAGGCAGTTTTATTCTTCGGGTCAGAACGATTAAAGCGATACCTCATTTATATTTTTTTATGTTTTGGTGCTTTTATATAATAAAAACTATTTTATAGAAAAAAAATCATTGTTTTTGCATCACTTTATTCTGATAGTTATAAGGGTACGTGCACACGTTGCGGATTCGTGTGCGGATTTTTCCACGCGGAATCTGCAGAATCCGCAGGTCAAAATGCCTGCGTTTTACCTGCGGATTTCTAGCGGATTTTGTGCGGATTTGGCCTGCGTTTTTACACCTGCGGATTCCTATAATGGAATGGGTGTAAAAAAGCTGCCGAATCCGCACAAAGAATTGACATGCTGCGGAGAATAAACCGCTGCATTTCCGTGAGGAATTTTCCGCAGCATGTGCACAGCGGTTTTTGTTTTCCATAGGATAACATGGTACTGTACATCCCTTGGAAAACTGCTGCGGATCCGCAGGGCCAAATCCGCTGCTGATCCGCAGACGAATCCGCAACGTGTGCACTGTTCTGCCCGTCTTATGTGTATGTGTACATAATCCTTGCAGACAGCATAACCTTGATCCCAACAGTGATTTGATAGATACGTGATGTCTGTTACCAAGTTTATTGCAGGAATCGAATATGGTAAAAAACTGTGGAACAAATAACAGTATTTTACTATGTGCTCACAAACATGTGGCAAGCATACAATATATACACAATATACAGTGGTGAGGGAACACACTATATGCATAACATGTAGTTACATATAACATGCGGTATATCCCATGCTTACTGACCAGTCGGAAAAGCATGGACTACAACTCTCACATTTTCATAACAGCATGATGTAAACATCCCAATATTTATACGGCTGTCAAGTTCATGGTGAATGTGTTTAGGACCTACCGATTGTGCGGCTACAGATCTGGATGTAAGAGATCACTATTGGATACTGATGTCAGGAGGTACTCAGGAATGAACTGTCTTAGTTGTATTACTGAGCAAAAAAACATGGCTGCTGGGGCTGGCTGATGAGTCATCAAAGCTATGACTCATGAACTACGGTGTGGTAGATATGTCAAAAAACCTCAATATCAACAACCAAAGACATTCTATAAAACGACCACTAGATGGTGCTGTTATACCACATAACAAATCTGAATATTTACACAGAAAATTCTAGTGGAACATCACACTCCTCGCCTGGTAACTTAAAGATACCACTTTAAGGTACCTCTGGAGAGAGCAACAAAATCAGTTCAGTGACTGGTCTGAGGAAAAGTTTAGGTTCGTGTTGCCTGCAGATCTTGACCTCCACTTTCCTAACTTTTCCATCTTCACTTGGAAACACTTTGGTTATCAGTCCCAAAGGCCAGTCATTTCTTTTTGACTGAGTGTCTTTGACAAGAACAACATTACCAACCTCCATGTTGGGTTTACTGGCTTGCCATTTATTCCGGGTCTGTAAGGTAGAAACATATTGCTTTTTCCATTTATCCCAGAAGGCGTCTGCTAAAGTTTGAACCCGTCTCCACTGACACTTGTACAAGTCTTTATTATCAAACTCACCAAGAGGTGCTGATGCTGTACCAACCTTTTGGGTAAGAAGTGTGGAAGGGGTAAGCAAGAGAGGATCCTCTGGATCATTCGGTATTGGTGTCAAGGGTCTGGCGTTTATGATTGCCACTACTTCAGCCATGAAAGTTGTGAGGGTCTCATGGGTAAGTCTTGAAGTTCCCAACTGTAGGAAGATAGAATCAAGGATCCTGCGAGCCAGGCCAATCATACGCTCCCATGAGCCTCCCATGTGAGAAGAATGCGGAGGGTTAAATGTCCATTTACAGTCTTGGTTCGCCAGATATCTCTCTACACAGTCACTGTCAATGTTTGAGGAGATACGCAGTTCTTTGCAAGCTCCGATGAAGTTGGTACCCCTATCGGAACGGATTAGTTTAACTGGACCTCTTATAGAGATGAAACGTCTGAGAGCATTTATGAAGCTAGAAGTGTCCAAGGACTCAATAACTTCTATATGCACAGCCCTAATACTCATGCAGGTGAAGATGACTGCCCAGCGTTTGCTGTTTGCATGGCCTCCTCTAGTGTGTCGGGTGGTGACAGACCAAGGGCCAAACACGTCGAGACCAACACTTGTGAAAGGAGGTTCTGTACTGAGTCGGTCGGCAGGGAGATCAGCCATTTTCTGTGACTGAAACATGCCTCGTAATTTTTGGCAAGTGACGTGTTATGTTACGGTAGCTGAGGAGTGCAGGCAAAAAAGGAAATACACCAGAGCAGTTGGAATCTATGAGATTGCAGTACCCTGACTAACCACCGCAACTAGAGGCAGCCGTGGAGCGTTCCTACGTTGGTCCTAGACGCCTCGTCACAGCCTGAGAAACTAACTACACCTAAAGATAGAAATAGGAAAGCTAACTGCCCCGGAGCAGAGCCCCAAAGATAATAGAAAGCCCCCAAACATGTAATGGCGGTTAGACAAGAGGAAATACTGACACAGAAAGAAAATAGTATGAGCAAACGCTGGGGCCCAAACTATCTAAATAGAAAAGGACAGGAAGGGTACTTACTGCAATCCCTGAAAACCCTGAAAAACACCAACTCTACTAATTTCAAAATCACCTGAGATCACACGACCTCTACCACCTAAATTAGTTCTCTGGTGTAACAAAAACAGCAGCCACTGAAAAAACTGGAAAAAGCAAAAGTACAAAACACAGTGGCTGGACTAAACTGAGAGGGCAAAAGCCCCCGGAGGGGACCCAGAAGGCCCCCACAGAAGTGCAGGACCAAATGCAAAAATATAGCAAAAACACAAAATAAGAAATTGTCTTATCTGATAGCAGGAGATGCAGACACGACACAGCAGGCTACAAGGGAAACTGGAAAGAAGGATTCAGACCAGAACAATTGATCACCGGCAACCCTGATGGGAAAATGATTCCCTTAAATAAGACCAATCAGTAACACCTGATTCCCAGTCCTCACAATCCTCACTAGTACCGCTTGTAACCACCAGAGGGAGCCTCTGCTCAGAACTCATCTCAAACCCATTCACAACAGTACCCCCCCCTTGAGGAGGGGTCACCGAACCCTCATTTGAGCAACCAGGTCGGTCAGGATGAGTTCTATGATACGCACGGATAAGTCTCCTAGCATGGATGTCCGAAGCAAACACCCAAGAATTATCTTCCTGACCATAACCTCTCCATTTAACCAAATACTGGAGTCTTCGTCTAGAAAAACGAGAATCCAATATTTTCTCAACCACATACTCCAGATTGCCCTCAACCAAAACAGGGTCAGGAGGCACAGCAGCAGGAACCACTGGCTCAACAAACCTCTTCAACAAGGACTTGTGGAACACGTTATGGATCTTAAATGTCCCTGGAAGAAGCAAACGAAAAGAAACAGGATTAATAATCTCCATGATCTTATAAGGTCCAATGAACCTAGGCTTAAATTTAGGAGATGCTACTCTCATAGGAATATTCTTTGAGGACAACCAGACCAAGTCCCCCACTTTAAACCGAGGACCATCAGTCCTATGCCGGTTAGCAAACCGCTGGGCCTTCTCCTGAGAGAGGGACAACCTCTCCACTACCTGGTCCCAAATCTGCTGCATACGCTCAACAACAGAGTCAACACCTGGACAGACAGAAGCCTCCGTCTGTCCTGAAGAAAATCGAGGGTGAAACCCAGAATTACAGAAAAACGGAGACATCAAAGTGGCAGAGCTAGCCCTATTATTAAGAGCAAACTCAGCCAAAGGCAAAAAAGAGACCCAGTCATCCTGATCAGCAGACACAAAGCATCTTAGATAAGTCTCCAATGTCTGGTTTGTTCTCTCAGTTTGACCATTGGTCTGAGGATGAAATGCCGAGGAGAAAGACAATTGAACACCCAGTTTAGAACAAAAAGTCCTCCAAAATCTGGAAACAAACTGGACTCCTCTGTCAGACACAATGTTCTCAGGAATGCCGTGTAAACGAACCACGTGCTGAAGGAACAACGGCACCAATTCAGAGGAGAAGGCAACTTAGGTAATGGCACAAGATGTATCATTTTGGAAAACCTATCACAAATTACCCAGATGGTGGTCATTCTCTGAGAAACAGGAAGATCGGAAATGAAATCCATAGAGATATGGGTCCATGGTCTCTTGGGCACAGGCAATGGCATCAACAAACCACTAGAGCGAGAGCAAGGCTTGGAGCGAGAGCAAGTCCCGCAGGACTGCACGAATTCCCTGACATCGCGAGACAAGGTAGGCCACCAAAAGGACCGACTAACCAAGTCTCTGGTACCAAAAATTCCGGGATGCCCAGCCAATGCGGAACAATGAATCTCAGACATCACACTCTTTTTCCATTGGTCCGGGACAAACAATTTTCCAACAGGGCAGCGCTCGGGCCTATCCTCCTGACACCCCTCCAGAGCAAGTCTCAAATTGGGCGAGATGGCAGAAAGAACTACACCCTCCTTCAAAATAACAGAGGGATCAGATAGCTCAGGAGAGTCCGCAAGGAAACTCCTCGAGAGGGCATCCGCCTTAATATTCTTAGTGCCAGGAAGAAAGGAAACCATAAAATTAAAACGTGTGAAAAACAAGGCCCACCTGGCCTGTCTAGGATTGAGTCGCTTGGCAGATTCCAGATAGACCAGATTCTTATGGTCCGTAAGGACCACCACCTGATGTTTGGCTCCCTCCAGCCAATGTCTCCACTCTTCAAAAGCCCACTTCATGGCCAATAACTCCCGATTACCCACATCATAATTACGTTCAGTAGGAGAAAATTTTCGAGAGAAAAAGGCACAAGGGTTACTTTTAGAGGTCTCTGGATCTTTTTGGGACAAAACGGCACCTGCCCCAATTTCAGAGGCATCAACCTCCACCTGAAATGGCAGAGAAACATCAGGCTGCCGTAGAACAGGAGCAGAAGTGAATCTCTGCTTAAGTTTCTGAAATGCAGAGACTGCCTCAGGAGGCCAATTCACCACATCAGAACCCCTTCTGGTCAAATCAGTCAATGGTTTAACAATAACAGAGAAATTACCAATAAATTTACGATAAAAATTGGCAAAACCCAAAAATCTCTGAAGAGCCTTTAATGAAGTAGGTTGAACCCAATCACAGATGGCCTGAACCTTGACCGGGTCCATTTCAATAACAGATGGGGACAAAATGAATCCCAGAAATGAGATCTTCTGTACGCCAAAAAGACACTTTGATCCCTTCACATACAGAGCATTCTCTCTCAAAATCTGGAATACAGTTCGAACATGTTTCACATGAGAGTCCCAGTCATTAGAAAAAATCAAGATATCATCCAAATAAACAATCAGAAACTTGTCCACAAAATCCCTGAAAATGTCATTCATGAAGGACTGGAAGACGGAAGGAGCATTAGTGAGCCCAAAGGGCATCACAAGGTACTCAAAATGCCCTTCAGGGGTGTTAAATGCCGTCTTCCATTCATCCCCGTGCTTAATGCGAATAAGGTTATACGCCCCCCTGAGGTCAAGCTTGGTAAACCAAGTAGCGTTTTTCACCCTGGAAAACAGGTCAGAAATCAAGGGTAACGGGTATTGATATTTCACAGTAATATTGTTCAAGAGACGATAATCAATACACGGCCTTAATGAACCATCTTTTTTGGCCACAAAGAAAAAACCGGCACCTAAGGGTGAAGAGGATGGTCTGATATGACCCTTCTCCAATGATTCCTTGATATAAGACCGCATAGCGTCATGTTCAGGTACAGACAAGTTAAAAAGGCGACCTTTAGGGAATTTACTACCCGGCACTAATTCAATAGCGCAGTCATAGCTCCTATGGGGAGGTAAGGATGCAGATTTACTTTCGCTAAACACATCAGAAAAATCAAACAAAAAGTCAGGAACATCCTCAGCCTGGGGGGAGGCAGAAAAAACAGGAGTGTTGGCACTAACACATTGGCAGCCCCAACTGGTTACAGACACAGATTTCCAATCCAAAACAGGATTATGAGACTGTAACCAAGGGAAACCCAGCACTATAATGTCATGCAGATTATATAGAACCAAAAATTTGCAGCACTCCTGGTGATCAGGTTCAACCCTCATTATCACCTGAGTAGAAAACTGGGGTTTATTCTCAGCCAAAGGGGTAGAATCGATCCCCAGTAAAGGAATAGACTTCTGTAGGGGTATCAAGGAAAACCCACAACGTTTAGCAAAATCATAATCCATCAGGTTAATAGCTGCTCCAGAATCAACGAAAGCCTGAGCAGAAAATGAGGACAGAGAGCATATCAGAGTGACAGTTAATAAAAACTTAGTCTGAACACTACCCAAGACAACTGAGCGTGCAAAATGTCTTCCCCGCTTAGGGCAGACTGAAATAGCATGAGAGGCATCACCACAGTAGAAACATAACCCATTGCGCTTTCGAAACTCATGACGCTGTGCCCCAGACACCACTCCATCACACTGCATGGGCTCAGCAGCTGGCTCACAAGGCAACACCACTCCACGCATACTTCTCCGCTCACGCAAACGTCTGTCAATTTGAATCGCCAATGACATAGAATCATTGAGACCAGAGGGGACAGGGAATCCCACCATAACATCCTTTACATTATCCGACAGACCCTTCCGGAAAAGGGCCGCCAAAGCGTCGTCATTCCATTTGGTCAGGACTGCCCACCTACGGAATCTCTGACAGTATAACTCAGCGTCATCAAGCCCCTGATTTAATGCCAACAAGGCTTTTTCAGCTTGATCAGTGACATTAGGCTCATCGTACAATAACCCCAAAGCCTGAAAAAATGCATCAACATCACTCAAAACAGGATCCCCAGGTATCAGGGAAAAAGCCCAATCCTGAGGATCGCCGCGCAGGAGAGAGATGATAATTTGAACCTGCTGCGCTGCGTTTCCTGAGGACTTAGATTTTAAGGCAAGAAACAATTTACAATTATTTTTGAAATTCTGAAACTTAGCTCGATCCCCTAAAAACAAATCTGGCATGGGGATCCTAGGTTCCACAACAGGCAACCTAGCAAGATATGCAGCAATACTCTGAACCTCAGTGGCAAGCTGATCCACACGGCCAGACAACTGTGCAAACTCCATTGGGAGAAAAGATCCTCCCCAGCACCCAGAGATACAGAGGGAAAAAAAAAAAAAAAAAAAAAAAAAATGCAACAAACAGAAAAATATCTCTGACAACTTTTCTTCCTTCAAAATATTTTTTCCCTTCTGTGAGTACCATACAATTTTTATGGCCGGTGATACAGTTATGTTACGGTAGCTGAGGAGTGCAGGCAAAAAAGGAAATACACCAGAGCAGTTGGAATCTATGAGATTGCAGTACCCTGACTAACCACCGCAACTAGAGGCAGCCGTGGAGCGTTCCTACGTTGGTCCTAGACGCCTCGTCACAGCCTGAGAAACTAACTACACCTAAAGATAGAAATAGGAAAGCTAACTGCCCCGGAGCAGAACCCCAAAGATAATAAAAAGCCCCCAAACATGTAATGGCGGTTAGACAAGAGGAAATACTGACACAGAAAGAAAATAGTATGAGCAAACGCTGGGGCCCAAACTATCTAAATAGAAAAGGACAGGAAGGGTACTTACTGCAATCCCTGAAAACCCTGAAAAACACCAACTCTACTAATTTCAAAATCACCTGAGATCACACGACCTCTACCACCTAAATTAGTTCTCTGGTGTAACAAAAACAGCAGCCACTGAAAAAACTGGAAAAAGCAAAAGTACAAAACACAGTGGCTGGACTAAACTGAGAGGGCAAAAGCCCCCGGAGGGGACCCAGAAGGCCCCCACAGAAGTGCAGGACCAAATGCAAAAATATAGCAAAAACACAAAATAAGAAATTGTCTTATCTGATAGCAGGAGATGCAGACACGACACAGCAGGCTACAAGGGAAACTGGAAAGAAGGATTCAGACCAGAACAATTGATCACCGGCAACCCTGATGGGAAAATGATTCCCTTAAATAAGACCAATCAGTAACACCTGATTCCCAGTCCTCACAATCCTCACTAGTACCGCTTGTAACCACCAGAGGAGCCTCTGCTCAGAACTCATCTCAAACCCATTCACAACAGTGACGCATTTGAAAATGAGACAACTCACAAGTCTTTTTGCTCCCACTACCCAAAATCCAGCTGCACGTAGAGCTCCTTCAGTGAACAAACGTCCTTGGTGCTTAGTCTTTTCATGGTAGTGTCGCACAAGTAAAGACGCAATGTGATTGTTCTGCAGTATTATCGGATTATGTACATTACTCTCAAGTTTTACCTTTGAAATACGTCCTCCAACTCTCAACGACCTATTAGCATCTATAAATGGGTCAAGTTTCACGAGGGGGCTGTCCTTTGGAACACTCTTTTGATTTTGGAGGAGTTCGATCTCACGAGCATAAGCTTCTCGTTGGACACAACGGAGGATAACGTCTCTGGCCTGTGTAAGCTCATCCACTGTACGTGTCCTATGACAATGATGCCAACCTTTGCAATGTTCTGACCCTGTAGGTGGGGTTCTAAAGGATCTGGCTATGTGTATTAAATTAGCTATGGCTCTGTTCAGTGACCTCCAGGCAGAAAACTTGTTGAACCGTTTAGAGTCGAGCTCTCTGCTAGAAACTCTTGTAGTGAGTACAGAAACATAAGGACGAATCTCTGCATCAGAATCTGGTTCTAACATTTCAAATGTGTCTTTCTCAAAAGTGTCTTGTACTGATTTGTAGAGGAATGCTGGTCCTGTGAGCCATGTAGTGTCTTTAAGATGGGCTGCAGGAACAGCTCTTGTTGCGTGGTCTGCTGGGTTGTGATCAGTTGATACATAACGCCACTGGGTAGGTCGTGTTGACCTCCTGATTCTTTGAACTCTGTTATGTACGTAGACATAGAATCTTCTAGTCTCATTGTGAATGTAACCCAGCACTACTTTACTGTCTGTATGGAACACCGTATCTTCAAGCTTTAAATCTATCTCTGTCACAATGAGCTCAGCTAGCTCTGTTGCTAGAACAGCAGCACAAAGTTCCAGTCTTGGTATGGTAAGCTCAGGACATGGTGCCAATTTTGCCTTTCCCATCACGAAGCCAATCTGGACTTGACCTTTGATATCTGTTGTTTTAAGGTAAGCGACTGCAGCTATCGCCTTTACTGAAGCGTCACAAAATATACACAACTGCTTAGTCTGAACCTCTGCAGCAGAGATGTGAGCATATGGTCTGTGAATGTGTAGATTAGACAATGTCTTTAGAGAGTCTCTCCAGGTTACCCATAGAGCTTCTTTCTCTGGGGAAGTGGAGAGTCCCAATCACATGTGTCTGCAGTTAAATCTCTGAGGAGAGTCTTACCTTGGATGGTGACAGGTGCTGCAAATCCAAGTGGATCATATAGGCTGTTGATGGTGGATAAGACACCACGTCGTGTGAAGGGCTTTTGCTCTTGGTCAACCTGGAAGGTAAAGGTGTCAGACTTGAGATCCCAGCTGAGCCCTAAGCTGCGTTGCATGGGTATGGGGTCCGTTGCAAAGTCTAGGTCTTTCAGATCGCTGGCATGATCTTGAACTGGGAAGGCTGCCATAACATCTTCGCTGTTTGAAGCTATTTTATGCAGTCTGAGGTTTGAACAGGAAAGCATACGTTGAGTCCTCTTGAGTAGGCTGATTGAAGCCTCTGGTGAGGGAAGTGACTTTAGGCCATCATCCACATAGAAGTCTCTTTCAACAAACTTCTTAACGTCTTGCCCATAGTTTTCTTCACCTTCTTGGGCAGAGAGTCGCAGTCCATAAATGGCGACAGCAGGAGATGGACTATTGCCAAAAACATGTACCTTCATGCGGTATTCTATGACGTCTTTGGTAAGGTCGTTGTCTCTGAACTAAAAAAACCTCAAGAAGTTCCTGTGTTCTTTTTTAACTAGGAAACAATAGAACATTTGTTGTATATCAGCGACTATGGCAATAGATTCTTTACGGAATCTGATAAGGACACCAAGAAGCGTGTTATTTAGATCTGGTCCTGATAAAAGAACATCATTTAGGGAAACTCCCTGGTGTTGTTAGCTGGAGTCAAATACTACTCGGATTTGACCTGGTTTCTTGGGGTGGTAAACACCAAAGATTGGCAGATACCAGCACTCTTCTTTTTCTTTTAAAGGCGGGGCTACTTCTGCATGGTCATTTTCAAATATCTTGCTCATGAATGAGAAGAAGTGCTCCTTCATTTCTGGTCTTTTCTCAAAGTTGCGCCTGAGAGAACTGAAGCGTTTTGTGGCTTGAACTCTGTTGTTAGGAAGGCGGGTTCTCTGTGTTTTGAAAGGCAGTGGTGCTACCCAGGTATTTGTTTAATCTTAGAGAATCCTTGTTCCATTATACTTAAGAAGGTCTCATCTTCAATAGAGCAAGCGGTCTTGTTGTCTTCCTTTGTCCTCTGGAACACTGTACACCCCAGATGATCTTCATCTTCTGCACAGTCCGGGTATAACACACTTGTAGGCTTCTCTCTTACAAGGAATCTGTTAGGACAAGGCTGAAAGAGGGATGGATGTCCATTTTCCAATGTATTTGTGAAGAGAGAATTCACAGTGGTTGGCTTGTGAACGCTTCCTAGGCAGACATCGCCTATAATGACCCACCCTAGGTCGAGCTTCTGAGCATAAGCAGAACTGTGAGGACCGTTTATCTGTTTCCTCACCTTGTGGACTCTTATGATGTCTCTTCCAAGCAGAAGTACTATTGGAGCGTCTGGGTCGACTTCAGGAATTAGGTGCGCTATTGTCACGCGGTCTTATGATATGTGTACGATGTCAGTAAACTATTCTTAAAAGAACAACACTCTATACAACATATAGATTAGCAACATCAGCATGTAAATATAGAATAGATTTACCTGACACGATATCCATTGAACTCAGGGTTAATCTTGAGGACTTGATACACTGTCACAGGAAAGAGGAGGACCGGGGGTCTAACCTGACCCTAAACTGGGGTCCTAACTAATCCCTCACCTTGGAGGTACTGATAATGGTTCAGAGGTCCAAGTCTCCAGCCTAACCCTGTCTCCTATCAGTCCCTGAACCCTGTAATCAGTCCTAAGAAGGATTCTGATTACCACCAAAGGGATATGGGCTGATCTCTGCTAAATACACAGATTAGACATATAAGACAGACTGGAGAAAACACAGACTTGCATACACACTCAAACACAGAAGGAACATAAATGATCTGGGATATTAAACTCTAAGCAAGGTGAGCTTAAAACAACTAAGGAGCTCTTTAACTTAAGTCTATACAGATACAATCCTATCTGTGGTCTGCATGAAGAATTTCACTGGCAACTCCCAACACAGACAACCAGAGATTTAAAGGAAACCAATCAACAAATAATTAATTGCAGCCGGGAGAAAACTGCACCCAGTCCCAGAACTGAGCACAGACAGAATTAACTCCCTAACTGCCAAACACAAAGAAACAGCAACTCAGCTGTGAGAAGTCAGAATGTGCAACCGCGACGATCTTCATGGCGATGCACACATGACAGCTATATTTTTTAGATGTCCATGATGTGATGCTGCTGCAGGTGTAGGAATCTCTTCTCTGTTGTTTGGGATCTGATTGCATTCTATCAGCGTAGGCAGAGGCAGGGATGTTTCACCATTTAAGGATTCAATTTGGTAACCAGTAGCTCTTCTCCCTTTTTCTTCACTCACACCTGTGCAATTCTTAAGTGAATATGCCGAGCTGTTTCCTTTAATGTCGAAGATATCAAAGAAAGTTGAATTAGCGAGAGACCTGTTGCTCTGATCATCAAGGATGGCATACAACTTTACAGCTTTCTCTCTGTGACCAATGGGGTAAACTGTGGCAAGACAGATCTTGGAGCAAGATTTGTTGCTAAGTCCTTCTCCACAGACTTGGGTGCACTGAGGTGTCACCTCAGGAGGTGTAGGGTCTCTCTGCTCCTCGCCGTGCTCTGCCACTTGGTCTGAGGGTGTGAGAGTCCATGGAGCTGGTCCTTGGTGTAAAGCTGTGTTATGCTCTTCACTGTCACATTCTGAGCATTTAATGTTTGTTGTACAGTCTTTTGCAAGATGTGAAGTTGCTGCGCAGCACCTGTAGCAAATGTGGTTTTCTTTGAGGAAAGTTTTGCGATCTTTGAGCTGTTTTTCTCTGAATCCTCTGCATTTCAACAACGAATGTGGTTTCTTATGCAGAGGGCATTCTTTGCACGGGTCTTTAGATGAGGTCTTATCAGTCTCTGCAGTACTATAAGTTTTGCGTGAAGTGTCTTGAAGAGATACACTGGTTTTGTGTACTGCCACTGGTGTATCTCTCAGGTTACGCATTGAGACAGGTTTACCTGATTTGGGGTACGTGGTGTCAAACATTGAGAAGTCAAAGCTGGGGTCATTTCTAATCTTTGCTTGTTGGTGTACAAAGTCCACAAAGAATGAGAATGGAGGAAATGGGACGTTGTATCATTCCTTGTATTTGGAGCCTTGACCGATCCACTTATCTATCAGGCCTTGCGGAAGTTTGCGTACTATGGGATTTACACCGCGTGCTGTGTCCAAGAATGCTAGGCCTTGTAAGTCTCCTTGAGCTTTGGCAACTTGAAGTTCTGTCAACAGATCGCTCAATTCTCTCAGTTTTTGGAAACCTTTGCCTTGCATCTTGGGGAAATCCTCAATTCTTTTGAAGAGTGCGTTTTCTATCACTTCTGGTGAGCCGTAACACTCCTCCAGTCTCTCCCATATCAGGTTTAGTCCTCTGTCGGGATAGTCTAAATTGATGTCCCTAGTCCGTTTTGTATGCTCTGTGGATTCATTTCCTAGCCACTTGACTAAAAGGTCAACCTCCTCGTTTGCAGACAGATCCAGATCTTTGATTGTATTTCTGAATGAGGATCGCCATGCTCTATAGCCTTCAGGTTTGTCGTTAAACTTGGAGAGTCCTTGGGTTATCAACTCACGTCGAGCAAGGAATTTGAGAACATCTGACATACCTTGATTTCTGTTTGATGAATCTGGAAACGAGCTGAGGTGCAGAGGTCCATGTGGGTTAGAGTAGTCTTTAAACTTGTCTTTGTTGTAATAACTACCATCTACTTGTTCCTTCTTGAAGGCTGGAGCTGCTCTGCAGTTGTCTGTCGGTTGGAATGCAGGTTGCATTGGGGACCGATGATATATAAAGTTACTGTCTTGCTTGATGTATGGCATTTGGAAGGCTGAGGCTGCTTGTTGTGTGACAGGATTAGGCTGGAGTTTGTAAGCAGGGGTTGACTCAGCTCCTGGACCGTAATACAGACCGTCATCTGATTTAGCATACTGCAGTACGTATTTTGAAGTGTGTCGTGCTTTGTCCTGTTGACTGAGCTCTGATCCAAGAATACTGCTGCGTCTATTACTTGCGATACTTGCTGCCTCCTCCAAAACTTCAGCCTCTACCATTGCAACTGCGGCTTCCCTCTCCAATGCTAGTTTTTTCATGTGTGCTTGTTGTTCGGCCAGAGCTGCTTTCATGCGTGCTTCCTCTGCTTCCATGTGTGCCTGTTGTTCGGCCAGAGCTGCTTTCATGCGTGCTTCCTCTGCTTCCATGTGTGCCTTCATTTGTGCTTCCTCTGCTTCTAATTGCCTTTCTTGTTCAGCAAACGATGCTCGCACTTTGGCAGCTTCTGCTTTTGCGCGGGCAATGGCGATGGTAGAGCTGCTCACTGACTTCTTTGAGCTTTTGCAGCTGGCTGAGATTGCAGATCTTGTGGTGAATGATCTACCTTCTGCGGCTGACATGGTGACGCTCTGACAGGATTCGCGCCCTTTCTTTCAGGCTTGACAGAAGCTTGGTTTCACGACGATCACTATGTGCGAGCTGCGGTATCTTCTCTCCAGCTTGTAGCGGGCAGTTTTACTGCGATCAGTATGTGAGAATCCGCAGTTCTTCTATCCAGCCTGCGAGGGTTAATCGTTTTTTACTGTTCTGCCCGTCTTATGTGTATGTGTACATAATCCTTGCAGACAGCATAACCTTGATCCCAACAGTGATTTGATAGACACGTGATGTCTGTTACCAAGTTTATTGCAGGAATCGAATATGGTAAAAAACTGTGGAACAAATAACAGTATTTTACTATGTGCTCACAAACATGTGGCAAGCATACAATATATACACAATATACAGTGGTGAGGGAACACACTATATGCATAACATGTAGTTAGATATAACATGCGGTATATCCCATGCTTACTGACCAGTCGGAAAAGCATGGACTACAACTCTCACATTTTCATAACAGCATGATGTAAACATCCCAATATTTATACGGCTGTCAAGTTCATGGTGAATGTGTTTAGGACCTACCGATTGTGCGGCTACAGATCTGGATGTAAGAGATCACTATTGGATACTGATGTCAGGAGGTACTCAGGAATGAACTGTCTTAGTTGTATACTGAGAAAAAAAACATGGCTGCTGGGGCTGGCTGATGAGTCATCAAAGCTATGACTCATGAACTACGGTGTGATAGATATGTCAAAAAACCTCAATATCAACAACCAAAGACATTCTATAAAACGACCACTAGATGGTGCTGTTATACCACATAACAAATCTGAATATTTACACAGAAAATTCTAGTGGAACATCACATGCACATACCCTTACTTTTTTATTTTTCTGCTGATGGAGCTGTATGGCGGCTCGTTTTTTTTTTGGGGTACCATGTTTATTTAGATTCGTCTTTTTGATCGCCTTTTATTCCACTTTTTGTTCGGCGGTATAATGATACAGCATTGTTTTTTGCATTGTTTTTTTTTAAATGGTGTTCACTAAAGGGGTTAACTAACGGGACAGTTTTATAGGTCGGGTCGTTGCGGACGCGGGTGATACCAAATATGTGTACTTTTATTGTTTATATATTTTTTTCAATCAAATATTTATTTAGAGATATATATATATTGATTTTTTATTATTATTTTTGATTTTTAAAAAAATATTTGTACAATTATTTAAACATTTTTTTTACTTTTTCCTAAGTTTTTTACTTAGTCCCATTTTTATAGCATGCAGATAAAGCAGAATCGCCATGCCATAGAAGCACTGCGCACGATCAGCAAGTTTCCTAGCTCTAGTGACCCGGATGTCATCATGAGGACATCTTCTCACCATGGCAATGATCGGGACCCAGCGTCACGCCGTGGGGTATCTGATCCAAAGGCAGAGGGGCTGTTAGCCCTGTGCCGGCTTCCGGAATGCTGCTATCTAGTTCGATAGCAGTATTTTGGAAATTAAAGTGTCAGGAGGGGTCTGTGACCGCTCCTGGCACCTAGTGCCAGATGTCAGCTGTCAGAATCAGCTGACACCCTGCAGCTATCGGCCGCGCACCTCCAGTGAGCGCGGCCGAGCGCTTAGACATAATGATCCGTCCATGGTCAAATTGGCCCAGGTCACGTGGACGGATAATTACATCTGATGTCAGAAAGGGGTTAAAGACAATGGTAGTGAAGGACGGTCAAATTGGCACTGTCTTTTACCTTATCTGTTGTTCTCCATCAGGGAAGTTCCACAAGCCTCCATGGAATGTTCCCATGGTTGATACCCCAATGGACTCCTGGATTTAGCAAAGGAGACATGGGAAACTGAGACCACACCCTACAAAAGCCATATAGAGCCTATGGCTCAGTTGCAAGAGAGGATGGATGAAGTGATGACTGTTGAAAAAGAGCATCTCTTCAAGGCTCAGGAAGCACAGTTCAGGGTATACAAAAGGTCGGCTAGAGTGAGACAGTTTAAGTCTGAGAATCGGGTACTTGTACTAGTGCCCACAATGGAGAGCAATTTTCTTGCCAAGTATGACAGACCCTATGAGGTGGTTGAAAAAGTGATTGAGGTCAATTAATAAAATACACCAAACTGGAAAAAGGAAGCCATTCCAGATATATCATGTTGTCAACCTAACAAAACCATGAAAGCATAGGGAGCCTCTCGAGACCCTTGCTTGGTGGCCAAGTCAGAAACCAACATAAGGGATGTTATAGTGCCAGAAACTTTGTCACTCTGCCAAAAACAGAAGTGCCAGGAATTGTTACATCAAAATATAGACATATTCTCGGACTTACCAGGCCTCACTTATATAATTGAGCATGAGGTTCTCACTGAGCCTCATATGTGTGTCAATTTGAAGCTCTATAGGATTCCAGATGCCGCCCAAGAGATTATATTGAAGGAGGTGAAATAGATGTTAAATCTGGGGGTAATTAAGGAATTCAATAGTGGGTAGTCAAGCCCCATAGTGTTGGTAACAAGCCAGATGGGGAATGACAGTTCTGTAATGACTGGCAGAAACTTTAATGAAGTCTCTAAGTTTGATGCCTATCTGATGCCCCTTATAGATGAGCTTATTGTAAGGCTAGGGCCAGCACGGTACATCACCACCCTTGACCTCTTGAAAGAATATGGCAGATTTCCCTGTCCTAGGAGGCCAAGGAAAAAGCGTCCTTTTCAACACCAGGAAGAGCAATATGTGACAATGCCTTTTGGGTTAGGCCTGTTTCACACATCCGTTTTTCCCCTTGCGGCGCCCCCGGCATTTTTTCGCAGCGCCGCATCACAAAACCGTATGCGCCGCATGCGGTTTTTTTTCCCATTGACTTTTATTAGCGCCGCATGTCACTGCGGCGCGTCCGGTTGGTGCCGGATGCGGTGTCTGGTCACCGTCCGGTGTCTGGAAAAAACGTTGCATGTAACGTTTTTTGTCTGCGGCGAAAAAGCCGCATGCGCCGGATGCGGCGCATGCGGTTCTTTTTTACAATGAAAGTCTATGGACGCCGCAATGCGCCGCATCGCGGCGTCCGCCGCATCCGGTAGCCGCATCCGGTTTGTTAGTTGATATACCAGCCCACAGCAAACAGATACAAGGAAGTACCACCCCTCAGCAAACATATAAAAAAAAATTGGGTGGGACATCAGACACAGCCACAGAAGCCACAGGAGCCACAGGAGCCACAGAAGCCACAGAGAGACACGGAGAGCCACAGAAAGCAGCCACCGACGCAGCCACCGACGCAGCCACCGACGCAGCCACCGGACTCGCAGCCAGGATCCGTACCATGGAGCGCCAGGAAAACAGACGGTAAATATGAACCACCCACCCCCAAATTCAAAAATTTAAAATACATATGTCACCAATGCTGTGTGAGCTGATGTTTATTTTTTGTGGCCTGGTACATTATATATTTAATGTTTTTTCTGTGATGGGGATTGGTTCCCCAGGTATTTAATGAAATTAAATTGCCGATGATGGGGTGGGTCCCCGAGTTTAAAATGCATTTGTTTGGGAACTTTATTGTGTATTCACTGCTACTGTTGTGAATGTTGATAATGTAGATCTACTGGTACTGTTTTTTAGCAGTGATGTGCTTGGTCTCCCTGCGACAATCTGAAATGTGGATGTATTTGTGTATCAAATTTTTTTTTTTTTTTTTTAAAAAGTATTAATTTTTTTGGCCAGTGATGTCGTTGTTTTTTATGCTACTATCTGAAATGTGCATGTGTTTACTATGGTAATGTTTCTCTCCATTTTTTTTGCCAATGTTTTTTTTTTTTTGGCCTGTCACGGTTTTATCTACTCATGGTCTGTTGAATTGTTTGACTATGCTAATGTTTTTTTGTTTGCAATCTTTGTTCTTTGTGGCCTGTCATGGTTTTATCTACTCATGGTCTGTTGAATTGTATGACTATGCTAATGTTTTTTTGTTTGCAATCTTTGTTCTTTGTGGCTTGTCACGGTTTTATCTACTCATGCTGCTATTATTTTCCTGTGTTTAGTATACAAATGTTGATGTACTTTTCTTTTTGTTGCAATGTTATTTTTTTGGCTGCCTCTGACCTTAGCTACTCATGCTCTTATGTTAAATTTCCATGTTTTTATTATCATATTGTTTTTTTTTTTTTTTTTTTTTGGCCAGGGATACGGTTTACCCTGGTACTGTTGATGGCTACAAAAAATGATTGCATGTGGTCGGAATAATGTCGTTGTTTGAATGTTATATTTTAAAACAGGGACAATCAAAACATATCAACCAATTTTTTTTGGTCTGTTAATTCCACAGCAGAAGAATTGATGCTGGCGATGAAAGGGCGCAGGACATCCTGGATGCAAGGAGGCAAGCCAGTAGAAAGTAAATGTCATCCCCCATGTCCCTAAAAATTTAATGTTTG